>OX465297.1:149523768-150158382 GCA_949987735.1 Leucophora obtusa
TTTGAAAAGCTATTTCTAGACACACCACCTTACTGCCACAATGTGTCTAAACTGTGGCAATATGTCATTTCCAATGACAACGCCATGTTAAAGTGATATGTCTATCCTGCGTGTCATCTGGGACCGGTCCCTTTCCCCGTAGGGTGCAGAAAGCACACTGAAAGTTTCGCAACAAGAAATTTTATTAAATAAAGAAAATAATACGGTGAGTTTTGTAATAGAAAATTATATTCATTTCCATTAATATTTATAATATTATTCCCGTGTAAAAAGTTTTGATCTGATCAGATCTTTTTGGATCTAGATAGATATGATTAAATCTAATTAGATGCTGTACCAGATATTATCACATATGATCAGATATGGCATATGTGCCATCTGTTTAAATCTAAAGTGATCTGGACAATCGCGCCAGATATGCCTAGATCTCATCAGATCTAATTAGATCTCAAATTTGTACCCAATTTTGAGAACTCATTAGATCTGGTAAGATCTACTGAGATCTGGCCAGATATGCCTAGATCTTGTAAGATCTACTGAGATCTGGCCAGATCTGATCTTTTTTACACGGGTTTCTTTTCTTTCAGCTTTTATATTTTTATCCCAAATCTACCTGCAGGAAAAAGGAGGCCAAACAAATATTTTTCCCTCGCATGCAGACATGTACAACAATGTATTAAAAGTGAGTAATAAAAGTGAAAAATAAAAAAAAAACAATTTTTTTTCTTAATTGTGAATTAATTTAAAAATAAAATGAAATGGGTATTTACAAAAGTTTGTTTTTATTAAATTAATAATTGGTGTTAGTAAGTTTAACTAACAAAACAGTAGTTTTTACAGTTTTACAATAATTTTTATGTCTGTGGTTTTAACTACATTTCTAGTTGTTTGTACAGTTTTACAGTCATTTTCATGACTATTGTTTTAACTACATGCGTAGTTATTTTTAATACAATTGTCAGTTGATTTTTAACAGTTAAAAATAACTTCATATTGCAGTTGATTTAAATTTAAATGTAGTGTACACCTTTTTAACTGCAAATGCTTTTATTTTAACTGTCATTTGCAGTTGATTTTACCTACATAGTTCCCTGAGTGTATTACAAAAGTTAATTCCTTTAGGGAATTTAAAGAAAAAATTAATTCCTTCAGGGAATTAAAAGAACAAGTGAAGTCCTTCAGGGAATTAAACAAAAAAGTTAGTTCATTCGTGGAAATAAATGAAAATATTATTTCCTTCAGGGAATAAAACGAAAAATTTTATTCCTTCAGGGACTTAAGTTCAAATTGAATGAACTGCCAGGGAATTCATTTCACAGCGAATGAATTCCTTGAGCAAAAATTGAATTACCTCAATTTGAATGGATTCGTTAGTGAATGGATTTTATTTCTTTATTTTGTTTTTTCTAAAATAAATTCTTTGAATTCATTCCCAGAAATTAATTTCTGGCTTTTTATTATTAATGCACTCATTCCATTTAGGTAATTCATTTTAGATAATTCAGTTTTCATTTATTCTCCTAGGCATAAAACTGTTTTGCAGTAATTTAAAATTATATCCACAATAAATAAGGGACACCCTTATATTAAAATAATTGTATTTATAGGTATTTTGTTGGGTTTAAAACACAGAATGATATGATGGTTGACCTGTTTGCCTTAAAAACACAGGCCATGTTTCACATTGTCTCCCTCTGACTGTGTGACTGTTTTATTTTTGGGTTAGATGACTGAATTTGATCATTTAACTATTTACTATATTCTACCTCGTATGTATGTGCCTGCGTAGATCAAAGTGTTTCTTTAAGAAATTTGTAAAATTAATGTTATTTTTGTTTAATATCAGAAACAAAATTTCGAGGTGTTTCTTAGATTAATTTTGATAAGTTATTGATTTCGCTTAATAATATTGTGGTAGGTACGTTTTATAAGGTTTTGTAAGGAAAAATGTTAATTAAATAAACCTTTATTTAAATTTTTAATAAATTATATTTTTAATGCAGTAATTCATCAATATGTATTTTTGTTGTCAATATGACAACTATAACGAGGAGCGAAAATTTAAAAGAATAATTAATTGAAAAATTTGTCTAACTTGTCTTTCTCGTCTTGTCCTGGAACGAAAACTATCAAGGAAATTATTACGGACCAGTCTCTGTTTTTGATGACAATTGGATACTCAGAGAAAAAATAACTTCACCATGAAGGGGTTTGATTTTTTTTAGAGGTTTAGGAGATCATAAATAATGCGCCATTAAAAAATGTAAGAGATTAATCACAGCTGGGTCGACAACGAGAATTTCTTTTTCATATATTTTGTATGGGAAGCAAAATGTCGTCATGTCGTCCGGCGATTTATGATCGTAATAGAATCTATTCTATTTTCATGACGACACACTAATACACACTCAAAATATTTGTCAAATTGTTGCCCTATTTTGAACTAATTAAGGATTGCCATTAGAAAAGAGTTGTATAAATTCGTATTAGAGCTGAAAAAATTCGTATTTTGTTTAGAAAAAAAAAATTTTTTTGACAGAAGAAATATAATTGAAAATAAAAATACATAATTTACCATAAAAATGCAAAATTAAATACAATAAAATGTAAAACAACAAGAATTAATGCATAACCAATTGAATTGGTAAAGAATTGTGGCGAAACGAAGACAACCATCTTCTTGTTTTGCTTTCCGTTTTTCTAAACGTCAAAAAAAGTCGACGGTCAATTGTCGCTGAATTTAAATTAATCGCGACGACTTTTTCTGTAGTCGGTCGACAATCGACCCAGTTGTGATTAAAAGTTTAAACAAAGAAGTTTTGCTGGTTTTTTTGACATCAACTTTCTTCTTAGAATTTCTGTCCGGAACTTTCTGCACCGTATTACTTCACCGCCAGAAATGTTAGTAATCGTCACAGGCTTTCTTTAAATTTATTCTTTATCCGTTCCAGGCTTTCTTTAAATTTTTAGGTCCTTGTTGTAAATTCATATTGTTTGCTGGGTACTATAAAAGTTAAAAAGTAATCAGCACATGCTTTACTTTATGATATCTTCAAATAGATTTCTGTATAAGCCCTTGTTTATGTATTACGAAAATTCTCTAAACGAAAGCAAAGTAACGAAAATTTGTTTTTGTTTTAATTTTTAATTTTTTCTAAATTATAAGTTAAATATTAGGTTCGTTTTGTTCCTATACGTGTTACAAAATCCCATACAAATTTTGACATTGGACATATTAAGTGTTAACTGTGTTAACTGCAACTGTCAGCTTGTATACAAAAATATGTTGTCGTTTTTTCGTATTCATGGTAAGTGAGAGCAAGAAAACAAGGCTATTGTTCATTTCTGTCTACAATGACCAACACCTATATCGAATTCGAATGGAGTTTTTTTTTGGCAGCCCTACTGTGAATAGTGACTGTTAATAATTTTGGTAATGTTTTTAATTTCTAACTAATATTATAAACAAATTTTGGCTGCAATATACATTAGGGTGGCAATGAAATGTATAGGGAAAATTGTGTTCTTGAATTTCAACGAAACCCAAGCAGATTATTCTACCACCTAGCCTAAAGCATTTTTTAAGTCAAAATTGACAGAAACCAAAAAAATTGTTTTAATTATATCTTGCGACACATCTTTTATAATTAAATTTAGTATGCTGAATACGAGTATGAAAACATTTTTGAAATTGCTCAAAAGATTTTCAGTATATCGTGAAAATTTTATTGAGCGGTTTCAATTATGTTTCCATATTCTTGCTCAACACACTGAATTTAATTAAAAAAGATGTATAGCTTGACACAATAAAAATGTATGGTATATTACAATGTGAAAAAACTTTAACCTCAAAGGCGACGGATTAAAGTCGGATTACCAAATCGGAAACTGAAATCTTTTGTAACGTCCCGTAGCAGAAAAATGCTCCATATATATTGTGAACGATATAACTATTTAAAATCAATATCAAGTTATTTTTTATTTTATTCTCAGTTTTTACTTTTATTTGTTGTTTTCTTACATTTCTTGCAATAATAGAAAAAAATGGTAAAATTTTAGTTAAAGCATTAAAAATTAGTTAAAAATTACCTTGCAGGTAAAACTGCTGAAATTAGCAGATTATTTTTTACTATATATTAGTAAGATAGGAGCAGCAAAAATAAAGCTGTTAAATAAACAGATTTTTTGGTAATAGTAAATAAAAACTTAACCTACTAAAATCAGCAAAAAAAAGTTGCTAAATATTTAGTAGCCTAAAAAATTAGAAAAAAATTTTAATTTTCGAAGTTTTTCGATTTTTTAATGCAAATAAAAATCATGCCTTTTGAAAACACGAGTTTATTTTTGTAAAGCAAATATTTCTGCTGATTTTAGCAGGGTAGACTGGTATTTATATTCAGCTAAATTTAGCTCAAAAATAACAAACATTTAGTGTTTAGTTTTTTTTTGCTATTTTTAACCTAATAATATTTATAAAAATTTTGTGTTCAGATTTTACAGTAAAGTTAACTGAAATATAACTAGAATTATGCAAATTTAACAGCTTTATTTTTAATCTTCTTATTTTATTGGTATTTAGCAAAAAAAATCTGCTAATTTTAACAGTTTTTTCTGCAAAGTCATTTATAACTAAATTTTGTAAGCTTTTGCTTTTATTTTTACAGATTTACTTCTATGAGTGTATTTGTCATATGAATCCATTATACTTTCCGTTTAAAATATTTAGTGACTAATATTAATCAGCTGCTACCATATCAGCCAAAGTATCGACGAAAATTCGAAACTTTATTTGCCTTGCCACCCTAATATAAAGTATATATAACATATAAATAAGTTTATGTAATACCAACACCAAAAAAAAAAAAATTAAAGACAATATACGACCATAGAATCTAAAGGAAACTTCAAAAAAAATTGACCACAATGAGTAGGTAGATTTAGATATGGACCTTAACAAAAAAATTTCAAAATATCTATTTCATATATTGAATAAATACATCCCATCAAACACTTGCGTATTTCGCAAATATCGTCACACGAAAATCATAAAAGTAGTTTTTTATTACAAACTATTTAAACAATGGCCCTTAATATAAAAGAGTATTTTAAATTTAAAGTCGACTTTATTTTTAATCATACGGTTTTGATCATTTTATGTATGAAAATCCCTACAAAAATATTTATATTTTCAAACATTTTGATTGGTTGAAAATAAATTAACCAATCAGGATTCTCCAAAAATAAAAATAAAGTCGACTTTAACTAAAATATATATTTGAAAAATTTAGATAGTAAGGGCGAATTATTTTAATTTTTGAATTAAAAAATACAAAAATTGTTTTTTCGGACTTTCTTTATTTTCGTATATTTAGTTAGAATATTGTTTCACCTTAAGTCCCAATTCTAATATGATATTGTCATATTAGATTTTATTTGTTGTTTAAAAAAGTTGACCATTTTCATGATAGCCAATATAATTGCTTCGTAGGCATCACCCCACTCATCAGCGAAAAAAATTCATTAAAACTCGTCCACGAAAATTCTCTCTGTGTAGATGTACTTCTTTTATAACAACTAATGATTTTAACATTGTGTTGTCTACGGAGGGAGTATTCTCACTTCAACATTTTCTCCATAATTTTTGAACCAGAGCAAATTAAACTCTATTTCGTCAATTGAAAGTAAAAAAAAATTGGAAAAATTAGGCAAGAATGAAGAATGAAATTGAGGGAATGCGTTCTCTGATATTTAAATGTTTAATAACACTCCTAGGCGAGAACAAGAAATTTGTTGAGTTTGTAATTAAACTTTACATATATTTTTTTGCAGATATTCGAAAAACGTCGCACAGTGCTTCGTCCCCATATATCAAATCGGCAAAATTAGAGGAGTTATCGTAGAAGAATGAAATTCGGTGTGCTGGTTCAAAACATGTAAATTAAGAAAAATTCGAAGTTTCAGCAAAATCGGTGCAAGGACATGACTACCTCCCATACATCCTTAATCTAAAATTTTTAATTTTAGCTACACTCTAAAAAATGTTTGTAAATTTACTACTATAAAATGGGTAAAATTTTGTTTAATTTTACGAAAATTCGGTAAATATAAACAAAAAATGCGTCAACTTTTTTCATACACACTTCCATACACAATAATACACACACAAAGTATTTTTAGACATTATGTGTTTATAAATAAACACATTGTGCCTAAAATTACTGTTGTTTTGTTAAATAAAATTTTTACGCACAAAGTTGGTAAATATACTATCCTATAAAAGTAATAAATACTTTGACATTTCAAATTGAAAAAAATTTAACAAAAATTATAAATAATAAAAAGAAAAAGCGAAAACGGATTATTTTTTGTGAATTACAACATTTCCACAAACACATTAGAGTCTGGAAATAGCAACATAAGCATGAAATTGTTTTTGGTAATTATTGTTAACGCATGTGGTAGTCTAAACCTCATTTCAAAATTGAAAACGCCGTAATAGAGATGCGGCCTACGAAGGAACAACTGGGTGCAATGACTCCTGCTCAACAAAATGCCTTCTTTGCAAGGGAGGCAGTCAACCAAAAACCGTCAACAATAACGGTAGAAAACGCCGTAATAGAGATACGGCCTAGGCAAAACAACTGGGTGCAATGACTCCTGCTCAACAAAGTCAGTATTCATTGAGTACTGCCTAACTTGCAAAGAAAGCATTTTGTTGAGCAGGAGTCATTGCACTCAGTTGTTCCTGCGTAGGCCATATCTCTCTTAAGACGTTTTCTCCCGTTATTGTTGACGGTTACTGCCTCCCTTTCAAAGAAGGCATTTTGTTGAGCAGGAGTCATTGCACCCATTCAATAGTTATAACAAAATTTTATATGAATTTTATACAAATGCCTTAAGATCCCAAAACGACTAATTGGGAAATAAACGATTATGAGAGAAGGACTCGGATATTATTACTAATAAAATACGTACCAAAAATGAATTTGTTATTTTATTTAAAAAAATTTTAAAGTTAGCACAATTGTTGTAAATACGCATTTTATTGGATTTTTACGCACTTTCTGATTTTTGCGCATTTTTTGTGGATTTTTACGCATTTTATGCGTACATTTACACGTGAAACGTGCTTTTTTACACACAATTCCAAAATTTCATTTAATTTTTACGCACTTTCAATGTAAAATTACAAATTATTTGTGCACCAACTTAAACGCAATGTGCGTATTTTTTTTTCAATTACGCACATAGAGTAAATTTACCCAATTTATAGTAGGAGTTCAGTTTCCTACTATAAGTTTAGTAAATTTCAACAGAATTTAATTAGAGTGTACAATTATAAACAGAATAAGGCGAAAATTGGTTACTGCCGGTCAAATTGTGTCCCTTAACTCAGTGGTTAATTTTTTTTCATTCGGGGCAAGGACATGACTACCTCCCATATATCCTTTTTCTAAAAAACAATATTTTGGCTACATTTATGATCAGAATGCACTAAAAGCTTAAAATAGTTTTTAAAATAATACTTGCAAGCTCTTTGGCAAATATTGTTTCATTCGGTGTAAGGACATGACTACCTCCCATATATCCTTTTTCTCAAAAACTGTATTTTGGCCAGATTTTGTTAAAACTCAGGTAAAAGGGTTTGGAAAATGTATAAAATTTTTAAATTTGCGGTTGAAAAAAACTATTTTTTTTTCAAATTCCATTAAACAGCTTCAAGATGTCCAAAAATTATAAATAAAAAAAAGACGTTATTCCATATTTTTTTTTTACTCTACCAAACTTAAGCAACTTTGAGATTTCCAGTCAAAAAATGTCTTAAGTTTTGGATGCAACCAAATATTGTTCTATAAAAAATTTTCACTTAAAATAATTTTTGCTTATTGCGAAACAAATCCACCGTGTTTCAAAGGATTATCTTTAAAATTTTTGCCAATCTTTTTTGTAAAACAGTTAAAATTAGATTTTTGTTTAACTATTTTAGCTCAAAATTTTTTTGACTTTAGCGCCCTCTGTTGTTAACAAAAAGAGGAGATACTGAATTCCTCTTTCATATTTATTTATGGTATTATGTCACCTCTTCAAAAATGTATAAGTCACTAACGTTCCACATACATTTTTTTTTATTTTGCCTATGGGACAAAGCACTGTGCGTCGTCCCCTGAGGATTTCCTTAGGCAAGAATAAAATCCGGATAGGAACATGCCTTCAACAGATTATTTCTCACAATACAAATAAAGTTTATCCCGATGAAGACAAATTGTAAATATTTCTTTTTATTTGAACATTTTTAATTCTGCCACATCAAATTTAGTAGTCTAGCCTTCTAGGGCTGAGCTATTCTCTGATGTGAATGTTGGTTGGCATAAAAATAACACTTTGGCATTACGAGATATTAGGGGTTTGCTTATAAAATCGTAAATTCCTTGTAAACCTTGTATAAATACAAACCATATTTTTTATGTATGGAGTTCGACATTAAACTCATAAACATACCAGGTTTACACCATTTCCGAGTAGAATACGAGTTTAAATGAAAACCCTTATTGTGTGTTATTTTTTTTTTTGCATAAAAGTACTCATTAAACAAATTCAAAAGACACACTGCAATTCATTATTTTTTTCAGTACTTTTTTCGTAAAAAGAAATTTTTCATCATTTCTATTTCAACAATATATTTTTAAACATACGGTTTTGTTCATTTTGTATATGAATACCCTACAAAATATTTATATACTCAAACATTTTGAGTGGTTAAAAAAAAAGATTAATCAATCAGTATACTTAAAAAAACAAGTCAAAGCATAATATAGCTTAAAGTTTTTTCTAAAGTTGCATTTGCATCTGAAAATCCTGCGATTTCGACTAAAATTGAGATTTCAATGAAAATCTCATGTAAAATCCCGAGATTCCCCATAGAAAAGAAATTCCGCAAATTCGCGAGATTTATAAAAAATCTCATGAAAATTTTACAAATTTGGAGGCTTTTGCAGAATACAATACTGCGTTTCGTCTAATTTGCAGAGTTTTTGCACGAACAGTGGTAACGCTGGTCAGCAGCTGACCAGAACAAAACCTAATAATAACAAAAAATAATGAAAAAAAATAATTACAAAATAAGGATAAATTGAAACCGAATGGAAATGTACTAATAATTAAGGAAAGTGTAGAGCAGTTTGTTAGACGTATACAACAAATAGCACATCCCTTGTGAACAACCTAATTATTTTATGTAAATTTGCTCTTTTTTTGTAAGGACGACAAGCTAGAAGACAGATTTTACAATATTTTGGTGGAAGGAAGACATGCACTTCCCAATGCTTTGTTCGTAGTTATGCTTCGTGGGAAGCAAAAATAAGAACCAAAAATTAGAACACTTCTTATAATCTATAGTACATTTCCATTTTGTCGAAAGTATATTTATTATATTTATAATAATAATTTTTTTATTTCATTATTTAGTGTTATTTTTTTAGTCAGCTGTTGATTATCGTTGCCACTTTTTCATGCAAAAACTCTACAAATTAAGTGAAACGCGGTGTTGTATTCTGTAAAAGTCGCCACATTTGTGAAATTTTCATGAGATTTCTTAGAAATCTCGCAAATTTATGGGATTTCTTTTCTATGGGGAATTTCGGGATTTCACATGAGATTTTCACTGAAATCTCAATTTTAGTCGAAATCTCGGGATTTGGGATATAAATTCAACATAATCTATTTTAGAAAGCTATTTTTATAACTTCACGATCCGAAAATGCCTTAACCCGAACTTAACTTTCATGCTCATAAACTATACCACAAAATAAATTTATTGAAACTCTTTATTCCTAATTGGATATTTCCAATATTTCCATTATTATAAAAAATTAAGGGCAAGTCACAGCCCTGAGTCTACGGTGGTAGAGAGTTGCCTTATCGATGTGAGAATTTTGCTTTGCTATTCCTAAATATTGCTTTGGGGTAACAGTACTTCCAATAAGAAGAACTAATATTTTTTTCAAGGCGATAAGATCTAGAGAATTGGCATGTTTGTAGGGATACCTTATTATTTATTTACGTATGTATTTACCTAAAATATTTGTATGTAGTAGTGTATGCCAACTACATACAAAATAATATAGATAGGCTGGTATCTGCTTCATTTCCGTCAATCACATGTAAATTATCGAAAGATTAATCGTTTATTTCGGAATTTTGTGTTTGATGTTTTCTTACGTAGACGTTTTTCTTAGCCGTCTTATTTTTATGGTCTCAAATACCATATACCCCATTAGTTGTTGTGTGTTTTGTTTTAGAGTCCAAAAGAGAGAGAAAGATTTGACGTTTTTTTTTTTTAGTTGGACTTTAAATAAAAATTAAAAAAAGTAGGTTTATATTTTGCTTAAACTATCCCGTGGTGGTACTAACACTAACTACTACTTGTACAACACAAATGTCAGTTTAGCTGCTGTTACTGGTGTAATTTCCAACTTATTGTCTGGCAAGAGAATGTTGTCTAATATTTTGCAGTTATTATTTAGTGTGACCATCTATTAAAGTTTTCTATTAGATTTTGCTATGACTTCTGGTTGGCTGTTTAGTTAGTTATTGTTAGTTTATGGGCTGAACCTTACCTATTGTATGATTATCATTTACTTATTTTGTTCCCGCAAGGGGATGTATTCCTTAAGGAATATACCGATGCATTAACTATAAATCCTACAATTTAATTAATTTTTTTTAATTTACTATGAATATGGTAAATTAACTTCCAGTACGTAAATGAAAAAATTACACACGTAAGCTAAGCCTATATGACACTAGCTTTATTTTGAATTGATCAAATATTTGAGAATAGTGCAAATCTATAGTCATAGTATAATTATACAGGTGCAAAAAATACAATCTTACTTACATACACAGATGAAAATATATTGTAAATACAATTAAACTTTTTGTAAATACAATTAAACCTTTAATTGAAATTGAGCCTACAACTGATTTTGTAAATAGAAACAATATGTTTGTTACTGGATTGTTGAATTAATTTCAATTAATTAGTCAACAAACTTATTTGTTGAAATTTAAAGCAAAATTTAGATATCGATTTGTTGGTTTTAATAAATTTTTTAATGAAAAAACACCGTTGGAATAATAAAATACATATTTTTTTTACAATTTAATTTTATTGGAAAATATCTTTTTAATTAAACGAAGAAAACACTGAAAAATGTAACACACTGAATAGTTTAACGCAGAGAAGTTTTGCTCGTTTTTTTGTCCTCACCTTTCTTCTTTCTGAAAAATACTCAAATTTTAAGAACTTTGTCCTGTAGAAAAGCCTTGGGTTCTGAGCTCATCTTCCTGTAGATACAAATTGATATTCTATACCTTTTGATAGGAAAAACGTTTAAGAACCAGAGGGTTTTTTGATAGAAAAATCCAACAAAGAAATCGACAGATAGAAAACAAATTTTGTTAATGAAAAGCCAAAGATTCTGTACATTCTAAAAAATGTTATATTATGGATACGTTTTCTTAAAAAAAGGCCTGAAAATCTTATAACCTTTTCCTTTAGGAACATCCTTAGCAATAAGGTTTTTTCTAAGAGTAAAAATAAGTTTTCTATCACAAAATAACAATATATTTTCTTATTTTTATGTAAAATTAATTCAAAACTAATTTGTGCTAACAACCGAATTTGTAGCTAATCAAATGGTTAGGTTGTTGTTAACGAATTTTTTTTTATTGTGACACCAGAAAACCAATTGAGACAGGAGTTACTTTGATGTGACAGCCGAATTTCATTTACCTAAATAACAATTCGATAGTTACAATCTAAAAATTCGGTTGATGCAACTGAACCATTCGATTGGCAACAAATTCGATTAACATTACGAATTTCTTTTCTGGGTGCACTTAAAAGGTTTCGATTAAGCACCAATGCACTACCGATTTAACTTCTTGGTTCGCCGGAGTCAAATCCAACAAGCCTTAAAAGAAAAAATGATGCGAATTGAAATCTTTGTAAGAAAAACAAAAGTTATTTTATTTATTTTCCCCTCAAATGTAGTCATATCACAATCACCACAACCGCTGGAGCCACCGCCGATAACATACCGGTGTGCAATCGCAGTCTGGAAATACTCATAGAAGAGCCCTTAGACTCCCTGAAACCATACACCCAGAAAACAGATTCGGTGCTGACAACTCCATTTGTTGCCAATCGAATAGTTCAGTTGCATCAAATGAATTTTTCGTTTGCGGCTACCGAATTATTCTTCATACAACTGAAATTCCGTTGTCACATTCAAATTAGTCTTGTCTCAAATGGTTTCCTGTTGCCACAGCTGAAAAATTCGGCTACCACAACTGAACCATGCGATTGACTGGGTGTAATTATATAAATGTGTTTTTCTTTGTGGATGAAGACTCTTTCTTAGCGGAATTTCTGAGTCATTTCTGAGTCTTTTATGATACATGTTTGAATCAAAAATAAAAATCAATTATATTTCATTTATTACTCTAAAATTTGTGTGCTCTGAAGTTGATCATATTTTTATTACGCTGAATCCAATGGCGCTATCCGCTTTTATGGGTTAGCTTTTAAAAAAATTTTAAATTATGGTACCAAAGAAGCCAAACAACGGATTTTAACTCACAACTTTCGAATCGCTAAACCGATTTTAATATTTTTATACAAAACTGTTGAAGAGAACATCACCCAACTTGGGTAAAAATTACTTGGCGAAGATTTGGAAAAATCACGTTTTTTGGGGTCCTTGGTTCCATAATTTCCAAATTGAAATATAATATTTTTTGAGAAATAAGGCAGAAAACTAGTACTACTACTAGATGCAGAGCATTTAAATTAGGTTTATTGGCCAGGTGCCCTGATTTTTAGGAAAAGTTTCTAATTCAATCACAGTGTAATTAATGTTAAACAAAACCTATTTTGCAACTCTGTTATTTCCAAAGTTAAATCTAAAAGCTATTATATATCTTGATATATCTACTCTTGTGCAATTTTGAAAAACACAACTGGGGCAACTTCCCTTATAAATTCTGAATATTCTTGTCTATTTCTTTTCGTTATCAATGGACCATCTGTATAAATGTGTGTAGCTAACTATGTACGTCTTTCGAAAGACATTCTCCACTCTCCAATTGTGAGTGAGTGAATGGACAAAATTTTTGAATTAATGACTTTTGCTACGCTTGATCTTGCAAGCGATATTGGATTTTGTGTACAAAACTCTTTTTCTTGTTGTTGTTAATTCGTTGTCCATTTTTACTAACAATTCCGTCATCATCATCAATCCAAACATAATCTACAATTTAAACCCATGTAGTACGGTTAGTAAGGGACATTGGAACTTTCAAAAATATAGAAAGAAAACACTCAGAATTATATATGTTTATAATGTGTAATTTAAGTTTAAGCTGCTATTGTTGCTGCTTCTTCCTTAATATTGTGAAGCAGAGTGGGGCTTTTTAATTTTTTGTTCTTTCAGTTAATTTTGAAAGGTAATTTTCCGTAACAGCTTCTTGTTTCCTAAGCAATCTTTATGTTCGTCATCAACATCGTCATTATAAACATTACGATCATTATTATGATCAGATATTACTACATACATAATCTTTTGACTCTTTACAGCTGCTTAATACTTGTGAATAGTGTTGGAATTTATTAATACCGCTGAAGATTTTCCTCATTTTTTTTTTTTTTTTTAATTTTAGATGTCATGGGAATTGATGCAAGTGATAAGCTTAAACACAACAACACCAGCCACAAACATCGTCTCTGAATTACGTGATGGACGGACTGAGCTGCATCTTCGTAAATGCTTCACTTGTTCACTATAACTTCTGTGCTATTGTTTTCTTCTTCATCATACTTTCTGTTCTTTCTTTTTTTTTCATTAGGTTTTTCTATTTTTTGGTTGTCGTTGTTATTACAGTAATTTTGACTTAGCTGCACAGCCAACTTTTGCAAGAATTTTTGTGCAGGTAAGCCAAAAACGCAGTTAAGTCAAATTGTTTACCTGCCTTAATGTGCATTAGAGCATACCACCTTACAGGCAAAAAAAAAAGTTCCCCGTACACCCTCCAATATGAAGTACTTTTGCAAGGAAGTTTCAAAAAATTTTATTTTAATTTGGTTGCCGAACGTAGGGGTCGCCATTTTACATTTTTCGTTATATCTTTGGTATTTACAGTCGGATCTTAAAGTATGGTACATCGATATTTTTCTCTGGAGGAGACCAGTATTTTGCTCTCAGGATATTTTGACCTCAAGTATCCCGTTCTAGTAGTTACCCACCAGATCTCAGTTGCTACCACCCTAATGTACAACCCTAATGTCAGAAAATTAAAGCTCGAAAAAAATCATTAAACTTTTGCTAAGGAAGTTTTTCGCTAAACCCAGTAGAAATTTTATTTATATATTGGTGGCCGAACGTAGGGGTCGCCTTTTTAAATTTTTTTTAGTTGGATTTTTACTATATAGCAAAAAAATCGATATATCACACTTTAAAATCCGATTTTAAATGGCAAAGCTATAACAAAAAATTGAAAAAGGCGACCCCTACGGTCGGCAAAAAAAAAAAAATTTTTTTGAAATCGCCTTCCAAAAATACATCATATTGGAGGGTGTACGGTGAACTTTTTTTTGATGTACGGTCTACTGCGCAGCCAACTTTTGCAAGAATTTTTGTGCAGGTAAGCCAAAAACACAGCTAAGTCAAATTGTTTACCATCCTTAATTTGCTTGTATACCCATACAGACTGAAAACAAATGAAGCTAATGATGAAAACTTTGTGCTTTGCACCAGATCTTGTGATTTTTATGGTTAAAAAACGACTAAAGGAGGATATCTTTGTCACAATAAAAGTTGACAACACATTTATTTTATGTGTGGTTTTTTTCCTAGAATTAAAAAACAAAGCAAAACATAAGAGACAGCTAACGGTGATCTTTTTGATGAAAATAATGTAAAACTGCCAAAAATATGAGACAGTTATCTTAAATTCGCAGGTACAAAAAGTGCACAGAAGACAATTGCGTACATAATGGCTGAGTTCCAAAACGTCATTTGCAATGCAACTGAACAAAGTCATGCATTCGTAAACGCAATTGATGCGCATATAAAAAGCAAACTGTGCATTACAAATGTTGTTGATGCTTTGTTGACATGTTTTTATTACAAAGTAAGCAACACACTTGTTTGCTTTGTATCGAAACAGTAATAAAACCGCAAACACTGCAATGTGTTTTGACGTTTAGGAACTCACCCAATTTTGTAAAATAGAAACGAAACCAAAAATTTTGTTTAGTTATAGCAAGTGTGCACTTAAGGAAAAGGCAGTTAAATCAAAACTACTGTATCAGATCAAATCAATTCATCTTCTTATTTTTCTTGTTGTAGTAGTTGTTGCTCTTTATGGCGCCTCTAGGCAAAATTCTTTCTTCTTTTACGTGTACAGTGTATTTTGTCAATAATTTGTCACAATTGTGTCAACGTTTCTGTCGATGTTGGTGCTGCGACCGCTGCAGCTTAACAATGTTACTTGTCATGTTGCAATTAAGATCTTTTTATAGATTATCAAAATTGCTTTTAGTAACAAGTGACAACATAATCTGAGAGTCATCCTTGTGTTTATGATGTGATCTTAAAATAATGAAAGCCGACCGTAGTAATTTTAGTATTTTGGAATTTTTTTGTGTTTGTTCTTTTCAGAAACAATAAAATTGTGATAGTAATCAGTAGAACACTTTGTTATATTTGATTTTGTTAATTGAGGATGTGTTCAGAATTTAGGGAAGTTAAACCAAAAAGAAAGTTTTATAAATGGTCTCTTAATGATCCAGCCAGCAATTTTGGAGCGCTCACATATAAGATTTTTAAATGACTCATAAAAATATTAATGTTGGAATCCTACTACCGATGGGTGGTTGAAAATTTATCATATAGAGTCCATCTGCCAATAATATAAAAACAATTAATACAATTTTATAAAAAATCACTGATGAAGCCTGTCCGTAGAAAAAGGCAGAAACTAGATGTAGTCTGATTTGAAAAATAATGTGTTTAAAATTTTTAGAGAAAAACGTTTATTCTTCTTCTTAACCCCAACCTTAGAAAAAAAATGATTATTGGTTTTTTGACAACAGTATTTTTTTGGTAAAAAATAGTTGTCTCTACAATCTAAATATAAGACTCAAAAACGATTCCAAAAATTTATGAGGAAAATTTTGATTGCATACGTTCCTCTTATATATCTGTCATTTCTGAGTTCACAGGGGCCTCTTTTAAATGGACCACTTTCATAGGAAAAAGTGGAAAAATGCTTATGTTTTTGGAGCTCATTTCTGAGTCATTAATAGTCATCGTTAGGTTAGGTTAGGTTGAATGGGAGCCCGCCAGAACGGCGAGTTCACTCGGAGGCCATAGGGCCCATTGTGATTCCCTTAGTTTTCCCCACATGGAAAGAAATACCACGACCCGAGAAATCTAGAACCATCCCGATCCCCTTAGAAAGTTCGCAAGACCAGACAGAGAAACATCGCTTATAGTCATCGTTGGTTGATGATGATCTATATCTGAAACGATATGATTTTCTTCCATGAGTCCATAGAAAGTCTGGAGCACCGTCCAATATGGACACGGTGGGGGAAAATTGGAAATTGTGTGATTTTCAACACAGAAAGAAAGAATTGGGTAGTTACAAAATACCGTGTGTAGTTCCATGTGGGTCAAATTTTTTTGAATGGGGTTTTAGTCCGCCACATCAAAAGCCGATGTCATCTATCATTGTGTTTGAAGAATAAGATATGAAACACACTCTCAAAAATGGAAATAAGGGAGTGTGACTTATAAATAAATGCGGCTTATTTTTTTTCGTCTTCTTATATTAACAAAGGAGTAAGTAAGGCAGAAAAAACTTGTATTTTCTATTATCCTTGAACTGCAAATCATTTGGTTGTTATATTAAAAATTTTCTATTTATTCATACAGTTTAATAAAAATAAAAAATATTGGAATTTTGTAACACATAATTATGTAACAACTACCTACCTAAAGTCAATTAAAATATTAATTGATCCAATTAAATATTTGCTTAAAAACTAGTTTTAATTTTAACATTTCTTTAATTAGATATTTAAGGTTAATAATTTTATATCTAAACTAAGAAAATATAGGATTTTGTCTTGTAATTTGGACTTTATTAAATGGCGAATACGTTCTATTTCAGAGAACTCATTTAGGCATCAGAAAATGGCACTCTTCCTTCAAAATGTAATAACATTTTTCAAATATCTTTTTTAGTCTCAGGCAAATATGTTATTGAAACTCATTACAAATACATCACGTTAACTTATTACTTGTTACAAATCCAAATTTCTTTTCACCATCGTTAAAATATATTTTCGTTCAAACCATATGTGACAATGATGACTTTATAAAATTTTTTTTTTTTGTATTGTAGGTTTTATAATTTACAAGTAGGTTTTAGAATTTTCCATTTTTATTAATGTTTTACATGGCGCCATCAGGCTGCCTGCCACTGGATGCTATACGCAGCACGTACAACATTACACGTTTGTATAAGAAACTACTTAAAAGTCTGGATTACTACTGCATCATTGTATTGTCATCAGAGCTTTGAAGAATTAATTCCTTAATTCAATTTTTCAATTCTGAATTAAAAATTCGATGAATTAATTCACTAAGTACCATATATTGAATGGAATTAATTCATATTTGCTTTCGTTCGATTTATTTTGTTCCGAATTAATTCAATTGCAATAGTTCTTTTTATTAAATCAAATGAATTAATTCACTGGTGAACACGTTCAATTTTATAAATCGAACGGAAAAAAAGTGAATTAATTCCTTACTGAATTAATTCACTACTGAATTCGTTCAATTTCATTTTCGTTCAGTGAATTAAAAAAAATAAAATTACGTTCAGTGAATTAAGAACAAATAGAATTACGTTCAGTGAATTAAAAAAAAAAAATAATAAGTTCACTGAATTGAAAAAAAAAATAAAATAAGTTCACTGAATTGAAAAAAAATAAAATAAGTTCACTGAATTCAAAGCCTGTTTTCTGCCGTTCAGTAGAAGAAAACAATAATGTACAAATAAAATTTTTAAATAAGCAATTTTACAGCGTGTGCTAGTAAAAATAAGCAAATTAGAAACCGGATGCTGTTTATCAACCTACATGATTCAAAAATAAAGCCTTTTACTATTAAAAATAAAAACTTTACAGATATAGATACATTTGGAAAAAAATATAACTATATAACTGGTTTGAAAAATTAATAGTTATATATTTTTTCCAAATTTATCTATAAAAGTAAAGTTTTTATTTTTAATAGTAAAAGGCTTTATTTTTGAATCATGTAGGTTGATAAACAGCATCCGGTTTCTAATTTGTTTATTTTTACTAGCACACGCTGCAAAATTGCTTATTTAAAAATTGTATTTGTACGTTATTGTTTTCTTCTACTGAACGGCAGAAAACAAGTTTGAATTCAGTGAACTTATTTTATTTTTTTTCAATTCAGTGAACTTATTTTATTTTTTTTTCAATTCAGTGAACTTATTATTTTTTTTTTAATTCACTGAACGTAATTTTATTTTTTTTAATTCACTGAACGAAAATGAAATTGAACGAATTCAGTAGTGAATTAATTCAGTAAGGAATTAATTCACTTTTTTTTCCGTTCGATTTATAAAATTGAACGCGTTCACCGGTGAATTAATTCATTTGATTTAATAAAAAGAACTATTGCAATTGAATTAATTCTTTGAATTTGTTGTTTGATGAACGCGTTCATTTGAACGAATCCAGTGAATTACTTAAGAAAAGGAATTCATTCAATTCTAGAGAAAATTGAATTCGATTGGTAGTGAATTCATTTAAAAAGGAATTAATTCTTCAAAGCTCTGATTGTCATATATAAACGTGTAAAATATGATTGAATGATTTGGTAAAGTAGTCATGCTATTGTTACAATTTTTTGGGGAAAAGATGTATAAGAAGAAATCACTGTTAAGCTTTTATAACGCCGACATGTGACGAATGAGATTTTTGTTGTTAATTATGGATTATTATATAAATAATAAAGGAATTGAATATCAAAGAAATTATAAATTTAGTTTTACCTTATACTGCAAGATTTTCATTTTATTCTAATAGAATCTACATCCATATAAGAGAGAGAAAGAGAGAGAGAGAGAACATAAACACTGCTAACGGCTCTATGGTGAATGATTTAATAAATTTAGAGTTTTGCTTTGCTCCTACAAATTTCCTCTTCATTGTTCATAAAATACACAAATCAGAAAAAAAAATTAAAAAGTTCGAAAATTGCGAACCTTCAAGTACACTCTGCCAAGTGAGAACGCCGATTGAACTGAGTTTATTAGTACTAATATTAATAATAATATTATCGGGCCAATGTCAAATTTAGGGTGTACAAGGGAGGCATAAAAAAGCATTGATCAGCAAGTCATTGATTTTTTTCTAAAATAATGATGCAAGAAACCAGTCGCCATTACAAGGCGACTTGTTGCACCAATTACACTATTCAACAAATTTTATGTGTTTGAAGAACCTCCTCCTACAGTGCTTATTTTTTTAATAATCTGTTGTACGCTTATTCTAACATGGGGTTTCTAGAAGACGTTCGTTGTCACACGATTGAGTGACTACATGTATTTTGTTTTTATTTTGCATGTATTTTGTTATTGTTTTTTCGTTCATGTGAAGCAAAACGTCATCTAGAAATACCACTTAAATCTGGCAAAAAAAAGAAATCAATTGACCGGTTTTGGAAAATTGCTGTTTTAGAATTTGGGTACGGTATCCCAATTTTTTAAGCTTTTAACAACGTTTTTAAATTTGGAACACAAATTCATACTGTTTCTGTAAAAATCATTAATCTATTGTACATAAATTTACTTCCCATTTGAGTATTATCATGTCGGTATGTGTTCAAGGATACTAGAATAGACTAACACTGCAAGGTTGTTTAAATTTTTCTTTAATTAAGTTTATCCTCTAAAAGGTTAATAAATTTTGCCACTGTCTAGATGTGTATTAACTTGTCCATAATGAACAGAAATGAGCTTCAAACTTTATATTAAGCGGAGAAAATTCGAAAATATTTGAAAAAAATATAACAACATTTAGGATTAGGTTCGCATGTCCTTGCTTAATAAATTTTTTTTATAACTTTTTACCTTTGTTTCGTGAATTTATAAAGAAAACTGTTAAGTGTTACTCGTGGCACTAACTACATTATAGTCGAGCTTGAAATACTTAACAAAAGGCTAACTCTTGACCCCCTTTTAGATATTCCACCTAATATGAAGAAGGGAATGGAAATGGTTTAATCAATAATAATATCATATGATTAGTATTTAACAGCAAATTTTGTTGTTTTTGATGATAAATTGACTAAAAAAAAGAGATTTTAATCAAAAAGTTGTATATTCACTCACAGAAATAAATTTGCAAAACTAGCAGAAAAAGCTAATAAAAATTAATTAAAAATGTCTTGAAATTAACAAATTTTTTTGCTAAATATTAGTAAAATGAGTACAGTAAAAATAGAACTGGTAAATTTAGAGAATTTTAATTATATCTAAAAAATTAGCCTTTAGCATTAGCGGACTTAGGCCGGTCTGCTTTTTGCCCACCCCAGAATTTAAAAAACATCTGTCTATAATTCTTGTTCTTTTTTTTATTTATTTTTTTTTTTTTTAATATCAGTTAATCCTGTGTTTTTGAGTGGGAAAATGTCTTCTAGTTTCCTAGGAAGATAATTTGTTTTTACAGTCACATCTAATATCGCTTTTTGTCTTGAATATTTCTTAAATAAGATATGTTGTTTAAAAATACTTACTTAAAAAATATTTAAAAAATAAATCGATCTTAGTTCTGGTTTTATTTAGAAAAAAGGACGCATTTTTCAGAGTTTTCTATAAAAACCATTTGAAAGTTTTGAAAATGTTATCAAAAGTGAGTGAGTTATTTTTAAAAGTCTTTTTGTATGAAAAAATCGCAAGCATAATGGCGAAAGTGTTTTTTAAGATTAAGGATCTGAGAATGAGCAAATAAACAGCCAAACATAAATGGGGCCCTTGCCCACCCCAGAAAAATGGTCTAGTTACGCCAATGGCCTTTAGTTAATTAATTAATTAATTAATTAATCTGCAGAAAATTTTGCTAAATATTACTAGACTAAGGTTCCTATTACTACTTGCGACTCATTGTGACCGTCATAAGACTATTTTTAAGACTGAGAGTCATAACTTTTCATACAAAACAACAATAAAATTCAAAAAATTAAAATTTTATTTGTCAATATTATGATTGTGTCGATACCAGGTCTTAATGTTTTTGAAATTTTCAAAGAATAGGCACGAAAAATAGAAAAAAACCCAGTGTAGAAACGGTAATGACATATTATTATTTTTTTAACTACCAGTAATGACACCCACTTACCTTCTGCATTATTTTAAAACATATAGTAATGAATTACTGATAATGACTTATAAAAGTAAAAAAATCTAGAAAATAATTTTCTAGATTTTTTTGAAAATTTTTTGAAATCTATTTTTGGACTCAATATTTTTTAAACACTGGTAAGGATATATGTAACCACATATTTTTTGATTTTTTGTATGTTGGAGAGTAAGCTCACTTGTGTGCAGCAGGTCAATTATGTTTTTATCTATTAAATATTACATGTCGATATAGCTCAGATATTAGAGCTGTTGACTGGCAATCTGTAGACCCAGGTTCGATTCCCCCACCAGAAAATTTTATTTAAAAAAAATACAATCAAAAATATTTTTTTTTATATAATTTATTTTTTTGAAAATCTATTTTTAGACTCATTATTTTTGTCAATACTGGTAAGCACATAGGTAACGATATATTTTTTGATTTTTCGTATGCTGGTGTGTAACGACAACTCATTATTTTTCGCGACATCGCCATATAAAGGTAATAAGAAATGTAATAACAAAAGTAACTAGTTACCATTACCAAGTATGTAGTTACATAACAACATATCTGGTAATGATTTTCTACAGTGGGAAAGAAAGTGTTGTATCAAAAAGTGTTTGTTATTTTTATACCCTACACCACTATGTGGTCAGGGTATTATAATTTTAAGTTAAATTTAGTTGAATACAAATAGCAGTATATTTTGCTAAAATCAGCAAAAATATTTGCTAAAAATAGTAAACTGCTGATTTTTTATTTGCATTAAAAAAATCGAAAATTTTAAGTTTTTCTCTGATTTTCTGGCCTACTTAATTTTTGCTGATTTTAGCAGGTTAAGTTGTTATTTTTTATTAATAAAAATTTAAGTCAAATTTTTGGTAGTTTTAGCTACATTTTTACAGACTTTTTTCTATTAGTGTATGAAAATATAGAAAGTCCAAAAATATAATTTTTGTATTTTGAATTCAAAAGTTTAAATAATTCGGAAAAATACCAGGTCAAACTACATGATCAAACAAAACAAAAAAAAAAAAAAAAAAACAAAGCACGAAAAATTTAGGAAAAATTTCTTTATTTCTCAACATAGTCTCCTTTAAGCTCCATATACTTTTCCCAGCGATTTTCAATAGTTTCGATACTCTGTTTATAGTAAGAACTTGCTCCTCAAAATAGCCATCAATCGCAGGCTCCAACTTTTCATTGTTAAAAAATCTTTTATGTACCACCGAGACATTTTTGCAAAAAATAATCCGAGGAAGCTAAATCTGGCGAATAAGGTGTGTGATGAAGTTATTCGCACTTTAATTTAATGATTTTGTCCATCGGAATAGGTCATTGTCCTAATGAAGCAACATTCCCTTTTTCACCTTTACAAATTCACAGCGAACTTTTAGTATTGATGGCTCTAAAAAAAAAGTGGCGTCTTCAAACTTAAAACATATATTTTGTAAGTTTTCCACTTTTCACCAAAGTAATTTTTTTTTTCAAACTACTGCCGCCATCTTTGCGTCAGGCCGGGTACTTCTCGGATCGCCCTAGTACGTGCCTGCTTAAATTAAATAGGGAATAAAATATACGAATTCACAACACAGCAGTTTCTTCTCCATATAAAGTCCCCAAAAGCTTATGTAATTTTACAACAACTTAAAACACGAAAAAATTCGCAAAAGGCACCAATGAATGGCATGTAAAAATTCCTTTCCTAGCTGGCAAGCTTGAGGTGCAAGTTCGATATATATAATAATATATAATTTATATATTATATAAATATATAATATAATTTTTATTGGCAACAATTTTTACTAAAATTTTAATTGACGGAAAAGGATTTGCTTCAAAAAGTACTGCAAAAATGTTGAAGTGGGACCTATGATAACTCAGTCTTAAAATTATTAGTGTTTCTGTTAAAAAAGTAGTACATATAGATCATTAATTGTATTGCTTTTTCTACTGCTATGTCATATATAATTTTTACTAGGTACATATGTTAAAAACTTTGCCTGGGTTGCATGAAGAACCTAAATTTTCTTTTCACGGCAGATTTTTCTTTCACCACGTGTGTAAAAATTTATGTTTTTAATTTAATTTTCCAGACTCCTTTAAAAACTTCAACTTTCATTAGTTATATTATAACGGTAAATGAGTATTTAAAAAAAGTGCATTTTTTGTTGATTCCGAGTGCTTACTATTAGAATACAATACCAAAAAACACCAAAAGAAAATGTGACCAAAATTTAAGCCACATACTACTAAGGAAAGTAGTATGTGATATCATAGTGTATCGCTATTAAAATATCTTTGAACACCCACCTTGAACATTATACTAAAATGAAAGGGGTATTTAAGTAGATTTATAACCTTTAAATAAACTTTTTATTTTTAAGCACGTATCTAAAAAGTTAAGTAAAAAGTTATAGCCTTGGGATTTTAGTTTATTGGTATATCCCAATACATTTGATGAAAAAGTTAGTAGTTTGCTAGTACTTTACGATACTTTTAAAAAATTATGGATATATCTCTCTTACATAAATAATTGTGTAATATGAGTAAAATTAATAAAATTCTTAATTTTTATAAATTAAAACAACTGCCGTTAATTTATCGAGTAGTACAGGCATTTTGACAAAAACCGTGCTCTCCCAGTACAATTTTTTTTGTATTATCGACAATTTCTACTTCTTCGCATACATTATATTTTAAGTGTAATCACTTATTCTTTAACTGCTAATCAGTATACGAATAACTACTTATTTTGGTAACTAGTTATTTTTTTATATTATTATATTGCAGCACACAAATTTTGTGCGTTTTTTTATGCAGCTAATATGGACAATAGGCCGTACCTCAAAAAAAAAGTTCGCCGTACACCCTCCAATATGATGTATTTTTCGAAGGCGATTTCAAAAAAAAAAATATTTTTTTTGCCGACTGTAGGGGTCGCCTTTTTCAATTTTTCGTTATAGCTTCGGCATTTAAAATCGGATTTTAAAGTGTGATATATCTATTTTTTTGCCTCGAGGAGACCAGTGTTTTGCTATAAAGGAAAAATGCAATTAAAAAAAATTTATAAAGGCGACCCCTACGTTCGGCAACCAATATATAAAAAAAATTCTACTGGGTTTAGCGAAAACCTTCCTTAGCAAAAGTTTAATGATTTTTTGCGAGCTTTAAGTTTCTGACATTAGGGTTGTACATTAGGGTCGTAGCAACTGAGATCTGGTGGGTAACTACTAGAACGAGATACTTGAGGTCAAAATGTCCCTAGAGCAAAACACTGGTCTCCTCGAGAAAAACATCGATGTATCATACTTTAAGATCCGACTGTAAATACCAAAGATATAACGAAAAATGGAAAATGGCGACCCCTACGTTCGGCAAAAAAAAATAAAAAAATTTTTTTTGAAACCTCCTTGCAAAAATACTTCATATTGGAGGGTGTACGGCGCACTTTTTTTTGTCTGTAAGGTGGTACGCTCTAATGGACAACTACTTTCAAAAACGACCTCGTCGAATAAAAATAATGAGAGACTAGATCCTATTTATACTGCTTATTATTTAGATATTAGTAATGAGCACCAATTCCTAAGATTTTCTTGGGAAAATATGTATTACATTATTAGCTTTCTTAGGCTATTGTATAGTGTTACCAAAGTTTTGCTGGGTATTGTATAAAATTGTGATTTACCAAAAATTTGTCATCGAACTAAACGGATTTTTTCACTTACATTTGATTTTTTCGTTTCTGAAAAAATTTTTAGAACTAATCACATAATGATCTTGTTAAGTTTTGAAATATAATTAACAACTCATCTTTGAAATTATCTTCCTGACAGATACCAATCAATATAACGACGGCACAATGGTTGTGAAAACTCATAACAGATTTCATCAAAAGAATAGAAAAATATTTGAATTTTTCAAGTTGTTAAAGCAAAAGGATGACAAGAAATAATTACGCGTATTCTAGTAACTGTCTAAAATTTAAATAGAAGTGCATTTGCAGTAACTCTACAGCAACCTGTGACCAGAATACACAGACTGACCGACACTGTTAGTCAAGAGTAGTGACCAAAACGAAACTTACAAACACTAACTATGTACATTAGGGCTATAGCTATTAGCATTTTTTGCAAATTGTTTAAGACTTCAGAAAATGTAAAGAAATATGAAATATTACTTTTTCTCGATCGAAAGATTAAAATTTGGATAAATTTGGTATTAAAGTCATTTCTAATACAAAACGAATTACTTCGAAATAATTTCTAAGTTTTATTCATATGACCCAATATCTAATAGTTTTGAAATTGTAGCGATTTTCTATATTTTTTTTTTCTCTTATGTTAGGATTTTTGTCAATTCTGATCGATTTGTTGAAATTGGACCTTTTTCTTTTGAATTTAAGGAAATCATTAAAAATGTGTTTTCGGGAAATTGGGTGTCGATGCGGAACGATTTTTTTTTCGCGAAAACGACATAACGAAAAGATTTTATTATCAGTGCAGTTTTGCCCATATCGTCTTGGCATGTAAGATTTTCGCCTAAAAAAGTTATACTCCTAATCTACGTAGCTTAGTTCCTTTCAATATGAATTGTAAGTAGTACACTATATTTCTGTGGAAGTTATGCCTGTGAATTGCTAAAGGCGACACATTCGTCCGCTGTTTATGCACTGTAGAGCTATGGACACAACTTTAAGTTTGTGGCAATTGTAAAACAAAAAAGAAATGAAATAATGTTGATCTTGTTAGCGTAACCTAACTGAGGACTGTAAGCACCTGACAAACAAAAATAATACAGCAAAAAAAAAACTGTTCCAACTGTGTTGTCTGGTGATTTTATTCTTTATTTGCCGTTTAGTTTTTTCTCGTTTTGGTGCTTGTGCCATTATAAATTTACAGACATGCTGAAATTGTAAATTTAGAGTACGGATAAGGAATAGTAATAATTTTTTAGCATACTTATCAGTACATCAGAAATTGGTGGAAATTTCTGTTGGTGTTGTAAATGTTGTTTATGACAAGCGGCAATTGTATGATTTGTGACAACAGGAAGTTAGAGAGATAATAACCGAAGGTAATTGTTAATGGTGTCCTTGTTTTCATCATCTGAAAATGGGGTACGAAATTTACGTCAAATTAATGATGATCGTATATGGCAGTAAAGAACGGTATTTAGTATTGACTCTTGTTAAAATGCCAATACGTCGGCTGTACTGTATTAAAAAAATTAAATAACTAAAAAAATTAACTTTTTATCTGTTTTGGATTTTTCTTATAACCCGACTAAAAAAGATGTTATATAATCATATATCACCATATATAAACCCATATATACGTCCATATCTAATTTGATCCGAATATTGGAATATATAATTATATCAAGCGAGATAAGCATGTTATCTCACCTGATACAATTTGATCCGAAAAATGGGTCTATCTAACTGCATCAAATTATATATAAATACATACAATTTGATGAAGATTTTCAAAGAAAATTTTAGTAAATATTATTGAGATCACTTATTTCATTCATATTATATACTAATGCTTAATGTTTAGAACAATTTTTGCTAATAAACTTGGAAATAGCTGACAAAATAAAACATTACAAAAATTTGTCGGAACAACTTTTTCTAGGTTAGAGTTTTGGTCTTTTTTATAAAATGTGTGTCTTTCTTATAAAATAAAAAATAAACTAATTAGAAATTTATTAATTCAGTTCGAGGCCAATTTCCTTATTATGAATTAACATAATAAGTACTTTTTTCAAAAACTGATATTTTTCTTCATCAGGATACTCTCCCGACAAATACTTCACAGAGTTTTTGCTTTCAAAAAACCTCTACGCTTTCAGGAATGAAAAGTCGATCGTTACGGGAATTACGCGACCACTTTCTAAAGAAAACTTATGAAGGGGACCTGGAAAATCCCCTAAACGATCGTCTTTTCATTCCTGAAAGCGTAGAGGTTTTTTGAAAGCAAAAACTCTGTGAAGTATTTGTCAGGAGAGTATCCTGATGAAGAAAAAGAGCAGTTTTTAAAAAAAATATTAATTATGTTAATTCATAATAAGGAAATTGGCCTCGAACTGAATTAATAAATTTCTAATTAATCAATTAAAAAGGTCGAAAAAACAATTTTTATTTTTTAAAATAAAAATTAAAAACCAACCTGATAAAAAATTAACTTTCACAATTAATATTTTTTTACGGAAAAATAAATTAAATTAAACCATATTAATTTCAACATATATTTGTCTAATTTTTAAATTTAAAAGTAAAAATAATTATTTCGACCTTTAATTCCACAATTAAGAAAAAAAAATTTCCCCTTATTTATTTCTTTAAAATTATTATACCCTACACCACTATGTGGTCAGGGTATTATAAGTTTGTGCTGATGTTTGTAACACCAAAAAATATTGGTCGTAGACCCACCTTATAGTATACCGATCGGTTCAGAATTTTTTTTTATTTCGATTTAACGATGTCCGTCCGTCCGTCCGTCCGTCTGTCTGTCTGTCCATGCAATCTTGTGCGCACTCTACAGGTCGCAGCTATTAAGATATTTTGATGAAATTTGGTACGCAGACCTATGTTGGCCCAAGTACGAACAAGTTTGATTTTTTTGAACATCGGTCCATGTTTAGACCTAGTGCCCATATAAGGGTCCTACCAAAATTATATTGTTTATACGCTGCTGGTCGTAAATATTAAGATATTTTGACGAAATTTGGTACACAGACCTATGTTAGCCCAATAACGCAGCCTATTGATTTTGGTGAACATCGGTCCATGTTTAGACCTAGTGCCCATATAAGGGTCCTACCAAAATTATACTGTTTATACGCTGCAGGTCGTAAATATTAAGATATTTTGATGAAATTTGGTACACAGACCTATATTGGCCCAATAACGCAGCCTATTGATTTTGGTGAACATCGGTCCATGTTTAGACCTAGTGCCCATAAAAGGGTCCTACAAAATTATACTGTTTATACGCTGCAGGTCGTAAATATTAAGATATTTTGATGAAATTTGGTACACAGACCTACATTGGCCCAATAACGCAGCCTATTGATTTTGGTGAACATCGGTCCATGTTTAGACCTAGTGCCCATATAAGGGTCCTACCAAAATTATACTGTTTATACGCTGCAGGTCGTAAATATTAAGATATTTTGATGAAATTTGGTACACAGACCTAAATTGGCCCAATAACGCAGCCTATTGATTTTGGTGAACATCGGTCCATGTTTAGACCTAGTGCCCATATAAGGGTCCTACCAAAATTATAATGTTTATACGCTGCAAGTCGCAGCTATTAAGATATTTTGATGAAATTTGGTACGCAGACCTATGTTGGCCCAAGGACGAACAAGTTTGATTTTGGTGAACATCGGTCCATGTTTAGACCTAGTGCCCATATAAGGGTCCTACCAAAATTATACTGTTTATACGCTGCAAGTCGTTAATATTAAGATATTTTGATGAAATTTGGTACACAGACCTACATTGGCCCAATAACGCAGCTTATTGATTTTGGTGAACATCGGTCCATGGTTAGACCTAGTGCCCATATAAGGGTCCTACCAAAATTATACTGTTTATACGCTGCAGGTCGTAAATATTAAGATATTTTGATGAAATTCGGTACACAGAACTATATTGGCCCAATAACGCAGCCTATTGATTTTGGTGAACATCGGTCCATGTTTAGACCTAGTGCCCATATAAGGGTCCTACCAAAATTATAATGTTTATACGCTGCAAGTCGCAAATATTAAGATATTTTGATGAAATTTGGTACACAGACCTATATTGGCCCAATAACGCAGCCTATTGATTTTGGTGAACATCGGTCTATGTTTAGACCTAGTGCCCATATAAGGGTCCTACCAAATATATACTGTTTATACGGTGCAGGTATTAATATTAAGATATTTTGATGAAATTTGGTACATAGACCTATGTTGGCCCAAGGACGAAGCCTATTGATTTTGGCGAACATCGGTCCATGTTTAGAACTAGTGCCCATATAAGGGTCCCCCCAAAATTGGCTTGGTTACAAACTGCAGGTCGCAAATATTAAGATATTTTAATGAAATTTGGTGCGCTGACTCACATTATAGAAAATTTTGACATAAGCCCCATTTTAACCCATTCGAATTTCGGATCCAAACAATACACCAGACTGGTGTAGGGTATTGTATAGTCGGCATGCCCGACTTTAACCTTTTTACTCGTTTTTAGTTTAATAAAGAGTATTTCGCCAAGTATTTGAAAAATATATGTTAAATTCAATTATAAACATTTATTTATATGTCAAAGTGCAAAATTCAAAACCAGATCCACAATTTCGGAATTTTTTTTAATTTTTATAGTGCACTTAAACTTTATAAAATTTTGTTTAAATAGATATCATGTCAGATAAATTTATACATAAAATTAATACAATTTTATATTAACTTTGTTATATATTTTGATATAAGATTGTTTAGAGAAGCTTATACGCCATTATATATAATTATGTATAAACTATATTTGCAGCTCTCTTAATATATGACTGGAGATCAAATCGCATATGATTATATATAACGTCATATCAAACATATTTATAAAAACAAAGTATTAATATAAATGTACATGGTCATATAAAGCCACACATATAAACATTTATAATTATATCAAATCATATAAGATTATATGAAAACATTTTTAGTCGGGAAGTAAAAAAAAAAAATACGTTGTAGAAAGTGAATTTTCGTTTATATACAAGAATATGGTACTTAAAAATAGAAATAAATAATAAAAATAAAAGCCAATCTGAATCATTTAATGCAGAGTTGTTTTAACCAGATATTATATTGTTTCTGGATATTTTGCTTCATAAAATTTTTTAAAAAAACAGGCGTTCACGACAGTGATGATGCAATTTTCCAATTCTGGTGTTAGAATCGTCAGTAGAAGGGGTTGTAAATAAATGAAAAGTAGCTATTCTACAACCGATTCTTTGGAACAGAAAATTTTCCTGGGAATGTTCGATCAGCCGACTACGAGGTGGTGATTTTATTCAACAGTGAGTTTTTTTGCGTGATTAAATGTGAATAAAACATGTTCGACAGACGACTCAAACTGATACGAAATACGCGTTCAGCAGCGTAATATTGATTTTATTCAACATTGAGTATTATTGAGTGATTAAATGTGAATACGAATTTTAGTGTATGACAGTTACTATATGAAAGTTGTTTGCATAGTAATCAGTAGCTGAATAACAGAAAGCTGAATAGTAAGGAAAACTATGAATTAGCTACTTTGCATTCAAGGCCTTACTCGGGTGAAAAGGCTAACCTGTCACACTTTAGTATAGTTACGTTTGTAATGTAGAAATATGCACAGGTTCGATTCCTACAGCCGACGGGTTGTTGAAAAATTATCATATAGAGACAATCTGACAATAAAATATAAACAATAATACAATTTAATGGAAAATCACTGATGAAGCATGTCCATAGAAAAAGGCAGAAACTAGATCTAGTCTGCTTTGCCAATTAATGTGTTGTGTGTAATTTTTAGAGAAAAAGGTTTTTTCTTTTCCTTAACCTCAAACCTACAAAATTAAATCTGTTATGATAGTTAATTAAAATAAATCACTAACAAAAAGTACTGCAATTTCGAAACAGTTGTTTAAAGCAGTTATTTTTTATATCATAATAAACAACGAGCAAATCAGTATTTTTATAGTAAACAGTTGTTTTTGTTACACTCACTTTATTTTTTTCCTTAAAATCAACCCAATATGTACATTAAAACAATTGAAAGTAAGTTAAAAACAGGACTACCCACTTTTCGTTCAAAACAATTGTATTTTGTCGTTTATTTTTAATTGTTAATTTATTAACTGGCAAAGTCGGTAAAAATAATAGATTTCTCGTTTATTTTAAAATTAATGGTATTATAACAACTGATTGTTTTTAACAGAAAATTTTGATTGAATATTTTAACTTCTACCGAAAGTCCGTATTTTGTGCATTTTGTTTATCGAATGACTGATAGAAAAAGTTAAAAAATATATTTCTTTGCAATTTAACTACTTATTCAATTGAAACAACTTTACTGATTTACTTTTTAAACAACTATTGAACTTTTACGGGAAAGTTATTGTGAGTGTATTTATTTAAAAAATAAAAAGTTTCGCAGATTTTTTCAAATTATTCTTTAGTTCATTTTTTTTATTATTGATATATTCTTAGTTTGCAAATAAAAATCATAACATTTTATCCAATCTCCAGTGCATTAAAAGTTAATAACTGGAGAACCGTTTAACATTGTTACTTCACACTTCAAGTACGATGAACTAATTATACATTTATTCATAATCGTAAGAAAAAAAATATTTTGTTTTTGTTTTTATTAAAGTATACTTTTACAATGTTTTTTTTACCTATTTTGTCAGTTGTTTTAAAATTTTTGTAGTAAAAATTTGTCAGTTACCACATTGTTGGTTATATTTCATGCATTTGTTAGTTGTTTTTCAACAGTTAGTAATCACGACATTTTTAGTTTTTTTAAAGGTAAATACCTTTGTCGGCTTTTGAATTTCATATACCTTTGTTTTAACTCTCATTTTCAGTAGATTTTACCGACAAACTTTTCTGAGTGTAGTTATAACGTATACCCGGAGAACGCTACGAAAAGTTTTGGAATTGCTCCATAGAGACGATATTGCGTCAATTAAAAAAATTTGTGTTTGTAAATTTTGTATCTACTTTTATTTGATCACAAATTTAAAAATCTGTAAATTTTCAATTATCTCTTAATTTAATAATAGATTTTTCTAGGCTTTTGTGTAAAATAATTTTTTGGTTTTTTTCTATGGAGACAGCCTGCTGTGCTTTTTTTTAATTTTTTATTAAAACAAATTTTTACTTTAAACGATAAGTACTTACACCTTTCTAGTAAAAGTATACACCAATCCCCGTATACCTAGCTTATTGGCCGTAAAAAGTGAAACATTTCTCTGCATGAATTTTATGGCGGGGAAGCATTGCTTGTATTAAATACTAAATAAGAGTATTTTTAATACTAATTTATATATTCTTATACCCTTTTATAAACGACCGGAGTAGCAATCATCTCTACACTCAAAAAAATAAGTTAGTAGAAAAATTAGTAGAACGTCTTGTATATCAAGTATACTATTTTTCAGCAACTTTTTTTCTGAAATTGTGTTTTCAGCAAAAGTTTTAGTTATATTTTTTTAGCACTAAACTAATCTTGAACTAATGTTTTACTAATTTATTTAGCAAGGGTTTTTGTCCATTGCAATCGACTAAGTGTTAGCAAAACTTTTGCTGAGATTACTATTTTTTTCGATAAAAATTAGCTCGCTGATTTTCAGCAAACCCCTTTTGCTGAAATTACCAACTTTTTTGCAAGCACGCTCCTGACTAAAAATTTGCTGACACAGCAGCATTTTTTGCTGACTTTACTGACTTTTTTTTGAGTGTATATGAGGAGCCGTTTAGCGAGACTTTAGTTTACAAATATTCTAGATTTTATTAAAAAGACATTGAATTACACATGTTGTTCTCGTCGATTTAATATTGTACGATCACATCTTCGACAATTTCTTAACACTTTTAACTTGTCCTAAGCTTTTAAGTTGCTTTTCTTTTAATTTCTATTCTCTAGCAACCAAAAATTCTATTTTTTGTGGGCCATCTGTTAAATATCACTTCCACTTTGTGTTGTACTACAATTCTTTTTAAATATCATCTTTAAATTTATATTTTGTATACGCATTGTTGTCGATATAAATGTGATTTGTACATTCATTGTATGCTGTGAATTTTATGGGTAAACAAAAAAATAAAATTTTTTTGGAAATCACATTCAATTCCAGGGCAATCAACATGAAACCAAAAGAGTCATTAAAATATCTAAACTTTTTAGCAGAAAGAGATTATAAATTGCACTCTACACCAATTTAATTGCGATCTTTAAAAATAATTAGGTATAAATACACTGATAGAATTTTCATTCATAGCATTAATGAATCGATTTCATTAAAATGGATTCATTGATTTAATGAAAAAATTCATTAACTGAATGAAAATTCATTGTGGTTATGAATTTTTTCATTAGATTTTTTTCTTATTTTTTCATAATTTCATTAAAAAAATTCATTAAATTAATGAAAATTTCATAAAGAAAAAAATTAACTTATAAAATTGATTTCATTTACAAATTTACCTCTTTTTGGTTTTCCCTATACACTACATTTCATAACTATAGCCGCACTATAAAACAGCTGATATGTGAGATTCTAAATAATGTAGACATATAAAAGACCTTATAACTGAAAGTTACATCTAAAAGACATATATTTCCACAAAAAAAATAATTTTTTTTAACGTAGATTAATTTAAATCGCCATTTTTATTTTTACTAGTGTTTCATAACTATAGCCGCAGTTTCAGAAAAATGAATTTAGAAGTTAAAAGCATTTGAGTAAAAAATTAAATTAAATAATTTAATTAATTTAATTTAATTTAAGTCGAACTGATTTTATTTAATACCAAAAATTTTAATTTAATACCAAAAAAAAACCAGGGTTGGCAGGCAATACCGCTAAAATACCCTTATCGATTCAAAACTCTTTCAACTGACTACCGTTACCCCTAAAATACCGTTACCGAAATACCCGGAATACCGTTATCATTAAAATACCGTTACCGAAATAACTGAAATACCGTTATCCTTAAATTACCGATGCCGAAATAAAAATACTGTTACCGAAACAAATGAAATATTGTTATCCCTAAAATACCGTTATTTTTAATTTTCTGCTTTTGCTAATTTCACGTGGTTATTGAGTCTTTTTTGTACATTAAGTTGAAAAATTGGTTCTGTTTTTAATCTCGTTTATTTTTTGTAAAAAAAATTGCGGGATGCATCGAAATAACTGACTACCGTTACCCTTAAAATACCGTTACCAAAATAACTAAAATACCGTGAACCTTAAAATACCGTTACCGAAATAACCCGAATATCGTTATCCTTAAAATACCGTTACCGAAATAACTCAAATACTGTTATCCTTAAAATACCGATACCGAAATAAATGAAATAGCGTTACCATTAAAATACCGTTACCGAAATAAAATATCGTTACCCTAACGATAACCGCATTAGTTTCGGTTACCATCCACGAAAAAAACACATGAAACTTTCATAATGTTTATCTTGAAATGAATGAAAAAAAATTCATATATTCTATGAATCTTTCATTAGATCAATGAATCCAATCATTAAAATTGATTTAATGAAACATGTTTCATTAATCCAATGAAACCGTTCTTTGGGGACTTTTCAATGAAAAAATTCATTGTATTAATGAACAAATTCATTAATACTATGTACAAAATTCTATCAGTGTAGTAGCAAAATATAAATCTGGCCCTGTCTTATTCAGGGGGTGTCCTAATTTCAGTAAAATTTTTGAAACAAAGTTATGTTAAACGAAACATTTTAAAACGAAATTCATTAATTTTTTTCTAAATATATTCTCTAAATATTAAACCACAAATCGCTCAATATTAACCTATAATTTTCTTACTTTTTTTAGTTACCAGTTGTTAATATAAATGTTGAATACCGTTTAAACGCATTTCCAAATAAAAACATTTAAAGTCAACGATTAAAACCCTTTAACTAATACAACAGCCAGACAAACAAACACATACAGATGTTTAAAATTAATCTTAACCATTTGTAGTTTTCAATACCATATACAGGAGTATTTGAAGTTTTAATAGCCAACCAAAAAACAGCTGCATTTTGTGGTCAAAATCATAGAAGCAAATGCTCGACTCTAATGAATGAAATGTTTTTTAAGTGACTTTTTTTCGTTGGTCGTGCTGAGTGGAGTTGAGCGGTGTCGTCGTATAAACGAAACCCTCCTTTTGGACTTTTATCGCTAGATAATTGCCGTCAAAATTACAGGTTTTTACATATATGTACGTGTGTTTTATGTACATTTAGAAAATACTAAAACGACTTTAAATTTATTACACGCGGTTAATAAATGGTATGTGTATATTTGGGCTAAACGTGTGAGAGAATTTGATGGATACAAAACTATAAGAAGTAGAGCTGCAAAATTACGTGGGTACTTTGATACGATATTATATAATATTCTTTAAATTCGTCTAGTAAAACAACGTTCCGTTATGTTTCATCAAAACTATCCGTTTTAATGGACTAGATGTAGAACAACTTCTTGTTTTAGCACCGATGAATTTCCAAATGTTTTATCTTGGAACAAATTGCTAATTATATGCAGATTTTTCTCTTAATTTAACATTTTTCTACGCAGTCTGATAGTACTAGAAGAAATATATAGCAATTTAAAATTTCACATATTTATAAGTACAGTAGACGCTCGCAAATTAGAGCTTTCAGAAAATCGAACGTCCAGAAATTAGAATCAATGTTTTCAATACATTAAACGCTCTGAAATTCGATTTGTGTTTTTTTTTTTGGTTATTTGAATACACAGGAAATCCCCAATTTATTTTTATTCTGTTTGAATAAAGTAAAACTAAAAAGGGGAATCACCAAATTATATATGTTTTTCCCTATTTGTTTTTTTTCGCATTTATGTACATTTTTGGCTAGTTTATTTGTGAAATTTGATACGCGTGTACATATTATTTGGCAGTCTCTATCAAATAGTGAAATTGTATCATTTAAAATTTTAAATAAACGTAAAAAAAAAACACTTTATCATTGGAAACTAAAGTCAAAATATTAGAAAATCTTGACAAAGGCGTTCAAGGGAACCGGTTAGCCCTAGATTTTAATGTGACAACATCTTCAATCAGCTACATCAAATCACATAGAACAGCAATATTAAATGCTGTTTCAAACACATATCAGGAGGCAAACAATAAATCTTTGCACAGCGCTGAATATCCAAAAATGGAAAGTCGTCTGTATGAGTGGTTTTTAAATCAACGAGAAAAAAAGTGTACATTGACTGGGCCATTATTAAAAGAGAAAGCTAAACAAATATTTAGAGAGGAATATCCCGATAAAGATGAAAATGCATTCCGGGCAAGTGATGGATGGTTTACCAAATTTAAGAAGCGACACGGTATCCATTTTTTAAAAATTTGTGGCGAGATTCTTTCTAGTAATGTTGCTTCAGTCACTCCTTTTATTCATCGATATCGTGCAAAGATCGCTGAGATGGGTTTAATGGAGTCACAAATATATAATGTCGACGAAACCGGATTATTTTTTCGTTGCCTACCAGACAGAACCTATATCTCTGCTTTTGAAAAAAATGCCCCTGGACATAAAATTCAAAAAGACAGAATTTCAGTCCTACTTGGTGCAAACTCTGATGGATCACACAAATTAGTTCCATTGGTAATTGGAAAAGCAAAAAAACCCAGGTGTTTTAAAAATTTTAATAATCCTCTGCATTTCAACTTTTCAAAAAATGCTTGGATGACTTCTCGGATTTTTCACGAATGGTTTCACGGAATATTTATTAAAGAGGTAAACAAAAATATTGATTTCAGGTTCAGTACATAATTTTAAAATTTTTTTCAATTCACAGGTGATCCGCTTTTCTCAGGAAAATAATTTGCCTCCGAAAGCCATTTTGCTTATAGATAATTGCTCCGCTCATACACCCATTGAGAAACTTAAAAGTGACGATGGAAACATAGTTGCATTATTCTTTCCACCAAATGTGACAGCAGCTTTACAACCAATGGATCAAAACCCTATTAAGTTAACAAAGCTCAATTACAGAAGTATGTTTCTTTCTCAGTTAATTGCTGAAGGTGGTGAACTGAAGAATCATTTGAAATCCCATTCGATCCGCAATGCTATATTATTACTGAAACAAGCTTGGGATGCGGTACCACAAAGTGTTATGAAGAAATCTTGGTCAAAGTTGTCCAATTGGGACTCTAACCAATACGACAGCGACGATGACGTGCCAATAGCACAATTGTTGCAAATAGATCAGGACTGCAACGAAGTTATTCAAATAACTCAAGCTCACAACGATTGCATCGGTATAGAAGACATCGACAGATGGAATGAAGATATGTTTGATGACGGATCTGTTTATGTTCTCAGTAGCGATGGTGAGTCTTCAGATAGCAGCGAAGACGACGTTGTTGCAGTATCATCAGTTGTCTCTAATACTACAGCCATTGAAAGTGTAAATAATTTAATAAAATGGTGCAATGACAGTGAATTGTTTTCAACTAAGCACATAAGTAATCTTTTGGCTCTCCGTAATGATATTTCGGATTTAAAGAAACCAAAAAAACAAACAAATATAACTGATTATATGTCAAACAAAGATTAGTTGTTAACTTGGCCATTGTTTAATTTTAATTGTTTAATTTTTTTAAATACAGTTTTTTAGTTTTTAATTAAAAAAAATACATGTGATGTAATTGGACTGCATTGCTATGTTTTGTTGCCATTCGTTTTTTTTTATATTCATATTTTTAATTTAAAAAAATACATTTGATGTATTGGACTGAATTGTTGTGTTTTGCTTTCTTGTTTTTATCAAATAAAATTGAATTAAAAAATATTAAAAAGAGTTTTATTTAAGTTTTTGGAAGTAAATTTACTCTTTACTTTTTAGAAAAAAAACGTCCAGAAATTAGAATAATTCAGAAATTAGAATTGCCTCAAAAACAAAGCGGTTCTAATTTGCGAGGGTCTACTGTATTCTTCAATATGAAATTTTTGTTATTTTTTATCACACAAAATGACATCTACACTCTTAAAAAAAAATCCTGTACAAATACACAGCAAAAAAATTTTAATTAATGCTTTACAAAACAATTCTTTTATTTTTTTTCAAAGCATCGGTTAATTTATTTTGACTGCTTTTTTAGAAGTAATTCTAAAACAACATCCAAAAAATTACTTAATTACTGCTTCTGAAGAGCAATAATTTCAATGTAATCTAAGAGGTGATTTCCAAGCGGGAACAATATTTAAAAATTTCTTTTTTAAATATTTAAAATTAATTTGTTTAAATCAAGAATTTAACTTAATTTTTATTAGAAATAAATTAAGTTACAGCTGTTAGCGCCAATTTTTATTTTTTTTCCTTGTGCATAATTATTATTGTCCAATTAATATTTTATCTGCTGTTCAATAATAATTATGAGTAAGAAATAATATTAATTTTTAAACGTTGTTAATCAATTTATGTTTTTTAGTCAATGTTAGTCGCGAAATTATTTATGCCTTCGGCTCAAGTGAAAAACAGTTTTTTTTAATTGTTGTGTTCAAAATATTTTTCTGGCCCAGATCTTTAAATACACGAATATGCTTTTACATTAATTTTAATTAAAACCAATCTTTAAATAAAAAAAATAATAGCCCGTATAAGGAGTCATTCTCTAAAATGCCTCTTTACTAAAATAATGTGTTTAAAATTTTGTTTTTTTAATATTTGGCTAATCCGTTCACTCTAAAATTAAAAGATATTATTTGCAAGTACAACATAAATATGTAGAAAAATTTCAAAGATACTTAGTTGGGCCATGGCCCCATAAATCGAGATTAAAATATTGTCTAAAATAACACAAATATAAATCTGTAACACAATGTAACAACAAGTACACCCAGAAAACAGATTCAAATGCTTCGGTTGTGACAACAGACTTTTTCAGTTGTGACTACCAAATTATTGTTGAGACAATAGAAATTCTGTTGCCATTATCAAATAACTGTGAATTCTACTGATATTTAGTTGTCACAACTGAAAAATTCGGTTACCACAACCGAACCATTCGATTGGCACCAAATTCGGTTGTAAGCACGAAACTGTTTTCTCTGTGTAGTTTCTCTTTTAATTTTAACTTATTTCAACCATCTTTTATTCTCAGCATTTTATGTGCTACAGTTCTTAATGGCGCACTCCTTAATATATTAAGTTTGTTCTATGTTGCAAAAATATTGTTAGTTCTTGGAATTTTGTATATTTTACCAAAGGTTTATTAAAAAATTTACTTTCCCCACAAAAACAGTTTTTCAAATATTTCTTAAATTATAGCTAACTTTGAATTTCTAAGACCATATTCGGGATCTGCATTCGAAAGTCTACAAAAGTGATGGATCGCAAACATCATGCATGATGCACTTGTACAAATATTTTTCAAAACTGCGTAACGTTTTCCAACTTCAAAAATTTTGATAATAGTCATTTTGGGTCCTTCATTTAAATTCATTTGTTTTTAATTTTTAAAAACAAATAAAATAAAAATGATTAAAAATGGTTTTTTGTGCGCTTGTGAGATAAGTACCCAAAAAAATTTAATTGCAGTGCACTTTTTTAATAAACACTTTTATTGAAGACAATGCGAGATTTAATATCTCGCAATGTCAAATTCTAGCTTTGCGGAAATACTCGTAGTAGCTGTATTTGGTTACGTAGAGTTTTCAATGAAGTTCAGAATCATGGTCTAAGTAGAAATATCTGTTAAAATAGATTTTATTACTAAAAATCCTCAGTACTTTAACTAATTTTGCGACGCCAATGTATCCGACGTGTTAAAGATGGAGATATTTTTTTCCTTCCCAATTTTTTTAAATGGCCCGTATCTTGAAAAATAACGGAGTTAGAGCAAAATTCACGAAAATTTCGATTACCACTAATCGTGTAAAATCCCCATGAAAAGGTTATCTCTATTCAAAAATGAACCTTGCTGGGGCCTTGGACCCCCGGAAATTTTTATTGAAAATTCTCCACTTCATAAAATGGCCCATATCTCGAAAACCAAGCGAGACAGAACAAAACGGACAATATATTTGCTCCTATGCACTATAGGTAATTTGACCCATTTTTGTGGCAAAAAGTCATTTTTCGCACATTCAAGAATGAACTTTTTTTGTTGGTATTCAATTAAGAATACATCAAAGCAAATAACGGCAAGTTTTGTTTTTGTAAAAAATTAACAACGACTGCTTAGCAAGTGGTCAAAGTCATTGTTTGTGAGCAAAGTTTTGAACGCAGTAGACACAGTGCAATTTGGTTGAATTTTTAAATTTCTTTAAATAGTTAAAACAAAACATAAAGTTAAACTAAATATTGAAAACAAAAGTGATAGTAAGTGCTTAATGGTTCAAGAGAAAGATTTTATTAAAAAAAAAAATTTTTTTTGGCGAAAAAACTCATACTTCTGATATAACTTTTAATTCAAGTTTTTTTTCTGAAAAATGAACTTTGGATAAGCTTTTAAAAAGTTGGCCGAATTTGGCTGTGTTTAAACAATCAGAAACGTGTTAAATGAAGAATTTTGAGTTTAATTTGTCAATTTCATGTTGCGATTTTTTGCGTTTTTTGAGAAATATCATTTTTGGTAGGCAGCCTCCGCTTGCAAAATAGCGAACTTGCGGATATTTACTTGGATGAGCAAAAGAAAGAGCAGTGTTTTAAATGAGGAGTCGGCTTATGGGAAGGATAAAGTGATAATTTATTTTAAGAATATCTCAGTTAGATGGAATAGTTCACATAGGAAGATAAACATATTTCAGATGCAAAGCGAACTCTGGCTAAACGCTGAATTTATTTTGGCAATTAAAACTAAGCTAACTACAGCTTCAATAGGGCTTCCAAAGAATGAGTATCCTAAGAAATCTGAACGAACAAAGAGGAATTTTTAAATAGCTTTATTAAAAAATAAAAATGAAATTAAAGCAAAATTTTAAATAGCTTTTTTAAAAAAACAAAAATAGTTTCTACAAAAGTTTCCACTTGTTAAATTTTTTGTTCTAATATGCCCCAGATTTATTTTTTTTTTTTTGAGATTTTGGACAAAAAAGTTTGCATTTTACACAGTTAACATTTTTACCCAAGCAAATCAGAAGAAATTTTAAAATTTACGCTGCCATATTGGATTCGCGATTTTGAGTTTGAAAAATTTTACCTCAGATTCGAAATCAGCAACCGTGAAAACCCCCGTGTACCAATTTTCATGTCAATCAGAAGAAATTTTAAAATTTACGCCCCCATATTGGATTTGCCATTTTGAATTTGAAAAATTTTACCTCTGATTCGAAATCATCAACTTTGAAAACCCCCGTATACCGATTTTCATGTAAATCTGAAGAAATTTTCAAATTTACGCCGCCATATTGGATCCGCCATTTTGAATTTGAAAATTTTTACTTCAGATTCGAAATCAGCAACCTTGAAAACCCCCGTATGTAAGTCAGAATAAATTTTAAAATTTACGCCGCCATATTGGATTCGCCATTTTGAATTTGAAAAATTTTACCTCAGATTCGAAATCAGCAACCAGTATTATAGTTTTGGCCAGAAAATGGGGTCAGTTTACCTATAGTGCTATGGAGTGTCCTTACATGCCCTTAGATAATATGGACTAGGCTCGGGGAGGGTCCCGATACCCTAAATCTGAGCAAATTTTACGACTCAGTATAATTTCTGATAAAACCGTAGTTTTACTAATTTTTTAATTAAATATAGATTTGTTAAATTTAACAAAGAATGTTTTAAAATCGACAAATTTTATTTTAAGCCAAAAACAGGAATTCATTTTGTTAAAGTGACAAATTTTTCTGTTCAGCCAACAGACTGATGAGTAGGACAGCATTTAGAAAAGAAAATTGAACCAAAATATTAAAATTTATTGAAATAATCCACTACAAAAATACGTTTGTATTGTATTGGTTAGAAAATATTCAGATTAGCAGTATTTTTCATTGCTAACTAGTTTTAAATTTATGACACATAATTTAGACTTTTCAAAAGCTGTTTTAAAAACCACAATTATATATTAAATATATTAAAAAATATTTCTTTTGTATTTTTTGTAGAAATATGTTTACACTCTTTATATGAAAGTGGAGTGTATATTTTGACATATTCAAGATAATGAAAATTATCAATTATTAAAGAATATAAAGTTTATTCCCTTTCCAATTTACCCTCGCTAATAATAAGTGAAAATGCAAGGCAACTGCAACTGTTTTTCAAATAATACCGCCACCTTTATTTTTGCTTTTAAAGATCTTTTTCTTGGCCATGATTATATGTTAGCCATAGACAAAATATAACAGCAGAAAATGAAGAAGAGTGTCAGTCAATATTAGAAATAGTATAATGCGTTGACTAACAAGGAAGGTATTCGCGAGGTTAACTACCGATTGCGCTGAAGTATGGATATATGATGGAGAAGACAGAATAAACGAACATATCACAATGACGGGGTAAAAAGGGCAACAGAAATGGCTTGTTTTTGGTATTTTTACTTTTTTTTCAAACTTCCCAAATCTTATTACATATATTTAAATTGGGTATCATAAAATTGTTTAAAACAATCAGAAACCAAAAAGTTTAGAATGTTTTTCTAACCCATTTTCTTAGATTTTAGATTGGGCAACTGAAAATATGTGTTAGTGTTGTCTTAGCCAACATATATTTAAATTTCATCAAAATCAGTCTGTCTCTCCCAAAGGATACATTCCTTGTAAGTTGTGGCTTTAATGGAAATAGTCATTTACCATCTTAGAGCGAGAGGGAGAGAAAAAAGAAAGGATGGACTATGTATGGACACAGCACTCGACTTGAACAATTTAACTAGAACATTTGGAATTTAAAAAGCAGTTGTCGTGGTTTTTTATGAATCTGAACAAATTAGTATTACGCGGCAGCTGAGTTTTATTTTACAATTCCTGTATGTCTGCCTATTTAAAAGTCTATAGTGAATGTCTCGTTGCTTATTTTTTATTTTTTGGTATTTAAAGCCAACACAAACACATTTCGATAATTGTAGGTTTTCAAATACTACTTTAAGTTTTATATGGTGACTTTGAATGGTATGAATGGATGACTTAAAAGATGGGCGTATGCCTTCCAAAGAATTTATGTGACGACATGCTCTAAGGGTGTGATGTCCTGTATTTTTTTATGAATTCCAATGAAAAAAGGAAAAACGGCTTTTATATGCTTGATTGCCTAGGGACGTAATTTTGACTTTATGTCTATCTGTTTTCTGTCGAATTATTTATTTTTTTAATTCTATATGTATGCAGGTTTTTTATGTTAGTTTTAGCGGGGTGTTAACCACTTTTCAGTCATTTTAATGAAATATTTGATTTTCATGGTTAAACTTTAACGGTTTTAGGCTAAAATTAAATGAAGTTTTAATTTCTTGCAAGCATTGTGTAAGGTAAACTCGTCGTTTGTATGTATAATTCTTTTGTAATTGACCAATTGTGATCAATAAAGTTTGCATATGATTACACCCATTTTCATTTATGTAAAATTAAGTATAGGTGTTTAAAATTTTGTAGTTTTTATATGATTTGTAACTTAATTTTTGTTTAATAAAATACATAATTTAATTTTTGTAATTATATACTTGTTATGTTTAAAAATGCCTGGTTGTAATTTAGTAAGTTTAATCAAGTAGGGTATCTATAAGACCAAGAGATGTAATCCCTATCAGACCACGCATCGTACAAAGGAAATATACGATGGTAAAGAAGATACCATCTGGTCATAATATAAAATAATATAATAGAGAATTGCAATGTGGATTCTTTGGAATAACTTATTATATACAAAAAGGCCCGACAAAATACTAGGCTGTTCAAGCGGTGCCAAATCTGTTCAAATCTAAAGTCATCTGGACAATTGCGCCAGATATGCCTAGATCTGGTAAGATCTACTGAGATCTGGCCAAATCTGATCTTTTTTACACGGGTTACCAGAAAAAAATAAAATTAAAAAAACAAGGTAAATTATGAATCTTAAACAAAAAATTAAAGGAAATATTCAATAAAAGCAGAAACAAAATTTGGTAAAATTCGACACATGCACACTCATTTTAATGGAACTTATGTGGCCAAAACTTTGTACGAAAAAGTTTTTTTAGATGTGAAAAAGTACATACATATGTAGGTATGTTATAAATGTTGAGTTTTCAACGTTGGCAAGTATCAACTTTGAAAGTTAACGAAAATACGAAAAGTAGTGCGTAAGTAGTAACAACTATATCTAATATTCTTCGATAATTAATTAATTATTTTATTGTAATTATAAAATTTTTGGGAAATAAACAATTACATATTACTAATACTACTACTACTAGTGCGTAAGTTTTCGCCTAAAACATATTTTTTATATACATAATTTGATTTTTTTTACATACATACAATATGTTAAGACAGAAATACAGCTGGGCCAGATAAGTCGGCATGCACAAGGCTGGTATTTCTGAGCTCATTCATATGGATATCTCCTGAATTTTGATATTTGATCGAGGATGTAAAATAAATTAACACGTATTTTGTTTATTGGCCTAATCTTATGTCTGGAGAGTTAAAAGGAGGAATAAAAAGATAGATCTGTTTGTTTGAGAAAATGTAAAGGAATAACACACAATTTGAAAAAACAAAAAACTTCTAACTTCCAAAATTGCCAAGCTAACCGATAATCTCAGACACTCCAAAGCACTCAGGAAACTTTAAATTCTACTAGATATTTTGTATTTTTTCATAAAGTATCAACTGCAACAAACTACAGAATAGCAATAAAATACACTTAACATAAAATGTTATAAAATCTGTGATTTTAATATGCTTTCAAGAATTAATGGCATTTTATGTTTTATCATGGATAGATAATTGCAACATTGTAAATACAATTTAAAATTAGCTTTTGTCCCCTTAAATCTGGTCTTCAACATGTCATATCTGGCTATACAGCACAACCAACAAGAAAAACTGGTTTTATGATTTTTTTTTTAACTTTGTCAAAAAAAAAAACTACAGAATGATGGAAAAGATCATCCTCATTTCAAGCAAACATCGCCGTCGTCATTATTGTATTTCGTATATAACCAATCACATCAGGTGAACGTGACACAAAGAAAAAAAATTACATTTAATGCGTGTCGTCTAAAGTCACAGGAACACTTAAAACGTATACAAAAAATTTCGTTACGTTTTATTTTTGCACTATGGCCTAGCAATTTATTTCTGGGGAAAATATATTTTTAAATAAATTTTTTGCAGACTAAAGAAAGAAAATACATGAATGGGGGAAAAGTTTTGCTGGTCTTATCGCATTTTTTTAATAATTTTTATTCTTTGTAATTTACTTGTAAAAATTGTATCATCTTTCTTTGATTTGAAAATAATTTAAACAGAAAGTGATATTAATTTATGATCTTGAGTCAAATTAAAATAACATTCATTTACTTGAAAGAAAATACATTTTGAACAAAAAAACCACTAACTGCGCGATATTTGTGTATTGAATTTTCATTTTTTATGTCAGACACAGGTTTGTCGTTGCATAGGTAATACAGTAATTATCGCTTATATGCACTTATAAATTTGCACGACTTTTAGTGCTTATAAACAGGAAATGCATTTAAAAAAACTCGTTATATGCATTTTCAGTGAGGTGTTGGGCAATTTGGGGTGCATATAAACGATAATTGCTTACAACCGGCGTGCATATAAGCGGTAAAAACTGTAGAAATAAGTTTGAAGTTCCAAACTCATATTACTGAGAATCGATGTCTTCTTTTGAAAGGTTTTCTAAAATACTAAAAATATTTTCTGTATCTATAAGTTGCTCACTATTGGATTATAATCAAAATCGATCGAAGGGTTAATAGTTATAATTAAAAATATACAATCTCTGAAATAGCTTTTAAGATTTTTCTCTTTAAAATTTCTTAGATCTTCTCCCATAGTGTCTTTTTTTAATTTCGGATCATCTTTTAACATCAAAAATTGTACGGGGGATAAAAAAAAGACAAGATCATGTTGATGATGATGTTTAATAATGATTTTTTGTTGTTTTGGTGTTTTCATTGATCAAAGCTTTAAGAAGAAAATAAAATAAGAACAAGGAAAAAATCAATATTAAAAATCGTGAAAAAAAACATATTGTAAAGTTAAGACGAAAAAAAATGTTTAAATAAAAAATGCCGCCTTTAAACAAAACTATCAAAACAGCCAATGAAAATCACCACATTTAAATCTGTTTCGATACATTTTTTTAAGGCCATTTACCAGCTGCTGCTGTTGTTGCCGCCAACACCATTATCTCGCTACGATACGAAACATTCATATATAAGTGGCAAGCTGTTTTTATTTTTCAATATCCGTTGCATTTAAAATATATATCTAAAAAAAAGCTTCAACTGTTTACCTATACCTGGGGATATTTTAATATCTGTCCCGCATTTATTCTACTCTACGTAACTTAACTGCAACAACAACAAAAATGTGTATGAATTTCCTTCTTAACACTTTTATCGAAATAAACGAATTGGAAAAAAGAAATAATCCAACATTTTCAACTGATCATGCCTTATGATCATCACAATCATCGTCATCATGCATGTGTTTTTGGATGATTGTACGCGTGCACTTAGATTCTTGTTGCACTCCTTCATATCGTTGTTAAAAAATCTTTATGGAAAATTCAATATCTTGCTCGGATTTTGACACATTTGACAAATTGCTTTAATATCCTTATTTTGTTCTGCCACAAACGCATTATGATCACTTTTCAAGGTTTAAAGGTTAGCAAACATTATGTTGATCATCATCAATAACTCAGTGTGTTCACACTTGCTGTTCAGGGAAATAAAAATAAAATATTATAAAGACAATCAACTTTAAAACGAAAAAAAGAAACCATTATAGCAAGATATCTTTCTGATTGTTATTGTTTTTGTCTTCAATAAAATCATAAATTGTTATAAATCATCATGTTATAAAATTATAATCACAAAGAACACAAATTGTCAAAAACTAAAGTTAGCTATAGTTTTCATTCTTGCTTAATTTTTATGTGGTTCTAATTACACTGTGTTACAAAAGAAAAATAAAAAAATGTAACATACTTTTCAATTGACCTAACGAAGTTTGTACCCAGCAACATTTTTCATTACCAAATAAGTGGTTATATAATGAACTAACATTTTTAAGCACTTGTTGAACCACCCAGAAAAATCTTTCATTACCAAATAAGTGGTTATATAATAGAAATTCATAGCTCCGAACAACTTAATTTTTGGCGTCTAAGCTCATTATTTTTTTTGGCGTGGTAGTTTTTATAAGTAGTCACGCTTACCCAGCAAAATATTTGTAATGACACCTCATTACTATCTGCATTACCAAAAATGATATATCATTACCTTTTGCATTATTTTATAATATAAAATAATGACTTCCTAATAACGGCCTATTGTATTTATTGTTTCTAAATATAAAATAATGACTTATTCGTATTAGTAGAAATAATTACTTTTTACACAGTTAAATTTATATGTTTTGTTTAAGTTTTTATGACGAGTCCCAAAATTACACACCAGAGAAAACTTCAATTTTTTTGAATGTATTTCCTTAAGCTAACAGTATTTGCTTAACTCCTTATTTTTAAGAATCAAGTAAGCAATCGGATAACCACTTATAATTAAACTTTTTGTAAGCATGTGTGTAACCACTTATTATTCAAAATCTCATAACTACTTATTTCTCATTTTTTCGTAAGCGAGCGTGTAAGCGTGACTACTTATAAAAACTACCATGCCAAACAAAAATAATGAGTTTAGACGCCAAAAAATAAGTTGTGCGGAGCTATGAATTTCTATTATATAACCACTTATTTGGTAATGAAAGATTTTGCTGGGTACCCGCTCGCTTACGAAAAAATGAGAAATAAGTAGTTATGAGATTTTGAATAATAAGTGGTTACACACATGCTTACAAAAAGTTGAATTATAAGTGGTTATCTGATTGCTTACTTGATTCTTAAAAATAAGGAGTTAAGCAAATACTATTAGCTGAAGGAAATACATTCAGAAAAATTTAAGTTTTCTCTAGTGTGTAATTTTAGGACTCGTCATAAAAATTTAAACATAAAACATATTTACATATAATAAATAAAAATGTATAAAATTTAACTGTGTAAAAGTACTTATTTAAACTATACGAGTAAGTCATTATTTTATATATAGAAACAATGAATACAATAGGCCGTTATTAGGAAGTCATTATTTTATATTATAAAATAATGCAAAAGGTAATGATATATCATTTTTGGTAATGCAGATAGTAATGAGGTGTCATTACCAATATTTTGCTGGGCAAGTCGTCTTTATTTGCAGTCTAGCTTACGTGCGACTACTTATATCATTACAAAAATAATGTGATATTGGTAACTACTTATTTTTTAAGTGCTAATAACTACATGAGTAAGCTTTATTATTTAATAACTCAAAGACTAAGCCCATTTAATTTGGTTAAGATTGGTTAATATTTAGACTTAGCGCCCATATACATACCTCCAACAAATGGCTCTTAAGCTAATTCGCATGCTATACCCCCAGTCTATTTATCTTAGCAATAAGTTAAATACGTCAGCAGAAAAACGGCATAAAATTGCTTATTGCCGAGCTTAAGAACACGTAATGTTAACTCATAATACCCTTGTAATACCCTTGTAAAAGTCCAAAATCTATAAAATTTTTTGTTTTTTATTTATAATTAGTTGAATTGTATTTTATTTTTTCTTAATGTAATTAGTTTTTTTGTTGTTCTTGCTTTATTTTCTTTTAACTAAAAGTTAATTCAAGTAACTAAAAGTTAATTCAAATATAACCAAAATTCTGTAAGTTTAAGAGCTTTTTCTTTCTTATTTTACTAGTATTTAGCATAAAAATCTGCTAATTTCAGCAGTGTTTTCTGCAAGGTAATTTTTAACTAATTTTTTTAAACTTTTTCTGCTATTTTTACAGCTTTATTCTATGAGTGTAATCAAAATCAACTAATATAAGGTGTATTTAAGAGAAAATCAGAAAATAGTCAATATGGACGATAGATACCAATATGGGCCGATCCTATCTAGAAAGGCTTCGTCTCTGTGCACATGTGAGCCATTGTGCCAAATTTCATTAAGGGGGGTAAATAGGTAAGGTAACAGCAGCATATTAAAAAGCATATTTAAACGGCAAAAAAGTGTTATTACTTATTTTTTTTTTTTTAATTTTACTGATTTTTTTTTATTATTTTTACACCACATAAAAACAAAACTTGCGTTTTAATTTTTAAGTTCTTTTTTTTTAAAAAACGTTATTATTTTAATTTTTGGTGGTACCTTAAAATTTAGCTCTTTCTATCTTTGTTAAAACTCAGGGTGTGAAAAATGTATAAAATTTTTCAATTTTCGGTTAAAAAAATAATTTTTTTTTTCAAATTCTATTAAAGGGCTCCAAGATGTCCTAAAATCATAAATAAAAATTACCGGTTCTTCCATTTTTTTTTTTTTTTTGTTTTACTCTACCAAACTTAAGCACAGGGTCGTGCGGTGAAGTTTTTAATTGGGTGTTCTCCACCAATATTTAAGAACAGTGCAAATCTATGGTCATAGGAAAATTACACAAGTGTAAAAAGTACAACCATACTTGCATATCAGGGAAATCAATGATAAACGGTAAAAAAAAATTAAAAAATTTTACCTTTAATTCTGCGTTCATTTCTTTTTTTAAATCCCAAGATTTCAATGGAAATATCGACCGGAATTCTTGACCGTTTACATTTGCACTTTATGACAGTAGCGAGATTTCTATTTGAAAACCGCATTTTTTTTTTGTAAATCAAAAAAATAAAATAAAAAAATAACCTTAAATTAAAAATATTACTAAAAGCCATTTTATTCATTGGCGGAGTACAATTTACATTATTTTATGTAAAGATCTAACGCCAATTATGTTAGTAAATTCTTTTTTTTTTATAATAATATTGTAAATTTTCTAAGTTTTTCTCTGTTTCTAGCGTTTTTTTCGTGTTCGTAACGATTTTTAATAATTTTTAGCTATTTCCCGTTCGAACAAACTTTGTTTATAAATTATTTTTACTCTCTCTAATATTTGTTGTTTCATTTCATCAATCCTATATCAATTCAATACAAAATTAAGCAATTGTCATACGGGTTTAAAAAACTCTATTCTTGGTTTCTTCCAAGACCAATACCAGATCGTTATAAATGGGGTGCCGTTTTTTTGTTCTTCTTTCATATGTTTTTATTGTTTTTTTTTATTTTTCACCTTCCATTTTTTATGCTTTTTAATTAATTATTTTTAAATTGTCATTATCTATTTTTTTTGCATTACAAAAAGTACGATTTTTTAATGAAATTTTTTGGAATTCAAAATCTGAAATTCATAAAATTCAAAGGCTACCATTTGAAGTTCAAGAAATATCAAATATAATTTAAAAACTATCAAATAAAGCCAAAAAAAAATCCAATTGAAATTAAAAAAAAAAAAAATTGAAATAAAGAAGCACAAAAAGTACCAAATTAAATTCAGTTTACGTTTATTTAATTTCAATTGATATTTTTTATTTCATTTAGTACGTTTTGAATTTAAATTTATATTTTTTAATTTGTGTGGTATTTTTGAATTGCAATTGATATTTTTCAACTTCATTTGGTTTTTTGCTTTTTAATTGATTTTTTTTTTAATTTCAATTGGTATTTTTTTTAGTAGCAAATGGTGTTTTTTGATTTCGAATTGATGTTTTTTGAATAGTAAACGGTATTGGTATTTTTTATTTCATTTAGAATTTTGTGAATAACAATTTCCGTTTTTTTTAATTTCATTTGTGTTTTTTTATTCCGAATTTTTTTTATTTTAATTTCAAATGGTGTTTTTTGAATTTCAAATAATATTTTTTTAATTTCAAATGATATTTTTTGAATTTCTAAAGACATTTTTTTTTTCATTTAAAATTGTTAGTTACAAAATACAAAAGCTGTTCTTTGGTTATTATGTAAATTTTATTAATTTAAAATAAAGATTTAAAAAGAAATTGCAATTTTTAGATTTGCAGAAAGAATCATTTGCGTTTGATTTCCATTTTGAAATTAATTGTTATTTTTTGGATAACAAGTAAGTAGTGTATTATTATTTTTAGGTTTTTTCAATTACAATAAAAGAGAGATTAAAAATTAGGAAGTTAATTTTTGTTTTAAATATTTCCTTTTACTTAATTCTTATGTATTTAGAAGTTACTTCTTCGCAAAATGAAGAAAATTCTTTAAAAAATTAAATTAATTAATAACATAATAAAAATTTCATCTCTGCAATGAGGCAATAGTAATTTGTTTGCTATTTTGATTTCATATATTTTGTAGTCAGTTTTTTTCTTAGATTTTACGAGTACAGTAGACGCTCGCAAATTAGAACCGCTTTGTTTTTGAGGCAATTTTAATTTCTGAATTATTCTAATTTCTGTACGTTTTTTTTCGTTTCGTTTCCAATGATAAAGTGTTCTTTTTACGTTTATTTAACATTTTAAATGATACACTTTCACTATTTAATAGAGACTCCCAAATAATATGTACACGCGTATCAAATTTCACAAATAAACTAGCCAAAAATGTACATAAATGCGACAAAAAAAAAAAAAAACAAATAGGGAAAAACATATATAATTTGGTGATTCCCCTTTTTAGTTTTACTTTATTCAAACAGAATAAAAATAAATTAGGGATTTCCTGTATATTCAAATAACCAAAAAAAAAAAAAACCGCTCAGAAATTAGAATTTTAAATTCGAATTTCAGAGCGTTTAATGTATTGCAAACATTAATTCTAATTTCTGGACGTTCGAATTATTGAAAGCTCTAATTTGCTAGCGTCTACTGTACTTACTATGCCTATAATTATTCACTGATTCATAAAATGAATTCATTTATAAATATTTCTTCCAAGCCCTAGCTGTATTTATTTTACTAATATGTGCAATTATTTTCAACGCACAATATGTTTTCGTATGTATTCGTGTTTTTTCTGCAACATTGTGTGTTTTTTTTTGTGTTTTGGTTCGACTTTTTTTACAGCACATTTCTAAAATATATTTGTGTTTAAACTATGTTGCTCAACAAATATTTTTTTCCTAGCAGGAATGTGCTGTTAGGTTTGTCGCACAAATTATTCTTTTGCTTGTTACTACTACTAGCAGAGTAATAATAACATTTATTTTCGTAGGAACATCGTGTATGTAGTCTTGAACATCGTGTATGTATAAAAAATACATCAAAACGGTACACGATCTACTTAATATAAATACAGTAAGTGCCTGATGTGCGGAAATATTATATAACCCTGGGAAAATTTATAAAAATTTTAAATTTACAAACATATCAAATATTTGTGTGGTGTGCAGAGAATATCTCCGCACATTAGAGGGAACGTCATTGCTTAAGCAACTTTGGGAATTCCAGTCAAAAAATGTCTAAAGTTTTCGATGCCACCAAATATTATTCTATAAAAAATGTTCACTTAAAATAATTTTTAATTTTTGCGTGTTTCAATGAATTATCTTTAAAAATTAATTTTTGCCAGTTTTTTTTGTAAAGCAGTTAAAATTAGATTTTCGTTTAACAATTTTAACTCAAAAATTTTTTGACTTTAGCGCCCTATGTTGTTAATAAAAAGAGGAGATACTGAATTCCTCTTTCATATTTATTTAGGGTATTATGTCAGCTCTTCAAAAATGTATAAGTCACTAACGTTCCGCATACATTTTTTTTCTTTAATTTTGCCTATGGGACAAAGCACTGTGTATGGGACAAAGCACTGTGGCCCAATTTTTATTTTCTTTATTTTTTTTTTAACAAAGTTAGCACACAAACTTAACAATTCCAAAAAAGGTAAAAAAAAAGCACATTTACCCGCAATTTTCTACATGTGTACCAAAATTTGGGACGAATCAGTTAAAGAGTATTTTATTTATTAAACCTAATAATCTTAAAAACAATGGCAGAGAATTTACTAGACATTTCACTTCGGTCAAAACGCTTTTATTTCGTACATTTTTTAATTTATTATACCCTACACCACTATGTGGTCAGGGTATTATAAGTTTGTGCTGATGTTTGTAACACCAAAAAATATTGGTCGTAGACCCACCTTATAGTATACCGATCGGTTCAGAATTTTTTTTTATTTCGATTTAACGATGTCCGTCTGTCCGTCCGTCCGTCTGTCTGTCTGTCTGTCCATGCAATCTTGTGCGCACTCTACAGGTCGCAAATATTAAGATATTTTGATGAAATTCGGTACGCAGACCTATGTTGGCTCAAGGACGAACAAGTTTGATTTTTGTGAACATCGGTCCATGTTTAGACCTAGTGCCCATATAAGGGTCCTACCAAAATTATATTGTTTATACGCTGCAGGTCGTAAATATTAAGATATTTTGACGAAATTTGGTACACAGACCTATATTGGCCCAATAACGCAGCCTATTGATTTTGGTGAATATCGGTCCATGTTTAGACCTAGTGCCCATATAAGGGTCCTACCAAAATTATACTGTTTATACGCTGCAGGTCGTAAATATTAAGATATTTTGATGAAATTTGGTTCACGGACCTATATTGGCCCAATAACGCAGCCTATTGATTTTGGTGAACATCGGTCCATGTTTAGACCTAGTGCCCATAAGGGTCCCACCAAAATTATATTGTTTATACGCTGCAGGTCGCAAATATTAGATATTCTGATTAAGTTTGGTACATAGACCTATGTTGGCCCAACGACGAAGCCTATTGATTTTGATGAACATCGGTCCATGTTTAGAACTAGTGCCCATATAAGGGTCCCCCCAAAATTGGCTTGGTTACAAACTGCAGGTCGCAAATATTAAGATATTTTAATGAAATTTGGTGCGCTGACTCACATTATAGAAAATTTTGACACAAGCCCCATTTTAACCCATTCGAATTTCGGATCCAAACAATACACCAGACTGGTGTAGGGTATTGTATAGTCGGCATGCCCGACTTTAACCTTTTTACTCGTTTTTGATATATTTTGTATTTCTTTCTTATTTTTTTATATACATTTATTACTTTTATAGCTTATAAAAAGCCATCAGTACCCGTCCCATAAGATGTGCCTTCGCCCACATCGAACAATCGCCATTGGATTTTCTTTAAAGACTGCGTGTCATGCTTTCATCTTTGGATGTCGTTTGTATCTTTCTATTATGCGATATAATAAGTAAAATAATTAAATAAAACTAAAATAATAAAAACAAAGTTAAATAAAAATGCAAAAAATGTTATACACAAATTTAACGCTTAGAATATTACGTGAGACTAAAACATATTTTACAAAAAAACATGTGGAAACATATAGGGGAGAGTATACTCTATCCAAATAAAATAAAAATCAATATTGCGGAAACTTAAAGTGGTTTCTAGGTCCAAACATGGTGAACTTAAACCAAAGTCAATAGGCTTCGTCGATGTGCCGATATAAATCGGTGTACCAAATTTCATCAAAACGCCTTAATGCTTAATGCCTGCTGTAGTATGAGAAAATTTCATTTTTGGGGGACCTTTATACGGGTATTGGGTCTAAGCAAGGACCGATTCTAAATAAAATCAACCGCCCACGTGAAGCAGTTTACCATATTTCATTAAAATATCTTCGGATTTGCTATATTTTCTCACAGGAAGCCTACTGATTATCGTTAAAATCGGTAAGTGCCCATATAAAGGTCCCTCCAAAATTGACTTCTTCGCACGCTATCGGTTGCAAGTACAAAGAAATTTTAATGAAAATTGGTAAGCTGACACACATGGGCCCAAGAACAGATAGGATCGGTAAGCCTAGATAGGATCGGTTCATATTACGCCCCATCGACCATGTGGACTATATCCAATTTTTAGAAAAGTCCATTTGAACCCATTAAAACTTCGGTTCCAGATATTAGTTAATTTTCATCCAAACTGGTGTAGGGTGTCATATAGTCGGCATGTCCGATTTTAACTTTTCACTCATTTTAATTTTGTGTATGTTTGTAGGGCAAATTTTGGGAAACACTAAACATGGATGGAAAATTTCACAATAAATCTGATTAGAAGATATATCTGGTTTCTGAGAAAAGAGGGTACACGGATCCGCTGGTTCTGCTTAATGATTCAATATAGTGAGCTTATGATGTTTGAAAAATTCTTCCACTTCTAACGATGTCACAAGATCACTGATATATGAAAATGAAACTCCTACCTCAGTAGCCACTTTTTCCAGTTTAAACTTAAGATCGTAACAAAATTGTATAAATGTATAATGACCTAAACCCCTATGAGTATAGATTTTCTTGAAATAACTTAGAAGTTGCGAATATTTTACTCTCATACACAAACACATTATAGCCAGGGCTGCCAGAATTGCCGATTTTTCGGCATTTTGCTGATTTTTTATTACAAAATATGCAAAATGCCGATTTTTGGTCGAAAAATGCCGATTTTTTGTTAAAACTCAAAAACACGAAATATTAATTTTTGGTGATTTACAATGCATTAATAAATAAGAAAATAATTCTATTCAAAAATAGAAAGTTTATGTAAATTCATGTTTGTTATCGTTAGCTGAAAAAGAATGTTAACGAAATAGCTTTGCGATCAACAAATTTTCAGCAAAATGGAATCGATTTGTTAATGCTTGTTGTTTTCATATTTTGTTGAAAATGCATGTTTTTAAAATAGTTTGTTGCATATTGTGGTATAAATATATATTTTATTGCATTATTTCCTAAGAACGAATATTTTTTAGCATACTTTTTTGTATTTACTTGGAAACTGTGTTTTTTCCTATACACTGTACAAAAAAAAATATTTTAAAATTTATAAATATCATGTTAGGATTTGCACTTTAGGTAGAACAATATTCTATTCTGATTTCTAAATATTTTTCAAAATTTTTTTGATCCCGAATACAAGAATATCAAACATAAATCAATTTCTGACGATGATTAATGGCAATTTTCCATGTTTAAACTACTTTTAAAGACAAATACACAAATATGTAATACTAAAACTGAATTGATAATATCAAAAACGTTGGAAAAATCAATAATAAATGCATATTTTTAAAATCTTAAATGCATATTTTTAAAATTTTAAGTGCATATTTTTCGATTTCAATCATACATACATCTTATGTACATAAAACATGATTATAAATACATGAATATACGAGCCCTAGTAATAATAGGCCTTTTTTTAATCACTGGATTTATTTTTTGATTTATTTTATTTTGTTAGAAAATCCACATTTTGTTTTTTAATTTTTAAAATTTAATATTTTCACCCAAATTCTACGCTTATTCGCTAAAAAAATTTTAATTTTTCGAAAACGCAATTTCTGGAATAAAATTAAGCTAAATCCAAAACGGATTTATTTTATTTATAAATCTTTTTTGGATTTAGTTTAATTCAATCCCAGTGTTCACATTTTTACAAAATTTAATGATTTTCTTTCACATTATATTAGCTAATAAGTATTAGATTTTGATAATTATACTAAATTTTGAAAACTAAAAAACAAAATGTGAATATTTAAACGAAATAAAATAAATCCAGTGATTAAAAATATTTGCATAATAGTTCAAGGTGTACGGGTACCTTAAGTTCGGAGAAGAACTATTTTTAAAAGCTGAAAAATTAATTTATGTACATTGTATTGGTCAGAAAAAATAATATCTGAAATGTATCATAAAAATATTCATAAAATTACAACTAACATTTTTTTATTATCATTTCATATATCTCTTAAGCCTTTATTTTTATTTAATTGTTAAACTTAAAACATATTATTTTACACGAAATATGTTTTTCGCATATTTTTTATGTAAAGTAACCTAAATATTACATAAATGAGTATTTTTGAAAGTGCCGATTTTTTGCCGATTTTTTAAAATCAAAGTGCCGAAAATGCCGATTTTTTTGGGAAAAAGTGCCGATTTTTCATCAAAATCATCTGGCAGCCCTGATTATAGCAACAAAATAAATACAGAATGCCCATCCAACACTTTTGCGTTTTCTTGGAAGGAGGTATTAAAGCAAACATAAATTGATGACAAGGGTCAGTATTTAAGGTCAAGTCATAAGAACGTCATGTGTGCAACTGTAGAAGTTTTTTTTTTTTTTGTTTGTAGCAGTTTAAAAATTGAAAATACTTTATACACTCTAACAAACAGATGCGGAAGAAATAACTATTCTTTTGGCAATTTAGGTGTAATAGAAAGAAAAAACTACTTACTTTTAGATTTTGTGGTTTAGTTTAAGTCATTAACTTCATAATTCACTATATTTTCGTTTCTTTCTCGTTGTCTCCCTCAATAAGTAATCAGCTGTGGAAAGTATCAGTTAGATTAGTATCTATTACTATTTACCACTAATAATTGATTTGTGACCACACACGCCAATTTTCATTTATAAGTTTCTTCTTTAGTACTCTTATATGACCCTTAAAGGAAGGCATTATGTTTGGTGTTAAGTTGAAAGAATTTTTCTATTTGAATTTGTGAGTTTTGTATATCTCTATAATTAGTGTTTATTAAATGTTATTTTTAAAGAATTGGTAACGCCTGTCACATTCAGTTTTTCTTGTATCATTTTTGCTGTGTGAGTCTAAAATAGTTAACAATTAAATACTTTAATGCTTATGCGTCCAGTAAATTTGTTAAAAATTAACCATATGGTCAAAGGAAAATATATTTTCTAAGGATTTTTATGTCATACGAAGGAACAGTATGTTGTTATATGTGAATGATGTCCTGTAGAATATTTTGCTTGAAGCATATGGTTAGACATAGAAATAAAAATTTTTAATTTTCAAATCTTTTGAGTTAGTTTTGAGTTTTTCTAAAAATCAGAAGAAAATATTTTATAGCATATTTACAATATTACAAAATTGGTTATTTATTTTTAAAGCCATTGCAAAAAATATAATCGATTTTATTTAAGAGATATTTACGCTAAAAACTTCAAAGTATTATTGGATATTTTTTATTTAATATTTTTAATTAATTCTTTTTTTTTCTAAGTAAATACATTAAAATTTAATTAATACTATTATGCAAGAATTACTAAACACAGAAAATTGAAGTATTTCATGTTGCAAAACAACACTTTCCAACAGCAGAAATTTGTTATAAAAAATCACAGGTAATATTTTTTTGGGTTCATTTTGGTTTTTGTTTATAAAACCACCAAAAAATACCAAAGAAAAAACCTTGATGATTTAATTTATTATAAACAAATTATAGTTAGAAATCACAACACAGAACCACAGGCACAGTGGGGCAGATTAAAATATTTTGGAAATAATTTAGATAATTAGACAGAAAAATGTCACACAACCATATTCCAATGAAATTTTGAGTTTAAGTTTCCAACACGGGACCCACAAGCCTACTAGCAGCTTTGTCAATAGGCCGCAAATTACGGAAGAAAAATTTTAAAGCTTAACACTTTAATTAAAAATTTGTTAATTCGGTTCGAGGCCAATTTCCTTATTATAAATTAACATAATAAGTACTTTTTTCAAAATCTGCTTTTTCTTCATCAGGATACTCTCCTGACAAATACTGCACAGAGTTTTTGCTTTCAAAAACCTCTACACTTTCAGGAATGAATAGGAAATTTGCTCCGAAAAGCCTTTAGGGGCAAATTTAGCCAATATTTTTATCTTTAAAAATAAAGGCAACGAGAATAAAATTAGAAAAAACTTGAATAGTTTCTATTATATTTTCCGCCACTGTATATTCTTACCAGTGTTGACAAAATATTGAGTCTAAGTAAAAAAGTTAAAGTCGGGCATGCCTACACCAGTCTGGTTAAAAGCCAACTAATATTTGTATCAAAATTCTCTATAAAATGATAAAATAAGAGGAAATCGGAGATATAGCCCATATGGGCGATAGGTCTAAATATGGACCGATCCTATCTAAAATCAAGAGGTTTTGTCCTTGATACCATGTGAGTCAGCGAACCAAATTTCATTGAAATATTTTCGTTTTTGCAACCTGCAGCTTGTAAACAAGATAATTTTGGGGACGGATGCAATAAAAAGTGATTCTGAGTCGATCGGTATACTATAAGGTGGGTCCAGGTCTAATATTTTTTGGTGTTACAAACAACAGCACAAACTTATTATACCCTCTCCACGTGCTGGTGTAATGCCGAATTATCCACGACAACGCGCTGAGAAACACTTTTAATGTGGCAAATGGTGTTTTACAAGTATATATATTATCTCCTCTTCTATTTAGCATCGTACTTGACGTACTCATTCGTAATACTACTAAAAAAAATAGAGGTATAAGATTGTGATTTAATCAACAACTAGAAAGCCTGGAATATGCTGATGATATCTGCTCCTGTCCTTTAAGTTGAGCTTTAAAAGCCGGGTTAAAAGTAAACACAAAGAAGAGGAAAATAATGCGGTGCAATTGCCTTAACAAAACCAAATTTCGAATAGTTAATTTTGGGCTGGAAGAAGTTGATACATTTCGTTATAGTGGCAGCCTACTAACATTAACTGGCGGCTGCAGTGATGATATAGCATTCCGAATTTCAAAGGCTAACCAGTCTTTGGTATTTTGTGACCTCTATGGAAATCTACTGCTATCTTGAAGCGTACTAGGATCAGCAAATTTAACTTCTGCGTGAAATCAGTTCTCTTTTAAAACTCAAAATCTTAGAACACAAAATCGAAAAATATTAACGTGATCCAGGTATTTATAAACCTCTAGATGCGAAGTACTTTAACAATATTTTGGCCGAACACTATTCCCAATAGTGAACTATGGAGCAAACGTACTAACGTCCAATCGACATCAATATTCTTAACTGTAAATGGTCCGTCACTGGTCACACACTCCACAGAAAATAGCGCGATACAACAAAAATTGATATAGATTGCCAATTTGAATCTAAAATTAATCAAAAGGGCCTAACCTCGAGAGAAATAAAACATTTTGCAACAAGAAGAACCGAAAGAAAAGAGTTCGTTGTGGCGCTTTATCTCTTAAAATAATACGTCAGTAAAAAATCTGTCAAACTGTTTTCAAATCCATGACTAATTTATAATAAATTTTTTGTTGAAACACTGATTTAAAAAAAGATTTTAGTTATCTTCATTTAACACAAACTAAAAATCTTCTGTACTTTAACTAATTTTACTGTTAATTTTCATAACAAATTATAACAAATTTTTAAGAACTCATTTTTTAAATTTTACACAATTTATTGATAAAATATAATATTTTCCAGTTTTTTGCTATTGACCGGTAGATGGCGCTGCTGAAATTTTGAAGATGGCCCCACTTTTTTCCTTTCTGATTTTCTAATTTTTAATAACTCATTTTTTAAATTTTACACAATTTATTGATAAAATATAATATTTTCGAGTTTTTTGCTATTGACCGGTAGATGGCGCTGCTGAAATTTTAAAGATGGCCCCACTTTTTCCCTTTCTGATTTTCTAATATGGACCATATCTCGAAAACTAAGCGAGATAGAGCAAAATGGACGAAAATTTCGACTACTTGTAAACGTCATCTCTATCCAAAAATGGACTTTGGTAAGGCCTTGGACTATCGGCAATTTTTAATAAAAACTTCTATTTCACAAAATTGACAATATCTCAAAAATAGCAAAATGGATAAAATGTTTGCTCCTGTGGAGTATTCGTACATGCACTTAGATTATATGGACTAGGTACGGGAAGGGTCCCCAGACTTTAAATTTAAACAGATTTAACGATTCACTATAATTTCAAATAAAACTATAGTTTTACTAATTTATTATTTAAATTAAGATTTGTTAAATATAAGAAGAAGTGTGTTATGATAAAAATAATTTATTTTAAGTCAAAAAACAGAAGTACATTTTGTTTAAGTAACAAATCAGTTCAGCCAACATTATTTTGAGTGAGTAAAAGATCTGTCAAATATGCTTCAAATCGATTTGAGTAATTTTTATATCCCGAGTAAAAAAAGTTAGATGTTATAAAATACAAACATACCTTTTTTTAATATAGCCTAAAATACAATTTGATCCGAAAAATGGTGGATCGTTCTGTATTAATTTAGATCCTCCTTGGATCTAATATGATCAATTACGATACGAAAAATGGATTTATTTATCTAATTATATAAAATTAGATTTAATACAAAAAGTTACATTTTATTTGATACCATTAGATAAAAATAATTCATTCAGAGATCGCTCAGATTGCATTAAATGGTCCATTCAATTGAAATTAATTTTTGATTATCATTATGTCACATCCAATTTTATATGATTAGATAAACCCATTTTTCTGATCGTATTTCATCAAATTAGATACAAGGTGGATCTAAGTTAATGGAATACGATCCACCATTTTTCGCATAAAATTTTATTTTGGGCGTCATCAAAGTAAGATATGATTGTATGTTGTACCTCATTAATTTTTTTAATAGGGATGGCATATAGCTTGAAAATTAAAAGGGATACTTGGAGCAAAATGAACAAAAAATTTTAATGGCCCTATCTATACAAAATCCCCTTGGGAAGGACATCTGTGTCCACAAATGGACCCTTGGATTCCCGGAAAATTCTAGTAAAAGAAATTCTATTTCATCAGAAATCAGAAATGATATCTCAGAGACTAAGCGACGTGGCTCTACGACAATATTTAAATTGGACCAGGACCGGGAGCCATAAATCTTAATAATCTGAATATATTTAATAAGTTTAGAAATAAAACTGTAGCTTGACTAATTTTGTTCTAAAATTTATATTTCTCACACTTAACAAAATTGTTATTTAAATTAACAAATTTTTTCTAAGCCAAAAACAGAAATACATTTTATTAAATTTTGATTATTTATCTGTTGAGCCAACAGACATATTATTTTGAGTGTACGAGACTCTTTTGTCGCTGCATTAAAAGTTTCTTTAAGAACGCACAATGGACACTTCATTTGCAGGAGTTTACTGATAAAAAGCGTTCCTAAAAATATTCGCTATTTCCACTCCCTCCAAACCCCACCGAATTTCACCATTTTTTTTACACAAGTTTAAAAATTAACCAATTTTTTTCACTAATTGCAAGCCGATATTAAAAAATATTACTTAATTAATTAAACAATCAACTTCAGGCATCCCACCTGATATTTTAACAAGTTTTTAGTTCAACAAATACTTTAGTTTGGACACTGAAAATAACGGGATCTGACTAAAATCAAAAAAAAAATTTTTTGTTTAAATAATAAATGTTTTTTACAATATAATGAAATGAATGATGAGCAAATCAAACAACCAGAAGTAGATGAGAAATACAAACCAAACTTTAAATTCCTATATAAATGAACTGCTTGATGATGATCAATGATGGACATAAACATAAAATTGTACACCGCATGAGTCCATTGTACTCGAACTGTGTACACTAAAAACTAATTACACACACTCGCATTCGGAGGCCATAAGGAAAAAAAAAAAAAAACAACAAACTCACAAAAAGTTCAAAAGATCTCAGCGACACGGGCAGTAGTTAAGAGCTGCTACGTCCAAAAATACGCACAATTGTAGCGTCATGATTAAAATCAACATCATTGAACAAGAGATCGTAACCCAATCCACAATTTTTGTGGAATTCAAGTTCAAATCAAGGGTAATGTCAGCCATATTTCATAGTTTTAATATACTGTAACTCAATTGCACACTCCAGTAAAATGGTTACTTAAATTAAAGCCTTGCATTACAGTTAAATTCCAGTTCATACATTAAATAATATTAAGATTTGTATTTTTGTTTTATATTCAATACCTTGAGGCGTGAAAAAGCATTTTTTATTTCGAAATAAAAAAATAATTCGTTACTAATAACTACTTATTTTAATCATTAATTCAAATATAAAGTATTGTTCTAGATTTTTTGTAAACTTTTTTTAAATCTATTTTTAGACTCAATATTTTATCAATACTATTAAGGACATATTTATTTATTATCATCCAAAGAAAAAAAAATCAGGTTCCACTTAAATATCCAAAAAAATTGTTTTTAAGTTTGTTTATTTTTTCATTATTGAAAATAGAAGAAAACCAGATTACTTCAATTTGTGTGTACTGGATTTGCCCTAAAAAAAAATATTTGAATTAAAGCTAAATTGAAGCAAATTTTACAGAAATTTAATTTTTCATTTTTTCAATGTTTATTGGGTATACTGTGATCAACAATATTTAAGCAAATCATATTTTTCATTTTAAGTTTATATAAACACCAAATTTAATTTTATTGGTTTTCTAAAAAATACCTTTATTATTCTAAAATAATACCTCTGGTTTATGTTTAGTTTGTTGTTAATGATCGTTAAACAAACAAAAATTTAAAAGAAAAATATTGTATAATACAAGGTTGCACAAAAGTCCTAAAATTAATTTTAAATAATAGGACTTACATTTTCTAGTTAATTACATATCGTCGCTGCGTCTAAGAAAATAGCTATTTGTTTTCAAAAATTATTTGTGGTGTATCTAAATTAAGTCTCTATTTTGTATATTGGCTATGGTTTTCGGAAGTAATTATTTTATAGGTGGAAAGCTTGGAGTGTTGCTTATATATGTGTAAAAAAATAATTTTTAAAAAGTTTCGGGAAAGGCTGAAATAAAGCAGTCTCTTAGGTCTTCTCACAAAAAAGTTTTCCCACAAATAGCTATTTTCTTAAAAGTAGGAAAATAAATTTTGGGTTATTGACCGGGTTACCTTCTGGAAATATTTATTTGGTTGTAAAAGTGTATCCCCCAAAAAATTAGGATATTGGATATCGGGAAGTCGTGTCGCATCTGCCCTGAAATTTGGAACATGGACTACAAGGGGAAAATATGAGCATTTTCTCAAAAATATTGATATTTTAAAACTAATTCGAATAAAACGTTAAGGAATCGTGATTTGGAGTGAATTCTCTTTGTAATGAAGCAATAAAAGCTTAAATGGGTTAAAAACAGCCGAGTTATTACAATTTACCCCGGCAAGTGAAGTGTCGCAGAACACTTAATCAAGAAATTCGGGTCCAAGTTTTGAAATTTATTCAAGTAATCTACTACAGAAACATTTTTTTATTCTACAAGTTTTGCTAATTCGTTTTAAATTAGTGCCAAAAGTGTCAGAATTTTTAAACACTGTTTTCAAATCTACAATTTTAAATTTTTTACAACAACGGAATTTCAATTGTATCGAGAATAATTCGGTAGCAGCAAACGAAAAATTCATTTGATGCAACTGAACCATTCGACTGGCAACAAATGGGGTTGTCAGCACCGAATCGGTTTTCTGGGTGAACAGTTGGACTTTAAGGTTTTATTAAGAACATATTAGAGATTAAAAACTATAAAAATTGTACACAGAGAAAACAGATTCGTGCTTATAACCGAATTTGTTGCCAATCGAATGGTTCGATTGTCGTGACCGAATTTTTCAGTTGTGGCAACTGAATATCAATGGAGTAAATAGTCATTTGATAACGGCTACAGAATTTCTGTTCACTCAACTATAATTCGGTAGTCACAACTGAAAAAGACTGTAGTCATAACCGAAGCATTCGATTGGCAATAAATTCGGTTGTAAGCACGAATCTGTTTTCTGGGTGTAGGTGTTTTAATTTGAACATTTTACAGAAAAGTGAGATTTTGGTCAATAAGTTAGATAATTAGTTTTTGCTTGATTAGCTCGCTGTAACAAAATCACTTCCGATTTTTTTTAACCTAGATACAATAGATTGTTTTCCGAAAAACAACTCCGACAACGTTGACCCTTTCTTTACCAGAATTCGGAGGAAGATGTCCAAATAGCTCTGCTAACACCAATTTTTATCTTATTAAAATGTTATGCAGGCTGTGAAATTTCAAAACAAAATGAGATCAGTAGAGTGCATTTTGTCTTGTGATCATCAACGCTGCTGAGAGTGTGTCAAAAGTAGGGTATTTAATCGATTAATCGAACAATTTAGCTCAAAAATTGTTAGAATAATTTAAAAAGACCAAATTTCGAATAACGAATAATTCGAATAATTTAATACGATTAATCGAAATTGACAAAAAATTACAAAAATGTTTAAAAAAATATATATAATTTTATTAAAGTAAATATGCTGAAATCCCAAACTTGTGTAAGAAATTGTGAAAAATAATTTGGTGTAGGCTTGTGCCAACCCGGATTTCATTCTGGCCTCAGATAATCATCAGAGGACAACTTTTTAGAATTTCTATAAATCTTTATAAACTTGATGAGTGTTACTTTTGGTCAGTTTTAAGTTAAATATGACAAATTTATTAGCTTAAACTCAATGAGAATTTTTTATTTTCTTCTAGAAGGGTTAAGAAACATCTTAAATATGCTAGAACAACAAAAACAACAAAAAATTGTCACAGTTTGCTGTGTCATCTTCCAAAATTTTAATCTGTTGTTTTGGCAGATCTTGCAATGTAGTGGTATCTATTTAAGTATAATCAAATTTTTAATTATTTTTTTTACAATTTTTAAATATTAATATTAAACAAAATCCTTAATAATTCTTATAATTAATAAGCATTATAAATATTAATTATAATTAATTCTCAATGTAATAAAGCTTGTTTAGTGAGCACTCTGCATTCATATTATCCTTTAGCAAATAAAATAAATGGATGGAAGGACGTTCACGTAGAGGAAAAATAAGTTCTCAACAGAATATTTCCTGCATTTACGTTTTTTATGTGTTCAATGCATACGAAAGAGATACAAATTAATATAAGAGTTTTTCTTCTCTCCTTTAACTTATTAAAAATATTATAAACAGCTACCTTTACGTCTGGCTAATTCAGGCTTAACTTAAAATGCTAAATTTAAAAGAAAGTTTTGCGGTGCGGTTCCTTCCGATTTGAATAAAATTAGATTATGTGACGGAGAGGACAGAAAAAATAAACAATTTGACAACACTCGCAGTACGGAAAATGTTTTTTGCCTCTTCCTTGTAATTGCCAAAGAAGTGGTAAAAATAAAATTTGTATTTTATTTGTACCGATTGTACGAAATACAAAAACAAAAACTTTCATAATATTTCTATTGTTGGTTATGTCTTTGCAGAGACTTCGAAAACATATTTTATTGTGTACTCCATTCTCATTTCGTTGATGTAGTAGACTACGTTTAATATGAAATTTTGATGTTTCAATTTGCATTGCACTATTGCCACCACTTTCTAAAGAAAACTGAAGAAGGGGACTTGGAAAATCCCCGAAACGATCGTCTTTTCATTCCTGAAAGTGTTAGAGGTTTCTGAAAGCAAAAACTCTGTGAAGTATTTGTTAGGAGAATATCCTGATGAAGAAAAATAGCAGTTTTTGAAAAAAGTACTTATTATGTTAATTCAGAATAAGGAAATTGGCCTCGAACTGAATTAATAAATTTCTAATTAATTAATAAAAAGGTCGAAAAAACAATTTTTATTTTTTTGAATAAAAATTAAAACCCAACATTTTGACAAAATATTATGTCAATTATTACATTTTTTGTTTTTAGGAATTTTAAAACAGTTATTGAAATTATTTTTGTTCCTTTTTTTAAATAAAATTATTAAAAATACAAAAAATATATGTATATTATTTAATATAAAATTTTTTAGATTAATCGATTAATTTTTAAATTTTATTCGATTAATCGGTTGAGCAAAAAACCCGAATAATTATTTGTACGATTAATCGATTAAAATAAACAGCCGATTAATTTAATACCCTAGTCAAAAGTTAAAAAAAGGTTAAAGTTTAAATTTCCCGTTTCAAAGGGTTAAATACAAATTGCCTGTAATACTGAATATTTATGTTAAAAATATCAGTTTCGCTGTTTTTATACACAAAATACCACAAAGTAGAATTTTGATTTTAATTTTTCTCTTTTTTAGACAATACTTAATTAAAGGTTTTTATGTCGATTTTCATGTCAAATGGCACTATTTTACAATTTAAAAATTTCGGATCATTTTAACCCCATGTTCATATAAGAGTTAAGTACCCAGTGTAGAAACCGTAATGACATATCATTATTTTTTGGACTACCATTACCAGATATGTGGTTATGTAACTACATACCTGGTAATGGTAACTAGTTACTTTTACTATTACATTTCTTATTTCGTTTGTATGGCGAAAAAAATATATGGCATACAAAAAATAAATCGGTACCTATGTGCTTAGCAGTATTGACAAAAATAAAAAGTTTAGATATGATCAGATATTTTTGGATCCTGTACCTGATCTCATCAAATATGATCAGATATGGCATATGTGATAATACCTTATGGCAAGATCTGATCAGATCTAGTGCCAAAGCTGTTCAAATCTAAAGTGATCTGGACAATTGCGCCAGATATGCCTACATCTGATTAGATCTAATTATATCTCAATTTTATCCCCAATTTTGAGATCTAAATAGATATGGTAAGATCTACTGAGATCTGGCCAAATCTGATCTTTTTTAAACGGGAATTTAAACAGAAAGTGATATTAATTTATGATCTACAGTCAAACTAAAAAGGACATTCATTTACCAAATAAAAGATCAGCAATACATATCCTCAATTTTTTTAATAATCTGGGACTCCAGATTGCCAGTCTATTTCTCTACAATCTGAGCTATCTCGACATATTATATTTGATAGATAAAAACCTAATTGACCTGCCGCGCACAAGTCAGCTTACTCGCCAACATACAAAATATCAAAAATATGTGGTTACATATGTCCTTGCGACTGTTACAAAAATATGGAGTCTAAAAATAGATTTCAAAAAAATGTACAAAAAAGTCTAGAACATTACTTTACATCATTATTGGTAATGTATTATTTTTAATTTGAACTTGTGGAAAACGTAACTAGTTATTAGTAGCTCATTATTATATCTTTTAAAATAATCCAGAAAGTAAGTCGGTGGCATTACTGGTAGTCCAAAAAATAATGATATGTTATTACCGTTTCTACACTGTAATAGTTTAGTTTTTTGCTAGTGAAAGACGAAAATTCTGCAAATGACAGAAATGCATATTTAAATGCCAGCGTCGAATTAAAAAAAGGATACGCTATTTGGAGGTAATTTTACTAATGGGAGTGTCCGTCATCGGTAGATGTCACTGTCTTCAGTAATATTTGAAGAAAATCGCAAGATTTTTCTTATAATATTATTTAGCGAATTTGTAGATTAATTTCAGCCATTTTGTCGGCATTTTTTCAAAAAAGTTTAGCTATTTTTTTTGTAAAGAAGTTCTGGCAGTATCCAAGATGAAGAATATCCACAATTCAGTGATAATGTTAATTTTTTTTTTTATTTTCAATATCCTCAAAATGGTGCACAAATACAAATCCATTTATGATATAATTTTGCCTTGGCTGAAAAACAAAAGCTTTTAATAAAATGTAGAGATATCCATATGAACGAAACAAAACCTCCCTTACACCTTACACTTGCATTACTTGTAATACCAAATTCAAACGTTTGGTTGTTTTATTGGTAAAAATAATTCGTTTTCCTATAAATTTTAGAAATTAAATTATCACCTGTTAGTCCTAGCTAAGGAGTTACATTGATGGACATGCCCTTGTTAAAATAACAGGTTTGGAATTAGAAAAATAACAACTTACCACATCATTACAAAACGTTTATTTTTATAACCAAAAATTATAAAAAAATGTTAAACAATTTTTTTACAAAATTTTGTATTAAAATATGTTAATTTTAGTTAGAATTCCATTTATTAAATATTATGTATTATTGAATATTAATTAATATTCAATATAAAACAGATTGAGGGTATCCACAGTTCATTCTATTTTAAGTAGAACTTAGCATTTATCATAAATTTTACAACTTTCTATGGGTTAAACTTCAAAAATCAAGCTATTTTACAACGTGCTACCTTTAGCACTTAAACTTCATTTAATTTCTTCATTGAAATTTTAAGAAAAAAAACACATTTCTTTAAAGTTACTTGCAACCTGTAAGTAATAGGAAAAAAATTGACAACCGAATTGCCAAGCCCATTTTGGTTGCTAAATTCGGTTGGTGAAAAAATATTGGAATTTGATTCGTAAATATTTTGGTTATTGCAACTAAAATTCTGTTGTATAAACCAATATTCAGTTGTACTAACCTATTTTAGTAGATGCAACCAAATTTCAGTTGGAAAATTTTTTCTCTGTGTGTAGGTAAGTATAGAAATAATAGGTAAGAAGTAAATAGTAAGTTCAGAATAACGTATTACTAGGTAGGGAGTTACCTCGATGGACATGCCCTTGTTAAAATAATAGGTTTTGTAGTAGAAAAGTAAGAGGTTAACTCTTTTATTTCTTCTTACAAAAGTCATTAACTGGTAATAGAAAGTTTTGCGGGGAATATCAGAATGAAAAAAATTGCAAAAAAGGGTTACCAAAAGGCATTAGAGAGGCCGATCTTGCAAGAATTGTTATTCAAAATTCTCTGTTTTGTGTCAACCACTACGGGCACTCGAGTAGTCAGAAGGAAACTTCGGTCGATTGATGACATACTTTCACATTATTTATTTTCTTGTCTCTTTCGTATCCATTGCTTACGTGGAAAACGTTAATGTAGAGAAAAAATCTGTTTGATAACAATTTCAGGCAATTCTATGCTCCAACAATTTATTGCAATTTAATGTGGCGACGTGACCAAAAAAAAAACAACGAAATATATAATAACAAAATCTGCATGATATCTTCTCACCTTCAATAAGCTTCATCACCTCTTAACGTCGTCATTAAAACAAAAATAAAATAACCCAGAAAATTTTTTTAAATTTTTTTGTTTCGACTTTGTTGGCACCTACGTAATTAGTGTTTTTTTTTTTTTCCTACAAAGGTAAACATATCAAGTCATATTATAAACAAATTAAATTTATATGTTATTTTTTTTGGGTAACATTTTCAATTTTTTTTTATCTCCAAATGAAGGTACTTGGTATAAATATGTTCTTTTGAAATAGCTAAAAGTTAAAAATGTTTGCTTAAACTATGCTGAAAGTATAAATGTGAAGGAAAAAAACTCATGAGGTGAAAATAAGGTGACGATAACAACTAAAAACAAATTTATAACAGTTAGTCACAAAAGTAGGTATATATTTGTTCCTTTTACTCCTGCAAGGAGCATAGGGCTGCCACAAAAGTAGGTGATGATGTTTTAATAAATTCATATCGCAGGATACTTTGTCATTCAAAAAGAAACTCTTATATAGGAAAGTTTATTTCCTTAAAGTACCAAAGGTGTAGTAAATTATTTTTAAGGTACTAAGCAATCTTTTGGCGCCTTGAGTTTCTTTACACCTTTGTTTCTAAAGAATTTTAAAACATTTCTGTTAAGCTTAAAAGTTACAGTCTACAAAATACATTTTAATACTCGTAACTAAACCAATTCCAAGACTTATTTATTATTAATTTATTTAATCAAAACTAGATTTCGGTAGAAATTTAAAACTTCCATACATTCATTATGTATATCAAGCCAAATTGTTGCAAAACAAACTTTTTCTTATTTTATTAGCCAGACAAAATGACAATTTATTATGAAAACATACATGACAGGTGGCAATGATACAATAAAATAATATATGAATGAATTTTTAAAGATATAGGATAAACTCATATATGACAGATCCTTTTTATGCCTTTCACTTTTTTAAGTTTGGTCAAACTTGGAGGAAGTATTGCTCTGTAAGACCCAAAAAAAAGCACGGAACAACTTTTTAAATTTTTCATAAAAATAGTTTTTCTTTTATATATACATATTTCTAAAAATTAAAAACAAAAAATTAGATTTAAACAAAATAACTATAAATACAGTATAAAAATAAAAAAAATGTACTGGTCCCGCCAGGAATTAAACCCGCAATTATCTTTTTTGAAATAAACTGCACCAAAATCACTTTTTAGGATTACTTTTAAAAAAACCTGTAATAATCATTAACGGATAATTTGGAAGCAATGAAAGAAGCGATTTTTGTTGTTGAGAATTATTTCTCAAAAAGCAGTTAAAATACACTAACGGACACTTTTGAAGCAATTAAAGAAGTGGTTTGAAAAACATGACTTTAAATTTTTGTGCTGGAGTTAACTGATTAATACCAAAATTTGGGCAAAATATTCCAAATTGTTCACCGTCTACTACGTCGATTTTTATAAAAATTAAAAAAAGTTGTTCTGGTTTTGTTTGTAGCTTAAAAGGCAATACTTCCTCCAAATTCACAGCAATCGGACAAACTTTTGAAAAAAGTTAGGAGATTGAGATAAAATCCGTCATATGAAAACCCGAAGAAGAGAAGGAAATATGGTTTCATTATAAATAACTAATATTGTAGACTTAAACTTGAAAATTAACCTTTTTATGATTTTATTTTTCTGTTTTAGTGATTTCAAAACAAAAAAAAACTTTGAAAACTTTTTGTGTGAATGAATAACGATTTAGGCCTTCGTAATTTCATATTAATACATAATATATTGCAAAATGAAAAAAAAAATCATTCATGTTTTCTGAATGTTCCCATAAAATTTCGTTTTATGGCAAAAAGTTACAATGACGTTTATAAAGAAAACAAAGCAGAAAAAAAGACAAAACTAATTTTCAACAGAAAACATCACAATAAATTTACTAATCAACCAGTACAAACATTGGAATTTACCATGCTTTTATACTACATGTGTATGAGTATAAGAGTAGTAAAACAAATTAGTGGCTCCTGAGGAAGTGAGTTTTTTTGTATACTCAACTTCACACTTAATATTGAAAATAATTAGTTTGTGCTAACATTTGTAACATGCAGAATAACCGAAAAAATTAATATAGTACAAGAAAATTTATAGCAAAATAAATTAGTAAAACATTAGTTCAAAAATAGTTTCGTGCTAAAGAAAATATAACTAAAACTTTAGCTTAAAATGGATGACGTTTTACTTTTTCTTTACCAACTTATTTTTTTAATTGTACTATATCTTTCATAATATGTGTACGATTGAAAAATATTCAAGTTATTACAGACTTCCCAGACAATTAATATATCACTGACCAATTAACTATGTAAATCAAGAACAAATAAAATTTTTTTCTTAAATTGTCTAATGCTATATTATTTTTTTATTCTCTGGACATAAAAATACGTATATATGATTTTTTGTCCCCTAACGATAACCCTAATCCAAACCCCTAGATATGGCCAAAAATGGTAAATTTTTATTAAAGCAGTTTTAAAACTCCAACTTCAGTTTTTTTTTTTTTTAAATTTGTTAAACCAAAATTAAATATTTAAGGCTTCCACCATCGGGACTTGGTTAGTACATTATAGGAAACTAAAATCGTTAATATTAACCCTTAAATGCATGATGTCTTCAATTTTAACCATTTTTTTATATATTATTTCGAAAGGCGTGGACATTTCAAGAAAAATATCAAAAATAAGTTTATCTTTAATCCTTTCACAACCGACTTTTTGTTTGAGGATGTATCGTTATTTTGACTTAAGATTCTTGTTAAGATTTCTCAAATTAGAAAAAAAATATGTAACAAATTTCCCCCTCCCCCTACTATCCTCTAAAAATGGCGTTAGAAAATCGATTTTTTTAAATTACTCCTCCCCGTTTTACCCCTTAAATATTCGAATAGCCAAAATTCCTTTGGTTAGTTATCTTCGCGTCATAAAACGAAGCTATATGCCAAATTTCAATTATCTATATTCATTAGTTTATGAGAAAACACCAAAACCCCCTTTTCTCGGAGATTATGATATATTCAAAAAATTAGTCTTCATTAACAAATATCGCGACTATATTGCCATGTTGAACTGCTTATATATGTAATGATTTTTATTTGAAGATCAAGGGCCTAATAAACTTATTTACAAAAAAGTTTTCTTTGCATTTTCGAATTTTATATATTCCTTTAAAGATGTGTACACTAGAGCGTACCACCTTACAGGCAAAAAATAAAGTTCGCCGCACACCCTCCAATATAAAGTATTTTTGCAAGGAGGTTTCAAAAAAAATTTTTTTTATTTTTTTTTTGCTGAACGTAGGGGTCGCCATTTTACATTTTTCGTTATATCTTTGGCATTTACAGTCGGATCTTAAAGTAGGATACATCGATGTTTTTCTCTCGAGAAGACCAGTGTTTTTCTCTCGAGGGCCATTGACCTCAAGTATACTGTTCTAGTAGTTAGCCACCAGATCTCAGTTGCTACCAGCCTAATGTACGACCCTAATGTCAGAAGCTCGGAAAAAATCATTAAACTTTTGCTAATGAAGTTTTTCGATTAACCCAGTAGAATTTTTTTTATATATTGGTTGCCGAACGTAGGGGTCGCCTTTTTAAATTTTTTTTTATATTGGATTTTTTCTTTATAGCAAAACACTGGTCTTCTCGAGTCAAAAAAATCGATATATCACACTTAAAAATCCGATTTTAAATGACGAAGCTATAACGAAAAATTGAAAAACGCGACCTCTACATTCGGCCAAAAAAAAAAATTTTTTTTTTTAAATTGCCTTGCAAAAATACTTCATATTGGAGGGTGTACGGCGAACTTTTTTTTTGAGGTACGGTCTAGTATACACTGTAGTGTACAAGGGTAGTGAAAGAGTTAAAAAGGTGATTTTTATTGAAAAATATGGTTTTTTGCCAAATAGCTAAATTGTGATTATTTTAATGTATATGAAAAAAAAACAAACAAAAAAATATATAAACTATTTATTATATATTTATTGTCGCCAAAATTAATTTTATTGCGATAATACCACTTTAAGGGGGTTAAATACTGTAACAACAGAATTTTAAGGGGCATATTTAAACTGTTGTCGAAAATTCAAATAACAATATCTTTACTATATTATTTTTTTATTTAAAATATATATTATTGTAGTATTTAAAAAAAAAATATTAGTTTTAAATTTCTCCAACCAAAATCGCCAGGGTTGCCACTTCATTATTAGCATTTTTTAAAAAAGACAAAATCGGCTGCCACTGTACAGCCTTCATTAATTATTGGAAAATAAAAATGTAAAGTGATTCTTAATACCAGATAAATTCTCTAGTCCTTATCGTGGCCCGATTTTTATTTTTAAAGTTGCCACACAAACTTGAAAATTCCATAAAAGGCAAGAAAAAACAATTTTACTTGGGAATATAAAATTTATTTGACGGAAATTCAAAAAAAGGGTCACGATAAGGACTACAGTTTTTTGTTGACTATGAAAGAAAATAACCAAAGCGAAATCGGTTAACCCACCTTGGCTGTACAGTGGCAGCCGATTTTGAACTCATGGTTGTGAGAAAAACGAGTTTGAAGTCTAAAGTTAATTTTAAGCTAAGAAAACACAAAATTTCAAATAATTGTAAATGAAGAAAAGTTATATATCCTAGCTTACTACATATCTACCAAATTTGGGACGAATCGGTTAATGGATATTTGATATATTAAACCTAATACTCTTAAAAACTCTGGTAGATATATTATTATATATAATGCTACTCATATTATTTTGTAACATTTTTATGTACAGTGTATAATTTTGTACAGTTTTTAATTTATTTAGTATTTTTTCCCCATTTTTATATATATTGATTACTTTTATAACTTATATTAAGGCATCAGCACCTACCCCATATGACGTGCCTTCAACATCCATCAAGGAATCGTCATTGGCTTTTCTTTGAAAACTGTGTGCAATTTTACATCTTTTGATGTAGTTTTTATCATTTTGTTCTGCCCTGTTATAATATATATGATTTCTAATAAAAACAAATTAATGAAAATGCAAACAAAAAGTGTTACACATAAATTTACCACATAGAGTATTACTTTGGGACTAAAACATATTTTACAGAAAAACATGTGAAAATTTAATTTCTTCGAATTTTTTATAGAAATTTTCGGCGCATATTGAGAAAAGTATGCTGCATCCAAATAAAATATAAAAAAAATTCGAATACAAAAATTTTCCTAGAGTTGATACCCCTCTTAATGCACACAAGTAGAAAACTAAAAATAACGGTAAGAGTATTTTAGCGATAACAGTATTTCATTTATTTCGGTAACGATATTTTAAGGGTATCGATATTTAATTTATTTCGGCATCGGTATTTTCAGGATAACGGTATTTCAATTATTTCAGTAACGGTTTTTTAAGGATAACGGTATTTTAGGGGTTACGCTAGTTAGTTGAAACGGTTTTGAATCGATAACGGTACCCTGCTTTTTTATTAAACAATTTTTTTTTTTTTATTGCAAAATCAATTTTAAAAAATAATTAAAAAAAAAATAACGTAGTGTAGTGTGTTAAACAAAAACCGAAATATTTAAAAAAATTAAAAACCTATTTTTTTGACACTTCCCGGTGAAAAATGTTCATATACGCTCAAACATCTTCATATATGGTTTATGTATGGACACATATGAACAAATATGGATTTTTTATGAACATATATGGAAGTACATGTGATTCCATATATGGAAAAAAATTTCAGATACAGACATATATGGAAGCATCTGTTATTTCAATATGGAAATGGCACTCATATATGGACAAATATGAAAGTATATGTTATTCAATTTATGCAAAAGGGACTTGTATATGAACATTAGAGTGGTCCAAAAAAACATGAAAGTTGGAATTCGCGATCCACAATGTTGCCCCAATTCCTTAATGTCTAAAAACTCTCTGTGCCAAGTTTCAGCTAAATCCGCTGTTACTTAGAAGTAGCACAAAAAGTTGTCTTTTAAGAATTAGTAATTTATCTCTACAGTAATTTATACAAAAAGTAGGGTTGACTTTAAATTTAATTATTTCTTAACCTGTACGCTATTATTTAACAATTTTTTTTAAATCTGGTCTTAATTAATGTGAATATAAGGAATTTGAAATCAAAACTTAAAAAAATTAAGTAACTTTTAAGTAATTCGCGGTTTTTTTAAAATTTATACAAAAAAATACATATTTTAGTCAAATTTTCGAAATTTTCCGAAAAGATGTAATTAAGAATTCAACTTCTTTTTGCCTTGTATGCGCAAATTTCTCAAATCTGATCTTTATTTTAACGCAGATTATGAATCAGCAATCGAAACTTAAAAAAAATTTGTGGTTTATGAATTATTCGCGGTTTTTGAAAATTCAAAAAAACTCAAGTTTTTTGAGATATTTTCCCAATTACCTGTAAACGGTGTTATCGAAAAATGCAATTTGTTATACTTTTGCAATTTACTTACCTAGGACCTTCATTATATATAACACTGATTTTAATTTTAAAAAGGATAACAGATATCCTTGCAAATTAATTTAAAATTTTACATTTTTTAATATTTCGCTATTATTTAGATTGCTATAATTTTTTTGCTACCAAAAACCCTATCCCACATAATAGGACATTTAGCTGATATATATTAATGCAAAAACGAAATTTTCATTTTGGTAAATATAAGAAAACATCCTGATCGAAGTTGATCCTTTTTTGTATGAAATTTTAAAATTTCGCGAAATCCGCGACTCCGATTTCAATTTTGATTTCATATTCGTAATGTACACCTAAAAATATATTAGATTTGATATGTCGCGATCATAATAATTATATTTAATTTTTCTCATTTTTTCCATTATTTTTAATTAATTAAAAATAATAGAACAAGTACAACCTCGAAACTTCAATTGCGGTGTGCTACCTCTAAACAAAACTTTTTTGGTGATGTTTTTGATCAGACTACATTTTTTTTCAAAGTGGCATATTTGTAGGATTGTGCAGCGTGAAAATTCCAACTTTTTTTTTTTTTTGGACCACTCTAATGAACATATTTCGAAGAATACATTTTTCCATATATGTAAAAGGAACTCATATTTGGATAAATATGGAATTATATTTAATGCCATGAATAAAAAAAGGAACATATGTAGCGCCTAATTTGAATGTCATACATAAATTTATATCTATCGTACAACCTTATAATAAAGGACAGCAACGTTCGCATGTATTCGCATATATTCAATAAATGTATATGTTCATATATGTCCATATATGAACATATACTTAGGTGTTACCTCATTTTTCGGATCCATACATATATGGTTGAACCATAAATGTTCATATATGGACATTTTTCACCGGGTTGCTTTAATTCTATATTCGTTGTTACAGGGTGCATCGAACATAAATTATAAAAGAAATCGTGTATATCAAAAATGCACATTTCAAATATTTAGCGTTTTTTAATCACCTGGATTTATAATTTTTCATACAAAAAGGGGATTTATTAAATCCAAAAAAGCAGGATTTAATAAATCCACAATAAAAGCACAAATATATGAAACAGCCTATCAATTTAATGTCAGAAAAAAAAATACGAATGAAAAAAGAGAAACAAAAAAATTTTAAAACTACAAATAAAAGGTTTTTATTAAATTTTTTTATGAAATATGTTTAGAAAAAAACTACACCAAATATGTATTTTCCATCTTGGATATGGAGAAATAGCTGAAATAGAAACGGCAATTATTCACTCTACTGTAAGCAATTTAATTAAATCCAATTAGTGAATATTAAATATTGCAATGGAATTTTTCAATTGTGTAAAAATATAAATTGAAGTGATAAAACTGAATAGGCAGACTTTCTATCGCTGTTTTATATAAAATATAATTAAAGTTTAAAAGTTAAAGTAAAATCCTTCATCATCGAATTCGGTTTTAAAAATTTGGGTGAAAGAAGTGTCGGACAGAAAATTCTTTTTAAAATAGAGAGAATCTAACCCCATCTGTTGAACAGTTTTAGAACTACTTTTTGGATTTATTAAATCCAAGTGGTTACAAAACGCGGCTATTATTACTTGGGTTTTGGAACAAAACATATTTGAGAAAACTCAATTTTTCATATTTTTTGTATGGCAACACGTCTGAAATTTATGAAATTTAAAATTATTTTTACATAATGGGAATGTACTCTTAAAAAGAAAAAGTTTGATATCCATATTGCCTATGTTAAGTAGTCAGAGGTTCCCAAATCTTTAAAAAGATAGACCTACGGGAAAATTCGTCTCAAACCCAAAGTAGGCCGAAATATTGAAAAAAGTCGAAATACCCCCTCACTTAAATATAATAAGGATAACCATATGTGAATTTGGGGGGTTACCCCAGTGTAGAAAATCATTACCAGATATGTGGTTATGTAACTACATACTTGGTAATGGTAACTACTTACTTTTGTTATTACATTTCTTATTACCTTTATATGGCGCTGTCGCGAAAAATAATGAGTTGTCGTTACACACCAGCATACGAAAAATCAAAAAATATATCGTTACCTATGTGCTTACTAGTACTGACAAAAATAATGAGTCTAAAAATAGATTTTCAAAAAAATGAATTATATAAAAAAAAATATTTTTTATTGTATGTTTTTTTTTTTAAATAAAATTTAATGGTGCGCGAATCGAACTTGGGTCTACAGATTCCCAGTCAACAGCTCTACCATCTGAGCTATATCGACATGTAATATTTAATAGATAAAAACATAATTGACCTGCTGCACACAAGTAAGCTTACTCGCCAACATACAATAAATCAAAAAATATGTGGTTACATATATCCTTACCAGTGTTTAAAAAATATGGAGTCTAAAAATAGATTTCAAAAAAATCTATAAAATTATTTTCTATTTGAAATAATGATAAAAATAAGTCATTATCAGTAACTCATTATTATATGTTTTAAAATAATGGAGAAGGTAAGTGGGTGTCATTACTGGTAGTCCAAAAAATAATGATATGTCATTACCGTTTCTACACTGGGCCTCTATACATACCCATATACTGGGTGAGCTAGGAGTTACTTGGTTCAATATTAATAATATTTTTTTCACCGAAATTGAAACCTTTAGGAGCTGTAGGGTATCACAAAAATATTTCTTATTAACCGCAGTTTTATGTGTTTTGGGAAAAATATTGAATGCATATGAAAAGTAAAAAAAACCTATTAAAAAAATCAAAGCTTAATACATACTTAATAAGTTTGTTTTTTTTGTACTTTTTTTTTGCTAAATTAAAGAACAGAAAATCCTTTAAATTTTAGTTTACGATTATACTGAAGACTCCTCCGAAATAAAACGCTAAAGGTCTCATAATATAAAACATGGTTCATTATTAATTTTTTGTTCAGTTGGTGTCTCCAATGATCGAATACAAATGATAATGACGTGAACGATGATGGCATTTTTTGTGTTTTTTGTTTCTTAACGAATTCACTTTTTTATATATATTATTGTTCTTGTTATTTGTTGGTCAAAGCACTTTTGCAGAGACAGAGTGGGAGTTGCCCTTTGTAGGCTATAAAAAGTGGTCAACATGCAAGCTTTTATAATGTTGAATTCCAAGCATTAATATAATGATTCCAATGGTCGTGGAAGAAGACAATAATGTTGTTGGCGACTTTGAACTACTCTTCTTCTATACAACATGCCATATTTCTAAAGATGTCGAAGAGGAAAATGGGTGGACACTTTGGCTGCTTCATTATGTTCGCATGTTTTATTAGAGCTTTAGCTGAACCAAAACTGAAAGAGAATGAGCAAATCTTGAAAGATAAAATGAAATAATCATAAAAATATGTGATATTTTTAAGTCTAATGAATTGCAATAATTTTCGGCTTGGTCTCCAATCAACCATCATTATTATCGCAAGGATTTTACGTGCCTTTTGTATTAATGATTTTGTTAGGGGGATAATGGATTTCAAAAGCTATAAACTACTTTCAACATAACACAAAAAATCCGATTTTTATGAATTTTAAAAATCAGATTTATTTAAAATCTCCAGGTTGTGTAAGTTTACATTAAAAATGTTTAATTAATCAAAAATTACCTTCAAGGACAGAGTTCATCGTCGTTGAAAAAAATAAATAATAGACCATAAGCTTTACGCGATTATAGGAATCATCTAAAGTTTAACAAAAATTTTGTATCAGGTAAGCAATAGTTATTTTATCTAAAGCCATTACAGAATGTAGTATGTCCTCCAAATAAGTTATGCACTATTACATACAATACACTTATTGATTTGTTGCGCACTGTAATTTAAATTCATGGTTTCTATGCTGCATCAATCGATGATGAGTTTTTTTTTCATTTATGACAAACGGCTCATTACATTCGGTGTGCAAGACATGTATTTTTATATACATTTTTTGGCCTCAAGTTGAAGTTAGATTGAAGCTGCTGATGATGTGGGGGACATCAAATTATACAGTACACGCAGCTAGTACATTGCTCTATACCAATATATGTTTATTGTTTTTGTTGTAGTTGTAGTTGCTGTTGATCCAAAATATAATAATATCCACCAACAACAACAGCAACCTACATATTTACTATGACAGTAAGACTAGCAGATTTAGAATTATAAAAACTTCGTCAGCAGGAACTATGCGAAATTTCTGTGAAAATTGCTTTAAAATTGTTAACCGTCATATTTTGAAACATTTCATACATACATATACTATTCAGTTGTAATCTATATACGTGGGATAATTGGTAAGTTGGTAAGTAAAAACAATTCTATTTATTAATACAACAAAAATCAGAAAATTGTAAATAAATTTCGGTAATTACAAAGGTATTAAAAATAAATAAAAGTAATTGTACACAGAAAGAATTTACAAAATTCCAATTAAATTTTTAAACATTCTTTTTTTTTTGTAACTGTGAATTTTTATTTTTAAACAATTTTTAAATGAAAGATAACAATTACAAGTATTTCAAACAAAAAAATTGTTGGGAATAAAATTTCAATTTAAAAGGAAATGTGATTGCTTTTACAAATTCCCATTGTTGGTGCCTACTGTTTTTTCTGTGTACCTGGAACTACAAAAATTCGTTTGGCGAAAAATTTGGTTGGAACTACGAACCTGTTTTCTGTGTGTGAGATATGTAGGTCCCATCGTATCGCACTTGCCGAACCCACACGCAAAGTGAATTGGAAAGAATTTGGAAAATTAATGTAGCACAGTTTCAATAACATTTCAGTGCTGAGAAAGATAGTTCACGAAATTAAAAAAACTCTGAATCACTGCTAAGAGGCTGTATGTCAGTTGAGGAAAACTATATTAGACCCCTTAGAAAGAGTCCAGCAAGCTTCAAAAAAATCTTTTAATTCTCGAAAGTGTGCTTACGCGAGGAATTACCATTTTGTTCAAAAGAAATATAATAAAACAAGTAAAAAATTAAAGTCGGGCATGCCGACTATATGATCGCTACACTAGTCTGGTTTAAAATGAAGTAAATGTTTGGAGCCGAAATTTCAAAGGGTATAAATGGTGTCAGAAATTGTCTATAAAAGGGTTAAAAATTAGAAAATAATTAAAAAATAGGTCCAAATATATAAAGATTTGATCTAAAACAGAAGTCGGCAACACCTACGCCCATGGGCGCTCTCTCACACCTACATAAGCTCACACATAGAACAAAAAAATAATCAGTCGCATACAAGATTTCAATGAAGTAGGTTGTCACATCGCTTGTTTGCCAGATTTTTTACACTCTGCATAATGTTTATTGATACATTTTTTTTGGTAATTTATTTTTAAGTTTTTTTGTTTTTAGTTTTTTTGTGTTGTTGTTTTTTGATATTTGTTTTCGTAGTTGTTGTTTGCTTTTAAATTTTTGTTTTCTATTCCCATCATAAACATTTAAAATTTTCGAATTATTATACAAACGTTCTTTGTCAGTGCATTGAGAGTGAGAGGCTGCAACTCACTCATACAAGCACAAAATAAGGTTGTATATCTTTGCCGATCCCTGATCTAAAATCAACAGTTACTATCATTGGCCTCATGTGAGTTAGCGAAACAAATTTTAATAAAATATCTTCATATTTCCGACCTGTACCGTGGAAACAAGCTTAAGAGCTAATTTTGGGGGTTTGGGCCTTTATATTGGCGCTACATCTAAACATGGACCGATCTTAACCAAAATCAATAGGCTTCGTTCTTTTATAAGTCCGATATAAATCAATATACGAAATCCATCAAAATATCTTAATATTTGTGACTTGTAGCGTATGCACAAAACTGCATGGACAGAAGGAGCCCAGCAAAAGCAGACATTACCAAGTAATTAAACGAGTAAGTAGCACGAAAAGGGTTTCGCTGTTTTCCAGGCTATTTACTCGCAACATTACCCAGTGTAGAAAATCATTACCAGATATCTGGTAATGGTAACTAGTTATTTTTCTTATTACATTTCTTATTGCTTTGTATGGCGATGTCTCGAATTATAATGAGTAGGGCAAGGAATTTCATACAAATGCATGTTTTTTCTCGATAGTCCAAAACTAATATGAACTAAATATTTATCCGAATCATCAAATTTAGAACAAAATGGCATCGATTTGTAGTTGCATATTTTTGCATATTTGGTCAAAAATGCATGTTTTTGCATATTTTGATTTTAAATGCATATTTGGTGACTTTTTAACGCATATTTTTTGCTTTTTAATACATATCAGTGCATATTTTTAATTTTTAGGAGCATTTTTTATTTTGTAAAAAAATATAAAAAATTTATACGTTTTCATATTCTGATTCAATAAAAATAAACATTCTTAAAAACCTTATTGATCTATGAAAAATCTTCGAGTTCTGTGTCTGTTTGCAAAATAACTAACTTAAATATATTTTTAAGTTTTAAAGTGCATAATTTTTGAAAAATAATAGTTTTTAGTGCATATTTCTTATATTTTTAATGCATATTTTTCTTTTTTAGCCGCATATTTTCCATTTTTAAGTGCATCAAATTTCTTGCCCTAATAATAAGTTATGCTTACACACGAGCATACGAAAAATCTGACAAAAAGAATGAGTCTAAAAATAGATTTTCAAAAAAATAAGTTTTATAAAAAAAAATATTTTTTTATTGTAAATTTTTTTTTAATTAAATAAAAGTGTGGGAATCGAACCTGGCACCCCAGGTTACCAGTCAATACCTCTACCATCTGAGCTATATCGACAGGTAATGTTTAATAGACAAAAATATAATTGACCTGCTGCACAAGTCAGCTTACTCGCCACAATACAAAAAATATATGATTACATATATCCTTACAAGTGTTGAAAAATAATTTTATCATTATTTGAAATAATGATAAAAATAAGTCATTATCAGCAACTCATTATTGTATGTTTTAAAATAATGCAGAACGTAAATGGGTGTTATTACTGGTAGGTCAAAAAAGAGTGATATGTCATTACCATTTCTACACTGGGTACTTTTGTTCGCGACGTCCAAAAATTCATGCGTGGTCATTACCGTCTCGCTTACAAAAAAAGTGAGAATAATTAGTTACCCACGGTGTCAGAATAAGTAGTTAATCACAAAGATAGATTAAGTTAGGATATAAGTGGTTACCCTACATTGTGAAACATTTGGTGTTATTGGCAAAATAACTTTTTATCATGGAAAATTTCTTATTTAGTTCAAAGCAAATTCAAAAATAAAATATATTAATACAAAAAAGGCTAAATCGGTACTTATTTAATCAATTACCAGTAACTGATTACTTTGCAAGAATATGTAAGTACTTCTATGACTTATTATCAGTAATTCATTATTTTGTATTTAAAAGTAATGCAAAAGTTATCATTACCATGTTTTTCCTGAGGAAGGCAGACGGATATCGCTGATTTTGAGTGGATCTGTATGTTAGGAATAACGCCTAGATCCACGAATACCTACCTATCAAAAATAGGGTTTCAACTATTTAATTAGTTTTGTTCGCGATGTCCCAAAAGTGGTTCGGACCATGTTTTTGCAGTATATACGAGTATTTTTATTGAACTTTTTGTGAGGAAGAGGATGTAAGGATATTACTTTACTCTTTTAAATATGAATGTACCTTCACAAACGATCAGCATAAATCTCGGAAAGTGACAGTGGCGGTAACGGACGTTATTGAAATACTCGTGACTGGTGACTGGTGTATAAATATCGAGGGCAGTAAATATATGTCCGCTAATTCTTCAGAGAGTTGCATGTATTACATTAAGGCACTTAAACTGGTATTTTTGGTCAACTAAGACCATGAATATTTTCATCAAAAACTTGTAATAAAAACCACCTTTGTACACTCAAAAAAGTTTGTAGTTTAAATTAACTGAAAATGTAATTTAAAATAAATGAAAAAGCACTTGAAAAATGGTCTACTAACTTTTCATTTAAATCAAAAGAACTTTTCATTTATTTCTAAATGTTAATAAATTAACTACAAAATCCTTAAAAAATTAATGATTTTTATTTATTTCGTTTTTTAACTTCCAAAAAATTAACTACAAACTCCGTAAGAATAAATGATATTTAGTTTGGCTGCCTTCATAAACGCAGTAATGCAAAGCAACACTGCAAACATATGCGTTTACAATGCAAAGCAATACTGCATGGCAACACTGCTTTGCCAAATAATGAGATGCCATTTTGAAACGTTTATGAACGCTAATACTTCTTTTCGTCTGTTTTTCACCACACTCTAAAAAATGTTTGTAAATTTACTACTATAAAATGGGTAAAATTTTGTTTAATTTTACGAAAATTTGGTAAATATAAACAAAAAATGCGTAAACTTTTTTCATACACACTTCCATATACAATAATACACACACAAAGTATTTTTAGACATTATGTGTTTATAAATAAACACATTGTGCCTAAAATTACTATTGTTTTGTTAAATAAAATTTTTACGCACAAAGTTGGTAAATATACTATCCTGTAATAGTAATAAATACTCTGACATTTCAAATTGGAAAAAATTTAAAAAAAAATTATAAATAATAAAAAGAAAAAGCTAAAACGGATTATTTTTTGTGAATTACAACATTTACACAAACACATTAGAGTCTGAAAATAGCAACATAAGCATGAAATTGTTTTTGGTAATTATTGTTAACGCATGTGGTAACCTAAACCTCATTTCAAAATTGAGAACGCCATAAGAGAGATACGGCCTATGCAGTAAAAACTGGGTGCAATGACTCCTGCTCAATAAAATGCCTTCTTTGCAAAGGAAGCAGTCAACCAACAACCGTCAACAATAACGGGAGAAAACGCCGTAAGAGAGATACGGCCTACGCAAAACAACTGGGTGCAATGACTCCTGCTCAACAAAGGCAGTATTGATTGAGTACTGCCTAACTTGCAAAGAAAGCATTTTGTTGAGCAGGAATCATTGCACCCAGTTGTTCCTGCGTAGGCCATATCTCTCTTAAGGCGTTTTCTCCCGTTATTGTTGACGGTTACTGCCTCCCTTTCAAAGAAGGCATTTTGTTGAGCAGGAGTCATTGCACCCATTCAATAGTTATAACAAATTTTTATATGAATTTTATACAAATGCCTAATTTGGACATAAACAATTACGCGAGAATGACTCGGATATTACTATTAATAAAACACTTACTAAAAATGAATTTGTTATTTTATTTAAAAAATGTTAGTTTTCTCTACTACTAGAGGAACCAACTTAAGCAAAAGAAAGCACGTGTGGAGCAAATGTATGTAAAATTATCCTGTACTGATCATTTTACCCACTCATCTGCAACACAAGTATAACAGGGCAGCAGCAGCAGCATCATGGGTGTAGTGATGTCGCAGATGAAGAATAAATTCTTGATACTGTTTGTTGTTGGTTGTAGTTTAAAACTCTTAGCCTGTATTGTGTCGTTATTTTTTCTGTTTTCTGGCCTCGAGGCCTATAATTAAAATAGCACAACTGTATGGGATTTTTACGCACTTTCTCTGGATTTTTGCGAATTTTTTGTGGATTTTTACGCATTTTATGCGTATGTTTACACGTGAAACGTGCTTTTTTACACACAAATTTAGTAAATTGACACACTAATTTCAAAATTTCATTTAATTTTTACGCACTTTCAATGTAAAATTACAAATTATTTGTGCACCAACTTAAACACAATGTGCGTATTTTTTTTTCAATTACGCACATAGAGTAAATTTACCCAATTTATAGTAGGAGTGCAGTTTCCTACTATAAGTTGGGTAAATTTCAACAGAATTTAATTAGAGTGTATATAAATACATAAAGTCATATAAAATCATTGAAAAAAAGCTAAATGCATTTTATTTGTATAAAAATTATGTTAAATTTTAACTTACGATAATATGTCAGTCATTTCAACCGCCGAAAATCACAAAGCATCACAAATTTGGCAAATGTTGCGCATTAAAAAGGGTTAGCATGCATTAATGAACTCACGGCATTGTCAAACAAAAAGACAATGACATTTATGAACACTATGCAATGCAATATTGTTTTGCATACTGCGTTTATGACGACTGCCTTTATTTCATTTTTTTAGCTGACCTAGAAGTCTAAAAGGGTTTAATTTTTTAAGAAAACATTTTAAATAAAAATATTAACTGTAACAGAAAATCCGTATTTGCATTTAGTTTATTTTTTTAAATAACAGACAAAAAAGGTTGGAAAATATATTTCTTTTCATTTTAACTGTATAATAATTTAAAAATAAATGTACGGATAACTTTTTAAATAAACTACAGTCAGTTACTATAATAATATTTTCAGTGTATCATATCGGTGAAAGGTTTTAGCCCCTCAGTTTATACCCTTTCTACATTCTAAAACGCATTGAGAAAATGGGAAACAAAACATTTTTCGAAATATTTGCAACTGAGCTTTCTAATAACTTGGAGGAAATTAAGCTACTATATCTGGTGCTGATAAAGAACTTATATGTAAAGACAGTGTGCTCAATATATCTGTGTTCTTAAAAAAAATTATGTTATATTTTTATTAACTAATTTTTATTAACCCCCAACGAGTTGGGGGTTGTTAGTTTTCTCTACTACTAGAGGAACCAACTTAAGCAAAAGAAAGCACGTGTGGAGCAAATGTATGTAAAATTATCCTGTACTGATCATTTTACCCACTCATCTGCAACACAAGTATAACAGGGCAGCAGCAGCAGCATCATGGGTGTAGTGATGTCGCAGATGAAGAATAAATTCTTGATACTGTTTGTTGTTGGTTGTAGTTTAAAACTCTTAGCCTGTATTGTGTCGTTATTTTTTCTGTTTTCTGGCCTCGAGGCCTATAATTAAGATAGTCAGTCTCCGTGAAACCAATTTTCTGTCCTTTAAATAAAAACGCTTGCAGCTTCAGTAGTATAGAAGAAAAGCAAGGTATAGTAGTAGTTGTGATGGTGGTGGCGTTGGTGAGTGAATCACTTCTTAATTTTAGTTTTTTTTTTGCAATTGTAGGTTGTTATTGTGATTTGAACCATAACGCTTTTAAGCCAAAGTAGACCAAGAAGAAGCAGCAACAACAGCAGTTAAAGAAGATCATCTCGTAGTTTTATATGTACGATTTGTGCTACACATGTCCTTCTGTATCAACCAAACACGTCTCATGAAAACATACAGAACGTGTGTGATTACTGAAATTCACCAAGTGATTTTATTTCGATTGGCGGCGGCAGCAGCAATAATGTTCATGATGATGATGGTGCTAGTGTTGGTGGTTAAGTTGTCGTCTGAAAACGGCAACAGAGAGATGATCCTTTCAAAGATTTTGTGAAATAATTTCATACAACAATGAAAGGGTCTCATTTTGTCTGTATTTGATTGTGTCTGCCTGTTTATACAAGTTGTTTCATTATGAATTTTTGTTTGTTAAGAAGAAAACGACCAACACAAAACAAAATTATTCTCTTTGATTCGTCTGAACTGTGTGACACATGGGAGGTACCAATTTTAATGGAATTTCTTTTAGATCGGAGGGTCATTTATTTTATAAGTTTCGTGTGTATTTTTATTTATAGTGTCGTATGTTGTTTTTAAAAGGTTTAATGATATTGCAAGTTTTTTTCTTCTAGATTTCAGTTTTTTGTGAGAACGGAAACTAATATTTAAAGGTAATTACTTTTAGGTTGATTTTTTGTTAAAACTGATTTTTTTTTTAAATTTACCAATGGAATTTATAGGGACTTTTATAAATTTGTAAGGTCTAAAGATGTCAATTTCTGTTTTATCGTTCTAAATTAAATAAATTTCAGTGTTTGGGTTTCATTTTTTTTTTTAATAGAAATTGATATCAAAAACGTTTTTTTTTTTTTGCAAGTCCAACAAAATAGCAAATTTTCACTCTCTAATGACTTACGTGGAAACATATTGAAACTAATGTAAACGTGTTATATCTTAATTACCGTGCAACTTAAACGTGAGTTCAACGGATGTAGTCAATTGTAAAATATTTGCGGTAGGGGTATAACTTTTTAACAATGCTTGAAATTGTGAAATCGGCTCTATCAATACCATATTGAAGTCGAAAAATTATTAAGGAAATAATATCATTTTCTAGCGGGCGTTAAAAGAGTACCCGCTGGGAAAGCATTGAAAATAGGAATATGGATTTTAAAAAAATAAAAATTGCAATATCTCCTCTGGCGATATATATTGTTTCTAATACGTATTGTTCTAGCAGTTAAAGGTTTAGCGCGAATAAGCTAAAAAATTCAAATCAATTCATTACTTTCAGGGAAAAATACAATATATTTTCATTTTTTCGTTAATAATTACAATTGAAGCATTTTTCACCCAATTTCAACATATTTTACATGTATCATTTCCATGAATTAAACCTTAAGTATAATCATATCTGTTATGACACAAGTTATGCGCCTAGAGTACTTAACGTATACACCTATTCATAGTATTACAAAGATCATAATTATAGTCAATATACAAGTACAGTATCTACCATGCGCGGTTGCAGCAATTAATATAAGGGGGAAAATCATACGCCTCAGTGCCCAACTCAATGTATTTGTCTGCGGTGGCGTATGATTTTTCCCCTTATATTAATTGCTGGAACCGCGCATGGTATCTACACAACATATGACTTCACAATATTATTAAAAAGAACATCATAATTAAAAAAAAAAAAAGATAAGTAAAACTCCAGGATAATAAGACAAGGAACAATGCAAATGAAGCGATTATTTAAAAATAAAAGTTTTTACTTGTCTTTGCAAAAACCATTCACTGGAGCTGTGAATTCTAAATGATATTTGTTTTAGTTGTAATGTAATTTATGCACGAATTGGTGCAACAAGTACAATATAATTAAGGAAATGCTTAAATATACACAAGGAACAAAACTACTAGATGATAATTAATGTTACGCATTTGCAGCCACTACACTATGGGTTAGAAATCAAAATATAACGCAATTTCAAATAATACTAAATACTAAATTTTGTAAGTGTGATTCATATAGTGCATTATTGAAACGATGACTTTACTGTGTCTTCCTGTAAATGAAATGCTATTGGCTACACTTTATTTTAGCACATTTCACAGATGTGCAAGATGCGCTTTTATCTACCAACTAACAAGGAAGGTATCCCAATGGGTTTTTTTTTCTGATCTTAAAACAAAAAAAAATAATATACACGCATTTGTTTCTAGCGGCCCAATCTCATATTTAGGTGAAAAAAGGTGGAGTCAAATATGATGTACTTTTTAGTTTTATAAATTTATTTCCTATAATATCAAAGAAAAATAGACAAAGTGGATACAAAATGAAAGCTTTTTTGGAGGTGAATATACCGGTATACAAAGCATGTCCGAACATGTCCAACTTTTTTTATTCAGTTATTATTTTTTTTCGAATAGCACATTTGTGGAAATTTTTTGGAAAATCGTTGTTGGTTTCAGCTCAAATTTTCATATAATAATTCTTATTCAATTTAATCGACATTCGGCTTTGATATGACTTTTCCCATAGCGCCGTTTTCACCAATATTTCAAATAATTAAAATAAGTGCCAACCCTTGGCCACAACATGGGCAATAGACCGTACCGCAAAAAAAAGTTCGCCGTAATATGAAGTATTTTTGCAAGGCGATTTCAAAAAAAAAATTTTTTTTGCCGAACGTAGGGGTCGCCTTTTTTAATTTTTCGCTATAGCTTCGGCATTTAAAGTCAGATTTTAAAGTGTGATATAACAATTTTTTGCCTCGAGGAGACGAATGTTTTACTATAAAGGTAAAATCCAATGAAAAAAAACCAACAAAAAAACAAACAAAATTTCTACTGGGTTTATCAAAAAACTTCCTTAGCAAAAGTTTAATGATTTTTTGCGAGATTTAATTTGCTGATATTAGGGTTGTAAAGGGTTCTTCAATAAGAGCGCTACAAAAGTTTTTTTTAAATAAAACAAAAACGGTTTTGGATATCAATGAAATTCTTTATTCCTGTGAAAGTACGTTCGATGCCATTATGTATGGAAATCGATCTCTTTTGCATGGCCACCACGGGCACGCTTGCAGAAGTCCAGACGCTGAACCCAATTTTCGACGGTTTTCAAGCATAAATCGGCCGATATTCCTACGAAGTTCTTCAATCGTCGCTGGCTTGTTGGCATAGACCATAGATTTGACATAGCCCCACAGGAAATAGTCCAACGGCGTCAAATCGCACGACCGAGGCGGCCAATCGACTGGACCATTTCGTGAGATAACACATTCTCCAAATTTGGTTTGCAATAAATTGATTGTGACATTCGCTGTGTGGCTTGTGGCGCCGTCCTGTTGGAACCACATGTCCTTCAAGTCCATATCATTCGGTTATCATTGAACGGTAGCGATTCCCATTCACAGTAACGTGCCGGTCTTGATCATCACGGAAGAAGTACGGTCCAATGACGCCGCCGGCCCATAAACAGCACCAAACCGTAATTTTTTCGGGATGCAATGATGACTCATGGAGTACGTGTGGATTGCTGTCTGACCACTAACGCAAATTTTGTTTATTGACGAAGCCATTCATTATGACGACCATAAATTGGACGTAGCGCTCTTAACGTTGAGGCCACTGACTCCGAATTTCGGTAGTAAATTTTAATAATTTCGACTCGTTGTCAGCTCGTATATCTTTCCATCATGAAATGGCAAACCTTACTGAAGAGAAATGTCAAAAGAGCGGCAAGAAATATGGCGTCGTTTGCTGTCCCTGTCTTTCTACTTTTGTAGCGTCCCTGTTGAAGAACCCTTTACATTAGGATTGTAAAGGGTTTTGCTCAAAGGACCATTGACCTCGGTCCTTTGAGCAAAACTCTGGTCTCCTCGAGAGAAAAACATCGATGTACACATATGGTCAAAATAATAAGTACACCTTCTTATTTTTTCTTTATGTTTAATTTTAGTTACTTTAACGGAAAGTAAACATGGCAATTCTTTGTTATTTAAATAACTTTAATATGGCAATGCTTTTAAAAGTAAAAAAAAACTGGGGCTTATCCGTTGTTTTCATTGTGTTGTTACCCTACGGGAAATTTTAACAAACTGTCACCGAACTGGCCCCTTTATATGAAATAGACTGGTCACTTTTACATGGCGCTGTCATAGGAGGGGGAAATTGACCCATTGTGACATGTCACAAAACAAATCCTAGGACAGGTTACTGAAAAACAAAGTTCAGGGACCTGTCCTGGGATTTGTCTTGTGACATGTTACAAGGGGTCAATTTCCCCCTCCTATGACAACGCCATGTAAAAGTGACCAGTCTATTTCATATAAAGGGGCCAGTTCGGTGACAGTTTGTTAAAATTTCCCGTAGGGTAGTTTTGTGCAGGTGTGATTTAACTACTTGTTCAAAATAATAAATACATTGCTAAACTCTTTAATATGTTCGCAATCTGCTCTAGTCTTTTGGAAACGCTAGTTATTTTACTGTTGTTTATCTTTATTCATAACGAAATATATAGTAAAAAAAATCAGCGATGGGTCGAAAAAGTCATTGTTTCAAGACTAAGAGAAAGTGGCCAAAGTCTTCGTTCTATAGCAGAATCTATTAATCGGTCGCTATTTTTGCTTCAAAGCCTAAAAATCCCGTCGAAACTCGCGGAGGACCCAAAAAAACTTCAAAAACAAGAGATATCCGTATTGTAACTCTTGCGAAGAAGTACCTATTTGTGTCTTCAAGAGCAATTTCAGCAGATTTTGGAAATGTAATTTCATCGCGAACGGTTTTTCATAGACTACAAGAAGCTCATTTAGCAGGATAGATAGCCAGAAGAGTCCCCTTGCTTAGACAAAATATTTTAAAGGCTAGGTTGGCGTTTGCAATAAGTCATTCCAATTGGAGTAGACAGTGAAAAAAAAATTGCAAAACATTTTGTGTAGCGATGAAACAAAAATTAATTTATTTGGAAACGACTATGCCCGGAATATTCGACGCCGTAAGGGTAAGGAATTCCATGTTCGCTTTACATAGAAGACGGTCAAGCACGGGGGCGGCAATATTACGGTCTGGGGTTGTTTCTCGTGGTATGGTGTCGGTCCGATACATCGAATTACCGACACCATGACCAGATTCCACTACAAAGAAATCTTGGAAAACTCGATGTTAACCTTGCTGAGGAAAGTATGCCTCTAAGATGGTTATTCCAGCACGATAACGATCCAAAGCATAATTCAAAGTTGGTAAAGGATTGGTTCCAAGACAAACATGTGGCCCTTCTTGGCCAGTCAAGTCAATCTCCGGACTTAAACCCTATCGAAAATCTTTGGAGAGGGTTAAAACAAAGGTTTGGAAAGGAGGTTTTTATAAATAAGGATCAGTAATGGAATTTTGTTCAAAAAACTTGGTATGAAATACCAGTAGAGACCTGCAGCAAGCTTATTGCCAGCATGCCAAAAAGGTTCAACAAAATAATTCAAAATAATGGTGGATATACCGGCTTTAAAACGAAACTTAGCTTTAGCATAAAAAATAGCAGAAAAAACTTGAATTAAAACCAACCTTAGTCATAATATTTTATGGTTATGATCTTGCGCGGATGAGGGGGAGTATCGTGCTCCGAAACAGCTGTCTATCCTGTTTGCAAGAACAAAGTTTTGAATTCTGTAAATTTAACAGTTTTAATTTTGCTGTTCTTATTTTACTAGTATTTAGCGAAAAAATCTGTTAATTTTAGCAGTTTTTTCTGCAGCATCACTATATTTATACAGAATTATTTCTATGAGTGTACACACCGCAAATAAATCCAAATTTCGTAAATTTAAGACATGTTTTCAGTGAAAAATTTTATTTTATTATCATTTTAACCCTTAAATGTAAGATTGGCCCGCTAAAAAAATACGTGTCTCTTATTTTGTTCTCCTCTACCACATATCCAAAAATCGGAGAGAACCAAGGTTGGTTACCGTTATCGTTAAAATACCGTTATCGCTAAAATACCGTTTCAAATTGAATACCGTTACCGATACCGATACCTCTAAAAAATTTTTACAATACCGTTATCGTTACCGATACCGTTATTTTTATGGGCAGTTACCGGTATTTTACCGGTATTTATTAATTTATATAAAAAATTACAATTTTTTAACTTTTTTATTTTATAATCTTGAGTTATTTTTGCAACAAAATTTATAGAAAATAATTTTAATTACTAAAACTACCAGGATTGAATTTATAGGTTAAAATCTGTATTTTTAAGACTTAAAAGCAAGAATATGCTATGTTTTTACTTGTTTTTATATGTTTTTAACGTCATTTTTAATACCGGTACGTACCGGTATTGCTGTTTCGATAACGGTATACCGTTACCGAATCAATCTTAAATACCGTTACCTTTACCGTTACCGAAACAAACGAAATTCGATACCGTTACCGTTATCCTTACCGTTATTCGTTTCGGTAACCAACCTTGGAGAGAACAAAGTTGAATGCCTTACTTGTAAATAGGGTGCGATTATTCGAACCAAAAAAATAAAAAATCGAACGAACAATTTAAAAATCATGATTTTTGAATAAAGAGTGATTCGAATAACTTCTGACGATTAATCGAATAAAACGAAAAATTTATTAAAAAAAACATTTTTAGTAAAACTTATTAAAAAATTTAAAGAAAATAGTACTCAAAATTGGACATTAAAGCCAGTAATTTGTTCACAACAGCAAAAAACAATTTTAAATGTTATTGTCTATTAAATTAATGCGAAAAAAACCGCCGAAATATCGCAACAATTCCCCACGAGTGAAAAATAATTTCTTCGTAGTTTGACAGCCTTTTTTAGTAAAAGTAACGATTAAGCACTGGGCTTTAGGTCGAAAAATGTGTAATTTTTTACGATATTATCGATTTGATTAAAATCGTCAATATATTAAACTACTTTTGTTGTTTTCAAAATTTCATATTAATAAAATTGAAAATTTTAATTATTTTTTATATCATCGGAAAAGTATACCAAATGACGTCTAAAGCCTAAAACAGATAAGCGCAGTGTCGACCGCAGTGCGACGTTTTGTCGATAAAACAGGTTTTTGTAATTTCTTTATTTGCCACTGCCGAGAAATTATAAATTTTTTAAATAAACAAGAGCTGTTTTTAAACAACATCCAATAAGAAATCCTTAAAAATATTGAATAGTTTTCGCGAAATTCAAGAATAAAATTTGACAGCACTGTCACTGTTCACTGGAACTTTCGATATCTGGTTTGGGCTTTATTGAGAAGTTTAAAATTAATTGAATTTGTGAATTGGTAATTTTGTAGTATTCAAATGGGATTAAAAAAATTGCATATGATAGAATAGAAATTTTAATACTTTTTTATTTTTTTTAAATTACAACAATGTTTCGTAATCCAATAGGTTTATTATAGAAGAAGTGTCTAACGGACAGTTTTATAGTCCGAACTAGCAGCTTTGAAAATTTGACAGGTAAATATAATCCCAAATTTACGTATGTTGCAAGAGGGCTTAAAATCGAGGTTCAGATGTAAATATAAAAGATTACAAATTGGCATTGCCCTAATGGGACAATATTTCTAGTTTGGAACTTGGCGTATTGCTTATTCTTTAAAGTAAAAGTTTTAGTTGAAAAATACAAAAAGTAAATGTTTTTGTGAGTCGGTGAAAGATAATAAAATGCTACAATGGCAAACAAATATTTTATTCTAATATTTTTTTCTTTATTTTTACTTTTCGAATTGCTATTTATGGTAAAATACAACCTTAATCCTTCTATATCGTCCTTCTATATTCGCCGAAATAAACAACCTTTTACAGAAACATTGTAGTAAAAGTAATGTTTTTCCATTTTTGTATGTATGACAAATTTTCCGAAATAAAAAAGTCCGGAAATACAAAATCCGAACTCCTACCCATAGTGCAGTACCTTCATCTCTTCTCTAAGAAGGCAGAAAAAAGTTGAATGCATAAAACATAAACTAATATTGACATGTGGCTGTGATTTCACATATTTTTTAGTACACTTTTCATACACATAGATATTTTCTGTTATGGAACATTGGTTATTTAGCGCGAAATAATCTCGTTAAAACAATTGAAGCGCATTTGGTGTTTTAGGCTGAATGATGATGGTATATGTTTCCCTTTTTGCATGTTTTGTTAGCATGAGGCATGCAACATAAACTTTTTGTGAGACATTTAAGATTAGGGAATACATTTGTTTATATCGACAACATTATCGACATCTTCATTATTATCATTAAAGTTTACTATGACTTCTAGGAATTTCAAATCGATTTCAATGAACTTAGAAAAAGTGTTAAACTAAAATAAGTACACCACCAGAATTTGTGTTTTATGTCCAAGTGTTAAATGTAACATAACAAAATATTAAAGGGAAATTAAAGTGTTTTTGTTGATGCAACATAATAAAATCATAAAAAAATAATAGGAAAACAAACATACATAGATACTAAAAAAACAAAGAAAATTTTATATCGGCACAGATGGACAAAGTTTGTGTTACTAAAATTGAAGAATCCAAATTTTTAAAATAATAGTGTGTTAAAACAAACACCAAAATCCCTTGAGTCATTAAAATTCAAAAATTTTAACTTTAATTATTTTCCTTATTCACATTATTTTTAATTAACCTGTTACAATAAACAAAATCTTTGAAAATAAAATACTTTTAAGTCAAAGTTCAGCTGAATTTTGTAGTTCTAGTAAATATTTCTATATACTTTTTGTTTTGGAACACGTGCGACTCTTTAGAAAGTCGTATGTCAATGGCTTTTACTACATATAGTCCCCTTTTTAATTTTTTCTTCATTTATAATCGAGCACTAATTTCCTCTTCACTTGTCAATTATTGAGTCATTTTTTTTGATATAAATTTATTTAACAAACAAAATTATTTCAAAATTGCTCTTTAATTTATTTTAAGTGGTTTAATCTGATAAAGTCAATTTGCTCAAGTGACGCATGTTTTTTATTGTATTCTTTAAGAATTGAATTATATTTTTTAAGAAAATAGCAATCATACTAAATTGAGTTATTTATTTTGTTAAATTCGGCCGCTATTGTTTGGTAATTAACTTGGTTGCATAGATTTTAGCATTCAATTTAATATAAATAGAGGCTTAACTTTAAATCTTTTATAAATTAAAAAATTTGGAATAAACTTTTTTTACAATTAACTCTTTCAGAACCCTTGTACGCTACAGTGTACACATCTTTAAAAGAATATATAAAATTTAATAATGCAAAAAAAACTTTATATTTTTTTAAAATAAGTTTATTAGGATTTTGGACTTCAAATAAAAATCATTATATGTATAAGCAGTTCAACATGGCCGTATGACTGCGATATTTGTTAATGAAGTCTAATTTTTTTGAATATATCATATCTCCGAGAAAAGGAGGTTTTGGTGTTTCTGCCAAACTAATGAAGGTAGATAATTGAAATTTCGCATATAGCTTCGAAAACGGCTACACAAATATTTAAGGGGTAAAACGGGGCTGAGAAGTTTAAAAAAATCGATTTCGAACGTCATTTTTGGTGGATAGGAGGGGGAGGGAGCAAAATATGTTAAAATTTTTTTCTAATTTGAGGACTCTTAACAAGAATCGATAGTGAAAGCGTTAAGTTGATAAATAAATTTACCATAAAAGCTAAAAAGCGTATATTTTTGTTTCAAAGTTCGCCTTATTTGTGTAAATGATAATTTCCTTTCCGCTACATCACTCTTATCAAAAAGTGTTCCTGTACTCGAAATTTGGGTAAATGAGAGCGCTAAAGAGAGCATATTAGTGTTTCTCTTTTTACCAAAGCTACACATTTTTTTACGGGTAACTTCGCCCAATTTTAAGACGAACAGCTGATGCAATGATAAATAGCGTCCAACCGAAGGTACTTTTTTGGCCCGATGCCGAACATCGGGCAAATTTACAATAATCGGCCTAAGCCGATGTCGAAGCGGATTATTTTTATTAGACCCAAAAAGCTGTCTACCATAGATTACGTAGATATCCTACACTTCTTCTTCTTTTGCCAACAAACACGTTTTTCACATTCAATCCAATACTTTTTGTGTAGGTATAGAACGTATGTCCAACACATTCTCATGAGTTACGTGCACTGACAGCAAATGTCAAAGAGTAAGATATCTATGTTGTAAACACACACTTGTGAGTACGGGAAATCTTTTGGGTTACCGAAGTAAAGTACAGGAAAAAGACATATTTTAAGCAATAACTTATCCTGGTAACTCAGAACAGCCTAAAAGCGTTACCGTACTGAAAATTGTATCAAAACTAGTCACGCTTACCCGCTCGCTTACGAAAAAATGAGAAATAAGTAGTTGAGATTTTGAATAATAAGTGGTTACACACATGCTTACAAAAAGTTGAATTATAAGTGGTTATCCGATTGCTTACTTGATTCTTAAAAATAAGGAGTTAAGCAAATTTTATTAGCTTAAGGAGATACATTTAGAAAAATTTAAGTTTTCTCTAGTGTGTAATTTTAGAACCGGTCATAAAAATTTAAACATAAAACATATTTACATATAATTAATAAAAATGCTAAAAATTAATTGTGTAAATACTTATTTAAACTATTACGAGTAAGTCGTTATTTTATATTTAGAAACAATGAATACAATAGGCTGTTATTAGGAAGTCATTATTTTATATTATAAAATAATGCAAAATGTAATGATATATCATTTTTGGTAATGCAGATAATAATGAGGTGTCATTACCAATATTTTGCTGGGTAATTTTAGGACATTTTTTGATCTTTTAGGAAAATAGCGTACAACATGATAGTGTTTCAAAGGATATTAATCGTTACGAAAAGAACTTAACCATTGATAGAATACATGGATTGGGTAGAGCACCGAATACATCTGGATGAAAAGCCGGCCGGCATAAGCCACCGGCCCAAAAAGCAAAAAAATTTACAAAAAAAAAAAAAAATTCTGTGTGGGACCAATTTACAGTTGTTGCAAAACAGCCAGTCGTGAGTTCTCGTGCAATTAACTTGGAAATATAAAATGGAATAAAAAGGAGAAGAGGAATGAATAGAATTGGAGCACTAGCACTAGGAAACGATAAATTAATTATTCTAGTTAAAGTAGAGGAAATAATATGATTTCAATTTCGCTGTAATGGTATATAATGGTATTTGAAACTGCCAGTAACGATTGTTCACACCAGCGAACAATTGGTAACCCTATAACCATCAACGCCCCCTAGATGTCATTTACATCAGCTGTTGGCATGCGCAATTGTAGCCAACTTTACTTTGATGCTGGTTGACAATTATTAGTGCGCGAATCAACAAGGCAAACACAACACAAAACCCATCAACAAATCAAGCAAATACCACTTTCCTAAAATTTTTTTAAATTGTTAAACTATAAATAAACCAAAAGTGAAAAGTGAACATAATTCATTATAAACTTAACCATAAACACTACCCGAAAATAATTAATATTAATATAAATAAAATTGTGAATTTAATAACATTGAACATTGAACTCTGAAATTCGTGTTTTATTCCAACCGAACCCGAAAATAAACAACGAGAAAAGCCCTTTAAAGGCTAAAAAATTTAGTTAAAACTTCTAAAAATTAGTTAAAAATACAAAAGTCAAAATAATTGCTAAATTAGCATATTATTTTTGCTAAATATTAGTAATATAGGTACAGCAAAAATAAAATTGTTAAATATACAGAATTTTAGTTATATTTGAGTTAATTTTTTGTTGATAAAAAATAACAAATTAATCTACTAAAATCTGCAAAAAGTTTAGCTAAATAATTAGTAGCCTAAAAAATTACAAACAAATTAAACATTTTCGAAGTTTCTTTTCAATATTTTTTTAAATCGATCGTTTTGAAAATAGCAGTTTACAACTTGTTTAGCAAATATTTTAGCTGTTTTAACAGAATAGACTGCTATTGGCATTCAACTAAATTTAGCTCAAAAATAACAAAAATGTTGTAGATATAACAGTTTGTTTTTGCTATTTATACCCTACACCTAGGGTTTGGGATTTCCCGGACTATTTTATTTCCCGGGAAACGGGAATGAAAAAATTTGATTCCCGGGATTTCCGGGAATCCCGGGAAATATTTTTGAACAAAATTGTTAATGAAAACCATCTATATAAGTAATTTTTGTTAAAAAAAAAACACTATTTCAGTACAAATGCAGTCTGTGTAGTGAGAATTCAAAGTAAAAAATATCAGAATGTTGAACATTTGATTTCACATAAATTACTCGCAGCACTGCCAAATGAATTGCATGATTCCAGCAGAAAGCATCTACTTCTGGACTGTCGGAAACAAATCGTTTCATCACACTTGGCCCATTAGATATGTGGCCACAATGTTATTTTCCAAAGACAAATAAAACTCCTCTAGTCTTATTTCTACAATTCTTCTTATTTAATCAGCATTACATCTTCCTGATATATAAACCAACCCCAGGTTATAAAATGAATTATTTCCGTTTATACATATGTTCAAATATCTCTTTTGTGATATTCTTGTCCATTCATCTAAGATTATAGTAAATCTCCTATTGTTAGAAATATTGCTCGATATTTCTTTTATCATATCTTTTACATGATTGTAGTAATTTAATATAATGTTCTTTACATCGGTTTCATTTTTTTGCATTGCCAGGTTTTTATTATAAAAACTTTCTCGAATAAACGAAGATCTAGTTATAGTGCCTATTGACATTCCATCAACTGCGGCTAATTTGGATACCATTTCAGGAAATGTTTGCCCTACCATAAAACCTTTAATGCCTATTCAGCTTACACTTTTTTCTTCGGGTACTTTGCTAATTTTAGCTGAAACGTTATTCTTGTTGTTGTTTTCTTCAAGAAAAGTTGCATGACCATCATTTTTTTTTTGTGTGAACCAAATTTAGATGTCGGATAACCAAATTTAGATACCATCGTTAACCATTCTTTTCACATTTATTAATGAAAGCGTTACTTATAAAATTATTGACTCTTAATATAAAGGAGTATTTTAAATAAGTCGACTTTATTTTTAATCAAACGGTTTTGTCATATTTTGATTGGTTGAAAATAAATTAACCAATCAGAATGCTCCAAAAATAAACCAAGTCAAGGTATACTGCCACCCAATATTTTAACTAAAGTCGACTTTACCTAAATTATACATTTGAATACTTTGGATAGTAAGGGCGATTATTTGTAAGAAACAAAGCTTTTTTCGTATTTCTTTTAAACATTTTACCAAGTTTTTAGGTTTTACTACTTAAATTTTGAATAAGTTATGCGAAAAATCTTTATTAGTTGAAATGATCCTAATTACTTGGCAAAGATTTTATTTGTGTGTCAAATAAATGTATTCCCTTTTAAAAGATTTTAACAATGACATTTTTGTTTTGGTATTTAAAATGTTTTTTATGACTAAAATTAAAAAACAATTTAAAAAATTTAATATTTTTAAAATTTCCCGTTTTCCCGGGAAAAATATATTATTTTCCCGGGAATTCCCGACAAACTTTTCCCGGGATTTCCCCAACCCCAAACCCTACCTACACCACTATGTGGTCAGGGTATTATAAGTTTGTGCTGATGTTTGTAACACCAAAAAATATTGGTCCTAGACCCACCTTATAGTATACCGATCGGCTTAGAATTTTTTTTTATTTCGTGTTAACGATGTCCGTCTGTCCGTCCGTCTGTCTGTCTGTCCATGCATTCTTGTGCGCACTCTACAGGTCGCAAATACTAAGATATTTTGATGAAACTTGGTACACCGACTTTTGTCGGCCCAAGGACGACGCCTATTGATTTTGGTAAACATCGGTTCATGTTTAGACCTAGGGCCCATATAAGGGTCTTACCAAAATTATATTGTTTATACGCTGCAGGTTGCAAATATTAAGATATTTTGATGACATGTGGTACACAGACCTATGTTAGCCCAATAACGCAGTCCATTGATTTTGGTGAACATCGTTCCGTGTTTAGACCTAGTGCCCATATAAGGGTCCTACTAAAATTATACTATTTATACGCTGCAGGTTGCAAATATTAAGATATTTTGATGACATGTGGTACACAGACCTATATTGGCCCAGTAACGCAGCCTCTTGATTTTGGTGAACATCGGTCCATGTTTAGACCTAGTGCCCATATAAGGGTCCCCCCAAAATTGGCTTGGTTACAAACTGCAGATCGCAAATATTAAGATATTTTAATGAAATTTGGTGCGCTGACTCACATTATAGAAAATTTTGACACAAGCCCCATTTTAACCCATTCGAATTTCGGATCCAAACATTAGTTGGCTCTTAACCAGACTGGTGTGGGGTATTGTATAGTCGGCATGCCCGACTTTAACGTTTTTACTCGTTTTAGTCTAATAATATTTAAAAAAATTTTCTCCCGATTTTACAGTACAATTCGTTATTTTCAGTTAACTAAAAGTTTACTAATAAATAACTAAAATTCTGTAAATTCAACAGCTTTATTTTTGCTGTTCTTATTTTGCTAGTATTTAGTAGAAAAATCTATTAATTTTAGCAGTTTTTTCTACAACATCATTTTTAACTAATTTTTATTTGCTTTTTCTGCTATTTTTATGAGTGTTTAGTTATAATTAAATAGTTAGTAATATACTTGTGTGTTTCTTCATGTATAAAAGTGTAACTTGGCTCACTGATTGGCACACTATCCAGGAACTTGGATTTTGGCGTTTTGGTTTCTTCTTAGTCAGCGACACTCCATGAAAAATATATATTTCAAGGAGTTCGTGCTTATTCACTGATAAGGTACTTTTGGGCTTTTCGTCAGTAAGTAAAAAACTTTATTTGAAAATTTCTTATCTTAACTAGTAAAATTTAAGTAAAAAACACGCTTAAGCACCGTAAGCTGTTTTTAACGTAGAAAAATTTCACTCGAACTTTAGTGGCCTCAAATTGCAATTTAATTTATAAATATGAAAAAAAATAAATTCTGTAACAAAGACACAATCACAGTAAACACAAAATATCACTTTTTCCCAAGAAAAATAATAGTCGTGTATATTAAACTCAGTATCGCGAAAAATTATTTTTTTTATATGGAGTAGGCAAAACAGTTTTTTCACTTCAAATCGGTGCTTTAGTGCTGACTATTAACTTAATTTATTTATGACGGAATGTGCTTGTGTTGTCTTTTTACGCAGAGAAAACTGATTCATTGTGACAACCGAAATTTTTGCCAACCGATTTCTTTGGTTGGAGCCACCGATATATTTGTTTGTTGAAAATACAACAAAATTTCGGTTGAGAAAACATATTTGAATTGTGCCAAGAACACATTTGATTGCTATAACCAAATAATTCGGTTGCTGCAGCCAAAAGTTTCAGTTGGCAACAAATTCCGTAGTCACAATGAATCGGTTTTCTAGGTGTATTGCTAAAATAAAGTTGTTACAATTTTACTTTTTAACTAAAACTATATTACTTCCCAGGAAAATTTTTCGAACCCGTTCTAAAATTACTAGTTCTAGAACTACTTCTCAGGGTGTTACTACACATTTTCGAATAGCATCCTTGGAACTAGTGATGGTGCAACTAGTTCTAGAACCCATGCAAAGGAGTCACATTTACCATTTTAACTACATCCTTGGAATGTTTTGGGAACTAGTGATTTAGAACTACTTATACATTCCTTCTACGTTAGTTCCCAGAATCTAATACTAGTTGCAAAACAGCTCCGTAAAGCTATTTGAAAAACTTAGAATAATTCAAATATTTTTTATTTCTTAAATTAACAAAAAATGCTCTGAAACTGTTTCCTATCAAAATGGAAAACATCCCAAGAATTTGGCATGAAAATAACCGTTAAGAAAAAGAATTCATCTTTTCAAAATGCTGACAGTGGAAACGATTTGTGTATTATATTAAACGGGCAAGCTAAATATAAATAAAATGTGTAAAGTCTCCAAATCTGTTTCGTTCCATTTTTCGGGATTAAGATATCTTTGTCTACTTTGGAATATTTTTCCTGGAAATACTATTAACTAACATATGAAATTACCTATATGAATCTGTATAAAAAATTTATTAAAATAATGGTTTGCATAAATCTTTTTTTTTCGTTCAAAATAAATTTTTGTTCTTGAAACTGTATCAGTATGATTAAAAATATTATTTTTAAAACCGATCTACCAAAGGGATTAATGTTCCATTATGGCTTTTTGGAACTAGTTCTGAGGGTGACAATTTCATACAAAAATCACGGATTCAAGAATACGTTCTAGAACCGTTCCGTAGAACTAGTACCTGTTCCTCAAACCATTCCCTAGAACTAGTTCTAAGGATGACAAATTCAAATAAAAATCATGGGTAACAGTGCCAAAGTAGAACTAGTACTGACTCAAGGAACTGTTGTAGAACTAGTTCTGGAATTGATACAAGTTTCGCTTGGTTGTCTAGGAATATGTGATTATTATAAAATAATATATTTAAAAATTGTGCGTGCCGGATATACAAAGATTTTTTTGTTACACTTTCTATAAAAATACAAAAAAAAAATCATCAGACAGCTTAACACTTCTTCTAAAACATAACATATCGATTTTGATAATTTGTGATACATAATTAAATATTTTGTACCAAAAAGTTAATAACATTGGAATTAAAGCAAAAAAGCTAAACTATTTGAAATGCAAATTATATAATAACCCCTTGATTATACGAAAGAACAAAAAAGAAAAATTAAGTATTTGAAAAGAAATAGGTGCTTCCTGCAAACCCAAACCTAAAAGAAATCACACAATAAAAAATAATTATAAAACGCAGCCATTATGGACAAAAGACTAAAAAAGTCTTTTGTGATATCTGTGGAAAAAAAACTCCAAAAATTTCGATTATAATTTTCCAATTTCCGTTCAACTTTTTTTTGATCTTAGGCCGCTTTTGACCAAAATATAATACAAAAAAAAACGTTAATAAATCCCCTAAATTGCTTTCTTATACGATATGAATAAATATTTAAGTAAAAGCCAAAAAAAAATAAGTTTAGAAACAAACACAGAAAAACGACACAATCATCATCGTCGCCATAGTCTAATGTATAATAAAACAAATTGATGATGATAATATGGTTGTTGGTGGCTGGCGATTGTGGTACCATCATCAACAGCCTCCAACATTATCATCCATTCATAATTATTTATTTGAATACAGAATCCAATAATCATCATCTATATAAGTATAACAATAACAACAACATCAAAAAAGTAATAACTTAAATTTATGAAAAACGGAAAGAAGCGCCCCCTAAACATAAAAAAAATCAAACCATTCAAAAATATCATATAAATAATTTTTCAAGTTCTTGAAGAACGCATAAGAAAACAAACTTATCAAAGAAAATAAAAAAAATGAGTACGACAATACTTAAGGCCAAGATACAATAAAACAGCAGCCGCAAACAACAAATGCTTTTGATTTTGTCTAAAACCAGAACAAATCATCAGACAGTCAAGATGGTCCATAACTGATATTAAGGGTTAAGAATAAATGAAAAATATAATAATTTATAGCGTTACTGTGAATTTTTTTTCGCGGTCATTTTAAGTTTATTTTTGTTTTCCTTAGGAGGACATGTGCATTCATATAATCACATATGTTTTCTTCATCAGTCCTTCTGAGTTTATAACCATTTCAATTTTCATATACATATTTAGTTAGAATATTGTTCTACCTCAAGTTCAAATACTAATATGATATTGTCATTTCTTTTATTTTTAATATTGTTTTTCAATTTTGTGGGTTTATTGTTATTCATCTGAGTTCTATTAATTTACTCACTACCTAGAAAAATTTCGTACAATCGGTAGCCAACCACACGAATTCTGAAACAGGTTCCACTGCAACCGATTCCCTGAAACTGGTTCCGGAACCAGTTCCACGGACTACAGTTATACAAAAAAGTCTGTAAAAATTTTAGTTAAACCTTCTAAAAATTAGTTAAAAATTATCCTGCACAAAAACTGCTGAAATTCGCAGATAATTTTTTGCTAAATATTAGTAAGATAAGAACAACAAAAATAAAACTGTCAAATATACAGAATTTTAGTTATATTGCAGTTAAATTTTAGTTAATAGAAAATAACAACTTAACCTGTAAAAATTAGCAAAAACATTTTCTAAAGAATTAGTGGAGCAAAAAATCACAAAACATTTATTTGCATTTAACCAATTTTAATCTAAAAAAAATCACAAAAATTTTGTACTGTAGATATAAGTTTGATTGTGCTATTTTTTGTCTACTAATATTAACCAATATTTTTTGCAGATTTCACGGTAGGCCGTAACTGTTATGATTTTTATCATAAAATTTAGATGCAAAAAGTTTTTGTTGACTTCAATTTTTGTGAACAAAACTAAAAGTTAATTTTGACTTATATTTTTTTGTGCAAAAATAAAAGATATTTATTTCAAATTTATTTTCATCGGGACAAACAATAATTGCATTAAAGGAATTAAATGTGCTAAAATCCCAAAACTTATCTGGCAAATTGTGAAAAATAATCTATTGGAGGCATGTCCCTATGCGGATATCATTCTTGCCAAAGGAAATCGTCAGGGGACGACGTTTTAGAATTTCTAGAAATATTTATTAGGTTAAATCACAAACTCAATGAGAATTCCTTGTTCACGTCTAGGAGTGTCATTTAACATATAACATATTGTTTGTCCCGATGAAAATAAATTTGAAATAACGTTTATGCATTGCTACATTCTAGATCTGTCAAAACAACAGAGTAGTATTTTGAAAGATGACAAAGCAAATTGTGGTCGAAATTTGTTGTTGTTTTATGGGACCCATATTTGACTGCATTTTTTAAGTATACTCTTGTAGTATAGTATCCAGGCAGAAAACTACGATCGGCACAATGTTGGCATACCGTTGTAAACGATCAGTTATGCATTGGCAGAACGTGGGATCTTGGCAGAATTATCCTGTTAGCCGATTGATAACAGCTAACTTGCTAACGTTTCAATTACGTCAGCAAAATAAAAAAAATAGGAAACAAAAATAAATTTAAAAAAAGTCAAATAATTTGCTTTTGATATTATTTTCTAAAACATGGTTGTGATGGGAATCGAACCCAGAGCACCAGATTATCAGCCGATATCTCTACACATTATGTTAACGAGACATGTAAGAAATGATTAGCTAAAAACTTAAATGAGCGATAACAGTGGTTCAAACTACCCAGTGTAGAAAATCATTACCAGATATGTGGTTATGTAACTACATACTTGGTAATGGTAACTAGTTACTTTTGTTATTACATTTCTTATTACCTATATGGCGATGTCGCGAAAAATAATGAGTTATGGTTACAAACCAGCATACGAAAAATCAAAAATATATCGTTACCTATGTGCTTACCAGTACTGACAAAAATAATGAGTCTAAAAATAGATTTTCAAAAATATAAATTATATACAAAAAAATATTTTTTATTGTATTTTTTTTTTTTTAATAAAATTTGCTGGTGCGGGAATCGAACCTGGGTCTACAGATTGCCAATAGATAAAAACATAATTGACCTGCTGCACACAAGTAAGCTTACTCGCCAACATACAAAAAATCAAAAAATATGTCGTTACTTATATCCTTACCAGTGTTTAAAAAATATTGAGTCTAAAAATAGATTTCAAAAAATTTTCAAAAAAATCTATAAAATTATTTTCTATTTGAAATAATGATGAACATAAGTCATTATCAGTAACTCATTAGTATATGTTTTAAAATAATGCAGAAGGTAAGTGGGTGTCATTACTGGTAGTCCAAAAAATAATGATATGTCATTACCGTTTCTACACTGGGTAACTTATTAGCGTAGGAGAAAGGTTGATAGAAACAGACAACATTGGCATGATGTTGGTGAAACCAAAAAACCAAAAATGTTTTGCTGAAATCAGCAGCGAGAATTAATAAAAAAATCCGTAATTTGTAATAAGAGAATAGCAAAAATGATTACAAAAAAAAATTGTTCTAAAGATCAGTATAAAATAGTAAAGTTCGATTGGAAACTGTTTACAATTTTTTTTACTAACTTTTTTATCTGAGTGTAGAAATCTAAAAATAGAATATTTGACTGAAAATAAAAAATCCTACAGACGATATATATTTTTTTTGGTTTGTTTTTTATTAACAAATATAAAAAGTTAAACAATATTTTTCAATGTATTTATTGATTCTTTAATTGAAAACAAACTTTACTTTTTAAATAAACCTCAATCGGTTATGGAAAATATATTGTGAGTGCAGTAATTTTTATAAAATCAGTGCACGGCCAGTGTACAATTTTTTTAAGCATGTGAAAATTTTGAAAGCTTGTCATTTAAAACCGGTCCAGGTTTGTTATAAATGCCATTTAATAATTCTTTATTTATACAATGGCTACACTCAGATAAAAAAGTTAGTAAAAAAATTTATAAACAGTCATCAATCGCACTTTACCGGATTTTGTTCTAATTTTTAGTATAATTTTTTTTAGTAATAATTTTTGCTATTCTCTTATTACAAATTATGGACTTTTTTACTAATTTCCGTTGCTGATTTCAGGAAAACATTTTACTAATTTTTCAAAACCGTGTGCTAAACTTAGGAAAAAAAATATACTAATTTAACAACAAGTGGATACTTTAAGGAAATTTTATTTACAAGAATACTTTGATTTTTTAGAATTCGTGTTTAGTTTATATTTGTTATTATTGATATATTCTTTGTTTGGAAATAAAACTCAGAAAATTTTCTTGTATATCCAATGCATAAAAAGGTAATACTGGAGAACCGTTTGCAATTTTTACTCCAAATTTCAAGTACATTGAAGTAATTATACACTTTTTACAATTGAAAGAAAAACAAATATTTTTTTTTTATTAATTTGATTTTAAATTTTTATATATTACAGCTTCTTCATTTTTAGTACACTTTTTGCTAATTTCAGCAGATTGATTACACTATGCGACAGTCAAAATCGGGATGGGATGAAACCAACGGGAAATGTTATATCGGTCAAAAACAAGTTATACGTGTCCCGGCGTTTCGCTGGGTCACCCCTAGGAATCGAGATATATTTTTTTTTTTGACATAACTCGAGAACCACTAGTCCGATTTTGCTCAAACAATTTTAAAAAAAATTAAAAATTACAATTCCTTTAATCTGTTCATATAACGTTTTTCTGTATACTCAACAGTTTTGCCGGTAAAAATAAATGTTTGTTACCGCTACCATAAAAATCAATAACCTTTTGTTTATTACTTTTTTTTAATATTTTAGGCAAAAAATATTTTTTTCTTCATACATTTATTTTTACCGGCAAAACTGTTGCGTATATAGAAAGGGTCAAATCGATATATCTCGATTCCTAGGGGTGACCCAGCGAAACGCCGGGACACGTATAACTTCTTTTTTACCGATATAACTTTCCCCGGTAGTTTGAACCCTTCCCGATCACTGACCCCTACCATTTGTCTCACAGTGTTATAAATTGCAGTTTACAACAATTTACTGAAATTTAGTAGCTGCAACTAATTTTCTATACTAATTTCATTGTACTAAAATTAATGATATTTAGTAAATTTTTTAACTGATTTTATCACATTGATTTTGAATTGCAGTTTACATAAATTTTACTAAAATATAGTAGCGGCTACTAATTTTTCCTACTAGTTTTGTTGTACTACAGACATGTGTTGCTTAAATTAGCAAAAAAAAAAATACCGCTGGGCTCAAAACAGTTAAATTTCCCGTAATAACAGCAAAATTTTCAGTAGCCATTACAGACTTTTTTGGTTGAGTGTAGGTATGTCAGGATCACATTTGACATAAAAATTCTTAACTTTAGCATGCTTTTTTCAAATGTATACCTTCTTCTTACTAATAAAAATTTATTTGTATTAATAAGTTTTATTTAAATTCGGTTACCTATTTGCTGGGTTGTTCTGTAAGTCCGTTGACCAATATTATAATTTATTATTTTTATAGATATGACTTCAGCATAATTTTGTTTCACCTTAGAATATTTTTTTGTAAATAAATTTTACGAAATTTGGACTCATACCTTTCAGGTTGCTTAATGCGTTGATAATGGAAAATATAGTGAAACATTTCTTCAAGCGAAATAATTTTATATAATAATCAAGGTTAGTTACCGATTCAGTTTTAATATAACCCATATGAAAGTATTAAAACGCTGATACATACACAGAAAAAAATATTAACCTTAAATATATAATTAAATATATATTAAAATTAAAAATTGTTTCTAAACAAGTATTTAATTGAATCAATTAATATTTTAATTGACTTTTATATATTTTTGCAAATATTTGTTACATAATTATGTGTTGTATAATTCCCAAACTTTTTTTTCTTAAACTGTATGCATATATGTGACCTTCTCCGAGAAAAGGGACCTAGTATGTCAAAAAACGGGTATCGAGAAAAATGAGAAAAACATTAAAATATTAATTTTAATTTAACTTTAAATGCTCACAAACAAAACAAACACATATGCAGTACTCCAAATATACAAACATGACATACACACACTTTTTTTACAATTTCGTATTTTTTTTTATTATTATCAATTAATGTTTTAATTGATATTATTACTACTTTAATCGAAATTTTTTTCAATTAATCGTATACAATTTTTAGTAGTTAATGGTATCATTTGAGTGATAGGTGCAAAATCAATTAAAATTTTTATTGATATAATCAATTTCGTTGTTAAAATTAGCTTTTAGTTTTTTCTGTGTATCATTAAGACTAATTGTCTTCATATTTAACCGTTTCTATTTCGATATTTCAAACCAAGAAAATATTCAAAAAAATATGAGGACAATGGCCCCAACTGACATCGAAGATATACATATAATATTCAAATCGATTTTAGTATCGGCGTAGTAGATAATTACCGTTATTTTAAAAATGAAAGGTAACCAACACTGATAATAAGTTTATTATACCCTACACCACTATGTGGTCAGGGTATTATAAGTTTGTGCTGATGTTTGTAACACCAAAAAATATTGGTCGTAGACCCACCTTATAGTATACCGATCGGTTCAGAATTTTTTTTTATTTCGATTTAACGATGTCCGTCTGTCCGTCCGTCCGTCCGTCCGTCCGTCCGTCCGTCCGTCCGTCCGTCCGTCCGTCTGTCTGTCTGTCCATGCAATCTTGTACGCACTCTACAGGTCGCACCTATTAAGATATTTCGATGAAATTTGGTACATAGACCTATGTTGGCCCAAGGACGAACAAGTTTGATTTTTTTGAACATCGGTCCATGTTTAGACCTAGTGCCCATATAAGGGTCCTACCAAAATTATATTGTTTATACGCTGCAGGTCGTAAATATTAAGATATTTTGATGAAATTTGGTACACAGACCTATATTGGCCCAATAACGCAGCCTATTGATTTTGGTGAACATCGGTCCATGTTTAGACCTAGTGCCCATATAAGGGTCCTACCAAAATTATAATGTTTATACGCTGCAGGTCGTAAATATTAAGATATTTTGATGAAATTTGGTACATAGACCTATATTGGCCCAATAACGCAGCCTATTGATTTTGGTGAACATCGGTCCATGTTTAGACCTAGTGCCCATATAAGGGTCCTACCAAAATTATACTGTTTATACGCTGCAGGTCGTAAATATTAAGATATTTTGATAAAATTTGGTATACAGACCTACATTGGCCCAGTAACGCAGCCTATTGATTTTGGTGAACATCGGTCCATGTTTAGACCTAGTGCCCATATAAGGGTCCTACTAAAATTATATGGTTTATACGCTGCAGGTCGCAAATATTAAGATAAAATTTGGTACACAGACCTACGTTGGCCCAAGGACAAAGCCTATTGATTTTGGTGAACATCGGTCCATGTTTAGACCTAGTGCCCATATAAGGGTCCTACCAAAATTATATTGTTTATACGCTGCAGGTCGCAAATATTAAGATATTTTGATGAAATTTGGTACACCGACTTATGGCAGCCGAAGGACGAAGCCTATTGATTTTGGTGAACATCGGTCTATGTTTAGACCTAGTGCCCATATAAGGGTCCCCCCAAAATTATATTGTTTATACGATGCACGTCGTAAATATTAAGATATTTTGACGAAATTTGGTACACAGACCTATTTTGGCCCACGGACGAAGCCTATTGATTTTGATGAACATCGGTCCATGTTTAGACCTAGTGCCCATATAAGGGTCCTACCAAAATTATACTGTTTATACGCTGCAGGTCGCAAATATTAAGATATTTTGATGAAATTTGGTACACAGACCTATATTGGCCCAATAACGCAGCCTATTGATTTTGGTGACATTAGTTGGCTTTTACCCAGACTGGTGTAGGGTATTCTATAGTCGGCATGCCCGACTTTAACCTTTTTACTCGTTCTTTTTATGCAATTGTTAAGAAAAATTCAGACACAAAAGGGTCAATAATTCTTAGATAACAGACTTGCATGAACAAATTATTTAGCAGTTAATTGGCTACATCTCTGCCACCAACAGACCACAATAAATTCATATTGTTTGAATTTTTCTTTTTTTATAATTATAACCAAAACTGTATTTTCAACACAACTCTAAATTATGGCTGTAGCGAACAGTTACAATTGCAAGTACTGTACACTACTTAAGTTTTACTAACAACGTCTTAATGGTTGATAAATGTTGGCATATAACAAAACAAAAACTATGAAAAATCTATGACTTACATTAGTTTCGCTTGGTGACTCTATTACATCTTAAATAGAAATAGAAAAAGAAAAAGTTTAATCAAAATTTATGCAGAAGATTAAAAAAATGTTATAATAAAAAACCCGAAACACGAGTCTCTAACAGATTATAAACATGTGCCAGGTGCCATGATCAGCCAAGCTAAACAAATGTCGAGTACGCATTTCTAATTACATACAAAAAAAACATTAAAGAACTACTTACTTGTAGGAAAGAACAAGGCGAATATGGCCATTATCAAGCCAAAGCTTTTAAACAAAATTATAAATTGTAATAAATTTCTTTGTATAGAAAAACTATGAAGAAAACTAAATCATAATGTTTTAAACTTTAGATGACCAACCACAGATACAAACAAAGCTATGACTATTTCTTAGGAAAATTACCACTTACACTCAGAAACAAAATTAGTACAAAAAATTTCTAAACGATTTTCAATACCACTTTGGTGTTTCTGTACCAATTTTTAGAAAAAACTTATTCTTCAGTAAAATTAACGACAATTTTTATTAATCAAAAATATTTTATTTTTTTTAGGTATAACACTTAAGCTTCTTTTAAGGGAATTAAATATGGTAAGATCCCAAAAATTTTTTAATAAATTTTTAAATAAATCATTCGTTGAAGGCATATTCCTACTCAGATTTCAATCTTGCCTAATTAGTCGTCTAGAATTTCTAGAAATATTCAATTCAACATTTAAAATATCACAGAATAAACAACAACAAAAACTTTGCCACAAGTTGCTTTGTCATCTTCTAAAATACTACTCTGTTGTTTTGACAGATCTAGCAATTTAGTGACATCTCTTTATGTATAACCAACAAAAGAAAATAGTATGTTTTCAGCTTAATTCACATTTAATTTAATCTAATAAATATTTCTAGAAATTCTAAAAAATTCGTCCCCTTACGATTTCGTTAGGCAAGAATGAAAGCCGGATAGGGACATTCCTTAAACAGATTAGTTTTCACAATTTGTAAATAAGTTTTTGGCTTTTAGTACATTTAATTCTTTTAATGCAATTACTGCTTATCCCGACAAAAATTAATTTTAAATAACGAATATGCAAGTGCTTGTGCAGATTAAAATGCAACTGACACTTATAGAAAGCATAAGATTTTCTTTTATTGGTTATACATAAATAGATTTCGACCCCTACGTTCGGCAACCAAAAAAATAAAAAAAAATGTCTACTGGGTTTATTGAAAAACTTCCTTAGCAAAAGTTTAACGATGTTTGCGAGCTTTAATTTTCTGATATTAGGGTTTTGCATTAGGGTTGTTCATTAGGGAAGTACATTAGGGTAGTAGCAACTGAGATCTGGTGGGTAACTACTAAAGCGGGATACTTTAGGTCGACGGCCCTTAAAGCAAAACATTGGTCTTCTCGAGAGAAAAACATCGATGTATCATACTTTAAGATCCGGCTGTAAATGCCAAAGATATAGCGAAAATGTAAAATGGCGACTACGTTCGGCAAAAAAATTTTTTTTTTGAAATTGCCTTGCAAAAATACTTCATGTTGGAGAGTGTACGTCGCACTTTTGTTTTTTTTTTGCCTGTAAGGTGGTACGGTCTACTGTACACTCTAAAAAATGTTTGTAAATTTACTACAATAAAATGGTTAAAGTTTTGTTTAATTTTACGAAAATTCGGTAAATATAAAAAAAACGTCAACTTCTTTTGGTCACACCTCCGTACATAATAATATACACAAAGTATTTTTAGACATTATGTATTTACAAATAAACACATTATGCGTAAAATTATTATTCTTTTGGTAAATAAAAATTTTACGCACAAAGTTGGTAAAGCCTGTATGGCACTTGCTTTATTTTGTATTGACTTGATATTGGATTGATGAAATGACACAGCAAATATTAGAGAATGTAAAAATACAATTTGTAAACAAATAAACAGTGATGCACACTTTGTTTCAGAGAAAAATCGCTAAAAATCGTTATAAACACAGAAAAAACGCTAGAAACGGAGAAAAACTTAGGAAATTGACAACATTCTAGACAATCAATCACTAAATGTCATTTTAAAGTTTAAAATTTTTATAAATTTTTTGATTGATTGCTCTGATATGTAAGTATGGTTTTAATTTTTGCACTTATGTAATTTTCCTATGATTATAGATTTTCGCTGTTCTCAAAAAATGTTTCAACACAAAATCAAGCTAGTGTCAAACGGGCATTAAGCCCTTAGGATCACAAGACGACTAAGCCCGACATAAACGATTATGCGAGAATGACATGGATATTATTATCAATAGAATACATACTAAAAATTAATTTATTGTTTTATTAAAAAAAAATATTTTTTCGTGGTTTAACTTTAAGCACGGCTATGGTAAATTTACGCATTTTTGGGGGAGTTTTACGCACTTTCTGTGGACTTTTCTGCATTTTTGTGGATTTTTACGCATTGTTCGCAAATATTTACACGTAAAACATGTTTTTGTACTCACAATTTTAGTAAATTAACACACTAATTTCAAGATTTCATTTAATTTTTAAGCAATTTCAATGTAAAATTACACATTATTTGTGCACCAACTTAAATATAATGGGCTTTTTTTTCAATTGCATATATAAAGTAAATTTAGCCAATTTATAGTATGAGTACAGTTTCTTCCTATAAGTTGGGCAAATCTTGGGTAAAATTATAGTGTGGAAGATTAATTATTTGTTAGCCTAATTCAAAAACTAACAAAACACATATTAATTATCCAGTTATTTACATAGGTGTTTGGCTTAAATGAGCTTAACTATAACACTGTAGGGTACAATCAGACTTACTGTAATTTATATTTATATATTTCCAGCAGTGGTCACTTTTATAGTGTTATGTCCCTATTATTTTTCTTGATAAAGTCTCATTTGAAATCACTTAAGCTTGACTTTGTAAAGAAAGAAGAAAACTAAATTATAAAATAAAAACATAATTCATATAAATCATAGTGTTCTTCTATTTTCATCACTTTATCTTTACAATAAATGTTACATACTTAAAATAGAACTCAGGCAGTTGTAACATCATTACACATAAACCTTAAAGAAAGTTCCTCAGAAATTTAAATTATGGTACGTGTCTATATTTTAAATAGCGGTTTTTTTCTATAGTCCTCCTCATCAAAAGATAAATAGTAACCATATAAGTATGTGTCTAACACAGGTGTTATAAATTTGGCACTATAGTACTTTTTATGGTACTGTTAGAACCTAAAAAGTGTTATGAAAATTCATTGATTTATTTAGTACTACATATTAAAAAAATTTTACATACCTAATAAATGGAAACTCTTTTGTGATGTCGTTTCTTTGTGAATGCAATTTTAATAGAAAATAACTTTGTCAGGTATAGTCAGGTTGACACCACAGATTTCAGATATGAATCGAAAGCACATAAGCCTACAAAGAGAAAGATATATCAATACAAACTCACTCTCGACTTTACTTTTTATATTGAAAATGTTTGACATACTTATATCACTTGTTTTACATTTGTGTATAATTTGTGCTTGGCAATATCAAACTTTTGATGGCATAATAAGAACTTCCAAAGTAGTATTGCACTGAATAAATTAGCGATATAATTGTATATCGTTTCTAATGCCATATTATTGTTTTGAATCGCAACAACATGCTAAAAATCGTTAATATTGAATACTGATATATGGAAAATCAATATGATTTCTTTTTACTGTGAACTAACCGTTCTAATGCATTGCATTCTGCTTATATCATGTAAATTAGTTAAGGCTTGTTTACACTATAAGATTTTCGGTACGATTTTACTTTAGTGCCATGCAAAACATATAGGAAATGAGGTATAGTGTTTGCGGACATTTTACCTAAACTTTTCTACATGGTAAGTTAGGCAGAATACTTCTGTGTTTAGTTGATTCCATATACGGCCAGTGCGACTAGAAAAAGAATTCTGATTGTAATGTAGTGTGCAACTCACTATAGACTACAAATGGATGAGATCTACTTGATAAGCCATTATTAAGAAGAGAAAATCGGGCTCTCGGGCTAAGTTTACTTACCTCAGAACACAGCACATTTCCCATATTAATATCTATGGAACATAGGTACACAACCCACATTCTGACGATGATCCGACGAGTCAATAGAGTGGGATACTACACAATCTTTGATAAGCAACAACTTTCTCCTTTGCAGAAACTCCAAAATAGACTTTGAAGCCCCTGCCCATATATTGGATTTGTATTCAATTTCAGATTGGATGTAGGTGGTGTATATACTTGTAGAGAGGAGATCGGATAGAGTGAAGAATTTCTTATATTATTGGCATTAATTTACCTTCAATAACAATACCACCCAAATATACAGAAGACATAATGGCTCTACGGCTTTATGGGTCAACACATAACAAAATCTACGCTGTTCACCCAACCCGGTCCGATCCGACTCTAATGTTACAAAAAAACGAAAACAGGTATCTCGTAGAATGAATTCTATGAAAGCCATATTATTGCAATCTTAAACAGAACAAAAAATTACCAAAAAGCTACCGGTGATAGGCCTTTGAAAATAACCATCCGAAAATATAATATTTATATATATTTTACATAATATTTATATATTTTTCCTTTTAAAAATAGAAGAAGGGATTATTTTTTTACCACACTTTTAATTCTCTAAATCCCCGAGATAACCTCAGACACCCGAATCATAGAACTTTTTCTCTACAATATACCCGCATTCCAATACCACATGAGATACTTTGCTCGTAAGTACCTTGACATTCTTGACTGCTTTCGTATCAATTCAGGCTTCATATCTGGATCCGACAGCAGTATAGCAAATCTGGCTAAGCCATCAACCGTGTTTTGGCTTTGACGAAATGCGCTTCGTTGGAGTAAACAATTTCATCCCAAACATGAGTACATTCTCAGTGATTTTTTCTCATCAAGATATATAACTTCTATTTGAACTGCCGATTAAACTCGTGAAGCTCAGCCCAAAGAAACTTTTCGTAAGTAAATATCGAGCATTTCATGACTGGTTTTGAAGCAATCTCAAATTCGGAGAACAAAAAGGGTAATGAATGGTCTAATGATCCGAATCTCCGAGAGGTGTAAGTTATCAAAATGTATGAGGACAGAAGATGGTCGAGAAAATGTTGATGTTGCCATTTTAAACACAGGATGTGTATTGGTTTGTTCTCTAACTGCAAAAGTAGTATTTAAATGACATTTGGTACCCAATTGAAATATCTATTTCTCATCACTGATCTGGCCGGTCATTGCACACTAGATATTAATAATTATATTTTTTGTATATTTTCTATTTACGAGTTTTATAAAGTTTAATTGTGGTTACAAGTACGTACCCAGGAACATTTTTTACAATCGGTTCCAAACGATATCAATTGTACATTTGGTTGCTCTAGAAACACTTCCATGGAGCTAGTTGCGGAACCCATTACATGGAACTTGCATATAACTGACGAATCAATTACTCGACTAGTTTATGGAACTTAAATGTAAATGATAGAGTAGAAATTCTAGAACTTGTTCTAGGGCAACTGCTTCTACTTTTGAGTAAAAAAGTTAAATTCGAGCTAAAGTCCTGCACCGGTCTCCTTGAAAGTCAATTAATGTTTGGAGCAGAAATTTGAATTGTTTGAAATTGACTTCCCGAGTAAAAATAGTTATATATTGTTATATATAATGTGATTGGGTTATATCTGACGGTGAATGGATTCACATTAACACACATATCATTATTTACAACTACATCTGATATTATTTTCTCAACGAATTTTTTGTATGGTAAATGATGTTATTACATATCCCCAAATCTGACTCCATATATAACTACATAAGCCATATAAAACTAATCAAAATATATGTAGTGACTGATATGATTATATATGGTTCGATACTAAGTTATATAACACTGTATGTATCGTCATACTAAAAATACATTCTTGCAATTTTATATAACTTTCTATATGATCTCATATAAATTAAGAGTTAATTTCTCCACAGCCATATAATTTTCACGTGATTTTTTTGCATATAAAATTATATTAAAAAATGATGCGTACGATTTAGTAGACAAAAGCATTAAAATTTTTATTTTATGTTATAAAATTTGGGTCTTTCAAATTGTTCAAGCTATAGAAATTTCAATAACAATTTAATAGCCGGTATGCATAAAAAGTATACCTACTATTAGTCAAAATTATATAAAATCAGATGTTTTTATATCGAATTAGATGTAATTTGATGTCCTGGATATGGACAAATCTCGAATCAAACTGTATCAAATTATATATAATTTGATATAATTAGACACAAGAAGATGACCCATTTTTCGGATCTAGTTGTATGTCGTTGTATATGGGGCTTATCAAATAAGATATAATTATATATGACACCATATTAAAATTTTTACCCGGATTGTGCTAATTTTTGTCAATCAAATAAGAAATTTGATTTTATATAATTTTAGGTGTATTTAAGAGGAACTGGGAAATATGTCCAAAAATGGAGCGATTCCATTTAGAAATAATAGGCTTTGTCCTTGGATATAGTCAACGTATATAGTCAAATTTCATAGTCAAATTCCATTAAAATATCTTAATATTTGCGACCCGGAGCGTGCACTCAATTTTACATGGACAGCAAGACAAGACGGGCGGACGGAAAGAAGAACAAAGGGTGTTCTAGGTACAATACTTTTAGGTGTTGCAAACATCAGCACAAACTCAAAATACTCTGTCCACGTAGTGGTGTAGGGTACAATCATCGGTATTAAAACCGACTGTAAAGATAAAGAAGTTGTTCCATAACCGACTCTTTGGAATTGAAATTTTTGCTGGGTAATATGAATTTTTTTTTTTTTCGTTTGATGTGTAAATACCATGTAGCTTTTGTGATCGTCCTCAGTGAACACGCGCATAAAATTGCACTTTAATTAAGACTACTTTTTTCAGTTTTATTCCTAAAAAGAAAACTACTGCTTTATTTGTAAAATTTATCAAATAATGTTTAAAAGGTGTAGGTTTATTAAACCGTTTTTTTTTTATGTGTTAGACCAACACTCAGGGGATGCCCCTTACTAACGCAGTGCATTGTGTTGGTATTAGGAAAATAGGTTATGGGGAGGAGGGTAGAGGGGGTGAATATTTGATTTAAATTTCTCAACATTGTAAGTAACAGGGAAGACCTCTGCGGGGAGTTTATTCCACATACGGCTGGTGCGACTGATAAACGAATTCTCTCTGTAATGCGTCGTGCGATCCGCTGGACTCTACTTGATAAGCGAGTATTACGAATAAAAACCTGGGCTTTGGGGATAAGTTCACTTATCTCAGCAGAGCACTTCCCATGGTAATATCGATAGAACAGGGTTACACAACCCACATTCCGACGATGCTCCAATGAGTCAATAGAGCTGGATACTCTACTGTCATTGATAAACGCCGACGCCCTCCTTTGCACACGGTCCAGAAGCTCCAAAATAGACTTCGAAGCTCCTGCCCATATATGGGAGTTGTATTCCATCTTCGGTCGAATATAGGTGGTATAAATAGTGAGTAAATCGGATGGAGTGAAGTACTTCTTGCACCGACGTAAAAAACCTAGACACTTGAATGCTTCTTTCGACACCTGAAAAACATGCTTATTCCATCGGACATCACACTGAATTTTCATGCCCAGAACATCAAGAGTATCCGATTCCTCAATATCGATATCACCCATATATACAGATGGCAGTGTTGACCCCGCAGCCCTATGGGTCAACATACAACATTGGGTCTTACGCGCATTAAAATCCACCTTGTTCGCATGACCCCACTCAGAGATTGCAGAGAGGTCACGATTTAGTGTGTCATTCATAATCTGCCTTTTGCCCCCAATCTCCTCAGGGCTTGGCCTACGATTGAAGGAAAATGAATGCCAAATGTTGCTGTCATCTGCGAAAGAGTAGATAGGGTTGAAAGTTTGACCAAGAAGATCATTAAGAAAGATAAGAAATAGGGAAGGAGAAAGACCAGAACCCTGCGGTACCCCTGAATTAAGCTGAAACTCGTCGGATGAGATCCCATCTATAACAACACGAATAGTGCGATCTCTGAGAAAGCTTTAAATAAAACGTAAGTAGCACACAAAGGGTTTCACTACTTACCAGGCTATTTACTCGCAACATTACTTTTATTCGCGATGTCCAAAAATTCATGGGTGGTCATTACCCTCTCGCTTACAAAAAAAGGGGTTACCCTACATTGTAAAATAGTCGGTCATATTGGCAAAATAATACTTTTTATCTTGGAAAATTTCCTATTTAGTTCAAAACAAATTTATAAATAAAATATTAATATAAAAAAGACTTAATCAGTACTTATTTAATCAATTACCAGTAAGTGATTACTTTGCACGAATATATAAGTACTTCTATAACTTATTATAGGTAAGTCTTTATTTTGTATTTTAAAGTAATGCAAAAGGTAATAACCTATCATTACTTGGTAATCCGTATGGTAATGACCTGTCATTAACATGTTTTTGCTGGGTGCATATGTATGGTATGTACTGTAATTTATGTTTTCGAAATTTTACTGTCATTAGACGTAGTAGTGAGATCATGTTCTTTTTAGACGTTTATAATTGTAGCTTCCCGAGTAAAAAAAATTGATGTCGCGCAATATCTAATTATATCCAATTTGATATTGTTTAAGATCTGCTGTAATATCTAGCTGATCCAATTAGATCTCAAAATTGGGTGTATCCAATCATATCGTATTAGATCCCATTGTATATATGGGGATAAACTAAGATCAAGTTATATCTCAAAATTGGGGTGTCCAGTGATATCTTTGGGGATAAACTTATTTCTATTTTGATCCGAAAATTGGCGGATCCAGCTATATATTTGCGGATATTTTTAGATCTAATTTGATCCGAAAAATGGCGGATCCAATTAGATCCAGCTAAATATTTGGGGATAAACTTAGATCTAATTTGATCTCAATTTTGGCAGATCAAATTAGATCCCGCAATATATTTGTGGATAAACGTATATCTAATTTGATCCGAAAAAGTGGCAGATCGAATTAGATCTAGCTATATATTTGGGGATAAACTCAGATCTAATTTGATCCGAAAAATGGCACATCGAATTAGATCCAGCAATATATTTGTGGATAAACTTAGATATAAATTGATCTGGAAAATGGCAGATCAAATTAGATCCAGCAATATATTCGGGGATAAACTTAGATCTAATTTGATTCGAAAAATGGCAGATCGAAAAAATGGGTTAATCTAATTATATAAAATTAGATTTAATACAAAAAGTTACATTTTAATTGATACCATTAGACAAAAATAACCCAATAAACCATGAAACGATACAGTATCGTTAACGAATTCATATTAAGTATCATATTTGCTATCGTTTATGATACAAAAATATGAACTCGTAATGATATCATAATTTTTCAAAATAACGATAAATTTTCTGAAAAAATCATATTTGCTTGTTCTAATTTAATCGTTAAAGATATCATATATACTTCTTTATTTCGATATTGTTAATGATATCATATTTTCATAGAATGGTGACAAAATAACGACAAAAATTTTGCTATATGACTTTTTTCGATATCAAAACGATATCGTTATTTCATGAAAAAACGATATCATTAACGAATGTGCACTTTTCTTCACAGTACCTATTACTTATGAATCGTTAATGATATCATTCTCGGACAAACGTATCATCGAAATGATATCGTTACGAATTCGAAACGATATCGTTTGGTTTGTTGGGAAATCATTCAGATATCGCTCAGATTGCATTAAATGTCCATTCTATTGAAATTATTTCTTGATTATCATTATGTCACATCCAATTTTATATAATTAGATAAACTTGTTTTTCGGATCGTATTTCATCATATTAGATCCAAGGTGGATCTAAATTACTGCAGTACGATCCACCATTTTTCGAATAAAATTTTATTTTGGCCGGTATCAAAAAAAGATATGATTGTATGTTGTACTTCATTAATTTTTTTAATAGGGTATCCACAGAAATGAGAGATAAAAATGGATCCCGCATTATATTTGGGTACTATGTAAGATCTTCATTTATTTGGGATTAAATAAGATCCCAGCCAGATATTGCCAACTGTTCAAAAAATAATACACTGACAGAGCACTGATTTTATAAAAATTACAATATTTTGTTAAAATAAGCTTTAAACTCAGAAGGTCTCGAGTTGGATACCGTTCACGGCTATGCATTTTTTTTTTTTATAAAATAAATTTCTTTTTATAAAATTATAATTTTTTTTCTATAAATTTTTTTATAAAATTATATTTTTTTTTTATTAAATTGAATTTTTTTAATAAAATATATTTTTTTTTTTTTTTTAAAGAGAAGCAACACAGGAAATTCTTCCTATTAATTAATGTGTTGCTTCCTTTGGAAAGGGGATAGAGAAGAAGTGAAAGGTAGTGAAAGATGAAGGGCAACACTGTAATTGTGCGAGATGTTGAATTTTAGAACAGTTGTTGCGCGCCATCTGATGGTGAGTTGGCGAACTTTGTTGAAGCTTTTTAGTTCATAGCCCTGTTATATTATTTTACTTCGGTAGGGTTAAGTGCTATGGGAACACCGAAGGAGGACACTGCGATGTGTATGAGGGATAGAAAAGCTCATACATATTACTATTTTTCATAAATTGATGTTGCCTTGGTTGGGGCTCGAACCCGCAACCTCACGTGTAACAGTCCAACGCGCTAACCATTACACCACAGCGCCCATTTACATCTTTTTGATGCTATACACCATTTCCATTTGTATCAATTGTTTTTAAGATTTATCAATTGTGTTTCAGAAATAATTAATTGTATTTTAGAACTTATGAATTATTTTTCAGATTTATGAATTGTTTTTCAGAACTAGTCAATTGAATTTCAGTTTTATCAATTGTATTTCAGAAATTATCAAACTGTATTTCAGAAATTATCAATTGTATATCAGAAATTATGAAATGTATTTAATAAATTTTTCTCTATTAACTATGAAATACAATCAACAAATTCTGAAATAGATTTGATTATTTCTGAAATACAATTAATAATTTCTGAAATACAATTATAATTTCTGAAATACAATTAATAGATTCTGAAATACAGTTAATATTGTAGTTTCTGATGAGTTACCATATATGACAATATATTGTTTAAATGGCACCATATGGTATGTTGTTTAAATGATATGATATATCAAAGTATATGGTATTATACAATATAGCATATATTATCATATCTGGAACTGTATAAAAAATGTTGTTCATGAGGTACCATATATGAGCATATATTGTTGAAATGGCACCATATATGATAATATATGGTTTAAATGGGACCATATATGGTAATATATTGCTTAAATAACACCATATGTAAATATATGTATATGGCACTATATATAGTGGCATATATTATCACATCTGGAACTGTATTAAAAATTTTGATCATAAGGTACCATATATGACCAAATATTCTTTAAATGGCATTATATATATTAATATATGGTTTAAATGGCACCATATATGGTAATACATTGTATAAATGACACCATATATCAATATATATGGCACTATATATAGTAGCATATATTATCATATCTGGAACTGTATTAAATATTTTGTTCATAAGGTACCATATATGACCATATATTGTTTAAATGCCACCATATATGATAATATATGGTTTAAATGGCACCATATATGATAACATCTAGTTTAACTAGCGCCATATATAGTTATATATTGTTTAAATGATAACATATATAATTATATATTGCTAAAATGCCACCATATATATTAAGATATAGCTCTATATATAACTATGTATGCAATAAGATCAGCCATGCTATGTAATATATAATCATATATACCATATCTAATATTATGAAGGCCGATATCTAATTAGATGAAATTATATATGGCATAATATAAGTAAAATTTTTCGGAAAAAACGTCATATATAATTATATATGGATATACATAACCATATGTCTAATTATATATTGTAATATATGCCACATATGATTATATATAATTTTTTTTACTCGGGTTTATTCAATAAACAGTAACAGATAACTATTATCCATAACCAACTTACTATTCCCTGTATTGGTGATATGAATTGTCAAATCGTGAAAAAATTTATTTTGAATATGAAATTTCACATCCGCAGTATTAAAACGAGTAAAAAGATTAAAGTCGGGCATGCCGACTATACAATACCCTACACCAGTCTGGGTAAAAGCCAACTTATGTTTGGATCCGAAATTCGAAAGGGTTAAAATGGGGCTCGTGTCAAAATTTTCTATAATGTGAGTCAGCGCACCAAATTTCATTAAAATATCTTAATATTTGCGACCTGCAGTTTTTAACCAAGCCAATTTTGGGGGGACCCTTATATGGGCACTAGTTCTAAACATGGACCGATGTTCACCAAAATCAATAGGCTTCGTCCTTGGGCCAACATAGGTCTATGTACCAAATATCTTAATATTTGCGACCTGCAGCGTATAAACAGTATAATTTTGGTAGGACCCTTATATGGGCACTAGGTCTAAACATGGACCGATGTTCACCAAAATCAATAGGCTTCGTTATTGGGCCAATATAGGTCTGTGTACCAAATTTCATCAATATATCTTAATATTTACGACCTGCAGCGTATAAACAGTATAATTTTGGTAGGACCCTTATATGGGCACTAGGTCTAAACATGGACCGATGTTCACCAAAATCAATAGACTGCGTTATTGGGCCAATATAGGTCTGTGTACCAAATTTCATCAAAATATCTTAATATTTGCGACCTGCAGCGTATAAAAAGTATAATTTTGGTAGGACCCTTATATGGGCACTAGGTCTAAACATGGACCGATGTTCACCCAAATCAATAGGCTGCGTTATTGGGCTAACATAGGTCTGTGTACCAAATTTCGTAAAATTATCTTAATATTTACGACCTGCAGCGTATAAACAATATAATTTTGGTAGGACCCTTATATGGGCACTAGGTCTAAACATGGACCGATGTACACCAAAATCAAACTTTTTCGTCCTTGGGCCAACATAGGTCTGCGTACCAAATTTCATCAATGGACAGACAGACGGACGGACGGACAGACGGACATCGTTAAATCGAAATAAAAAAAAATTCTGAGCCGATCGGTATACTATAAGGTGGGTCTAGGACCAATATTTTTTGGTGTTACAAACATCAGCACAAACTTATAATACCCTGACCACATAGTGGTGTAGGGTATAAAAAATGGTAGATATGCTCAACGTGTGCGTAGCCCCCAAGTTATGGCTTTACCAATTTACTGTGGGTTTCATACTTTAACTTTTGATCAAAAGAAAATGTCAAAAAATTACACACAAAAGAACAACAAATTTGTTGGTTAATTAATAGTTTAGTTAGATTTATTTAGTATCAACCCATCGCTAATATTTAACATTTCTTGATGTTCAAAATTTCCTTTTTTTAATTGGCTCAAAATCGACAACCAATGGGAAACTCCCTAACAAACCATAAACAACACCACATACAAAACTAATGTCAACACATTGTCACATTAATTGTCAACCAACCACAAAGGACAACTTAACAATAAAGAGACAAACAAAACAAGCCATAAAAAACATGAAAACCATGAAATGTATAAGTGTGTGTTAGACGCTCATATACTGGGAACCTCTCTACAAATGCAAGTAAATGAATGATAATGGAAAATATGCGTGCGGCAGAACTGTACAGTGTGGAACAATATATACAATAGCTAAATAAAAATATTCAGAACAATGAACAGGAACCAACCCATCAGTTTTACGAAGTGCTGTAGACTACTAGGAGAACTGCACAAGAAAAAAAATAAAACAGCGTCAATTGTTTGTCATCTTAAACAAAAAAACAAAAAAAAAAAACATAACGAATATTTTTTGGGATGAAAAAAGATGAGTTTTCACATGACAATGACAAAAGGATGAATGAAACATCCCTCAAAATTGAAAAAATTAAACAAAATGTAATAACGATATTGACAAATATTATGTGAATGTGATTATAAGTAAATACCCAGCAAAAAACCTGCTTCGCTGGATGCAGCTTTGTAAGGGAATAAATAATATTAATCACTTACAAAGCTGCTTACGGAAGGCATGATTTTTCCCTACAAAGGGCCCGCTTGGAAGCACGTTATTTTGTGAGAAAAGCGCATTATTCGCTGCTGAAAAATTGCAGTAAATTCATGTTTTTCGTAAGTGCATTTAACCGCAAATAAATTCATGCACTTTTTTTTTGGAAAAAGTGCTTTTTTTGCTGCTGAAAAGATGCAGTAAATTCATGATTTTCATTAAGCGCATTTAAATGCGACTTCTTATGAAAATAAATGCATTCATTTTCCGACTTCAAAATGCAGACCGACTCATGTTTATGTGGCGTCTATACATTAAACTCTACTAAAGGGTAAAACACGATTGAGATGACTCAGATTTCGTGCGCATTAATCTTTGGATAACTTACAGTTTATTTTACTCCCTTACAACCTGCTTCGACGTAAGGGAATAGCGTAGCACTATAATTTTTGAAATAACTTGCTTACGATTTGCTTCGTTTAAGGCAGTTTTGCAGGGTATACAATCAAATTGCAAAATTTTTTGTGTATTGTATACGCATAAAGTGGCGCAACTCTGTAAAGCAGAATTTGTAGCGCGTTTTTAAGCGCTTCGTATTTTTACTGCTTCCAAAATACTAAAAATTTTTTGCTGGGTATCTATAAAAGTACGAAGGGTAGGTTTAGGTTGATGTTGTCATATGGTCCTTTACCTGTATTATATGGCATAATGTTTAATAATGGTGAAGATGGTTTGAAAAATAATAATACAACAAGGACATACTGTAAAGTCGATTCAAGAAATATACTGAATTCTAAATTATAATAATGAAATTTCACTGAAGTTTCTAAACATTTTTTAAATGAACTCTATCGTGAAAAAAAAATCCGTTGTTTATTATAACCGTAAACTTTTAACTTCCACAGACCTCTTACTAATAAGAAACAACAAAATATGTGTCAGTTAAAGTCCGGATTAGCAGCAAACGGGACATTGGGAAAATGAGACTAAATACTATAATTATTAAAATAATTAAGCAAAGTCTGTGACACCAGGCTATATGCAAGATGCTCAATTACTGTTACGCGCTCTCTCACTGGCTCTGGCTAAGATTTGAAGAAGTTAAATTGCAGCTGACGGGTTTAGTTTTTTTTTATTATATTTTGTCATATTATGCATATTTATGGAAAGAGTTTTTAATATTTATTAAAATTTAACAATAAAACTTAACTGCTAATACAATTTGTTCAAATGTTGGCCAGAGCCAGTTAACAGAGAAAGAGACATGTATCCTCTTGAGATTCTATGCTCTTTGGCGACATTATTTGTTTTTCTATTTAAAATCCAGCAATTATTATTTAGTTTTTTATTTGCTAATTCTGTATACTTTTTGATTAAATTGTCCAACGTATAAATAGGACCTCATCATGTAACAAACGCATGTTGTATGATGGAATATTTAGTAAGTAAACAATAACCGCAAACAGCCCAAACAATGCCATTGTAATAGGTAGGTACATGTTCGAATATATAGACACGCATAATTATGATTATGATATGATAATAGATGTATGTATTGTACCTACTGTGTTCTATTGTATATCGATGATACTTAAATATGATATTTACAAACAAAATGATATTTTCACAATTGTATATGGGATCAATATTGTACAAGATTATATATAAAAATTAAGGACGATGTTGAGTACATACTTAACATTTCCGTGGAGTCCTTTATTAGAAATCATAAACTCATGCTTGGATGACACTTAAAAACAAATGTTTGTAACGTTTTTTTTGTGTTTCGTTGTTGTCTAACTTTCTAAAACTATAATGGAGTAGCATAGTTTTAAGAGAGTATTTACGAAAAATCTTATTGCAGAGATCCAGATGTCTTTATCAACTGTATGTATTTCAATTTTGCGTTAGAGTAATACAACTCAGAATCAATGTTGCCAGGTTTGACGATTTTTACTAGCATTGTCTAAAGGTGAAATTTTGGAACAAAGGTGCGTCCACAATGAGGAAGTACTTCAAGCTGTAGTAAATTTAGTTTTTTTTCTCTTTCATACTAATACATATTTATATTTAGCTATATTCTTTTATTCCACTGTGAAGTTAACATTGATCTGTTAACTATTTAATATAACAAACACATCACTAATTTGTGCACGTCTCTTATTGTCAACAAATTAGAAAACAAGGCTGAAGTTTACTTTTTCGGGCACCCCTCAGAAAGAAAAAAATGGAATGGCCGGAAACCTTTGTGTAGTTTGTTTTTATTCACTTATACAAAAAGTTAAACAATATATTTCCTCAATCGCATATGGAAAATATGGGTATGGAAATCTCACGATTTCTAAAATACATTTGGTTTCATGACCCAAAAGGTGTGGCTCCCATTCATTGGCGTACCTAGACCATTTTTCTGGGGTGGGCAAGCGACCCATTAATTTTCTGCTGTTTATTTGCCCATTCTCACACTCTTAATCCCAACAAACAAAACTCTGAAAAGTGCATCTATTTTTCTAAAGAAAACCTCGTACAATGAATGTGTTCCAAGCTATATTTTCAGATTATTGTGATAGAGAAAAGAAATCTAAGATCAACCTGGCTAATTCTACCTCGGACGAATTCTTTCTAACCCCATATTCTGATCACTTAAATTACCGAGGTGGTCAAAAACAGTGATGTGTTCATCTTACCATTTTTTTTTTCTACAAAATATTGAAATTTCATTAAAATAACATAGTAATGTTTAGTTTAAAGAAACTTCCTAGTTAGATATTAACTAATTATTCATTTCAAAAACTATGAAATCTAAGATATTTAACTAACCAAAAAAGATTATGCGTTATATTTCTATTATTGAACAACTTTGCGATTCTAATAATTTTGCTTAAAGAAAAACTCTTATGGTCAATTTTATAATCGGAACTAAGATCGATTTGTTTCTTAAATATTTCTTAGGTAAAAATTTTTCAAACAAATTTCTTATTTAAGAAATATTTAAAACAAAAATCGATCTTAGTTCTGACTATAGAACTGACCCTTAGATTTCAACAACTTAACTGCCTAGGAATATAGTAGAGATTTTCCCAAACCAAAAACACAGGTTTATTTGATATAAAAACGAGTAAAAAGGTTAAAGTCGGGCATGCCGACTATACAATACCCTACACCAGTCTGGTTAAAGCCAACTAATGTTTGGATCCCAAATTCGAATGGGTTTAAATGGGACTTGTGTCAAAATTTTCTATAATGTGAGTCAGCGAAACAAATTTCATTAAAATATATAATTTTGGTAGGATCCTTATATGGGCACTAGGTCTAAACATGGACCGATATTCACCAAAATCAACATGCTTCGTCCTTGGGCCAACATAGCTTTGCGTACCAAATTTCATCAAAATATCTTAATAGTTGCTACCTGCAGCGTATAAACAATATAATTTTGGTAGGACCCTTATATGGGCACTGGGTCTAAACATGGACCGATTTTAACCAAAATCAATAGGCTTCGTCCTCCGGCCGACATAAGTCGGTGTACCAAGTTTCATCAAAATATCTTAATATTTGCGACCTGTGGAGTGCGCACAAGAATGCATGGACAGACAGACAGACGGACGGACGGACAGACGGACATCGTTAAATCGAAATAAAAAAAATCTGAGTCGATCGGTATACTATAAGGTGGGTCTGGGACCAATATTTTTTGGTGTTACAAACATCAGCACAAACTTATAATACCCTGACCACATAGTGGTGTAGGGTATAAAAAGTAATATTGTGATACTTTTTGCCATCAAAATTATAGATAAAAGAATTGTAGGTAGATTTTTTTATGGGGTGGGCAAAAATCAGTCTAGGGTGGGCTTAGCCCACTCCACTAGATTTTATTTGAAAGTACAATCCTTCCGGTTAATAATGGAAAATAATTTCATTCATATGGCTGCCTCGGCTGGCCATGCAGTAGCCTACACGATCGGTCCAATTTTTAAGCACATTATCGATTGTGTGCAGCTGTATTTCACCAATGGCTTCACGAATATTGTTCTTTAAAGCATCAATTGTCTCTGGCTTGTCGGCGTAACACTTATAATTGACGGCACCCCACAAATAATAGTCCAACGGTGTCAAATCGCAGCTGCGCGGTGGCCAAACGACATCAGCTCTGCGGCTGATAATGCGATCTTCAAAAACAGGGCGCAAAACATCGAGTGTAGCTTCGGCTGTGTGGCACGTAGCGACGTCCTGTTGAAACCAAATGTTGCCAATATCCTCCTCTTCAATTTTTGTGAACAAAAATTCGTTCAACATGGCCCGATAACGATCGCCATTGATTGTAACGGCCACTCCTTGCTCATTTTCGAAGAAAAATGGTCCAATTATGACTCGTTTTGGGTGCACCGGCTTTTCAATGTATGCGTGCGGGTTTTCTGTGCCCCAAATGCGACAATTTTGCTTGTTTACATACCCGCCAAGATCATAATGACCTTCATCTGAAAAGATGATTTTTTTGGCAAAATCGGCATCTTCTGTAAGTCGATCGCAGGCAGTTGTTCAAGCGTATACACAACCATATTCGTTCAGCGGAAGGATAAAACTAATTATCTGTCAAATCAGACATGAGCTAAGTGTTACCATTCACGAAATAAGCACTTGTTGAAAAAAAACGTTAGATGGCGGACCCTGTATATACGTACCTCAAAATACAAAAAAATCCCTAAGGTTCATAAAAATTTAATTTTTAGGGAATTAATTTTTATTTAAAAAATAAAAATAGTTTTTTTCGACCTTTTTAATTGATTAATTAGAAATTTATTAATTTAGTTTCCTTATTATGAATTAACATAATAAGTAGTTTTTTCAAAAACTGTTATTTTTCTTCATCAGGATACTCTCCTAACAAATACTTCACAGAGTTTTTGCTTTAAAAAACCTCTACACTTTCAGGAATGAAAAGACGATCGTTTTGGTGATTTTCCAGGTCCCCTTCATCTGTTTTCTTTAGAAAGTGGTGGAGAAAAAAAAACTTTTTGCCTCTTCTTGTATTAACAAAGAAGAAAGGTAAAATTAAAATTTGTATTTATTATTCTTAATATATTGATAGCAAAATAAATGAATTAGCTTTACCCTTAAAATACCGTTATTGAAATAATCGAAAATAGCAATATTTACCTCACCTTTAAAGCGAAGCTTTTTATAAACTTTGCCATTTTTTAAAGCAAATCTGACATAATGAATAGTTTTGAGAAGACCATATTTGAGTTCAGCATAAAAAATTCAATTGACAACAAATTATCGTATTTTAGTTGCAGCAAAAGAGTATCGAAAATTTCCCTTTTAACTTTTATCTGAATTATTATTAAAATAAACACTAATAAAGAATTTTAGCAGTTTGGCAACTCTCTTGGGTTGTTTTGTAATCACCATCAATGAAAAAGGGGCATGGATCATAATTTAAAATCTTCCCTTATTGTTATTCTAGTTATGATTGTGATATTCTTTTTTTTTAATGATATTTTTAATAAAAATATCAAATAATTATATAGCATTAGATAACTGCAAGCTGCATGTCATATTTTCAATTTATGTGTCAATCACTGTGATATTAAAACACAACGAAAATAGGAAGATGAAAAAACGGTGTTGTAAATAATATGGGCAGAAGTTTCAAATGACAAAGCATCTTATGTAGAATAAAAATATGCGTAGCAATACGAAAAGAAAACACTCCTTTTGGAGAACTCCTATATCAAGCTGCAATTTTTAATTTTCTTAATAGTAGACAATTTTTCTTTGCTGATGTATCTGCATGAATATTTCCTACCCACTTATTAAAAATATGACTTTCTTACTGCCGCGGCGGTATGACCGTGAGTATGCGTTGATTGTTTAGTTATTAAATTCATTGCACACAATTTTTTGTATTCATTAAAGCCTTTGGCTGTGATTTGTCACTAGTTTTTAAAAATTCATTTAACGCTATAATTTATGGCAATTTTTCATTATTACCTGTAATGATGGCCTGTAATTATCATCATCAACATTCATGTCGTTTTGTCTTTTTTGCACATAAATAATAATTTATTGATTATGTGGTGGCAAATAAAAATTATTGAACATCGCATTGGTAATGTGTAATTAAAACCGGACTTAGATGAAATACATATGAACTAGTGTTCCCAATTCGGTTAATCGATTAACCGATTCCTCGATTAATCGCCTCTTGTTCGGTTAATGTCGAAACAAATAATTTAAAACGCAAATAATTATTCGACCCGAATAATCGGTTAAAATAGATCGATTAACCGGTTAAATTTTTAATATAGAATTTTTCCTTTCTATTTTCCCAAAACTTCATAATTTTCTTAATTTTGGCAAAAAAAATTGCAAGAAAAGCTTAAAAAAATAAAAACTAACTAAAACACCATCAAATTCTTTTCAACTCGAGTGAAAGAGGTTCTTAAGTCTTTAGATACCTCTTTTTCAACAACTCCAAGCAAGTCGACATTGCACCAGCGAGACACGTCATGTGTTTTAAGAAACTCTTAAAAACGGCTTTGTTTTACCTTTCTGCAATTAATTTGTAATACATTTTTTTGCAGATATAACAAAAAATCAAAATTTCTATAAAAAAAAGCTTCAAAAACCATCGCGAAAGGCTAAATTAAAGGTGTTTTTAAAACTTCTCAAAACACACGACATGTCTGGCTAGAGCAGCGTCAAAGCGCTATATAGGCCTTTAGGAAATATAATAGAGAGTTTTCCATTTCTTTTAATAAGTAGTTTAATGCAGTTATCGCCATTCTTTCAAAATTGAAGCCGATTTGAATGGATGAAGAGTATTTAAGTGCTGTATATTCTTAAATATGTAGAAACTCTGCCACTAAAAAGTTAATGTAGACTGAAAAATCGTCCATTAATTGTTTTGGTTGCCATCCATGATTTAAATTTTTATTCGCATTGGTTTCATTAACAATAAACAAATAACCTTAAGTTAACACAAAATAAAAGTTAAAAAATTCAAATTTATATGGAATTTGACATCTGTAGCTGTACTCTGAGAGAATTGTCTACATGCTATTTATGACTTTTTTCATTGATTCAATGAAGATTCGCTGGAAGTCGTCCATTGAAAACTTTCATTATATTAATGCAGTTTTACATAAAACTTTATGAAAATTTTTATGAAACCATACATACCCCTCATTCTATTTTTATTTTATTTATTAAAAATTTCATACACCCAAAAAAATGATTAGAAAGAGCTTCATAGTAAAAATTAAAAAGCTTTTTCATAAAATTTAAGAAATTTTTCATTAATTTAGTAACAATTTTCATCAAACCTCGACCAATAAAATTCAAACTTTAAGTTATTTTGTTTATTTTTAATGTCCCTTCAAAAACCGAAAAAGACTGAGAATTTAACAATTCTTTACGATATTCTTCAACAAAAATTTTTGCTGATTTTTGCAGAGTAAATTGGTATTTTCAATTGACTAATCTTAATAAAATTCTAACTTTATTTTATATTTTATTGTTGGCAGTATTGTTTAAAAATTGCATTAAAAAAATTGTATCTAAAGTTTTTCAAATTTTTAAAATTTTATTCTAAAGAAATAAAAATTCTACATTAAGTTATCGATATGTAACAGTTTTAGATTTGCTGTTCTTAACTTACTCAGGTTTTGAGTACCCCCCCCCCCCATTTTTATTAATTTTTAGTAGCTTTAGCAAAATTTTTAGAGATCTTTTCTATTAAAAAGTATTGGTTAAAAAATTTCAGATTCCGAAATTTTTCGACCAATAAGAAATCTTTTTTAAATACATCGAGTTTATATGCCAGGGGGTTATTACGTAAGCGTATTCGAAAAATATTGTTCGAATTCGGAAATTTTAAAACTCTTTAAAAAAGATATTCTTTCTTGATAGTCTAATTTTTTTTATTATTTTTCTCTTTTACTAGACATTGTCTACACGTTTTCAACATTTTCCTTCACTAAAAACTATTTTCTGTTACTGAATTTTTAGTGCGAAAATTCTGTTCGAAAGCGTTTTCTTTTCGAATCGAATTACATAATAACCCCCCAGGTTGATACTTAACAAAAACTGGCATCTCTTTGTGTTTTTATTGATAAAAAATTTAGGAAATATATTAATTTTGCATTATACGATTAATCGATTAATCGCCAATTTTCTCGATTAACCGACCCGAACAACCGGTTAATCAATTTTAGCGATTTTTCGAATAATGCATTAACCGGTTAACCGCCTATGTCGAATAATTGGAAACAGTAATATGAACATACTTACAATTAAAGAATTATTTTTCTCAAAATGAATACACATAGACAGGTGTTTATTATTTATCTTATGAGGCTCAATATATCGATAATGCCGAGCACATTGAAGTTTAGCCATATTTTTTTATTCCGAAATACCAATTCGTTACCTATGGACTTTTAATATATATTTTGCAAGGTTGGCAACCAATACCTTTATAATACCGGTACCCGATTCAAACCCCTTTCAAATTGGTAACCAATAACAATACCAAGACTCTTAATTTAAAAGAGTACCGATATTCCAAAACCTTTTCCCTTAAATAATACCAATATCGTACGGTTTCCAACAAAATAATTTCTTTGCGTTTTTACCATAAACAAAATTGTTTTTTAAAACAAAATATCCAAATATTTTGAATTAATTAAACATTTTCGGTGTTTGTTTATAAAAATCGTATTGCTAGCTGCAGTATTGTTATTAATTTTTAATTTGGATTTGCAACATTGTATTTTATTGTGAAAACACAGAATTTATTGTGAAAACGCAAACCTATAATACCGGTACATACGGGTATACGTATTACCCTTACCGAAACAAATGAAATACCGTTACCGATGCCAATACCGAAATAAACAATAAAAAAAAAAACACGAATACCGATACTAATACCGTCATTTGTTTCGGTTGCCAACCTTGATATTTTGTTATCAATTTTATGAAAATGTTAAGAATGAACTTTTGAGTAAAAACAAGGGTTGGCAGACAACACCGCTAAAATACTGATATTGATTCAAAACCATTTCAACTGCCTATCGTTATCCTAAAAATAGCGTTACCGAAATAACCGGAATAACGTTATCCTTAAAATACCAATACCGAAAAAAATTAAATTGCGATACCCTAAAATATGTTACTGTTACCGAAATTATCTAAAATAGCGTTATACGTAAAATACCATTACCGTTAATCCTAATTCTCTGCTTTTGGTTATCGAATATTTGATAAATTTGTTTTGTTTTCATTTTAATTTGTATTCTGGGAAAAAAATTTCAATATGCACTGAAATAACTGACTACCCGTTAAATAGCTTTACCGAAATAACTGAAATACCGTTAACCATAAAATACCGTTACCGAAATAACCTAAATATTGTTATCCTTAAAATACCGTTGCCGAAATAACTGAAATACCGTTATCCTTAAAATCCAGATACCGAAATAAATGAAATGGCGATATTCTTAAAATACCATTACCGAAATAATCTAAAATAGCGTTACCCTTACCGATAACCGCATTGTTTCGGTTGCCATCCATGGTAAAAACTAATTTATTAAGATTTTTATGACCACTGTGCTTATGGTCCTACAATGTTAAAAAAAACCTTTTAGTGCCAGCTTTATAGTCAGTATAGAGTTAGATTTTTTTTCTTAAATACCCAGTTTAGAAAATCATTATCAGATAGTGCACGCAATGGTTCATACCACTTAACGTTAGAATGCTATTGGCTAAAACTTACTTAATACCCACCTTCTTTACAGTTGTGAGTTGTTTTTAAGCTGTGATGTAACTAGTCTGCGTAAACTTAACGTGGCTTTTAATAATATTGTAAGGTATATTTTCGGCATACGACGTTTTAGCAGTATATCTCACTATGCGAAACAAGTTTTTGGTATCACCTTTTCAAATCTTTTAAAATGCAAATCATTAATATACCTTCACAAAATAATCTACTCCCGCCAACCGAAATATTTTTATGAAAGACTAAATTTCTTTAGGTCTGAAAGACCACTTTTTCGGATCAACACTTCTACATTAATGCCATTCGAATTTGGAATCGATTACCCCCTCATTTGCAGATAACACTGTGAGACAAATGGTAGGGGTCAGTGATCGGGAAGGGTTCAAACTACCGGGGAAAGTTATATCGGTAAAAAAGAAGTTATACGTGTCCCGGCGTTTCGCTGGGTCACCCCTAGGAATCGAGATATATCGATTTGACCTTTGGTGGTCTTTTTTTTGACAAAACTCGAGAACCACTAGTCCGATTTTGCTCAAACAATTTTAAAAAAATTAAAAATTACAATTCCTTTAATCTGTTCATATAACGTTTTTCTATATACTCAACAGTTTTGCCGGTAAAAATAAATGTATGAAGAAAAAAATATTTTTTGCCTAAAATATTAAAAAAAAAGTAATAAACAAAAGGTTATTGATTTTTATGGTAGCGGTAACAAACATTTATTTTTACCGGCAAAACTGTTGAGTATATAGAAAAACGTTATATGAACAGATTAAAGGAATTGTAATTTTTAATTTTTTTAAAATTGTTTGAGCAAAATCGGACTAGTGGTTCTCGAGTTATGTCAAAAAAAAGATATATCTCGATTCCTAGGGTTGACCCAGCGAAACGCCGGGACACGTATAACTTATTTTTGACGGATATAACATTTCCCGTTGGTTTCATCCCATCCCGATTTTGACTGTCGCATAGTGTAATCAGCAACGCAATGCAATTTAAGAAACTAATATATGAATATTATAAATAAAATATGAAATTGATTTTATATATTTATTTCACACTATAACTTTTTTAATTATTGTACTTTTTAATTATTGTAGTTTTAAATTTATATTTCTTAATATTTTTGTATGTAATTTGTATGCTCATTGTCAAATTTAACTATAATTAATATTCAGTACTTCTATATAAGATTAAATCTTTATACTGAATTGTGATGAAAATAAAACTAAATAATAATAATAATGTGGTAATGGTAACTAGTTAATTTTATTAATTCATTTCTTTTTACCTTTGTAGGCGATATCGCGCAAAATAATGAGTTATGTTTACACACCAGCATACGATAAATCAAAAAATGTATAATTATCTATGTGCGTACCAGTATTGACCAAAATAATTTGTCGAAAAACGGATATTCAAAAAGAAAATAGTTTTTTATTGTAAATTTTTTTTGTAAATAAAATTTGCTCATTCGGGAATCGAACCTGAGACTACAGATTACCAGTCAATACCGCTACCATCTGAGCTATATCGACATGTACTATTTGATAGATAAAAACATAATTTACCTGTTTCGCACAAGTCAGCTTTCTCGCCAACATATAAAAAATCAAAAAATATGTGGTTACATACATATATCCTTGCCAGTGTTGACAAAATATTGAGTCTAAAAATAGATTTAAAAAAAAAAATACAAAAAATCTAGAACAATACTTTATTTTTGAAATAATGATAAAAATAAGTCATTATTGGTAAATTATTATTTTTTGTGTTGAAATAATGAAACAAGTAACTAGTTATTAGCAAATTTTTTTTCTCTCTCTCTCCAACATGTCCGAATTTCATCAATATCGGACAAAATCACATGACATACCTTCCTTCTAAGCTAACGATATAGTCAACTACAATATCTTAATTAAATATTCAGTAAATATTAAAATTCTTCGAGTACTAAATAATCAGTGATGTAAACTAATACTTACCTTTAAACAAATAATTAATTGCAAACACAGTTGAATTGGACGGTCACATGCATTTAACATAATATAAATTGTAAAATGAATACTTTTAAAAAACTATTTACAATAAAACAGCCGCAAATTATGGATGGGAAAATGCAAACAAAATTCTATAAAAGTTGATGATTATGGGAAAAGAGGGATTTACATTGAAATGACGCAATTTTTTAATTGATTATAATAAACAACATACACAACTTAAACAATACTGACGAAGCATCGTGACGTGACAGCGAGACAACAATAGTTTGTTGCTTTTGTCTCCGTTGGCTTAGACGTCTTGTAATGGTTGATATGATATGCCATAGAATTATTAATATAAAATAATAATTGTATACTTTTTAACAATTTCAAACTCACAAGAAAGAAAAACGCCAGCCATTTTTTTCTTTACGCGTTCGCAACATAAATGTTTTTTTTTTTAATTTTTCAAAACAATTGCAATTGCAAAATAATATAAAAATCTTTGCATGTCAACTTTGCCAACGTTTCACTACCAAAGAAGCAAATGCGTTAGCAATGAACAACAACAATTTATAATAACTGGAATAAACTCCCAGCTGTGGTAATTGACTTAAAAAAGATTCACAGCGGAACATGTCATAAAACTTTTCGCATATAAGAAGGGGATACTTTTTTTTTATATGTGACGCCATTTGCATTAAGTGGCGGAAAAGAGGAAAAGACCAAATAGCGAATATTTATGAAACGCATGAGAATGTTTGTACTATTGCTTATGATATTTTACATGCCAGCTTAATATACGTTTGAACATAATTAACGCTAAAAGAAGAAAAATTACAATACTAACATCATTTGCGACGACAATCAACATGTTTAAGATACATGCAACATATTTGCAAAAAAAATTATACATTGAATGCATAATGTTAGCAGGAAGGGAAATACTATAATCCGCAAGTGGGCCGTAATAAAAATAGTAACCAGCAAACAATGTTTGGAAACCGGGGGATTTATTAAATCCAAAAAAAGCTGGATTTAATAAATCCACAATAAAAGCACAAATAAAGGGTTCTTCAACAGGGACGCTACAAAAGTAGAAAGACAGGGACAGCAAACGACGCCATATTTCTTGCCGCTCTTTTGACATTTCTCTTCAGTAAGGTTTGCCATTTCATGATGGAAAGATATACGAGCCAACAACGAGTCGAAATTATTAAAATTTACTACCGAAATTCGAAGTCAGTGGCCTCAACGTTAAGAGCGCTACGTCCAATTTATGGTCGTCATAATGAATGGCTTCGTCAATAAACAAAATATGCGTTATTGGGCAGACAGCAATCCACACGTACTCCATGAGTCATCATTGCATCCCGAAAAAATTACGGTTTGGTGCGGTTTATGGGCCGGCGGCGTCATTGGGCCGTACTTCTTCCGTGATGATCAATACCGGCACGTTACTGTGAATGGGAATCGCTATTGTCGATTGGCCGCCTCGGTCGTGCGATTTGACGCCGTTGGACTATTTCCTGTGGGGCTACGTCAAATCTATGGTCTATGCCAACAAGCCAGCGACGATTGATGAACTTCGTACGAATATCGGCCGATTTACGCTTGAAAACCGTCGAAAATTGGGTTCAGCGTCTGGACTTCTGCAAGCGTACCCGTGGTGGCCATGCAAAAGAGATCGATTTCCATATGAAACAGTCTATTAATTTAATGTCAGAAAAAAATACGAATAAAAATTAAAAGAGAAACAAAAACATTTTAAAACTAACAAATAAAAGATTTTTATAAAATTTTTTTTATGAAATATGTTTCGAAAAAAAAACTACACCTCACCAAATACATATTTTCCACCTTGGACATGGAGAAATAGCTGAAATGGAAATGGTAATTTTTCACTCTACTGTAAGTAATTCAATTAAATCCAATAATGGAATTTTTCAATTGTGTAAAAGTATAAATTGAAGTGATAAAACTGAAAAGGCATACTGTCTATCGCTGTTTTATATAAAATATAATTAAAACTTAAAAGTTAAAGTAAAATCCTTCATCATCAAATTCGGTATTAAAAATTAGGGTGAAAGAAGTGTCGGACAGAAAATTCTTTTTAAAATAGGGAAAATCTAACCCCATCTGTTGAGCACTTTTAGAACTACATTATGGATTTATTAAATCCAAGTGACAAGGAAAAGCGGCTATTATATTAATATTATAATTTTGTATCAAAAATACTATTACGAAATTGGATTAGCCTAGCATAGAAGATTCTGGAATTTTAGAAGGAAAATATCCTGAGAAACGGGATTCATGAAACCTGTCAATGCGGTAGCACTTGTTAAGTGGTTTGAGTACCACTGGAATTTTCCAGTATATTTAAAACTACCCAGTGTAGAAACGGTAATGACATATCATTATTTTTTGGAGTACCAGTAATGACACCCACTTACCTTCTGCATTATTTTAAAACATATAATAATGAGTTACTGATAATGACTTATTTTTATCATTATTTCAAATAGAAAATAAATTTCTAGATTTTTTTTGAAAATTTTTTGAAATCTATTTTTAGACTCAATATTTTTTAAACACTGGTAAGGATATATGTAACGACATATTTTTTGATTTTTTGTATGTTGGCGAGTAAGCTGACTTGTGTGCAGCAGGTCAATTATGTTTTTATCTATTAAATATTACATGTCGATATAGCTCAATTGGTAGAGCTGTTGACTGGCAATCTGTAGACCCAGGTTCGATTCCCGCACCAGCAAATTTTATTAAAAAAAAAAAAAATACAATAATAAATATTTTTTTTTATATAATTAATTTTTTTGAAAATCTATTTTTAGACTCATTATTTTTGTCAGTACTGGTAAGCACATAGGTAACGATATATTTTTTGATTTTTCGTATGCTGGTGTGTAACGACAACTCATTATTTTTCGCGACATCGCCATAAATAAGGTAATAAGAAATGTAATAACAAAAGTAACTAGTTACCATTACCAAGTATGTAGTTACATAACCACATATCTGGTAATGATTTTCTACACTGGGTACGGCCGTTACACTTTATAAGGATGATTCAGTCCTGCTTTCGTTGGTAATAAAGTGTTTAATAAATAAGTGTATAAGCTCAAAATCAAACAAAAGAGTGTGTTTATATAAATGAGATAAACGTATGTTTTTGAAGGTAAAACATAACAATTGTTGTCAGCAGTGGAATTGGTTATTTTGATTGCAATTGAAAAGAACCCGGTTTTATTATAAGAAAATAAAAGGTAAAAACGTGACAATACAACAAAAAAATAATCTACATGCTAAATGTATTATTTTCTAAATTTAAAAAAATTATGAAGACTTTCCTAATTCAAAAATCGGAAATTTGTCTCTGACGGAAATTTAAGAGGATGTCCTAAAGTATATTTTTTTCTGGACAAATTCAAAAATGTAAGTATAGCATAAAGTTTTCAAAAATCTTATTTTATCCTAAGGAGCGGTCTTAGAATTGTTTGTCCAATTAATTAATTTTAAATTTGTTTATTGACATTAAAGGTAAATAACCATTTCCCAATTGTCGACAAACTAAACCATACAGGGTAGCCCGAAATTACCCAAAATTACAGTATATTAATGGAAAATATTTCATCGACCGGCCTGCAAAATGTCACATGTGTTTTTTAATAGATTTTCAGGAGATAGAAAAAACTGTTAAAAAATCTACTTTTAAGATATTTTATTGGCATCATATGCCTTAATGATTCACGACCTCATTTAGTAAAATCATCATTAAAGCATATGATGCCAATAAAATATCTTAAAAGTAGATTTTTTAACAGTTTTTTCTATCTCCTGAAAATCTATTAAAAAACACATGTGACATTTTGCAGGCCGGTCGACGATTTTTAATTTAATTATGAAAATTATAACTCGCAAGTGGTGGCCATTTTCTGCTTCGCATATTCGTGTTATTTCCAAACCATTTTCCATAACCTTTCGCAAAACTTCAGGTGTTATGTTGGTGATTTCGTTGCGTATATTGTTTTTTAATTGCTGGATGGTTCTACACTCATAAAAAAGTCAGTACAAATAGGTCGAAATTGTGCTGTCGCAAATACATGTACTATTTCCTGTTATTTAAGCAGAATTTTGACCTATTTGTACGGACTTTTTTTTAGAGAAAATAACAGAAAAATTAGTTCAATTTAATTAGAACGCGTTTAACAGACTTTTGAGCTAACTTTTTTTTATGAGTGTAGGCTTATTAATATAGACTTTTCCTTTCAAATAACCTGAAAGGAAACAGTCTGGAGCGGTTAAATCCGGTGAACGAGGCCAATTAAAATCGTTGTACGCGAAATAATTCGTTCACCAAAGATGAAAAGAGACATTGTGTCACTCGCAGTGTGCGCTGTGGCAAGTGGAAACATTCTTATTGTATGCAAAATTCTCTGCAGCGAACCTCGTGAGAGGCCAATTTGTGTCGAACGTTTCCTGGTTGAGTAGGTTTGAGGTTAAGAAGAAGAATAAACATTTTTTCAAAGTTATAAACATATTATTAATTTGCAAATCAGGCTAGATCTAGTTTCTGCCTTTTATTATGGACAGGCTTTATCAGTGATTTTCCATTAAATTTTATTATTGTTTATATTTTATTGTCAGATTGTCTCTATACAATAATTTTTTGATGGTTGATGTTTCTCCATCTTCCCGAATACTCTACTGTACCCGTTCAATATTGTCATCCGTGTGCACCGTTCGTCATCTGCCGGCACCAGAAAGGTTCCTTACTGCCCCTTGTTGTAGAAAATCTTCAACCAGACGGTTTATTGTTGACTCTGAGAGTCCAACCCGCACATTAAAATAACGACGATATGCACGCTGAGTCAAAACAATGAGAAATAAAGTTCAACGATTTGGGCACGTTGTTCAATTGTGTACCTAAATACTATTCCATTTTAAATTCCCCAAGTGTTTTTTAAAAAAAATTCTGTAAAAAAATTATATTAAAAAAAGTTATAAGGAATTCAAACCCTTTCGGTAATTTTGGGCCACCCTGTATAAAGTTGTTCGAAAAACAACATTTTCTTATCAGAATATGAGCATAAAATTACATTCAGAAAAGTTCTGCAGTTACTACATGACAGTTATTGATGTAGTAATACGGTTGTACACTCAAAATAATAAGTCTGTTGGCTGAATAGAAAAATTTGTTACTTTAACAAAATTTATTCGTATCTTTCGGCTTAAAATAAAATTTCTTGATTTTAAAACATTTTTTGTTAAATTTAACAACTCTAAATTTAAGTGAAAAATTAGTAAAACTAAAATTTTATTTCTAATTATACTGAGTCGTAAAAATTGTTCAAATTTAGGGTCTCGGGATCCTCCCCGGACATAATCCATATCATCAAAGGGCATGTAAGGGTACTGCGGGAGAAGAATCATTTTGTCCGTTTTACTCTATCTCGCTTAGTTTTCGAGATATGTGCCATTTTATGAAGTGAAAACATTTTATTAAAAATTTCCGAGGGTCTAAGGCCCCACCAAGGCCCAAGAAAGGACAACGAACCGTTCTTTTAAAATTTTAAATGCATATTCGAATTAGTTTTGACCTACAACATAAATCAATGTTGATAGTAAACAGTTACGCATATTAAATTATATTTTTCACTGTATCTAGTGTGTTGAGATATATAAAGGTATGTATAGTTGATCTTTTAATTGGTAATTTTTCTAAATTTAATTAATTTTTCACGCTGCTCCGGACCAAATTTTGGAAATTTTTTTCTTTTGCTGAAGTAGAAAGAGTTCAATAAAACAAGCAGTGCCACCAAATATGTATAACAGATTGTCAACATGTATCTGTTTTTTCTATTTTGTTAAGTTAAAATACAAACTCAACAATAGCGCCATAGGTTTGCCCACCATGCTTTTTATTTTGTCGAGACCTTTGATGTAACAAGTGCAATTTTTAAAGACTAAATTGAATTAAGCTGTGTGTGTCTACTATTCCATTGCGTTGGGTAGTTGGTAACATAAATAAGCCACCTTTAAAAGGCACAATTAAAAAAGTGCAAAAAAATAAACAACTGCAAAAAAAGTATTAAGCACAAAGTATGCACTCACATTATTATCATCAACAACAATATCATGTGATGGGTTTATGAGTGGTTCCCCTTTTACACAATAACTGCGACTAAATTCAATGTTACGTAGAGTGAGAGATTTTGATGTTTTAGCTTTTTTGCCCGCATCATTATTGTAATCATTATAGTACTTGTAGGTTGTTGATTTTTGTCGCTTTGCGTGTCAAATATTGTCATTTGCATAACAATGCTGGGGACCTTTTTTGTTTTTTGATGTTGCATTGCGGTTTTTGTTGTTGCTGCTGTTGTTAGTGTGGTTGCTAATAATTCTACACTTCAAATGCTATAGACCTTGGACATTTCTTAAGTGTTATTCTGATATCTGTCTCTTCTTTTTTTATTCCTTAACAAAATCACATAACAACACACATACGATGTGCACTATGCCTAATAAGTATTTAAAAAATTTTTAATGAAATTCATATCGACATTGCAGTCACATCTTTGATTTTCGCAAACTGGCTCATAAAATCTGGGTGTTACTTAAAAAATCTCTCAAGGACAGATATATATGTCAGATATGAGTCGTAGCAACTTCAGTATAATCCTTGCATGAGTAATCTCAACATACAGCCATATAATCCAGTCTTCAAAGTGCACTGAGAATTCTTGTAAACATATTTAACTTTCGTTTGTCAACACCAATTAGAGCTTTCATTCTTGTGGGATGCGTCATCAACAAAGGGGTTCAAGGTTTTTTTTTTTTGCAACTTTAAGCAGATCCAAAGGAATTTTGAGAATTTTTTAAAGGGGCGCAGTAGACCGTACCTCAAAAAAAAAAGTTCGCCGTACACCCTCCAATATGAAGTATTTTTGGAAGGCGATTAAAAAAAAATTTTTTATGCCGAACGTAGGGGTCGCCTTTTTTCGTTATAACATAGTTTTGGCATTTAAAGTCGGCTTTTAAAGTGTGATATATCGATTTTTTTGCCTCAAGGAGATCAGTGTTTTGCTATAAAGGAAAAATCCAATAAAAAAATTTTTTAAAGGCGACCCCTACGTTCGGCAACAAAAAAAAATAAAAAAAATTTCTGCTGGGTTTATCGAAAAACTTCCTTAGCAAAAGTTTAATGATTTTTTGCGAGCTTTAATTTTCTGACATTAGGGTCGTACATTAGGGTTGTGGCAACGGAGATCTTGTGGGTAAATACTAGAACGGGATACCTGAGGTCAATGGCCCTTAGAGCAAATCATTGGTCCCCTCGAGAGCAAAACATCGATGTATTACACTTTACAATCCGACTTTAAATGCCAAATATATAACGAAAAATGTAAAATAGCGACCCCTACATTCGGCAAAAAAAATTTTTTTGGCTGTAAGGTGGTACGGTCGTTTAAATTGTTTTTTTTTAACCGAAAAATTTGTTTCGAAACAAAAAATTTTTCCCTTGAGACTTATTTTAACAAAACCGAGCAGAGCAAGAAACGGTTGCTACGGTTTTATTTGTGTGCCTTTGCGAAAAATTCTTTATCTAATCGGGATTATCTCGGGTAAAATATACAAACACTACTTGAAATTTGTGAAATTCAATTGACCCTTATAATTTAAAGCTTTCTTCTTAAAATCCTGTCTACTTCTTGTACACAGTATTCGAAGTAAGCAGCATTTGCCTTTCTACAATTTATTGTTTTCATTGATGACTTTGTGTAGTAAACAAACTTGTTGCTCTTATTTTTTTGTTAATTTTTCAGGGGTTACAAGCAACATTAATTTGCGTTTAATGAATAATTTATATTTAAAGCATTTTCCCGTCTCCCACTTTGTGCGGTCATATTCGTGTTAGTTTTTTTCTATAATTTTCTTTAGAGACGCATTTGTTGTTAAACTGCAGTGCATAAGGTAACTTGCTTTTAATTAACTTAACAAAAGTATATTCAAAATGGTTTTATAAGTTTTTTCATTGTTTTATTATGTTTATTTAATTTCAAGTTCATTCATTTCAACCTTTTTTTTTCTCCAGTAAATACTGAAGTTTACGTATAGGGTGTATTGTTGAATAAATAATGTGGCATTTTTTGATATCATGCGACAATGTTTTGTATTGTTGCTATTAATATTTTTTCACTGTGACATTACCTAAGGTTGCATATATTAGTTTAAGGTTAATAGTAGGGTTTCTAATTTCACAAACTCTTTCTGATCCCAGTATACGGGAGTGGAAATCGTACATTAGCGGGTATTCTGGGGAATTTTATTCAAGTTACTTAAGTTTTAAATAAAAATCGTTTTTATGCATGCAAAAGTTATAAATCTTAAAAGACTGATTTATGAGAATTTCTGAGTGAATAAATTATGGTCCTAAATGAAATAAAATATTTTCAACAGGTTTAAAAGGTTTAATTCTTTCATTCAGTTTTTAAAAATTAATGTAATTTGGGTTAAATTTCATTCAATAAAAGCATTCTTCTGGAATTCAGTCGATAGCTTAATTTCCAAAAGCTTTAAATTATATGAATTAATTATATTTCTATTGACTTCTAATTGAATGAAACCAAATTTACCTGAATTCATTTAGTTAATTGGTGAATCAAAAAGATTTTTATTTTCATTCATTTCATTTAGTCAAATTAAAAATTTGAATTTGCATGTAACTGCTGAAATATTAGCATAATACAAATGGAAAATGTTTAAAATCCGTCTAACATAAATAAATAGTTTTGTGTGCTTTTTTACAGCTTGTGTGCTTTGGTTTTGATTATATGTTAGTTTCAAACTACACTGCACTAAGTGAATGATATAAAAATTTCTTCATTCAATTAGTAAAATGTTGAATGAACATGCGATTTTAATGATTCAATTCTTATCAAAGCTTTGGGAATGAAGCTTATGAATGAATTATTTACAAATGGTTTAACGGGTGTTACATGAACATTTTTAAAATCTGAATTCAATTTTTTGTGATTTAAGCTTAAATTGAATAAAGCCTTTCGAAGCTCTGCTTCGCATTCATAGGAGATTTAAGTGGTGATCACATAAAACCCTTGAATCCTATCCAAGCTCTAACCAGTGTTTAAGTATTATGTGTAGCCAAAGAACGTCTAAAACAGGAAGTAGGGGCATGTCGTGTACCTTGGATCGCATGTATCTTAAAACTTTGCATTTTTGCCCTATTTGTTGATGTTTTACTGTAAAGTTATCTTCAATGAAGTTTTTTATTTTGCCTAATGGCCATTTCCAGACACACAGAATTTCAGGTAAATATACAAGAGGCGCCAAAATTAGGTGCGTGTACACTAGAGCGTACCTCAAAAAAAACTTCGCCGTACACCATCCAATATGAAGTATTTTTGCAAGGCAATTTCAAAAAAAATTTTTTTTTTGCCGAACGTAGTCGCCTTTTTCAATTTTTCGTTATAGCTTTGGCATTTAAAGTTCCATTTTAAAGTGTGATATATCGATTTTTTTGCCTCGAGGAGACCAGTGTTCTGCTTTAAAGGAAAAGTCCAATGAAAAAAAATTTAAAAAGGCAACTCCTACGTTCGGCAACCAATATATAAAAAAAATTCTACTGGGTTTATCGAAAAACTTTCTTAGCAAAAGTTTAATAATTTTTTGAGAGCTTTAATTTTCTGACATTAGGGTCGTACATTAGGTTGGTAGCAACTGAGATCTGGTGGGTAACTACTAGAACGGGATACTTGAGGTCAATCGCCCTTAGAGCAATTAACTGGTCTCCTCGAGAGAAAAACACCGATGTATCATACTTTAAGATCCGACTGTAAATGCCAAAGATACAACGAAAAATTTAAAATGGCGACCCCTACATTCGGCAAAAAAATTATTTTTTTGAATACTCCTTGTGAAAATACTTCACCCTACACTTGGAAGGTGTACGGGAGTGGAAATCGTATATTACACTTTTTTTCCTGTAAGGTTGTATGCTCTAGTGCAGGGGAAAGTCGTGTACCTTGGATCGCGTGTACCTTGGAACTTTGCATTTTTCCCTTATTTGTTAATGTTTTACTGTAAAGTCTTCTTCTATGAAGTTTTTTATTTTGCCTAATGATCATTTTAAACTTTTCAAAGTTTCAGAAAAGTCTATGGAGACCCTAAAATTGGCTGCGTGTACCTTGGACATAGGCGTAACTAGACCATTTTTCTGGGGTGGGCAAGGGCCCCATTTATGTTTGGCTGTTTATTTGCCCATTCTCAGATCCTTATTTTTAAAAAACACTTTCGACATTATGCTTGCGATTTTTTCATACAAGAAGACTTTTAAAAATAACTCCCTCACTTTTGATAAAATGTTCAACTGAGCTCGATTTATTTTTTAAATATTTTTTAAGTAAGTATTTTTAAACAACATTTCTAATTTAAGAAATATTCAAGACAAAAATCGATATTAAATGTGGCTGTATAAACAAATTATCTTCCTAGGAAACTAGAAGACATTTTCCCACTGAAAAACACAGGATTAAAAAAAAATAATCTTAGAACAAGAATTATAGACAGGTATTTTTCAAATTCTGGGGTGGGTAAAAAGCAGTCTAGAGTGGGCTTTGCCCACCCCAGACCGGCCTAAGTCCGCCAATGACCTTGGATCGAGAAAAGTAAATTTTAGAAAAAAAATGTAAACTAATTTTTTAAAAATAATCTAGATATTTCAAGCAACGGGCTTAAATCAATATAAAGTTTGTCGTTTTCTAAATGCAGTAACCAGTAAATTTCTTATCTATATTGTACAAATAAGAATGCGTGTACCTTGGAACTTTTTAAATGTTTCCTCTTCTGTCTATCCAACAAATTTCAATACATGATTAATTGAAGCTCCACAGGCTAACTGTACTTTTTGAATTTAATTCACTTCAAAATAACTTTTGATTTAAGATTTTCGCCATTTTTTAAAAATGATGTTTTCATGGAAATATTAAATTGCATCGTCTCATTTCTACTGCAAATAATGCAATAAATTTCATTATGGGGCAGTATTTTTTTTTTAAGAAATTCCCTCCATTTTTTACGAGTTCCAAGGTACACGCCAATTTGTAATTTGGAATACTTTTTCGTTTTTATAAAAAAATGGAAATTTCTTAAGATTCAAAAGAATTATTAAAGTTTTTATTATTTGCAATCAATAACAACACAAACACTAATATTTCTGCATTAAAAGATTTTTCGCATCTATCTTAATCTTAGAGATATTGACACAGGATTTTCAAAAGTACCAAGGTACACGACTCTCCCCTACACTAGGGTTCTCCAAGCTTATATTGAGGAAAATAAATTTTGAGTTTTTGACCGGGCTACCTCCTGGAAATATTTATTTGGATGTAGAACTACGTCGGATACCGGGAAGACCTGCCGCATTGGCGCTTAAGTTTGGAACACGGATTACAAGGGGAAAATATGACTTTTTGTGCATTTTCTCGAAAACATTGATATTTTAAAACTAATTCGAATTAAAAGCATTATATAATCGTAATTTGAAGTGAATTCTGTTTGTAATAAAGCAATAAAAAATTAAATCGCTTAAAAAGCAGCGGAGTTATTACAATTTCCCCAGGCAACTGATGTGTGGCAGACCACTTAATCAAGAAAATCGGGCCCAAATTTTAAATTTCCATGAAGTAATCTACTACAGAAGCACTTTCTTATTCTACAAGTTCCAAGAAACACAGATAAGAAGTATTTTTTTCTATTGTGTTTTACTAACCCCTTTTAAATTAGTGCCAAAAAGGTCAGTATTTTTAAACACTTTTTTCAAATCTACAATTTTAAATTTTTCAAAATTGTTTTAAAGGAATTTAAAAAAATCAGTAATTGGACTTTAAGGTGTCATTAAGAACATATTGGAGATTAAAAACTACAAAAATTGTAGGAATTCCTTTTTTCGTTTGGCTGAGGCAGAGATTTTATTTTAGCGGATTTCGAAAAAAACAGCGATTTTTGGCATTTATTTAGCTTTTAAGCAAATTTTCTTTTTTCTTCTTTTAACTCCAAATAATTTTGGCCGGAATATAACAACACAAGATTAAATACTTCAATTCTCATAATTAGGGAAAAATATAAATACATTAAATTGCGCCTGTATAAGGTGAGATGTAAAATTTTAGGAGATTTTAATTTTTCCTTTAAATATTAATATAACAGATATTCCTGAGCGGATATTGATGGAACATCTTGATATTATTTTTCTAGATCTGGAAATAATATTCTTAAATTAATTTCATAAAATTAACCTTTTACATACTTCCACACTGAAAATATTATTACAGTAACTGACTGTAGTTTATTTAAAAAGTTATCCGTACATTTATTTTTAAATGATTATTCAGTTAAAATACAAAGAAATATACTTTTTAACTGTTTTTGTCGTTTATTTAAAAAATAAACTACCTACAAATACGGATTTTCTGTTACAGTTAATATTTTCATTTAAAATGTTTTATTAAAAAAATAATTCCTTTTCGATTTCTAGGTCAGTTAAAAAAACGAAATAAACTAAATATCATTTATTCTTACGGATTTTGTAGTTAATTTTTTGAAATTTAAAAAAACGAAATAAATGAAAAATCATTATATTTTTTAAGGATTTTGTAGTTTATTTATTAACATTTAAAAATAAATGAAAAGTTCTTTTGATTTAAATGAAAAGTCAGTAGACCGGTTTTCAAGTGATTTTTCATTTATTTTAAATTACATTTTCAGTTAATTTAAACTACAAACTATTTTGAGTGCATACACAATAATACACACACAAAATATTTTTAGACTTTATGGTTTTACAAATAAACACATAATGCCTAAAATTAGTCTTATTTTGTTAAATAAGATTTATACGTAACTTATAATAATAATAGCTGTATTTTTCTCATGCCTATTAACGATAAGTATTTAAAGCAAATATATGTATGTATGTTAAACCGATTGTAGTATAAAAAAATTTTAAACAGGTTATTTTTATAATTGTTCCGTTATGCAAATTTTTTCGGAAGTAACGCGAATAAATTACGATAGATGTGAAAATGTATACACGTTGAGTTTTCAACGTTGAAAGTTAACGTGCGTACAAAAAGTAATATGTTAGTTTTCGTCTTAAACGCGTTTTTATGCACTTTGAGTTTTTTTATGAGTTAACGGATATAGTTAAGTCGAAAACACAGCTAATAAATACTTTGACATTTTAAAATGGAAAAAATAAAAACAAAATTAAATAATAAAAAAAAAAATAAATAAATAATAAAAAAAAAATTAAATAATAAAAAAAAAAACTTAAGACCGATTATTTTTTTGGAATTGCTACATTTTTACAAACACATTTTTATCTGGAAATAGCAAGATAAGAATGAAATTGTTTTTGGTAATTTTTGTTGACGCATGTGGCAGTCTAAACCCCTTTCAAAAATTGATTTTAGTTCAATAGTTATAAAAAAATTTTATTATACCAATTTTATACAAATATGTACCTTAAGATCTCAAAACGATTAATTTGGACATTTTCATTAAATTTCATTTAATTTTTACGCACTTTTAATGTAAAATTTCACATTATTTGTGAAACAACTTAAACATAATGTGCCTATTTTTGGTAAGTTACACACATAGAGTAAATTTACCCAATTTATAGTAGGAGTAGGTACGGGTTCCTACTATAATTTGGGTAAATTTTAAAAGAATTTAATTAGAGTGTACACTCACAAAAGTTTGTCGGTAGAATCTACTGAAAATGACAATTAAAACAAAGGTATATGCAGTTAAAAAGGTGGCAACGATTTTTACCTTTAAAATAACTAGAACATTTGTTATTTTAACTGTTGAAAAATAACTAACAAATGCATTAAAAACAACTACCAATGTCGTAATATAGGGTTCTTCAACAGGGACGCTACAAAAGTAGAAAAACAGGGACAGCAAACGACGCCATATTTCTTGCCGCTCTTTTGACATTTCTCTTCAGTAAGGTTTGCCATTTCATGATGGAAAGATATACGAGCCAACAACGAGTCGAAATTATTAAAATTTACTACCGAAATTCGGAGTCAGTGGCCTCAACGTTAAGAGCGCTACGTCCAATTTATGGTCGTCATAATGAATGGCTTCGTCAATAAACAAAATATGCTTTATTGGTCAGACAGCAATCCACACGTACTCCATGAGTCATCATTGCATCCTGAAAAAATTACGGTTTGGTGCGGTTTATGGGCCGGCGGCGTCATTGGGCCGTACTGCTTCCGTGATGATCAAGACCGGCACATTACTGTGAATGGAAATCGCTACCGTTCAATGATAACCGAATATTTTTGGCCCCAATTGGATGATATGGACTTGGAGGACATGTGGTTCCAACAGGACGGCACAACAAGCCACACAGCGAATGTCACAATCAATTTATTGCAAACCAAGTTTGGAGAACGTGTTATCTCACGAAATGGTCCAGTCGATTGGCCGCCTCGGTCGTGCGATTTGACGCCGTTGGACTATTTCCTGTGGGGCTATGTCAAATCTATGGTCTATGCCAACAAGCCAGCGACGATTGATGAACTTCGTACGAATATCGGCCGATTTATGCTTGAAAACCGTCGAAAATTGGGTTCAGCGTCTGGACTTCTGCAAGCGTGCCCGTGGTGGCCATGCAAAAGAGATCGATTTCCATACATAATGGCATCGAACGTACTTTCACAGGAATAAAGAATTTCATTGATATCCAAAACCGTTTTTGTTTTACTTAAAAAAAACTTTTGTAGCGCTCTTATTGAATAACCCTATATTTGAGCTAAATTTTTGTTAATGGAAAATAGCAAATTAGCCTGCTAAAATCAAAAAAAAATTTTGCTAAATAATTAGTAGTCCAAAAAATCACCAAAAAATTTAAAATTTTCGAAGTTTTTTTTTTTTGATTTTTTTTAAATGCAAATAAAAATCGAGCCTTTTGAAAACAGCAGTTTGCAATTTTTTAGCAAATATTTCTACTGATTTTAGCAAAATAGACTGCTATTTGCAATCAACTAAATTAGGCTTAAAAATAGAAAAAATTTTGTAGATATGTATAACAGTTTATTTTTGCTATTTTTAGTCTACTAATATTTAGCAGTTTCTTCTGCAGCATCATTTTTAACTAATTTTTAGTAACCTTTTCTGCTATTTTTACAGACTTTGGAGGCAATTCCTAAGTTTTAAATGCCAAAAATTCAGTGAAAAATATTTCTTAATTACACTGAGGGAATTACTTGCAATAAAGTTAAAGTTTCACTGCAACTCGTTAATTAAAACTTATTATCATGGTTGGTAACCGAAACGATGCGGTTATCGGTAAGGGTAACGCTATTTTAGATTATTTCGGTAACGATATTTCTTTTATTTCGGTATCGGTATTTGAAGGATAACGGCTTTTTAGTTATTTCGGTAACGGTATTTTAAGGATAACGGTGGTCAGTTTTTTCGATGCATCCCTCAATTTTTTTACGTAAAACAAACGAGTTTAAAAACAGAACCAATTTACCAACTTAATGTACGAAAAATACTCAATAATCCAGTGCAATTGCCAAAAACAGAAAATTAAAAATATCGGTAATGGTATTTTAGGGGTAACGGTATTTCATTTATATCGATAAGGGTATCGATATTTAATTTATTTCGGTATCGGTATTTTAAGGGTCACGGTATTTCAGTTATTTCGGTAACGGTATTTTAAAGATAGCGGTATTTCGGTTATTTCGGTAACGGCATTTTAGGGGTCACGGTAGTCTTTTGAAGGGGTTTTGAATAGATAACGGTATATTAGCGGTATTGCCTGCCAACCCTGCTTATTATTGAATTAATGGAGTTTTTCATAAAATGTTGTGAAAAATTTCATTCTATTTATTGAAAGTTTCATAAATTCAATAAACAAAATTTTATGAATCTAGTTTAAGATTCATAAAATTCTTAAAGCTATTTCATTAAATTTAAAAAAATGTCATTTACTTTGTAAAAAAAACTTCAAAATTTTCATTAAATCACGTCTAGCAAAATTCTCTTTATGTAGTGTAATTCGAAATTCCTCTACACATTTGACTCTAAAGTTTATAGGATACAAAGTAAAATGTATATCACATAATTTATGCTGAAAATATAGTTCAATTATAAATAATTAAAAAAATAAATAAATAATTGCTCCTTGCAGGAGTAAAAGGAACAGATATATGTATATATAAATAAAGTTATTAGTTTGAGTGTTGAAACATTATTTTTTTTTTGTTCAAAGAATTTGATTTTCAACAAGATATACTATTACATAATATTTTGTACATTTCTTGGCACGTTCGCATTGGAAAAAATATATGTTTCTAGTAATATATGTGTGTGTGTGTATGTGAATGAATGAATATCATGCACCATGGCAACATTAATTCATTCACTGTATTTTGTCTGGCTGTGAAATAAAAATAATGTGTGAATATTTATCTCATTTAATTTCCTGTTTTGTACTCGTTCCTATACGTTATTTAACATGCGTTACAAATCAATCATACGCTTACAAACAATTCAAATCACTCATTATTCAAATTATTACATTTCTTTAAGTTTATTTCTTACAGATTTGATCGTACGTTTTCAAAGTTGGTTGTTTTGTAAATAAAACTTTCAATTCAATTTAAGTTTTTTTTTGTTTTTCTTCTTCTTCTACGATTGTAACAATTTCATACGCACTTTTATTATTTACAAAATTGAATGTACAATAATAAAAATCACATGTAATGTTGTGTTCAACATCAGCAGCAGCAATAGCAACATTATGATCAGAGTAGCATCTTCTTCCTCTTCAGTAAATTGTAGAAAATGTTTCTTTTTCTTCTTCTTCTTGTCTGCTTCAATCATCCATCCAGCATACGTTTTTATGTATAAAACTAAACATTGATCATCATCGATAGGTCGCATTTGTGTAGCGTGTGGAAATCAATTAAATCTAATTCTCACGACCACAAGTGACACGCCACATAGTCAAGAAATCGTTATACTTTGGCTGCACAATTTAGCGTTGTTTTTCTCCTGTTTTTTGTTTTCCTACTTCTTCTGAAGTTTCTGCATTTTCGCCTGTATATTTATACTGCGTTTTTTTCTATTCCTAACCAATATGTTTTTATATTCACGCGCTTTCTTGCCATAATATTCTGTAATTCAAGCCAACGAAACTCATAGCAAAGACAAAGATCAGTTAATGTTTTAGCCTTAACTAGCAGGTTGCTGTTATTTGCAAGACTTTGCATTGTAAAAGTTCATAATTTCCAGATGGGATTTTCTTTCTGTTTCTTCCCCTTTGAAACATGTGTAATATTTTCTATTAAATAATGTTGATTTAAGAAAATAAGTATAAATTTGCAATTGTCTAAAATCATCTGATAAATTGTATGTTTGTTCTTTGTTTGTTAAAATGAATTTAACGGCATCTTAAATAAAATGAGACTTAAATAAAAATGCAAAAAAAAAGAATACGGCAGAGAAATTCAAATACTGGGTAATTTCGAATTGGGTCTATTTCAGTTAAATTATATTGGTTCAAAAATATAGAAAAAGTTGGAACCAATATAGTTGAACTCGACAGATTTTGGTTTATAATGGAATTACGTACACTCAAAATAACACATCTGAAATTTAACAGAAATAGTTCTAATTATAGGCTTCAAATAAAATTTGTTGTAATTAACAATATTTTGTGTTAAAAAATAGTAAATCTGTATATAATTTCTGTTAATTACCAAACTTGATTTAATATCTTAGAAGATCTACTAATTTTTAATTAAAAAAGTTGTTAGCTTCAAAAAAAACTTATTGAAAGCCAAAGATTATAAAGGCAGCCATACACGTTCAATATTATTGATCAGTGTTTTTAAAATTAACCAATCAGAACTAAGTATTTAAAAATAAAATGTTCTATTTGGTTGATTTTTGAAAAACTGATCAATAATATTTAACTTGTTTCCCTACTTAAAAAAATTTATCACTAATATTGAACGTGTATTCTGCCTTTAAATACGATATTAGAGTTTCCTGTTCGGTTTTCAAGGCTCAAATTCGAAAACCGAAAAAATAATTCTATTTGTAATAAATACTTATTAAAATAATCAATTAAATTGCATATAATTCAATCTTGAATTTCGAAAAGGCTCCTCCCCAGGAAAATTTTCTGTTCCAAAGAATCGGTTGTAGAATAGCTACTTTTCCATTACAACTCATTCTACTGTAAATTCTAACACCGATAATTTTTGTTTGAAAGCAACCGATTCTATAGCTCTAGAGTGGAACCGGTTGCCCTAGAATCAGTTCTGGAACTAGTCACACCTTCCATATAAGATCCGTATAACTGGTTCCGGAACCAGTTCCATGGCATCGGTTGCAGTGGAACCAGCTGCAGAACTGGTGTGGTTGGCGTCAGATTGTAAAAATTTTCCTGGGTCATTTACAAAATTTTGTATTTAATTGTAATGAACATTTTCTCCATTTAATATTATTTTAAAGAATTTTATGTTTTTATCATCACGGATAACATAAATTGAGGCTTATAATTTTAGAAAGAAATTGCACCAAAAGGTCAAGTGGCTTAGAGTTTTTCATTAAAGGATTGAGTTTAACATGTTCAGTTCAGATTTTCATTGAGTATTTTTCAAAAAGTTTTATTTGGTAGTCCGCGAAATTTTTTAAATTTTAACTTCATATTGTTTTAAACAAATTGCTAAAATTTAAATTTAAACTCCCCGTGTAAAAAAATTGATACGGTACTAGACATAATTAGATCTCGCCCCATTTATGATTAGATCTTATTTGATCCCAGAATTTGATGGATCTCATTGGATCAGATTGTATCAGAACTGATCTAATCTGATACAATTAGATCGAACCTGATCCAAAATTTTGTCCACATCAAACTTCATAATGTTAGATCTGATTTGATCAAACTAGATCAAATAAGATCCCAAATCTATATTTTGGAAATTTTATTTATATTGTGTATAATACGCCAAATACTGAAGTTAATAAGAAACATACACGTTTTTAATATTTCTAAATAAAAAATTTTTCTTTATACTTGAAAAATGCCAGAATATTAACACCCACGTGAAAATCGATATATATATGAACATACATGATCATACATTGACTAGTATATGATCATGCATAGTCATGCATGATCATATACGTCAATGCATAGTTCAATGTATGACCATATATTATCCATATATCTTCAGATCCGAAATTTGAGGGTATATGACCATACATGTTCATATATGACCATATATGCTCACATATGATTCATGTATGCTCATATATGATCATATATGGCCATATACCTCCATATACCCTCAAATTTCGGATCCGAAGATATATGGAAATATATGAGATAATGTATGGTCATACATTGAACTATGCATTGACGTATATTATCATGTATGACTATGCATGATCATATACTAGTCAATGTATGATCATGTATGTTCATATATATTTCGATTTTCACATGGGCATGCTTATTCACAAATTATTAAACTGTAATTAAATTCAGAGGATTTTTGTGAAAAGAAGCCAAAAAATAAACAACAATTTTGAATAAAAATTGCAATATGTAGAAAAAAAACAAACCACAATTTTCAAAATCCTCCAAAAGTTGAAAAAAATTAGAAGTTACCCTGGGTCAATGATTTTGTTTCCACTTTTTATACTCAACAAAATGAACTTAGACAACCCAGGCAAAAGTTAAAATATGTATATGTCCATTATTTCTTTAAATTTCAAGTTTGGTTTACCCCAACATATTTCTCACCAATTTCTTCGGCTAACTAATTTAGGTTCACAATTCACAACCTCACACTCAAAAAAAAAGTCAGTAAAGTCAGCAAAAAATGTTGCTGTGACAGCAAATTTTTGGTCAGGAGCGTGCTTGCAAAAAAGTTGGTAATTTCAGCAAAAGGTTTGCTGAAAATCACCGAGCTGATTTTTACCAAAAAAATAGTTATCTTCAGCAAAAGTTTTGCTAACACTTAGTCGACTGCAAATGAAAAAAATCCTTGCTAAAATCACTAAACTTTTTGCTGAATATTAGTAGACTGAAAAGAACTCAAAAAACTTGTAGCGAAATTTTACTTTAGTTAATTTATTTGCTGAAAATTTAAATATAGAATATGTGTAGAGTTGTTTTCCTTTTTTTTGTCATTTCCGTTTCCAGACATGCTGCGACTTCTACATCTTGTTTATCTGGTTGTCGTCCACGCTATGAATGCGGTTATCAGCACAATTTTTGTAGCAAAATAAATTAGTAACACATTAGTTCAAAATTAGTTTAGTGCTAAAAAAATGTAAATAAAATTTTTGCTGAAAACGGAATTTCAGCAAAAAAATTACTGAATACTAATACACTTGATATACAAGACGTTTTACTAATTTTTCTACTAACTTATTTTTTTGAGTGTAGCAGTTACCTGAAAAGGGAGATAATAGATATCTTGTAATTCGCCTGTTTAGTAAAACACTCATTTGTGGTAAGTTTTTAATTTGCTCTTAAATATTCACAGATTTAAATATTAATTGAAGAAAAAAAAATTTTTTTTCTCAAAACGATGGATTTAGCACGATTTGGTTTACAAAAACCTAAAGAATAATATTTTAATTTTTATTTATAAGTCTAGGGTTACCTGTTTTTTTTTAATTATTATATAGAAATCGCGTAAATAGAGGTTCACCTAAATTGCTAATTTTCGTCGTCCCTAATACCCATTGTAAAAAAACTTATAATTTTTAATACCAATAAGATTTGCAAGAAATTATTTAACATTATTTAAAATAAGATTATATTACATCAGATATGGCATATATTGTTATATATAAAAGATATTGCGACAGATATGATCATATATGGTATGAGATATAATTGGACATTGTTGCAGATATACCATATCTCGTTATAGATAATTTGATCTGGTACCATATCCAAACAGATATAGTTGCATCTAATTTGATCCAATTATATTTAATCATTTTTACAGGGGTCTTTAAAAAGGAATAAAGTAGGGCATACACGTTCAATATTATTGATAAATTTTTCAAAAATCAACCAATCAGAACATTTTATTTTTAAATACTTTGTTTTGATTGGTTGATTTTAAAAACATTGATCAATAATATTGAACGTGTATGTTTGCCTTAAAAGGTTTCAAAATTGCGTTATTGCCTTTATTCGAGTGAGAAATTCAATCGAATTTTTATAAATATCTTGAACGTTTTAAACCATTTAATTTTTATACATCCCGACAAAAAAGTTTTCATATAATCTTATATGATTGATATAATTATAAATGTTAATATGTGTGACTTTATATAACCATATACATTTATATTAACATTGGTTTTATAAATATGTTTGATATGACATTATATATAATCCTATGCGATTTGGTCTCCAGCCATATATAAAGAGATGTGCATATAAGCTTCTATAAACAATCTTATATCAAAATATATAACAAAGTTAATAGAAAATTGTATTAATTTTATATATGTATAATTTTATCTGACATGATATCTAATTATACAAAATTTTATAAAGTTGAATTGCACTATAAAAATTAAGAAAAAAAATCTCAGAAATTGTGGATCTGGTTTTGAATTTTGCACTTTGACATATAAATTAATGTTAATAATTGAATTTAACAATTATTTTTCAAATATTTTGCAAAATACCTACTCTTTATTAAAATAAAAATAATTTTAAAGAAATAAATAAGGGAAAAAATTTTTTTCACTGTGAAATTAAAGGTCGAAAGAACTATTTTTATTTTTAAATTTAAAAATAAAAACTAGACAAACATATACTGAAATAAATACGGTTTAAGTTCACTTATTTTTTCTGTAAAAAAAAAATATTGTGAAAGTTAATTTTTTTATTTTATATTATACATTTATAAGAAAGATCAAAACTCTAAACTAGAAAAAGTTTTTCCGACAAATTTTTTCGTTTCGTTTTTTCGTTTTTCGTTTCGTTATGGCGATATATGATTATAACATTTTTTTTAGTCGGGTAACATATTTTGTAATTCACTAAATTTTTTTTCCAGTGCAGTTCTCTCTCTTGCTCACTAATACAAATGCTAATCAATTTTGCCCACCTATGACTTAAGGTGCCGTTGTTGAGTGTAATTGTAAATTGTGATTTCTATAAGTGACCTTTCAATAAAACATCATAACAATAAGTATTTTGTTTTTTTAATTGCATGTTCATTCCAGGACAACATTTGAAATATTATATCAAAACAATTTATGGTAAAAAAATCCTAAGAGCTTGAAAAAAAAATAATCACCCCATGAACTTATAATATTATACGTTAATTAAATTTTATTATACTCTCCGTTCTGCACTTGGTGCTGCTGGTGCAATGTATCAAGTGACAAAAATCTCAGCAGGATAAAACATGCAATGTTGCAACTTTGTTCCCAACAAATAAAACTGAAACGGATACCACAACAAAAACATAAATGTCTCTGTGTTTAACACTGCCGGCTGGTTTGAAATTGCGTGACATTTTATGATGTAACATCACTTTAGAATACAGCAGTAATCATAGTTTTAATTTTTAATTGTGGCAAATAATAATTATGTTTTTTGTCTTTTGCTTTGTTCACAAGAATTGTTCACAAATTTACCACACACATATTTTCAAAAATAGAATCTTGAAACAACAATCTACTTTCAGAGCCAACTAAACATCTGTGCAGCATCCTAAACACTTTAGAAACAGCTCCAAAATGAAATAATGTTTGGTTGCTTTGGGACGGTTGCATCAGTTTGGTTTGGTTAATTCGTTAATTAACAAGCGCGATAACAACAGTGCAACAAAATAAATCTGAGGAATATATACTACATGTTGTAGTTATTCTTTGTACTGATTTAGTCCATGCTTAAAATCTGGCATCCCATACCAATAGTGGTGGTAACAACAGTTGAGAGTTTTCTCCACAGGTGCATGCATTTTTTTTTTTTTTAAATCTGCAACAATTGCTGCACAATTTTGTTCTTGTTGGAAGTTATGTGTTATTCGTATGTGGTATGAGGACAAGTTTTTTTCACTGTATGCCAAAAAAAACTGATCATCATATATAATCTCGAATTTTAAAGAAAGAAAAAAAAATTACATCATTTTTTTGGTAAGATGATCCTGTTGTTTTTTGTTGTTGCCTCAACAACATATTTTTATTTTTATTTGTAATATCTAACAGTTGTTTTTGTGCTTTAATCTGTTTTATTCTCATATTTTAATGGGAAAATAAGATAAATAACTGCAATTTTTTTAATAGTAGTCAAGAGCAGTAGTGATTTCATATGGTGGACTCTTTGTTTTTGCTAAGCACTCTTACAGTTAATTTTTATACCAAGGTCGTTGAAGGAGAACAACAATGTATATTTAATGGAAATTTGGAAAGTAAAAAGTAACAATTTACAGATGATACTAATTGTATATCAGATTATATACCGTTGCGTTTTTAATTTCTTAGTCCTTTTTACAAATTTTTATACAAACTGTTGTTTTCAAAGAATATATTACATAGGAAATGGAATTTTAAAATGGAATGTGTGTTGCTAATGTTAAAGATATTCGCCCTTACTATCTAAATTTTTCAAATGTATATTTTAGTTAAATTCGACTTTAGTTAAAATATTGGGTATGTCAGTATGCCTTAACTTGGTTTATTTTTGGAGCATTCTGATTGGTTAATTTATTTTCAACCAATCAAAATGTTTGAAAATGTAAATATTTTTGTAGGGTTTTTATACACAATATGAACAAAACCGTATGATTAAAAATAAAGTCGATTTTAAATTTAAAATACTCTTTTATAGTAACCCTTACTATAAAAGAGTATTTTAAATTTAAAATCGACTTTATTTTTAATCATTGCCTTTTCACTGGAAATATTATTTAAAAAAAATTAAAATTCTACCAAAACAATTACACTATGCGACAGTTAAAATCAGGATGGGATGAAACCAACGGGAAATGTTATATCGGTCAAAAACAAGTTATACGTGTCCCGGCGTTTCGCTGGGTCACCCCTAGGAATCGAGATATATCTGTTTTTTGACATAACTCGAGAACCACTAGTCCGATTTTGCTCAAACAATTTTAAAAAAATTAAAAATTACAGTTCCTTTAATCTGTTCATATAACGTTTTTCTATATACTCAACAGTTTTGCCGGTAAAAATAAATGTTTGTTACCGCTACCATAAAAATCAATAACCTTTTATTTATTACTTTTTTTTAATATTTTAGGCAAAAAATATTTTTTTCTTCATACATTTATTTTTACCGGTAAAACTGTTGAGTATATAGAAAAACGTTATATGAACAGATTAAAGGAATTGTAATTGTAATTTTTTTAAAATTGTTTGAGCAAAATCGGACTAGTGGTTCTCGAGTTATGTCAAAAAAAAGACCACCAAAGGTCAAATCGATATATCTCGATTCCTAGGGTTGACCCAGCGAAATGCCGGGACACGTATAATTTCTTTTTTACCGATATAATTTTCCCCGGTAGTTTGAACCCTTCCCGATCACTGACCCCTACCATTTGTCTCACAGTGTTATGAAATTGAATGCAAAAAACAATTTTCGTAAAAATAGATGATTTTTTTTTTTTTAATTTTAAGTCACTGAATTTCACGTTTATACAAGACACAATTTTATTTAGAGAGGCTGAAGTCAAAATTTGGATTATTTTGTTTGGCCTTGTATGGAGCAACACTTTTCATTGCAATTGAAATTTCTTTAGCTTTAGTTGAATAATCTTAACGACAAACAAATTTCGCTACCCTATCTCGCTTAGTTTTCTATATACTGGCTATTTTAAAAAATTGCCTTTTTAGAAAATTTGAAAACTCTCTAAAACTAAGCGAGATATCGCAAAATGGACAAAATCTTTGAAAGACTCAACTGAAAGTCAACTAATGTTTAAATCCGAAATTGCAATGGGTTGTAATGGATTTGTGGCACACTTAGAATATTTTTACAGTAACTACATATGTCATTATGTGTAGTCAAAGGAAATAGTTATTTTTAACCGTAACTGTTGTTGTTTTTCTTAGTATAAATGTAAAATTACTACTTTTGACAGTTGTTTGAAAAATTAACTAACTAAAAATGTTGAAATGTAGTAATACACTGAAAATATTATTACAGTAACTGACTGTAGTTTATTTATAAAGTTTTCCGTACATTTATTTTTAAATGATTATACAATTAAAAAGAAAAGAAATATATTTTTCAAATTTTTTTGTCATTTATTTAAAAAATAAACTACATATAAATACGGATTTTCTGTTACAGTTAATATTTTCATTTAAAATATTTTGTTAAAAAAAGAAACCCTTTTAGATTTCTAGGTCAGTTCAAAAAACGAAATAAACTAAATATCATTTATTCTTACGGAAATAAATGAAAAATCATTGTTTTTTAAGGATTTTGTAGTTTATTTATTAATATTTAAAAATAAATGAAAAGTTCTTTTGATTTAAATGAAAAGTTAGTAGACCGGTTTTCAAGTGATTTTTCATTTATTTTAAATTACATTTTCAGTTAATTTAAACTACAAACTATTTTGTTTGTAGTTGTTTTGGGTAGTGGTTTTGCTTTTTTCAGCAAATAACTGCAAAAAATTATTACATGTGTGGTAAAGTTAATTGTTGGCAGTTAGGTTAATTTAATATTTTTCATAATATCGTAAAAAAGAACAATCTTTGATCAATAAAAAAAAAGAAAATTCTAGATAAAATGGGACATTGTACGAACTTTTGGAGTGAGTACACTGAAAATATTATAACAGTAACTGACTGTAGTTTATTTAAAAAGTTATCCGTACATTTATTTTTAAATGATTATTCAGTTAAAATACAAAGAAATATATTTTTTTTACTGTTTTTGTCGTTTATTTAAAAAATAAACTACCTACAAATACGGATTTTCTGTTACAGTTAATATTTTCATTTAAAATGTTTTTTTTTTAAATAATTCCTTTTCGATTTCCAGGTCAGTTAAGAAAACGAAATAAACTAAATATCATTTATTCTTACGGATTTTGTAGTTAATTTTTTGAAATTTAAAAAAACGAAATAAATGAAAAATCATTATTTTTTAAGGATTTTGTAGTTTATTTATTAACATTTAAAAATAAATGAAAAGTTCTCTTGATTTCAATGAAAAATTAGTAGACCGGTTTTCAAGTGATTTTTCATTTATTTTAAATTACATTTTCAGTTAATTTAAACTACAAACTATTTTGAGTGTATAAATTTTAAGTATAAAATTTTAGACAATTTATCAAAAATATTTTAAATCTTTTTGTAACAGATTTCAAATTTTTTAAATATATCCTACGCTGAAAACGATGGCGATATAATTTTTTCGAAAAAACTGATTTTTTTTTTTGGTTTTTAGACGAGTTTTTGTCGAAATTTGGGCGCCTCGAAAATGATTTTTTTGATATGTCATAGTGGAACTTTTTGTTCCTCATGCCTCATGCTATCGAAAAATCGATGGCACAATATCGACAAATTTTTGTCTTTACAAATCGGCACACCCTAATGTTCAGTGAATATAAATTATAAATAAAATCAGTTTTAGTTGCTTAAATAATGTTGTTTTTTATTTTCAGCATGAACGCAGCAGATATCAGTTTGTAAGTTTTACTACATTTGCATTTGATTTTACAATACAAGTAATTATTTTATGTTAGTCATTTTGACCTTTGAGTACAACATTAGTAGTTTTTATGAAAAATACAGTTATCGCCTTTTTATTTACATTAGTAATTATTTTAACTGTCGTTTTTAGTCATTTTGGCCTATATAATTCTATGAGTGAGAATTTGTCACAGGGTTACTTATTTTTTTCAACTTATGTGTTAAAAGATTTTAAAACACTTTAAAAATATTAATTTCGTTTCCTGTTTAATTCCACTTCGTCCCCTGAGGTAAGTGTTTCAATTTCCCCCGTTCACAGTTCCATTTTATACCGTTCCCACTGGACCATTGGTCCATTCCATTATTGAAATATACCAATTTAAATTGTCACGTAAATTGTTACAAAAAAAAAATGAACCTCGTGACCCTTGAATAAAAGTGAATCCCTAAGGAGCTCTCCCGGACATAGCCTATTTATATTATGGGAGTGTATTAATTCACACAGTATAAAAATTAATGAAAACAACCATGTATTAATAGGAAAAGTCTGTAAAAATGTTAGTTAAAACTACTAAAAAATTATTAAAAATAACATTTCAGAATAAACTGCTGTAATTAGCAGATTATTTTGGCTACATATTTGTAAGGTGAGGATAGTACATATAAAATTGTTAAATATACAGAATTTTAGTTATATTTGAGTTAAATTTTAGTTAAGAGAAAATAACAACTTGACCTGCTAAAGACAGTACAAATTTTTATAAATAAATAGCAGACAAAAAAATCACAAAATAATTAAAAATTTAGAAGTTTTCTTTGCGAATTATTTTAATGCAAATACAAATCTAGCCTTCTGAAACCAGCAGTTAACTATATTTTAGCAAATATTTTTGTTGACTTTAGCAGGATAGACTGCATTCAACTAAATTTTGCTTAAATACTACCTATTAGGGTATTCAATTAATCGGCTTTTTATTTTAATCGATTAATCGTGCAAATAATTATTTGGGTTTTTTTTTCTTAACCGGTTAATCGAACAAAATTTTAAAATTAATCGATTAATCGAAAAAAAAATTCTGTAAAATAATCTACATACACTTGTGTTTTTAATAATTTTATTTAAATAAAGGAACAAAAATAAATTCAGTAACTCTTCTGAAATTTATAAAAATAAAAAAATGTAATAATTGAGATCAGATTTTGTCAATATTTTTATTTTTTCTGTCCCCGCTTTCACATATTAAAATTTTATCCAAATTGGGGAAACCCGCACTCGAAAGAAGAATATAAGACCCAGTACATTAATTTGTATATCTTTCGTATGCATTGAATAAATAAAAACATAAATGTAGTGAGGAATTTTGTTGAGAATTTATTTTCCCTCTAGGTTTCTGTATCTCCATCCCTTTATTAATTCAGAATGCTCACTAAACAAGCTTTATTACATTGAGTATTAATTATAATTAATAATTCTAACAATCATTAATTACAATAGTTATTAATGCTTTCATTTAATATAAATATTCAAAAAGTCGTAAAAAATAATTAAAAATTTATTATATATAAATAGATACCACTACTTTACTAGATAAGTCACTAGTAATTCGGAAGATGACAAAGCAAACTGTGATAATTTTATGTTGTTTCTATTTTTTCTTTGGGAATAAAGATGTTTATTAACCCTTCTACTTAGAACATGAAATTCTCATTGAGTTGAATTTAACAAATATTTCTAGAAATTCTAGAAGGTCGTCCCTTAATTATTTTCTTAGGGCAGAATGAAATCCGGATAGGTATAAGCAAACAGCAAATTATTTATCACAATTTTTGAAAAAAATTTTGAATTTTTGCAGATTTACTTTAATAAAAAATTTATATTTTTTAAACATTTTTGTAATTTTCTACCAATTTCGATTAATCGATTAATCGTATGAAATTATTCGAATTATTCGTTATTCGAAATTTGGACATTTTAAATTATTCGAACAATTTTTGAGAAAAATTGTTCGATTAATCGAATACCCTACTACCTATATTTAACAAAATTTTCTGCACAAACTACAGTATAATTTGTCGTTTTCCGTTCACAAAAGTTAACTCAAATATAATAAAATTCTGTAAATGTAACAGTTTCATTTTTGCTGTTCTTATTTTTCTAGCATTTAGCAAAAAAATCTGCTTATTTCAGCAGTTTTTTCTGCAGTGTTATTATACCCTACACCACTATGTGGTCAGGGTATTATAAGTTTGTGCTGATGTTTGTAACACAAAAAAAATATTGGTGCCAGACCCACCTTATAGTATACCGATCGACTCAGAATTTTTTTTTATTTCGATTTAGCGATGTCCGTCTGTCCGTCTGTCTGTCCATGAATTCTTGTGCGCACTCTACAGGTCGCAAATATTAAGATATTTTGCTGAAATTTGGTACACCGACCTATATCAGCCCAGGAACGAAGCCTATTGATTTTGGTTAACACTGGTCCATGTTTAGACCTAGTGCCCATGTAAGGGTCCCCCCAAAATTGGCTTGGTTACAAACTGCAGGTCGCAAATATTAAGATATTTTAATGAAATTTGGTTCGCTGACTCACATTATAGAAAATTTTGACAGAAATCCCATTCGAATTTGGGATCCAAACATTAGACTTTAACCTTTTTACTCGTTTTTAACTAATTTTTACTGCCTCATGCTTTGCTAGCCGATTGAAAAAAAAATAAGATTTTCAAAATTTGTTCATGACTAAATAATTGGTGAGCTGCCCTATTTTTGGTACATAATTACGAAATCTCTTAAATCTCATAGAAAACCAATATATTAAAATAAAGTTTTTACTTGGTCATTATAAATGACCAACAATTTTCCACAAGTGTAGACAACTGGTGCACTATGGTTACAATACAAATATGCACAAATACACTATATTAACATGGCTGCATTTATAAACGTATCCAAAAAGCACAACATAAAAAATATGAATAAAAAATTATATATCAGCATATGTGACGCGCAAAATAGAAAGGGACCTAAGGTCCCCTTAGGTCCCTTTCTCAGGAGGGCATGGGATCGGTCTCATTCGATGCTCAGATGTTGTCCACATCAAAAAAAAAATTGATTTTTTTACCCTTATGTCCCTTTCTCTATGCGCTGTCACATATACGCAATTGTATAAATATAATTTATAAAATATACACAAAGATTAAGTACGCGCGATAAATTTTTGTATAAATCTTAACAATAAGTCGCCCGAGGATAATTTTGGGCACAATATACCACTCGACCAAAAGAAAAAAAAAACAACATTGCAACAAACAGGCAGAAAGCTAAAACAAGAGTCCAAAACAAAATACAAAATAATATTATAAAGCTATTTTGAATATCAAAATAATTGTAAGTAAATAAGAGGGATCTTTTTGCCACTTTGCCACTTTTAACTGTTTGGAAGATTTCTTAAAGTTAGTTTTTAGTACTCATTTTTTTTAAATATGTACTTAAAAGCATTTTGGGGGAGTTGATTTTACTTGGCTAAAGCAAATAGCATTATGATGTTATTTTGTATGTTTAGGCGAAGAAGGAGTTTAAATAACAACAAGCAGACTGACGGACAGACAGACGTACGGGCGAATAAGATATAAAAAATAGTGTGCTCTGATTGTAAGTTGATATTATTTTTGAATTTTATTGTTTTGGGGACGGTCAGTCATTCCAGTCACATATAAGTGGATAAAATAATATTAACAAAAAAAATTATTCAAAGTTTAATAGCCTCTAGCGTTTGACCACATTTTTTATTGTGTATGCCTGATATTGTGGTTGTTAAAGAAAACAAAAGTTACCAAACATAGTGGCGAAAACAATGACTGAATTTAACAAAAAAAATGTTTTAATAGACTTAATAGTCTTGGCTTTGTTTAAAACAAAAACAATTATCAAAAGAAATTAAAAAAAAAACAAATATCAAAATTATTAAATTTTGCAATATTTATATATTATTATTTTCGATTTGTTACTATTTTTAACCTACTTACTTCTATTATTATTAGATATCATCTTTATGAAAATCAAATATAACTTTATAGCGCCTTAGGCATTCAAATAAAAAACCGCGCCTAATACAAGTTTCATTTAAATTGCACATTATATTTTGCTATTGTTTTAAGTTTAAGCTTTGGACATGCTAATTGTTATACAAATCGATCGTTTAAAGTTTACAAAAAAGTTCATATACCTACCATGGTTTTTAAAATCATCTCATGACAACCCTGGCATGACAATTTATATATGATGCTCTCCAAGCCAACTGCCCTGCTATAGGAAAAAGTTTTCGTATAAATTTCAAACTTATGTTACTGGAATTATTCACTTATATGATACAAATAACAATTGGTGCAACTTTTTTCATTTTACCAAAAAGTGGGCGGAGTAAGCGGGCTAAATATTAACGTATTTAGCGTTTATTTTTAATATAGTATTTAAATTGAATAACTTGTTACAAACTAAATGATGCCGTGGTGGACCAAAATCACTCCACGGAATTTTTAAAAATCTCTTCTCATATTATACTCAGCATACGCTCATAGAAATAAATGAAACTAGCAGAAAAAGTTACTAGAAATTAGTTAAAAATGATGCAGAGCAAAAAACTGCTAAAATTAGCAGATTTTTTTTTGCTAAAGAACAGCAAATTTAAAACTGTTAAATTAACAAAATTTTAGTTATATTTAAGTTAACTTTTAGTTAATTGCAAATAACAAATTGTACTGTAAAATCTGCAGCAAATTTTGCTAAATATTATTTAGTAGACTCTGGAGTACGGATTTGTTGCACTCTAGAATTAACATTGATCTGTTAACTATTTAACATGACAAATATACAAACCTTAAAAAACACATCACTAATTTGCTCACATCTCTAATTGTCAACAAATTAAAAAAAATTATTAAACGTAAAACCTACACAAAAGACTTGTGTTTGGAATATTGTAGTAAAATTAAAAATTATTTTAAAATTTAGTCAGTGGAAATAAAGCCTAAAAATTCGCGAAACAAAATGTAAATATTTAAGTGTCAAATACTTTTTTAAGTAACTCTACACTAATAGAAAAAAGCCCAAAAAATTTAGTTAAAACTACTAAAAATTAGTTAAGAATGATAATGCAGAAAAAAATGCTAAATTAGCAGATTATTTTTGCTATATATTAGTATTATAGGAACAGCAAAAATAAAACTGTAAAATATACATAATTTTAGTTATATTTGAGATAAATTTTTGTTAATGGAAAATAGCAAATTAACCCGCTAAAATCAGCAAAAAATTTTGCAAAATAATTAGTAGCCTAAAAAATCAAAAAAAATTTTAAATTTTCGAAGTTTTTTCTAGATATTTTTTAACGCAAATAAAAATCGAGTCTTTCGAAAACAGCAGTTTACAATTTTTTTTAGCAAATATTTCTGCTGATTTTAGCAGGAAAGACTGTTATTTGCATTCAACTAAATTTAACATAAAAATAGAAAAGATTTTGTATATATAACAGTTAAGTTTTGCTATTTTTAGTCTACTAATATTTAGCAAAATCTTCTGCAGATTTTACAGTACAATTTGTTATTTTAAATTAACTATAAGTTAGCTCAAATAAAGGGTTCTTCAACAGTGACGCTACAAAAGTAGAAAGACAGGGACAGCAAGCGACGCCATATTTCTTGCAGCTCTTTTGACATTTCTCTTCAGTAAGGTTTGCCATTTCATGATGGAAAGATATACGAGCCAAAAACGAGTCGAAATTATTAAAATTTACTACCGACATTCGGAGTCAGTGGCCGCAACGTTAAGAGCGCTACGTCCAATTTATGGTCGTCATAATGAATGGCTTCGTCAATAAACAAAACATGCGTTATTGGTCAGACAGCAAGCCACACGTACTCCATGAGTCATCATTGCATCCCGAAAAAATTACGGTTTGGTGCGGTTTATGGGCCGGCGGCCTCATTGGGCCGTACTTCTTCCGTGATGATCAAGACCGGCATGTTACAGTGAATGGGAATCGCTACCGTTCAATGATAACCGAATATTTTTGGCCCCAATTGGATGATATGGACTTGGAGGACATGTGGTTCCAACAGGACGGCGCCACAAGCCACACAGCGAATGTCACAATCAATTTATTGCAAACCAAGTTTGGAGAACATGTCATCTCACGAAATGGTCCAGTCGATTGACCGCCTCGGTCGTGCGATTTGACGCCGTTGGACTATTTCCTATGGGGCTACGTCAAATCTATGGTCTATGCCAACAAGCCAGCGACGATTGATGAACTTCGTACGAATATCGGCCGATTTATGCTTGAAAACCGAAGAAAATTGGGTTTAGTGTCTGGACTTCTGCAAGCGTGCCCGTGGTGGCCATGCAAAAGAGATCGATTTCCATACATAATGGCATCGAACGTACTTTCACAGGAATAAAAAATTTCATTGATATCCAAAACCGTTTTTGTTTTATTTAAAAAAACTTTTGTAGCGCTCTTATTGAAGAACCCTTTATAACTAAAATTCTGCAAATTTGACAGTTTTAATTTTGCTGTTCTTATTTTACTAGTATTTAGAAAAAAATCTAGTAATTTCAGCAGTTTTGTCTGCAGCATCACTTTTAACTAATATTTAGTAACTTTTCGCTATTTTTACAGATTTATTTCTATGAGTGTGAACAGTTAGCATTTTAATATTTGCTGCAGAGTAGACTCACTCTACCATTGTGAAAGCACTTAACAGTTTTAATTTTGCTATTCCTATATTACTAATATATAGCAAAAATAATCTGCTAATTTTAGCAGTTTTTTCTGCAGCATAATTTTTAATTAATTTTTAGTAGTTTTAACTAAATTTTTACAGACTTTTTTCTATTAGTGTAGTTATAAGTAACTCATTATTATATGTTTTACGATGATGCAGAAAGTAAGTCGGTGTCATTGTTGGTAGTTCAAAAAATACTGACATGTCCTTGCCGTTACTACACTGGGACATGTTTGCTATTAAAATTTAATAAAATATAAAAATATATAATTGTTTGCCCATAAAGAAACATCCATATAATCTCAGATGCATATTGCTTTATTTTAGTGACAGGTTGTAAAAATTTCATATTCTGTTGTAAACCCCTTTTTGGTTCAATATTTTCTTTTGTATTCAAATTACTAAAATCCTACAAAGATTACCAAGATAAGCAGTGACAGTTTAGGACATACCACTTCTCTTTGCTACAATATCCTAAGCCCAATTTAGTTGTCTTTGATGATTGTAGGGGTCAACATGCAAAAAAAAAAAAAAAGATTGCAGATTTTTAAAGGCAAAACAATTTGATTAAAAACAAAAAAAGAGGCACGCGTTTAAGAAAAGAAAGATACAAAGAACAACAATGGCCAACAAAGAAAAGATAATCTAAATATTGATGAAAATATTTGTAAGTTGTTACAACGAACAATGAAACAAAAACAACACAGCTCTTCATATTCATGTGTATAAAAAGTTCAACTTTAAATAATAAAAGAAAACAAGATTATCCTTAAACTTAACATTTGTGTGTATGTCCTTATACTATAAAAATCTTTCAAATCTCCTTGTTCTGTGTTTGAGTTATTAACTCATGAACAGTGTGAAGGCACCTTTATGTATGCAAAAATGTTAAGCATCCGTTTATTTGTCTTAACTGCTGATGCTGTTTTTGCAATTTTTTAAGCAATTGTTGATCCTTTTTTCAGCATTTTTTTTGTGTTTTTGTTTTAACAAGAAGGATTATTATTATCATTTTTTGTTGATGTTTGCTATTTTTCACAGCATGTGTTCTTTTTGTTGTCTTTTGTTCTCGAATTCTATAATTGTTTGTATTCGAACGAAAAAATTTAATAAATATTAAATTATTTCTATATGTTTTGTATGCTCATTTTAAATATCGAATAGATTTTAAAAGTATATTTAAAAATTTGTCTCAATCTTAAAGAGATGGCTTTTAATGCAAAATTCTCTATCCGGTCGGAAACTTTAGTTCCGTGCAGAAAACTAAAAACTCTATCGATATTACAAAAGTTTAAATTTGAATTTTTATTTCACTAAGGCCCCATTAATGAATGTAAGTACAGTTAAGTTTTACCCGACAGGTAGGTACAGTTAAGTTTTACCCGACAGCTAAACTCAAATTTTATATGAGAAACAACTACAGATGTACCAGTTAAAGCCCTATTTAGTCCCATTCAGTAATGGGACCTAAGTATAAGAGTTTAAAAGTTCACTAATTGAAATAAATCTATAAAAATTGCAGAAAAAGTAACTAAAAATTAGTTAAAAATGATGCTGCAGAAAAAACTGTTAAATTAGAATATATTTTCCGAAAAATGGGGTAACACCTAAGTATATGTTCATATATGGACATATATGAACATATGCATTTATTAAATATATGCGAACGTTGCTGTCCTTTATTATAAGGTTGTACGATAGATATAAATTTATGTATGACATTCAAATTAGGCGCTACATATGTTCCTTTTTTTATTCATGGCATTAACTATAATTCCATATTTATCCAAATATGAGTTCCTTTTACATATATGGAAAAATGTATTCTTCGAAATATGTTCATATACAAGTCCCTTTTGCATAAATTGAATAACATATACTTTCATATTTGTCCATATATGAGTGCCATTTCCATATATGAAATAACAGATGCTTCCAAATATGTCTGTATATGAAATTTTTTCCATATATGGAATCACATATACTTCCATATATGTTCATATAAAATCCATATATGTTCATAGAAAATCCATATTTGTTCATAAACCATATATGAACATGTTTGAGCGTATATGAACATTTTTCACCGGGTTTTTATACTTCAGTTATAAATTTTAACTTAAAACTTCTAATATTTAAAAAATTCTTGTTTTTTAATTATTTTTTCGGAATGTTTCGCAGACCTCCTAGGATGCGATTAGGGACGCTTAGGGGTTCGTGATCAACATTTGGAAAACTTTGTATAATTAAATTTTCATATCGGTTTTGGTATAGCTGTGGGAGTCAGATGTCGTCATTAACAAAAAGAATTACTGGCCAATTTTGCTTTGACGCTACACCAACATTCCGTATTTTAAAGTTAAAACACTTTGCAGGTTGGGAGGAAGTGCAGGATCTAACGCTAGTCAATTACTCGCAGGCAATCAAAAATTGAGTATTTCAAAAGAAATTATTTCAGGAACATAACTATATACTCTACGATATCAACATGTATACTCAGGATTTCCGAAATACAGACTGGAATAAGTTCAATACGATCCTTTGGAAAGACCTAAAAAAGAACTCCACCATATCTTTCCGAATGAAATTTGGAGAATTTCAAGTGAAATTAATTGTGAATTCTATTTGCAATTTGTCAAATTTGATCTTAAATCTGAACAAAAAATAACGGTAATTAATTGTCTTCCTACAATATTGAGAAAATTTTAAGAGAAATTTCGAATTTTTATTTCGAAATAAGAAAATTCTAAAATAGTAGCATTTACCACTTCAAATTTAGAAAATTCCATTAGAAGTTCAGTTCTGCAATTTTAATGAAAAAAATTCAAAATAAAATTTAGTTTTTTTCCCAAAAGGACCGTAAGTGGTTTTTCACGTGTAAAAATTTTAGTCGAACTTTAATTTTACTCAAATTTTAATTTAAATTATAAAAATGAACAATTTTTCAATTTTATATTAAAGACACAATCACAATATACAAAAAATGTGATTTTTCCCCAAGAAAAATAATAGTCTTGTACATTAAATTTGCGTGAAAACAATCTCTACTCAGTTTTCACGTGAAATTCATTGTCGTGGAAAATTATCATTTTTTTTTTTTTATAAGGAGGAGTATAACAATTTTTTCACGTGAAATCCGAACAATTTACGGTGCTTTACTATCAAACAGTATTTTATTTTTAAAGTCGACTTTATATTTAAACGGCTTTGTTCATTTTGTGTATGAAAATCCTAAAGAAATATTTACATTTTCAAATATTTTAATTGGTTGAAAATAAATTAACCAATCAGAATGCTCCAAAAATAAACTAGGTCAAAGCATGCTGCCACCCAAAATTTTAACTAAAGTCAACAAAAATATACATTTGGAAAATTAAATAGTAAGGGCGTTTATTTTCATTTAAAAAATTGTCAATAAAAATTGGAATTTTGTATTAAAAAATGCGAAATTTTAAAATTAAATTTCTTTTTGTCATTTGAAATTAGAAAAATTTCAAACGAAATTGATCTGCATACAATTTTGAAAATCTAATTTGAAATTTAGATCTTTTAACTACATTTCTCCACAAACTTTAATTTTTTTATAATCAAAATTATCAGTTTCTTAATGAATTTGTTAAAATATCTATTGAGATTTTTTAAATGACGACTGGTTAAATGAAAATAAGGAAAACATTTTATATTTCATATTATTATTCATAACAAATTTGTATTTCTTTCACTTTATCCTTTTTTCTCCTCTTTTTTCTCTCTTCTTTCCCTCTTTTTCCTTTTTTCTCTTCTTTTTCTCTCCTTTTTCCCTATTTTTCGATTTCGTTGAGGGGGGGGGGGGGGGGGGGGGGAATGGTGGAGAGGGTATTATAAGTTTGTGCTGATGTTGTAACACCAAAAAATATTGGTCCTAGACCCACCTTATAGTATACCGATCGGCTCAGAATTTTTTTTATTTCGATTGAACGATGTCCGTCTGTCTGTCTGTCCATGCATTCTTGTGAACACTCTACAGGTCGCAAATATTAAGATATTTTGATGAAATTTGGTACACCGACTTATGTCGGCCCAAGGACGACGTCTATTGTTTTGGTCCATGTTTAGGCCTAGTGCCCATATAAGGGTACCCCCCAAAATTGTCTGTTTTACACGCTGCAGGTCGCAAATACGAAGATATTTCAATGAAATTTGGTACACACACCTATTTTGACCCAAGAACGAAGATTATTGATTTTGGTTAAAATCCGTCCATCTTTAGACCTAGTGCCCATATAAGGGTCCCCCCAATCGTGTAACCATGCAAATCACAAATACGAAGATATTTCAATGAAATTTGGTTCGTTGACTCACATGGTCCCAAGGAAAAAGCCTATTAATTCTAAATAGGATCGGTCCATATTTGGACCTATCGCCCATATGGGCTATATTTTCGATTTTCTCTTCTTTTATGATTTTATAGAAAATTTTGACACAAGTCTGTTTTAACGCATTCAAATTTCGGATCCAAACATTAGTTGGCTTTAAATCAGACTGGTGTAGGGTATTATATAGTCGGCATGCCCGACTTTAACTTTTTTAATTGTTTTTAATATAGTTTAAAAATATAGACAAATATAGGTTTTTAGAAGCATTTAAACTTATTTTGATTAGCTAACAACGAAATTGATTATATCAATTAAAATTTTAATTGATTTTTCACCTATCACTCAAATGATACTATTAATTACTAAAAAATGTATACGATTATTTGAAACAAATTTCGATTAAAGTGGTAATAATATCAATTAAAACATTAATTGAAAATAAAAAAAAATAATATGAAATTGTAAAAATATGTGTGTAGTTGATGTTTTTACTCAATATAAAATTTGCTGGAATTCAAGTTGAAAACAAGCGTAATTCCAGTCACTTTTTCCAATTTCAAGCCTTGATTTATACTTGAATTATACTATAATTCAATAGCATACTCCAGCAAAAATGACACTGGAATTCCAGTCGAACATAACAGTGTAAATACCCTTGAATTCAAGCCTTGAATTACAGTCCAATTCAAGTTTAAACAACACATTAAAAACCCTTGTATTCAAGCCCTATCTTCAAGCTATTTGATACAATTTATTTGCAGTTATATAATTATTTTTTCACCACATTCATTATTTTAAAATGTTGCAAAAAATAGCGGTATTACTTTCAATTTTATATTTTTTTGCAAAAAGTTTATTAAAAAATTTAATTTTCCTACAAAAATGTTTTTGCAAATATTTCCTAAACTATAGCTAACTTTAAAATTCTAGGGCCATATTCGTGATCTGCGCCGCAGTCTATTAGAAATAATATATCGCAATCCCGATGCATCAAATTTTTCTTATTTTGTTGCACTGTGTTATTTAGCAAAATTTTATCCTGATTTTAGCTGGTTAATTTGCTTTTTTTGATTAACAAAAATTTAGCTCAAATATAACTAAAATTCTGTATATTTAAAAATTTTATTTTTACTGTTCCTGTATTACTAACATTTAGCAAAAAATCTGCTAATTTTAGCAGTTTTTTTTGCAGCATCATTTTTAGTAGCCTTCCGGGAGAGCCGGAAGTCCCCCCCCACGGTACTCCTGGGTCCGAGCCCCTCCCAATATTAATTTCGGTTTTTTTCATTTTTAATTCCAGAGGTGGTCATAATTTTTTTTTTACGAAACCCCATAAACTGCAGTTTTGCCAAATTTTTAAATACTTACCAGACCCAATTTGATCGACTTTCATTTTACGCATAATTATACGCATATAATTTATTCGAAAATTCTTTCGATTTTTAGCCTAAAACTTAGTTTTTTAAAATTTACAATTTTTTAGTAGCATATTAGTAATGAAAAAAAAAATACTTAAAAATAGTAGTAAAATACTCCATATTTCGTTGAATACCCAAATCCTTCTCCTCAAAAATGTGTCCCCAAACCGAAGTCGAAATCCCTAATTTGGGCTCAAATCGCCTTACTTGACAACACTGTTAAAAACTCATTTGGGAAAATAAAATCCTTCTTGACGTAATTTCTCCTACATGTTAGTTTATTTAAAAAGTTATCGACGTCACATTTCTGTATCATAAATCTTTAATTTTCTCTATGAAATTAATTTCTTAAGTGCACAAAATTCCCCATTCCAATACTTAAAACCGTCTTTGTTGCAATCAACAATTTGCTTTAAAGATCAATAAAATTATTTTTAAAATAATATAAGCAACAAACAATATTGACTATAATTAATTTCAAAAGAGATAAAATAATTAAAAATAAACTTTTAAGTACGTATTGTTAGAGTGGTTAAAGACAAAACAAAAACCTCATACAATTGCTATTAAAAAATAACAAAAACTCTAAAAACATTTATTGCAAAATTCTTATTACCACACAATGATAATTAATTTTAAATTGAATTAAGCATAAATTATCAATGGTCGTTCAATTTAGTGGAGAAAAAAACAACAAAATTCAATATTATAAATTGACAAGCGTTAATTTTAAGCATAAGATACTGTGAGAGACTATGAAGAATTGTGTAAAATGCTACACCAAAAGGGCTGTCGAAACAATTAAAAATCTGTTAAATAAATGTATGATAAATTTATATTCAATAGACTCTACTCTGACTGTGGTTTAACTGACATTTTCAAACAAAAAGAAGGAGATTGAATCAAAAACTAATATAAATGATATTTTTGAAATATCGACAAATAATGATGCAAAAGTAGGTGTTGAGTTAGTTTCTTTAATAAATTTCCTTTCTTTTTCTTTTGCTTAGAAAGAAGTATGTACTTTATATAAAAATCATTAATTTTCATGGTTTTAATAAATGATGGTGGTTTTTTATTTTAAATTTTCATTATCAGGGTGGTCTTTTTAATGTTTGCTAAATTATTCTTTTGTATGTTCGTATGTATGACTGAAACAATTTTCAAACACAATCATGTGAATTTAGAATAAGTCCTTTAATGGATTTTAAATTTTCTATTTATTTTTTTTTTGTTGCTTTACTAATTATCAGTTTTAATAAATGATATTTTGATTTAGGTTTTTCTCTACAAATATTGAACCCTCTATTGTATTTTATACATACAATAAACCTGGGAACCTGTTATCATCAACACTCTTGAGTTCGGTTAATTCCATTGTGGACACTTCTTTGCTTTTATTGTTGTCAGGCGGCAAAAAGATCAAACGTTACAATTATCAGGACACGGCCAATTATAGGATTTCTTTTTGTTAGAAGAGCCTTCGAAATGAGAAGAAAGTAAAATTAAAATCCTTTATCTTTTAAAAGGACATCTTAGAGTTTATTGTTTTACAAATCCTATGTAGTGAATCTGTTTTTTTTTTTTTTCGTTATAAAGTTAGTAACACTATTTAGATTGTGTGATTAAATCTATAGTGGCTTTTTTTTTGTATCACACAATTTTATTTTTTTATCTGATAATTGCTGGTTCTAAGGGTAACTTGGTTTGTTTATTGAAAAATATCTGTGGTTAAAGCGGTAAAATTTCTTTTGATATTTTTTCTCTAATTTTGCCTGCATTTTACGATAAGAATCACACTTTGTTGACATCAGGTACAATGTAAAGATTTTTATTGGTACCAAACATCAGTTTTATTTTCTAAAATTGACCCAAAAAAATCCTAAAGGCCTTGCTGCTTGTTTTCCTGTTTTTTTCTCTTCTTCCTGTTTATGTATTGTATTTGCATTTGTTGCATTTGTATATTGCTTTCTATACATAGAAAGGCCAAAATCATAGAACTAAAATTCTCTGAATTAGTTGTAAGGCACGCGTCATATGTTTTTATATATTAAGATGAAAATATTTTTTTATTACATTTACAATTTTTGTGCCTCGTTTTATTGTTCCTTTATTTGTTAGAACTTACGTACTGGCATCTTGTAGAAAAGTAGTGCAATAAAATAATTATGTTTTAAATAAAATTATATATTATGTTGTATTTTATGTTGTAAAAATACATATTTATTTATAAAACATAACCCGTATTATAATTTATATTCATTTAATATTCAATGTTATGGAAGAGTTAGTTTTTTATATTAAGGGTACACTCTAATTAATTTTAGTTTAAATTTACCCAACTTATAATGGAAAACTGGACTTCTACTTTAAATATGATAAAATGAAAAAAGATTTTGATGAATTTCTTCTATAATAAATGTTTCAAATTCAGCAAACTTTTTGCTAAAGGAAAAAGTTTTTAGAAAATTATTGATATTCTGTGGAAAAAATGTTTTTCTGGAAGAAAAATTCCTAGACATCTAAAGCTTTTTATAGAAAGATTCCTCAGAATCCGGAAACTGTAGCGTTTTTCTTGTTCCCCGAAACTTAGGGGATTTCCTACAGGAAAAACCCTTAAAATCTGAGAATTTTTCTATAGGAAAAAGTACTCCCTCCGATTCTGAGGTCTTTGCAGAAGAAAAAGTCATCACAATCTAATGCTTTGTCTTTAGAAAAATTTTCATAATCTTCGACCACATTTTCCTATTGAAAAAGACTCATATTTTGTACACTTTTTCCCAGACAAAAAATTTTTTTTTATCATAAAATATTAATATATTTTCCATAACAAATTAATTCGAAACAGGTGGTGTATCTTAAATGGTTTCGATTAAGCTCCAACGCACTAACCATGAAACTTTCTGATTCACCAAAGACAAATTTTACAAGCCTGGAACAAAAGTAATGTGAATCGGAATCTTTTAAAGACAAAAAAATGTATCATTACCTTTCAAAAGTACACTCACAAAAGTTTGTAAGTATAATATACTGAAAATGACAGTTAAAACAAAGGTACACTCATAGAAATAAATCTGTAAAAATAGCAGAAAAAGTTACTAAAATTAGCAAATTTTTTACTAAATACTAGTAAAATAAAAACAGCAAAATTAAAACTGTTAAATTTACAAAATTTTAGTTATATTTAAGTTAACTTTATTTAATTGAAAATAGCAAATTGTATTGTAAAATCTGCAGAAAATTTTCCTAAATATTAGTAGACTAAAACGAGTAAAAAGGTTAAAGTCGGGCATGCCGACTATACAATACCCTACACCACTCTGGTGTATTGTTTGGATCCGAAATTCGAATGGGTTAAAATGGGGCTTGTGTCAAAATTTTCTATAATGTGAGTCAGCGCACCAAATTTCATTAAAAAATATCTTAATATTTGCGACCTGCAGTTTGTTACCAAGCCAATTTTGGGGGGACCCTTATATGGGCACTAGTTCTAAACATGGACCGATGTTCACCAAAAACAATAGGCTGCGTTATTGAGCCAACATAGGTCTGTGTACCAAATTTCATCAAAATATCTTAATATTTGCGACCTGCAGCGTATAAACAGTATAATTTTGGTAGGACCCTTATATGGGCACTAGGTCTAAACATGGACCGATGTTCACCAAAATCAATAGGCTGCGTTATTGGGCCAACATAGGTCTGTGTACCAAATTTCATCAAAATATCAATATTTGCGACCTGCAGCGTATAAACAGTATAATTTTGGTAGGACCCTTATATGGGCACTAGGTCTAAACATGGACCGATGTTCACCAAAATTAATAGGCTGCGTTACTGGGCCGATATAGGTCTGTGTACCAAATTTCATCAAAATATCTTAATATTTGCGACCTGCAGCGTATAAACAGTATAATTTTGGTGGGACCCTTATATGGGCACTAGGTCTAAACATGGACCGATGTTCACCAAAATCAATAGGCTACGTTATTGGGCCAACATAGGTCTGTGTACCAAATTTCATCAAAATATCTTAATATTTGCGATCTGCAGCGTATAAACAGTAAAATTTTGGTAGGACCCTTATATGGGCACTAGGTCTAAACATGGACCGATGTTCACCAAAATCAAACTTGTTCGTCCTTGGGCCAACATAGGTCTGCGTACCAAATTTGATAAAAATATCTTAATATTTGCGACCTGTAGAGTGCGCACGAGATTGCATGGACAGACAGACAGACGGACGGACGGACAGACGGACATCGTTAAATCGAAATACAAAAAAATTCTGAACCGATCGGTATACTATAAGGTGGGTATACGACCAATATTTTTTGGTGTTAGAAACATCAGCACAAACTTATAATACCCTGACCACATAGTGGTGTAGGGTATAAATGGCAAAAATAAACTGTAATATCTAAAAAAATGTTTGCTATTTATACCCTACACCACTATGTGGTCAGGGTATTATAAGTTTGTGCTGATGTTTGTAACACCAAAAACTATTGGTCGTAGACCCTTATAGTATACCGATCGGTTCAGAATTTTTTTTTTATTTCGATTTAACGATGTCCGTCTGTCCGTCCGTCCGTCCGTCTGTCTGTCTGTCCATGCAATCTTGTGCGCACTCTGCAGGTCGCAGATATTAAGATATTTTGATGAAATTTGGTACGCAGACCTATGTTGGCCCAAGGACCAACAAGTTTGATTTTGGTGAACATCGGACCATGTTTAGACCTAGTGCCCATATAAGGGTCCTACCAAAATTATATTGTTTATACGCTGCAGGTCGTAAATATTAAGATATTTTGACGAAATTTGGTACACAGACCTATCTTGGCCCAATAGCGCAGCCTATTGATTTTGGTGAACATCGGTCCATGTTTAGACCTAGTGCCCATATAAGGGTCCTACCAAAATTATACTGTTTTTACGCTGCAGGTCGTAAATATTAAGACATTTTGATGAAATTTGGTACACGGACCTATATTGGCCCAATAACGCAGCCTATTGATTTTGGTGAACATCGGTCCATGTTTAGAACTAGTGCCCATATAAGGGTCCCCCCAAAATTGGCTTGGTTACAAACTGCAGGTCGCAAATATTAAGATATTTTAATGAAATTTGGTGCGCTGACTCACATTATAGAAAATTTTGACACAAGCCCCATTTTAACCCATTCGAATATCGGATCCAAACAATACACCAGACTGGTGTAGGGTATTGTATAGTCGGCATGCCCGACTTTAACCTTTTTAATCATTTTAAGCTAAATTTAGGTGTCTATTTTGGTAATATCAGCAGAAATATTTGCTAAAAAAAACTGTGAAATGCTGTTTTCAAACGGTTCGATTTTTATTTGCATTTAAAAAAATCGAAAAATTAGGCTACTAATTATTTAGCAAAATTTTTTGCTGATTTTATTAGGTTAGTTTGCCATTTTCTATAAACAGAAATTTAGCTCAAATATAACTAAAATTTTGTATATTTAACAGTTTTATTTTTGCTATTCTTATATTACTAATATATAGCAAAAATAATCTGCTAATTTAGCAGTTTTTCCTGCAGCATCATTTTTAACTAATGTTTAGTAGTTTTAACTAAATTTTTTACAGACTTTTTTTCTCTTAGTGTATATATATATACAGTTAAAAAGGCGTCAAAGGCATTTACCTTTAAAATAACTAAAACTTTCGTTATTTCTATCTGTTGAAATATAACTAAAAAATGCATTTAAAATAACTAACAAAAAAAAAAAATTAACTGACAAATTTTTACTACAAAAATTTTAAAACAACTGACAAAATGGGTAAAATCTACTATTTTTCTACAGTTAATACTTTTGATATTATAAAAGTATATTTTAATAAAAAAAAAACTTTTTTTTTCTTTCGATTACAAAAATATGTGTAATTACTTCAACCTATTTAAAATTTGAAGTAAAAATTCAAACGGTTCTACAGTTATAATGCTTTTATGCATTGGAAACTAGGAATATATCAGTAACAGCAAATATAAACTAGACAAAAAATTTCAAAAAATTCAACGAACTTTTTTATTTTTTAAATAACTAACAAAAATAACTGTTTACTGTAAAATTACTGTTTTGGTAGTAGTTTACTATGATGTTAAAAATAACTGCTTTAAACAACTGTTACGAAATTACAGTACTTTTCTTTAGTTGTTTTCTTAAATAACCGTCATAACAGTTGTTTTGCATTTTCCTATAGAAAAAAAACTTATAATACCCTGACCACATAGTGGTGTAGGGTATAACAACTGTAATTACTAGAGCTATGAATTCCATGCAAATTCATGTTATTTCTCGATATTCCAAAACTAATATGGACTAAGTATTTATCCAAATCGTCAAATTTAGAACAAAATAGCATCGATTTGTAGTTGCATATTTTTGCATATTGCGAATTAAATGCATATTTGGTGCCTTTTTAATGCATATTTTGGCCTTTTTAATGCATATTTGTGCATATTTTTCATTTTAGTAGCATTTTTTAATTTGTAAAAAATATAAAAATTTTATTCGTTTTCATATTTTGATTCAACCAAAATATTTATGTTTTTTTTATTATTTTTAAAAATGAACATTCTTAAAAATCTTATTGACCTACGGAAAAGCATCGAGTTCTGTGTCTGTTTGCAAAATAACTAACTTTTTATGTGTTAAAGTGCGTTATTTTTGCAAAAGTAATAGTTTTTAGTACATATTTTCTACGTTTTTTATGCACATTTGTCTTTTTTAGCCACATTTTTAGGCACATATTTTCGATTTTTAAGTGCATGAAATTCCTTGCCCTAGTAATTACTATTAAAATCAAGAACTACTGATTACTACACAAACAACTTTTATGAGCATACTCACCTTCTAATAGTTGTCGAAAACATACCAATGATTCTGAACATGATTTCGAAAAGTGGAATATGATTGTCCAGATTAAATATGATTGTAGACGAGAGAAAAATATTATAACCGAAAGAAAAGACAGATTTTTACTATAAAATGATTATGGACTACCATATAATATAAAAAGTATGATTAATGCATTAATAATATGCTTGCAGCAACCATGTATTGCAGTAGAGAACATAGTTTTTTAGTCGTGATCATATTGCAACCACATTTTTTCTCCGCGTGTTTATATATATATATATGTTCCCCCGGTTCCTATAAGGAGCATAGGGCCTTAACAAATTTTCGCCATTCTGATTTATCCGGTGCCAGGTTCTTGATTTCACCCCAACTTCTTCTAGACATTGTGACCTCCGCGTGTTTACCTATTATTTATATATTCTCGTCCTGGCTATAAAATTTTTTTTTGTGATGTTTCAGTTGACGGATACTACTGCACACAGTTCCCACGACACTCGCTTCTATGTACCGGAACGACTTGGGGCCCAACAAGCCCCGACCAAGGAATGCCACCTCAACAAACTTACAGTGTGTATGTTTGTCCTTTTTTTTCTAACTTCGAGCAACATTATTGCTCCAAATCCTTTTGGCCCGTGCCGGAATCGAAAAAAACTCAGGACATGGTTCTGTTCAGAACCATTGACACCTTGGCGGAGCATCAGTCAGGTGTAACATCTTCAATCAGTGGGTTCACCTCACGAAGCATAGCAGAAGAAACTGCAGTGGGTTAAGAACCCACAGGGACTGTGACGAAAATTACATGGCCTCATGCTGTAGCAGCTCATCGTCATCACAGACGTCGGCGACATCGTCGGCTCTGACGCCATCGGTTACGATGACGCCGATCCCGTCCCAACAGCAACAACCACAACACCAACAACAGACACCACAACTAACACCACATGTGGCTGTCCCCCGACCTGAGGTGATAACCTTCATGCAATTAAACTGTACCGGCCTCCAAGGTAAGATTACGGAGATAACCGGATTTATGCAGCTCCATAAAGTCATGGTCGCTACTGTCTAAGAAACAAAGCTCAATGCCACCTGCAGCCTTCAGAGTTGTAACAACTACAACATTCAGCGCAAGGACCACACAAGAAGCGGAGGCGGGCCTCGCATTCATTATAGATAACACCGTGCAGTACAGAATGATCTCGCCTGATCCAAACGTACGTGATACTTACCTAGAACACCATGGTATAGCGGTAAAGTCAGGAGCTGCCGAGATCGAACTGTACAATGTGTATATTCCGCCAGTGCCTAGCTGCCCCACAGGATATCACCCGGATATTAGAACCCTCCTGGTGGGTGATAACCGCATGGTGATTTCAACGCACACCATGAGCTCTGGCACTCCAATTTGGGGGAAGACCAGAGAGGGATAGCCCCGGTGGAACAGGTCGATGATTTTACATTCTGCACACTGAATGAGGATGCCCCACCAGAATTTTAGTAAATTGCACTAGCTCCCCAGACATAACAATTTCGAGTGCAGGTCTGATAAATTACGCCACCTGGCGATCAATTATATCGTTGGCCTCAGACCACATATAATAATCTTAGACCATCTATAATTATCACGCTCGATGAAAGGACGCGAACCAGGGAGCATCCTACAGACGCATCTCCCTACTGTCACCGGTCGCAAAGACGCTTGAGTCATTAATCCTCCCCAGTCCCACACAGCATTTTCAGTTTGCTCAGCACCAACATGTATTCCGAAAGCAACGTAGTACAATAATAGCTTTAACCGCCTTTGCCACACAGATAACTAGCGGTCTAAATCAGAACTGCCCCTGGCAAAGGACAGTTCTAGTGGCGCTTGACATATCAAAAGCGTTTGATAACGTCAGCCACGCGATCCGCTTCAGACCCACCGCCGAATCCAGTCTCCCAAATGGTGGGAGACTGGATTCGGCGGTGGATAGTAAATTATCTGTGTGGCCGCCAGTCGTTTGTGGAGTTTCGAAACAGAAAGTCCAAACCTCGCAGAATTAAACAAGGAGTCCCTCAGGGTGGAGTTCTCTCCCCAACATTGTTTAATTTCTACGTTTTCAAACTCCCGGATCCAACACAAGGAGTGAAATTGATTTCATACGCCGACAACTGTACGATACTGACGACGGGTCACGACATTGATGGCTTATGCGGTAGGATGAACAGTTATCTTCATGATCTTACGAATTTCTTCACTGGAAGGAATATGCAGCTCTCCCCTGCAAAATTCTCGGCGACTCTTTGTACTACTTGAACGAAAGACGTAAGGCTAGAACTGAATGTAGTAGTCGGTGGCGTACAAATTCTGGCGCTTAACCACCCCAAAATTCTTGGAGTCACATTCGACAGCCTGTTCATGTCCTCAGCGCACTCCACTGCAATTTGCAACAATATGCAGAGAAGGAACAAGGTCCTCAAGTCGCTAGCCGGCAGCTTTTGGGGTATGGACAAAGAACCCTTATTGGCAACCTACAAAACGATTGGTTGGTCAGTGGTCGCCTAGAGCCAGCGATACCCAGTGGAGAAAGCTCCAAACCTGCCAAAAATCTGCCCTCAGAACAAATACTGGATGCCTACAGATGTTCTCAGTACAACATATCCATGAGGAAACGAAAATTCTTACAGTAAAGGAACACTGCCAAATGCTCTCGAAGCAGTTGCTGCTGGGATGTCATCGGAGGGGCCACCCGAATCACCATCTTACGGAGGTGAATCCCCCCAGGCATGTCAGAAAGGACCTTCGCATTTTTAAGGGTACGATCCAGCATTATATGAAAGATCCGCTGGACGAAGCATCATATCCTTATGGACTCATCCGGTTGAGGCGGCCCGGTTCCTGGGTCTGGATCTAGGCGAGCCAGCAGAACTCGAAGAAGATTAATCGAACACATACATATTTTACAGGTGCAGTTGCTACAAGAACAACAACTGCACACAGTCACTGCATTCGATTTTTTCCATAGCAAAATATCGATACCGTTTAATCTTTGCGGGTCATCCGGCTTGCCGGAATATGTATATACATTTTATAATGTCATAGATATTGGCTTTTCTTGATTCTGGCGATTTCGTTTTTCACAATCCTAGAAGCAGGACCAACTCTCTAAATATATAGTATTTGTACGAGCTTTTTTTATGAGTGTAATATTGACACATGCGACAATATACCAAAGGAAGTAAATCTTATCATATGTAACAGAAGACAGACTTAAGGACAGCCAATGAAGATATTATTCTGTAAATAAGATCCTAGGACCAATTTATCAATCAATTTTATTTACTTGTTTTTTGTAGATTCCAAAATAACATCAAAAAGTATTTACCGTCGGCTAAGTCAAATTCTAAATAGTAGCTCTAAAAAAATACAATAACTCGTGCAAAATAATATCTGACAGATATAAACAAAAACACTACAAAAAAACAAGTTATACAACATAAGTTAAACAATGGTTGTTGATTTTTTTCAGATGTATTTAATTTAATTGTGTCTAAAATACCTAAAGCCAACGGCAGAAACACACACCAAAATAATATAAAGCAAAAAAACACAACTGGTAATCGCGGTAAAAAAAAATTTATCCCAGAGATTTAAGAATATTTAAAAAAAATACTTTGAAAATAAATTGAGTACACCAATATATGAGAAATAATTTTAGAAAGGAGTATCATGAGTTTTAAAAAACCACTCATGAAAACCGTATTATCTACACTTGGTGTTTTTATTACCAAAACAGCAACAACTAAAGACTCTTTGTTACTCTTTAACAAAACCTCGTACTCTTATTTTACTTATTTAACACAAACACACACTTATCACACTCACACACATTTATCATTGATAACAGTTACTCACTCACACACCCATCTAACCAACTCATTCAATGACATACCGGTTTCCCTCACAAACTGTATATATTGCGACATAAAATTTTAGAGTGTCACACGAACGAGTAAAGAGACCATATTATACCAACACCAAGAAAATATACACATACTATCTCACCTTTCATAAATGGATATAAACAAACTGTCCTCTACACGTATAATAGTCCATAGTAGTATAATATTGTTGTTGTTTATTTTTGTGGTGATATACTTCTGAATACATGTGCTACTGTATGTGCGACTCGAAGCTATACCAACACTCTAACTGTATGCTAGAAAAGTTCCAGATCCAATTTTTGACTCACTGGTGGCTCCCTACTGCAGTTAGAAAGGGAAAGCGTTAGAATATTATGTGAATGCGATGTCGTCGTCATTGTTGTTGGTTTTTAAAGGTGCGTAAGTATGTGTTTGTCATATGTTTAAATTTAATAGTTGCGTGTGATTGTTATTATTTTTTTTTCTTATTGAGTTTGTCTCCTAAAATCTAAAAAAATTTTCAAAATGTACTCGACTTTTAAACGTCTCTACGTTATTTCGTTGTTTCCTTTTCTGCAGTTGATATATTCCACTCCTGCCTTAGGATTCATACAATATTATGCACATCCATTGTATCTTATATTTACTTGCGTTTATGTATAGCAAAGTGACATTATAGGAGTTTATCCTATATGGCTACTTTACATTTTTTTTCTTTAAATTGTATCCAATTGGTGCTTAATAGATGTTTGTAGGTGTACATTAATAGGTGGTTTCTATAAGACGTTCGCCGTGAGACGAATTAAGGGCTCGTTAGCTATACTTACATGTAACGTACCCTAACGTAACGGGACGGGGAGAAAATCTGCAGTTATAGATAAAAGAAAACGAATCATATGTTTTTAACAAAAAATTTTAATTTTCATTGTTATTCATTATTAGTTTTGCATAATTTTTAAATTTGATCACTTAATATTGTTTGTATTATCCCTTTTGATTAGTTTTCTCCAATTTGGCTTAGTAAACATAACGTGCAATATCAATTGTCACGTTAATACGGAAAGAAAATCATTTCGTTTTCGTAGCCTAAGTGCTTCTGTGTGTTTTCTATAGGATAGGTTGAATCAACTGATTCGTCACGTTACGTTTACGTATGACTAATTCTGCCTTTAGTGACTACATGCATTTTGTTTTAGATTTGCTGTATTTTGTTATTGTAATTTCATTCATCTGAACCAAAACGTTACCTATAAATACCACCTAAATCTGTAAAAAGGGGTGTTCGTTCAAAATCTTTAACACTGAGGATGATTGCAGAATTAGAACTAAATTTCATTGAAGCTATCTACGAGTCCACGTATTCTGAGATAATGGAATTGATGACAAGTAATTTAAAAGTTAATAGAGACAACAAGATCTGAAAAGCTGAGAAGTGGTGAGCTTGAAATACATGAATCGGGATGTGGGCGTGGGGATCTTGGACCCAACTTGCTTTTTTGATATTTTTACTTATGCATGTAAATTTTTACTGTATGTGCTTATTGTGCCATTTTTAAGATTTTTGAGCTTTAAAATTGACTCTTAAGATTTTCCTTTTTAAAAGTGCTTTTCAGTCAAAAAAATGCATTTTTCCTTCCTTAAATTTTTCATTAATTATACCCTACACTAGTACGTGGACTGGGTGTAATAAGTTTGTGCTGATGCTTGTAACACCTTTCACTGTTTTGTTTCGATTTAACGATACCCGTCTGTCTGTATGTCTATCCATGTAAAGACAAAGCCTATTGATTCTATTTAGATAGAATTAGTCTGTATTTGGAGCTTTCGACCATATAGACACTACTTCCGATTTTCTCTTAAATACACCTAACATTAGGTAAAATCAGAACTTCTTACCGTTTTCTAATTGTTTTTATCATTTTATAGACAAATTTTGAAGCAAGCCGATTTCAACCCATTCAAATTGCGGATCCAAACCTTAGTATGGCCGGCATGTCCGATTCTAACTTTTTTAAGTCGTTTTGTTTTTAAAAGCGTTATTTTTTCCTTTTTTAGCATTTTTACCTTTTCCAGCAGTTCTTTTTTTACCATAAATACAATTTTTTTTGCGCCTTGTTGTCTTGTCTGCTTATGAGTCCCCCATGTACCACCCCTGTAAAAATATTTATATTTTCAATTATTTTGATTGATTGAAGATATATTAACCAAGCGGAATACTCAGAAAACAAACCCAGTCAAAGCATATTTTGATTCAAAATTTTAGCTAACGTCGAATTTGACAAAAATATACCTTTGGAGAATTTGGATAGTAAGGCTGACTATGTTTAAGATTTATAATGGTAAAAGGTTAAAAACTGCACTCCTGCACATTTTTGAGCTTCGCAAAGATGGATAATCTTATTAAGAAATAACAGGGCAGCTCAGGTTTACCAAAAATATAGTTATTAAAGATTTAGAGAATTTAATCAAATATGACAATATAACCAACATTCTGCGAAATAAGAATGATATGCCCTATAGAGAGCTCCACAACGTTGGCTAGATCTCAACTACTCAAACATTTTAACAAACTTTGGTCCAGACCATCGTGCAAAATGTATGAAATTTGCAAGATTCCGAACTATAGCCACTTAGCGATGATTTACTTGTCAAAAGATAAGTTTTGGTATTCATATTGCCACATTTAGAACAAATATTTTCCACCCTATTGAATTTCTGATAAAACGCGAAAAATCGCGAATTTAAAAAAATCTGAAACACGTGTTCACTTAAATCGACTATAGATTACACTATGCCTCAGTCAAAATCGGGATAGGATGAAACCAACGGGAAATGTTATATCGGTCAAAAACAAGTTATACGTGTCCCGGAGTTTCGCTGGGTCACCCCTAGGAATCGAGATATATCTTTTTTTTTACATAACTCGAGAACCACTAGTCCGCTTTTGCTCAAATAATTTAAAAAAAATTAAAAATTACAATTCCTTTAATCTGTTCATATAACGTTTTTCTATACACTCAACACTTTTGCCGGTAAAAATAAATGTTTGTTACCGCTATCATAAAAATCAATAACCTTTTGTTTATTACTTTTTTTTAATATTTTAGGCAAAAAATATTTTTTTCTTCATACATTTATTTTTACCGGCAAAACTGTTGAGTATATAGAAAAACGTTATATGAACAGATTAAAGGAATTGTAATTTTTAATTTTTTTAAAATTGTTTGAGCAAAATCGGACTAGTGGTTCTCGAGTTATGTCAAAAAAAATACCACCAAAGGTCAAATCGATATATTTCGATTCCTAGGGGTGACCCAGCGAAACGCCGGGACACGTATAACTTCTTTTTTACCGATATAACTTTCCCCGGTAGTTTGAACCCTTCCCGATCACTGACCCCTACCATTTGTCTCACAGTCTTATGATATGTAAGTTTAACATTTCAATCACAAACATCTTCATACCAAAGAGTCAAAAATTTGTTTTTTTTATAGAATATCCTTGAAAATAGGACATGTCTGGATATGCTTTAACATGTTGTATATACCGCTGGACACACCTTTCATATGATACTTATATTGAGTATGTTGTCTTAAGCTAAAATGCAAAATTCTTACAAAAACTAAAAAAAATACCTTTTTTAAAAATGGTCCAGCTCGTGAGATCTCATTGCTAGACCCGAAATATTTTGGGAATCATCATAAATTTTTATTTTGACACTTTTTTTATTTTTTTTTTTCGTGAGTCGGTCTAATAAGTATATGTGTTTCCGGCGTTTCGCTGGGTCACCCCTAGGAATCGAAATATATCGATTTGACCTTTGGTGGTCTTTTTTTTTTGACATAACTCGAGAACCACTAGCCCGATTTTGCTCAAACAATTTTAAAAAAATTAAAAATTACAATTCCTTTAATCTGTTCATATAACGTTTTTCAATATACTCAACAGTTTTGCCGGTAAAAATAAATGTATGAAGAAAAAAATATTTTTTGCCTAAAATATTAAAAAAAAGTAATAAACAAAAGGTTATTGATTTTTATGGTAGGAGCATAGGGCCTCAACAAATTTCTTCCATTCGGATCTATCCATCGAAATGCTTTTGATTTCGGGATAGGTTTTCTGCATTTTACTCGCTACGGTTTGAATTTGTTTGCGCCATATATGAGCTGGTCGACCTTGTCTGCGGCTTCCCTGTGGGTTACATGCGATAGCATTTCCAGCAATATCTGAGGGTTCTTTACGGATGGTTTGCCCAATCCGGCTATTGGTGTTTGTCGAGTTTCAAGCCACAAGTTTTTATTTCAGATAGTTTGCGGCCAAAAAACACGCAGTATTCCACGAAGACATTTGTTTGCAAACACTCGTAGTGACTGGATATCTTTAGAGTTAGCATTCTAGGACTAACATCCGTTTAGCAATGTTGATTCCCATTGGAGTTGAATATGTTAAATTTAACACGACGTGAGATTTCCACATCCTGGTGAGCTGCCCAAAAGACAGAGTTGCCTTTTTAATTCGACTTGAGATGTCTGCGCTTCCAGTATTGATGATAACAGCTCCAAGATAACAAAAGGAGTCTACCTCCTCTAGAGTTTCGTTATTAATCAGAAAGGGACTTGTGTTTTCTGATCGAATTCTCATGCTGATGTTAATTTTTAGCTCAGCTTTTGCTGATATTTACGATTTTTTCTGAAGCTTCATTGACATATCAGAATAGCTGTGGGAGAGGTGGCAGATATCATCTGCATACTCGTGGTCCTCCAACCTTTCGTTGAGCCCCCAAACAATACCTCTGATTTCGATCATTGCTGGACTCAGAACAATATCTAGCATAATATTGAACAGTAGTGGTGACATTACATACAAGCATGCCCCTTGATATAGGCTTCTGATTACTTGAATCACTTTCGGTGGAACGGCTTTACATTCAAGAGCTTTCGAGATAATATTTTGGGCTAGGGAGTTGAATGCCTTATCAAAGTCATTGGGATCTCAATTCAACGGATTGTTCCAAGATTATCCTTAATTAATTAGTTTGGTCAATAAATGACCTATTTGGACGGAAACCAGCCTGTTGGTTTCTTAGAGTTGGCAACAAATTGTCTGAAATTCTTTTGGTAATGACATGGGTTAATTCTTTATTTATCATTACTAAGTAGTGCGATTCCTCGCCAAGTTGTTTCGGTTCGTAAAATTGCCCTTATTTTTGGAATCTTTAATAATATGCCTTACTTAAGTGCCTCTGGCACCATTTCCGTCTCTCAAATAACTACAATAATTGGAAAAATAAGGATTTGTCTTAAGGAGTTCCGGGGAAATATTCCCACTTCCAGGGCTTTTATTATTTTTGAGTGATTTAATGGTACCCACTACTTCTGTAATAAGAGGGGCAGACGTATTTTTATCAACTTAGGTGTTTTGATTGCGGCAGTAACATAAAGACAGACCATTTACTGGCCGCAACGAGAGCATCTCGGAATAGTGTTCAGTCCAGAGCTCGAGCTGGTCATTCTTAGATGTGATGAGTGTGCCTAAGTCATTCTTTATGGGTTTCCCGGAGATTGAGGTGGCGGTATGTGATGACTTCTTTACTAGCATGTTTATGTCGCTGGTACAGTTTGTGTCAGCCGCTGCTTGAGCTTCGAGAGCAATATTATTTTTCCAAGCTCTTTTGTCTCTACGGGCACTGTGCCTAACTTGACGGTCTAATGTAGAATGCTGCATCAGTAGGGTAGCTTTGGAAGTTTGTGTTTTTTCAGAGTTGAGTGCTGATTTGAGTTTCTTTCTCTCCTTAACTAATTCCCATGTTTCATCTGATAGCCAGTCTTTAGTTTTTTGTTCCTTGAAGCCGATATGTTCCGAGGCAGCATCTATGAACATATTTCTTAAATTCTTGCAGTCTTTGCGTTGGTTACTAGAAGTTGCTGATAGTAATTCGCTCAACGCTTGTGTGTACTTCGATGCAACCGAGGGGATTTTCAGTCTTCTAACATGGATTTTTTTTGCCACTGAGGAAGTTTTGCTTTTAATTGCAACTAGCTTAAAACGAATACTTCCTATGAGTAGGTGGTGATCGCTAGCTATGTCGGCGCCTCTTTTATTTCGTACATCCAGCAATGAGCCGCGCCATTTCCGGGAGATGGTAATGTGATCTATTTGGCTTTCCATGATGTGTTCAGGAGATACCTATGTTACTTTGCGTGTCGGTTTGTGTGGAAACAAAGTCCTAACAATCACCAAGTTGTTAGTTGTGCACATATTTATAAATAGGTCCCCATTGTGATTCCCAAGTCAGTGTTGTTTGCACCTACTTGAGCATTAAAATCGCCCAAGATGACGAAAATATCAACATGGTTGGAGGATATGATTGCGCGATCGAGGAGACTATAGAATAGTCGGAGACTTCAGTGAGAGCATAACATTGAATACATGTAATGTTCCGAGCACGTGTACAAAATCTGGTAGTAATTATCCTGTCGGAGATGGACATCCAGCAAATAAGGGCTTTCCGTGCCTTCTTAGAGAACAAAAATCGTACGCCCGAAGCTCTGTCTTCAGAGGCTAGTTTCCCAGAGAATAAGATATGTAACCCAAATATTTTCAAGCTAAAGGTCGTCTTCAAAGGATCAGATCGCTTCATTTGTTTTCTATTTGTTTCAGTTTCTGTAATCATTTCGGTTTAAGATGAAGTAGCTGATTAAGCTTCCGCATCCTATCCTAGCGCTGGGGTTGCCAGCTGCATCCAGGGCTGTGGGTGGAGTTTTTTCTAAGTGAAAGTTTTCGTTCGTCCTTCTACTTCCCGAGACACTGACTAAAGTCAAGCCATTCGGGGTACTCCTTATTTAGGTTACTTAGCTGCCTTCTTACTTTAGCTAGCCTTGAACGGGTGTTCAAAAGCCATTACCCGGGAAATACTTAGGCTAAGCCGGAGGTAGTGAGAGTATAGATATGTAGATTATAAAGACACATTTGCACGCGAGAAAAAACTACTGAAGATATAACAAAATACACTTCGGAATAGCTCTATTGTGAATGATTTAAGAAAATTATGGGTGTTTTTGCTCTATCTCTAGCAGTTTTCTCTCGTGTGTAAATGTAGTTCACGGAGAAATTTATAGGTACGGAGGGACGAATTTTTGGCCACTGTGCTGTATTTCGCTTAGCTTCCGAGAAATAAGGTATTTTTTGATAATGAAATTAAAAATAAGGGAAATAGCGGCACCCATATGTGACCGTGATAGCAGAGATATAAAAATATAATGAAGGATTTCTCAGTTTAAGTGCTAATGTGCTATCGTTGTAAAATAGCAATATTTTTGAAGTTTATCCATAGAAAATTGTCAAATTTATGACAAATTTTAAAAACAAATGTCATTTAAATTAACTGGAAAAATTTTATAATTAAAATTACTAAAATTTAGCTTTCAAAATTAGTTCAAATACGAATGAAATCAATAGTTATGCAAAATTGGAATTATAAAAAACATTAGTTTAATACTAAATTTTAAGACAAAATAACATAAAAATTAGTTCAATGGAATAAGAACGAATTTAAACAGACTTTTGTACTAATTTGTTTTAAGTGTAGCTAACCTTACAGTAGCGCGTGTACGGAAAGAATTGAGATTACTTAAAATTAAATTAACCAATAAGGTAAAAATCGAAACCTGTGACTCGATGCTATCAACTCCGAATTTGCTAAATACTGAAATAGAAGACAGAAGAAAATAGAAATAGAAGAAAAAGAAGAAGAATTTGTACAAAAACACAGAAACAAATTTTCAAAACAATAAATTTTTCGATGGATTTCTTATTTTTTCTTTTAATTTAAATTGTTAACTTTTTTTCGTTGGATGTGTTTTGTTTAAATAAAAAAACGTTAAAAAAGTGTGATACTTTTTTTGAAAAACGACTTTATTGTGAGACTTTATTTTGAAAAACGACTTTTTGTGCTACTTTTTCAAAATTCTCAGCGATAACCCTGCAGGTTGATTTAAATTGATAAATTTGATTTACTTATAAGAATTTTTATTCATTCTTTTTAAATGTTTAAATGACAAATCCAATTAGTCTGAAACCTCTATCATCTAAATATACCGATTCTAATAAGAATCCATTAAGATTAACTAGACTCATTTTGCTCTCATTGCTCTGACTGTTTAAAATTAGGAATTAAATAGACTGATGAAACAATCATTTAAATATTTAATTACCAACACTTAAAGCATGCTTTAGCATGAATTTAAGAAACAAAAACAACGTACAAAAATTTACTAAAAATCATAATTTAAAGCAAGTGCTAAATGTAAGTGATTAGTGGATAAAAGACAATACACAAACAACAAAAAAAAAAGAAAAAAACGGTGATAATTATGGGAAGTGAGGAATTTTCTACAAAATAGAGAGGGTATAAGCTCTCACAGTTATTTAATAAAAATAATAATAATCTACTATATATTATTTACAAAAAAAATCATAACATTTGTTTACATAAGAGTGAATTTTCAATAAAAAAGATTTTTTGATTGAGATAAGAGAGAAAGAGTACTTATAAAAATTAGTTTGTTTTAAAAAGAACCAAGAGAAATGTTTTCTCTCTTGTTGTATAATATACTCTTGTTGGTTTTATATTGCTTGTGTTTATGGGAGAAGTGTATTCACAATTGCCGTATTTATGTTTTCTGAGGTTTTGGTGGTCGTTTTTGCCATGGTTTCAAATATAATTTTTGTTTTTGTATTATATTGGTTCATTTTAGTGAGCGCCTGTAAATGTATCACATGTATGGCAGAGGGTATGATATTTAGCTGGTATGGACAAACAGACGCATGAAAGTGGATAGATATGGTCGTTTGGTTGGATTTTTTTTTTTTTGCTTTTTGTTGGTCTGGTTCTCAACCAACGTTTACAATTTTTTTTCTTTTTGCCATACACACAAACAATCAAACATAACAAGCAAACACACACATAGTTATGTCGTTGTTGTCGGTCGTCCATTGCTAACATGCCAGCAGCCACTCCAGTGGCTTGCGACTTGCCTACTATCAAACATCTGAACGTCGCGTATACATTAAATAGAAACAAATTATATATACGGACGTGATAAATGCGTCGCTAAAAACAAAATTTTTTATGGTTTATTAAGAAAGAAAAATATCATTTTGAATATCTAAGAAAAATATTATAGAAAGCAATTAAAAAATGTTGAATTCAAACTTAATCTCCAAAAATTTTTCTTAATTATTTTAAGAAACGTGAGTGTATATACGAAAAAGTGTCTCAAAAAGTGTTTAAAAAATCACTCCTTTTTATAAGAAAACCGAAAAACACCCTAAAAAATAAAAATATTACTTCCCTTTCCCTTATTTACATTTGTTAATCACTGATTCAAAAAAAAAATGTCACCCACCTTACTGTAAAAAACACACTTACACACAGGCACATCTTAACTACATGCAAACACTCCCCATTGAAGAAAAAAATTGTTACAATAACAACTTAAACAAGAACAAACCCGTAACTGTGAGTTTGTCGTAAAAAAACATTCTCCTCATTTTGTCGTTTAAATTGCTGCTCTGTGTGACTCTTTTTTCTACATTTCGAAGAATAAAAAAACAACATCGTAGTGTAGATGTCGTCGTGGTCGATTTTTTTTGTCGTTTGTATACTTTTTTATATCATTCTGTTTTTTTCTATCTTTTAACAAATTCTTATTGCTCTCTCGCTCTTTTTACCGGAAAATATAGTAAAAAAAATTGTCGTCGTTGTGTCATTGGTTGGTAGTTCAATATAAGCGTCACCCTATACTCTGGTATAGAAACAAAAACAACAAGAATATAAAAACAGTATAAAAAAATTATTAACAACAACACATTAACTCAACCATTTGTATTTGTCTCCATATTATCAGAGACATACACCAAACAACAACAAAAACAAAACCAAAAAAGAGTCGTCACATCGTAATCGGCGCATATTTTGTTGTATTAATTCGCCCCATTTAGTAGGTGGATGCTTGTCATATATGTACAAAAAACTACACTTTATTATCAGTATATAGCCGTCGGCTTTTTTACTTATAAATAACGTAAAAACTTTTAAATGTACAATACGCATGCAATCGCGTATATGCATGTGTGTGTGTGTGGATTAGTGCAATAATTTCGTGATAGTGATTCAACTACAAACAAAAATACAATAATGATAAACCCAAAGGTGTTAAATTAGAATTGGAAAACGACATATTTTTTTTTTGCAAATTTTCTTATCAGTTTATAGTGCAATATTATATTTTCAATTGTGCGACCAAATGGAGAATTTATGATTATATAACTTAATTTTTTTTTAGATAAATTGCGCAGAAAACTAATAAAATAAATGGCAGAAAAACTAAATATAACAGAAATTTATAAATAAAAATATAATAACAAAAATGAAATACAAGAAAATGCTATCTATCCGGATTATTAATAAATAAAAGGTGAGTTTAAAAAATTGCAACAAAAATTAAAGAAAAAAAATTGAATTTGTGCAAAACCCATTTTTTGAAAAATCATAAAAAAAGAAAAAAAAAATGTCCAATCCAAAAACCAAGAACGGAAACAGTAACCGCTAAAATACCGATGCAAATTGAAACCCGTAACTTAACAATTACCGTAATAAAGATCTGAATTATACCGGTATGAATGAAAACCGTTTGCTGATATTTGTTTCAATTGTCATCCTTACCAAAAACGTTAAAATTCTTCAGATTTCGTTTCAAAAATTAAACTTGAAAACTATCATAAAAATAACAATAGCTCTGTTCTACGTACGTTACCGCGGGTACCCAACTTTACCAAAATGCGTTTATATCAAGGTTGGTTACCGCAACGAATTACGGTAAGGGTAAAGGTATCGAAATTTGTTTGTTTCGGTAACGGTAAAAGTAACGGTATTTAAGAATGTTTCGGTAACGGTATACCGTTATTGAAACAACAATACCGGTACGTACCGGTATAATAAATGACGTTAAAAACCAAGGTTGGTTACCGTTATCGTTATAATACCGTTATCGCTAAAATACCGTTGCAAATTGAATACCGTTACCGTTACCAATACCTCTAAAAAAGTTTTCAAATACCGTTATCGTTACCGATACCGTTATTTTTATGGGTAGTTACCGGTATTTATTAATTTATATAAAAAATGCAAAATTTTCAAGTTTTTTATAATAATCTTGAGTTCTTTTTATCAAAACAATTTAATAATAATTTCACGTATTTAAACTACCAGCATTGAATTTAGAGCTTATAATCTGGGATTCTAACCCTTAAAATGAAAAATATGCTAACTTTTTAATTGTTTTTAACGCAATTTATAATACCGGTACGTACCGGTATTGCTGTTTCGATAACGGTATACCGTTATCGAAAAAGTCTTAAATACCGTTACCTTTACCCTTACCGTAATAAACACAATTGGATACCTTTACCGTTACCCTTATCGTTATTCGTTTCGGTAACCAACCTTGTTAAAAACATATAAAAACAAGTAAAAATTTCAGAGTAGGAAAATAAACTGTACACAACATGTAGGGTAGGGTACGGCTGAGGAACACATACCGTATCTATCGTTTTAGCGGTTGTGTGTTTGTACACAAACCGAATGCGGTACACTATGATTGTCTGATGAACGCAAACGCTACGATTATGTACTGTACTTTCAACACGTATTCACGGGTTTTGTGTATATACACAAACACTAATTGGAGAGAATAGCGTATGTATTTTCTACGCAACCAATATGCTTGTGTACTGTCTTCGCGATGTGCGGTACGCAACCCTAAAAGTATGGTTCGTTAAGCTGCCTACACACTAGGGAACATGGTTGAGGGAACAAAAAATATCAAAAAATTTTGTAAACACGAAATGCACGCTCTCAACACGCACACACACACAAACGCATTCACACATTCACAAAAAATGCTCTCTTTTTTTAAGTATGTTCCCTAGGGTGTAGGCAGCTTTAGAGTTTATTTTCCTACTCTGAAAATTTTGCCTCTTTTTTAAATTTAAGTGTTAAAAATACTGATTAGTGACTATAGATTCAATGTTGGTAGTTTTAATAAGTTAAATTATTACCTATAAATTTTTTTGTAAAAAAAAAATTCAAGATTATAAAACAAAAAAGTTAAAAATTGTAATTTTTTATATAAATTATTAAATACTGGTAAAATATCGGTAACTACCCATAAAAATAACGGTATCGGTAACGATAACGGTATTGGTAACGGTATTCAATTGGAAACGGTATTTTAGCGATAATGGTATTATAACGATAATGGTAACGAACCTTGGTTTATTTATTGGGTCATATGAATAAAACTTAGCAATTACTTCGAAGTAATTACTTTGGGCTTAGGAATGGCTTTTAACTCCAAATTTACCAATTGGCTGGTAGAATAGCATGAAATGTAAACGAAAATTGAAAAATTAAATTTCTAGTCTAGTCCCAAGTAGACTAGATTTGTGAAGTAAATGCTTAAAAACCCTGTATTTCCCCCTATTAGTAATATCTATTTTTTATTCATATGAGCCATTGTGTGTAAGATATTAATCACAAATGGGTCGACAACAAGAATTGCTTTTTCATATATTTTGTATGGGAAGCAAATTGTCGCCATGTCGTCCGGCGATTTGTCGTCGTAATAGAATCTATTCTATTTTCGTGACGACACACTAACACAAACTCAAAATATTTGTCAAATTGTTGCTAATTTTTAACTAATTAAGAGAACAGAGTTGCAGAAACTCGTATTAGAGTTGCAAAAATTCGTACTTAGTTTACAAAAAATTTATTTTTTTTGACAGAGGAAATATAATTGAAAATAAAAATACATAATTTTCCGAAAAAAAAACAAACTTAAATACAAAAAAATGTAAAAAAAACAAGAATTATTGCAAAACCAATTGAATTGGTGAAGAATTGTGGCGAAACGATTACAACAATATTCTTGTTTTGCTTTCCTTTTTTTCTAAACGTCAAAAAATGTCGACCGTCGATTGTCGCTGAATTTAAATTGACTTTTGATGCAGTGGGTCAATTATTATTTTCGTGGTAGTTTTCAGTGCCAGATATTTGATTAATTTTTTAATCGAAATCAGAATAAATTCAGCGTTTTTGGAACAGACCTAATACGGTTCAATTTCTAACCCAACATTGGGCAATACTTTTTCCAACTTTTTTCACGCTAATCTGGGGCTTTTTTTTTAGCGATTAACGGGAAGTCTAGAGCTTTTCAAACTGAGGAAAATTTTCAAATAATGGGATATTCATTCACAATCAACTCATTTTTATTCACAATGAAAACTATTTCATTCACAATGCATATGTTTTCCATCACAATAAAAAAATATTTATGACGTACCTGTTTATTAGGGTGGCAACATTTCTGTAAAGAGTTGAATAAAAAAAAAAAACATGTCTTTTACAGTTTGTAGGCGAAATGTTTTTATCGAACAAAAAAAAAATACCGAAATTAGAAATTAGTGGCGGCCATACAGGCCCTCTGAATCCAAAAAACCGCTAGGAGTATTTATAGACAAGTGAGTGTACTCAAATTAAAGATTTCCAAACGAATTGAAAAATCTATTTTTGTGATATCCATAAAAAGTGGTCGAATTTTTAGCCCTTTTACTGTGTTGTATTAAAATGGAAGGACATTTTGGTATGATTACGAAAATGAAGTTTTTTCATCATTGATGAACGCATTAAAATATTTCGTAACGCTCCAAAACTTAAATTTTCATCAAACCTACCTGAAACTCAGACCAATAAATTTAGGTTACACTAGCAATCAAAAATTAATTCTTTTTTGAATGAAGTCCCTCAAAATACCATTCGAATTCTTTCTAAATCAATTGAATTAATTTTTATACATTCTCAGAGACTTCATTCTTTGGAATTGATTTGATCGAATTCACTATTAAGGAATTCAATAAATTTATCTCATTCGATTAAATCGTTAGGAATTCATTCGATTCCTTAATCATTCGATTGCCTATTTAGGAATTCAATCAATCATTCGATTTTGTATCATTCGATTTAAAAAACTTGTAAAATTAACAATTATGTTATATTATTACAGTAAATTTAACGATTTCGGAACAAGTTGAGTTTAGGTGTTCAGCTCCGATTTTTTTTCCAAGTAGTACTTTTTGGGCTGAAACGAAAACAATTTTTTTTTTGTGGGAGCCCCAATTTAGTGTGTTATTTCCATTCAAAATTTAAACGAGGACTTGTCCGTATCTTCACTATTTAATATCGGATTTTGACAATATGAGCACCAGTGGAAAGGTAATTGAAATGGCTTTAATATGACATAAATATAAAATCGCGTGATTTTTGTTTTCTTTTCAAATAGTCTCTTGAAAAGTTTCTTGTTTCTCAATGTGTTAACTAATCGGTCTTATTTTTTCTCCTAGTGAAGGATATTTCTATAGCCTTACAGGAATTTTTCTGAGTTAATGTAAAAGAACAAAAATAAAAGTTCGAGCTATATCTTAAATGAAAGGTGTAAGTTTCGGCAACAAATTAATTATTTTTAAAAAAATAATCTTCTAAAAATCTCGTAATGGGTTAATTGGTATAAAAATCTTTAATGTCATATGAAAGATATTTTAAATACCTTTCCAATGGTGTGCATACTGTCCATAAATCACGGAATTATTAGCAAATCCAACTTCGCAATTTGAACCGAAATAACTTTCGAGATAGGTCTGACCGACAAAAAGTTGTTTTAGAATCCCAATAAAAAGTTTTATCAGTGGTACAAATTTGGATTCGATTGGAGCTGTGCACCTGAACTCAAATTTAACCTTCTATTTTGTGTATTTAAGTGCTTTACGACTGTATGGGAACATTCTAAGCTATTTTTTGTATTGGTATGACTAAACTGTTAACTCCAATATTATTTTTTTAGTTTTCTTTTATTTATAAAAAAATATAAAATTCCTGTAATAAAAACAATAACTAATTGAATTCCTAACGATTAAATTCAGTGATTGAATAAATAGAATGATGAAAAATTATTAAAGTCTATAAAATTATAGGAAAGAGAAGAAAAAAATATTTTTGTTGGACATTTTAACAGATACAGGCGAATCACCAGACTGCTGCAGTTTCGTCCCATTCAAAGACTCGAATGACGTGTCACTTGATCAAAGTATTTTTATGTTATGACCGTGAATTAGCGTTAGCGGTTCAACGTTATATTCAGGCTAAATCTCGTGGCATTAGCTCTTAATGAGATACACCACGATCGGCATAGTAAAAAGTGTAGCTAACTGAAAAAAAATTTAAATCGCTCGATTTAAAAAACGAATTAGAAAGTTCACAATTTTATAAAAACAAATTTTATCTGCGGCAAAATTAACTTGAAAAGCATATTAACCCTCTAAATTGAAAATCCGGTCTTCAGATCTAATAATACTAATAGAAAAAAATCTGTAAAAATTTAAGTTAAAACTTCTAAAATTAGATAAAAATTAATTTTCATAAAAAACTGCTAAAATTCTCTGATTATTTTTGCTACACTTTAGTAAGATACACCCAGAAAACAGTCTCACCGAATTTGTTGCCAATCGAATTCGTGCGGTTGCGACAACTATCTTTATATTAAATTATATTTTTCGTCGTGAAAGCCAATATTCGGTTGTCTAATTCAATATTATGTTCTACATAAATATTATTATGTTCCACAAAATTTTATTGAAATTAAAAACTCTTCGAATTTTATAATGAACCCGGCCAACAACAACTACCCGTGTAAAAAAGATCAGATCTGGCCAGATCTCAGCACATCTTACCAGATCTAATTAGATCTCAAAATTGGGGACACATTTGAGATCTAATTAGATCTGATCAGATCTAGGCATATCTGACCAGATCTTCGTAGATCTTACCAGATCTAATCAGATCTCAAAATTGGGGACAAATTTGAGATCTAATTAGATCTGATCAGATCTAGGCATATCTTGCGCATTTGTCCAGATCACTTTAGATTTGAACAAATTTGGCACTAGATCTTATCAGATCTTGCCATAAGGTATTATCACATATACCATATCTGATTATATTTGATGTGATCTGGTACAGGATCTTATTAGATTGAATCATATCTATTGAGAACCAAAAAGATCTGGTCAGATCTAAACTTTTTTACACGGGTACTTTTAATTTTCTTAGCCATATTTAAGGTGCTTTCACAATTAGAGTTTGCTGTTCGGTTTTAATCGATTCCAAGCCTCAAAACCGAAACCGAAAACCGACAAAAATAAGTCGGTTTTTAACAAATACTTTAATCAATTAAAATAATTAATTAAATTGCATATTATTGAATCTTCGATTTCGAAAAGGCCAGCTCCTATTTTGAAAAATTTTGTTTTTAATTGTAATGAGCATATCCTCGATTAAAAACTGCTTTAAAGAATTTTTTATTTTTGTTATTACGGATAACATAAACTGAGGCTTATAATTTTAGTAAAGAAATTGCACCAAAAAATCAAGTGGTTTAAGAGATATTGAGTTTCACATATTCAGTTACGATTTTCACCGCATATTTTTCAAAAAGCCTTAATTCGTATTTCGTGAAATTTATAAAATTTTAACTTTATATTTTTTTAAACAAATTGCTAAAATTTAAATTTAAACTCTTTAAAAAGAAAAAAAATTCAATTTATAACGGGTTTCCCCATTTATTCCTTCTCCCGGAAAAGTTTCGAAATGGCGTTATTGCCTCTAAATATTCGAGTGAGAAATTCAATCGAATTTTAAAAGATATCTTGCGGCCCTATGCTCCTTGCAGGAGTAAAAGGAACAAATATATATATTAAACTATTTAATATTTATGCATATTTAATTATCATATATTTAGTTAGAATATTGTTATATTTAATTATTTTATAACAATTCTATTAATATCACAAGAAAACCGAAAAATAACCGAAACCGCGGTTTTTATGATTTTGAAAAACCGAAACCGCGGTTTCCAAATTTTTCGGTTTTTAGCAAACTCTATTCACAATGGTAGAGTGACTCTACTCTGCAGTACAGATTAAAATGTTAACTATTCGAAATGCAGAGTAGAGTTACTTCAAAACTTATTTGACATTTAGTACTAACTTCATATTTTCGCCACTCTTTTGCCAGAACTTTTATCGTTTTTTATTTCAATATTTTTTTTTATTTTAAGTAATACCGAAAACACACCACAAATTTTATATTTATTTATCATATCACAGAAAAAAGTATCACAAAATTTTAAGTAATTAAAAAAAATTGTTAGCTTTTTACTTAGATATCTAACAACTTTTTTATTAAATGTTTGTAAATTGTATCAAAAATATCAAAAAAATAGCCTTAGAATTTTTTTTACCAAAAAAAAAAAAAAATCATTTATTTTTTGTTTTCAATTGCTCAAATGTTTGTAAATTGTAACAAAAATTTCAAAAAAGTAGTCTTACTTTATTTTTTTTTTGTCAATACGACAACATAAAGCGAAAAATTGTTTTAATATAACAAACTCGTTATTGAATTTTATTTTTTTATTTTTAACAAATACAAACAAGTTACAAAAAGGGATTTGTATATACAAATTCCATTGTTGGTGCCTTTTTAAAAAATTTTTTGTTTGTTTATGCAAAACAGGTGTTTAACATTACAAACAGAATTTTGTAAATTTTTTCTGTGTATTTTGTTATTTTTTTTAATTTGTTGACAATTAGAGATGTGAACAAATTAGAGATGTGTTTTTTGGGTATATTGGTCATGTTAAACAGTTAACAGACCAATGTTAACTCCAGAGTGTAGCAAATCTGTACTCCAGAGTCAAACAAGTTTTACTCTAGAGTGGAATAACAAGAGATAACACAATACAAAAATGTGTTAGTATGAAAGAGAAAAAAACAAAATTTGCCACAGATTAGAGTACTCCGTCATTGTAAACGCAACGTCTAACGTACAGTAACTCGACTTTAAAGTCATATTTGATTAGGGTACCCGTATTTGTAGTTACCACTTTCGAATATTAAAATTTTTTTAATTTTTTTTTTTAATTATAGATAACACCAATGTTCTTGTATATTCACTAAAAAAATGGCTGCTTCTACTGCATAGAATTACTAAACTGATACTAATTTTAAAATTGATTGGGGATACCAATAATTTGTTAAAAGGATTGTTTTTCAGTTCATTTTCCCTATTTTTAATAGCTAGTAAAATATTTTTGGTGTAGTATTCAATTATAGGTAACTCTAAATAAAATTACGTTCTGGAAAATTAATTTTAATAGTTTTGATCAAATTCTAACCAATCTTTTCCTGGGTGTACTAGCCGAAGTAATGAGCAATATAACTGCTAACGTTTAGCTTATTAAGATTTGTGTAAGATGAGATATAAAGTTGACAACTTCAATATAAAAATGTTTAAAAAACTAATGTTGTTTCAGTGGTAAGTATAAAAAACGATACCACTGAAAACGTTTTTTTTTTCCAAACCGGAACTAAAGACGAAACCGAAAACTATACGCTGAATTTTAAAGTCATTTATAAAACAAACCCTGCAAACATTTGGAAGATATCTCCCAAGAAGATAATAAAGCGATATCTTCTATTTTCCATTTGAATGAAAATAATCATGTCGTATTTTGAAATTATCTTCCTTTTGTATTTTGGAGATATTTCAAAAAAAAAACAATTCAAAAATTGTGTTTTTTGTCATAATTTTTTATGATAATATTGCGGCAATATCGCCTTTTTATCATCTGGAAGATAAAGGCAATTCGTCTAAAATTTTTAAAAATGTTGGAAAAAATACTACAAAATTTGCAAAAAAAAAAACAATTATAAGAAATATGGGAAACAAATTCGTTGAAAAATAAAGATTTAGTGCGCGGAAAAAACCGGGTATGATGGCAACAAGACAATTAATGCTTTTGTCAATGGAATATGTATGCAGATATTCTTTTTCAGTGTTAAATTTAATAATGAAAAATATAAATCGTTTAGTTTGTTTCGAGTAGTTGATTTGGCGATGTCACCTTTTTATCTTCGAGGTTATAATTTAGCGATATATGTACGATTATCTAACGATATCGCCGATTTATCATTCAAAAGTATCGCTTTCGTATTGCTTGGGAGAATCGCTATAGAGAGGACATTTACTCCCGAAAGGGGGATCTTCCGCAATAAGAGTATGATTATTTGGGCAATAAAGTTTTTCTTCCAGGCGATACGATTGCGAAACATTGTATGTTTGCAGGGAAACTAGTAAAAATTTTAAGTCCGGCATGCCGACTATACGTTGCCTTACCCCAGTCTACTTGAAAGGCAACTAATATTTGGATCTTTTAATTTGCCTAATGTTAGTTGAATTCAAGAGAAAATCGGAAATATAGTCCATATGGGCGCTAGAAATATGGACCAATTCTGTCTAAAATCAATAGTTTCTATCCTTTGGTCCATGTCAGTTAGAGTTCCAAATTTCAACAAAACATCTATATTTGCGACTTATAGTGTGCAAACATGCATAAGAGCCAATTTGTTGGAAGACCATTAAATGGGCAGTAGGTCTAAACATGGAACAATTCTAACGAAACTGAGTAGGCTTTGTCCTTGGTCAACATGGACCGATCTTAACGAAAACCCATAACTTGGTTCTTGGGCCGATATAAGTTAATGTACCCATAAAACAAAATTTCAAATTCATTCATAGTGTATTTTTGTATTTTTTCGTGACTTATACCAAAAAAATACATCACTGAATGCAATCATATACATATTAAAAATACAAAATTCCATACATAGGGTCAAATTGACCCAAACGGTGCAGAAGTGTTAATGCAGATAATAATCTAGCCTTCTGGAAGCAGAAGTTTACTATTTTTTTTAACAAATATTTCTGTTGATTTAGCTGCATAGACTGCAATTTGTACTAATCTTAATTTAACGTAAAATTAACAAATATTTTGAAGATATAACAGCTTGATTTTACTATTTTTAGTCTACTAATGTTTTGCAAAATTTTCTGCAGATTTTAATTTTCGTCTTAAATTAACTAAAAGTCAAATCAAATATAACTTAATTCTTAAATTATCAATTTAACAGTTTTATTTTTGCTATTCTTATTTTAATTGTATTTAAGCAAACCATTTACTAATTTCAGCAGTTTTTTCTGCAAGGTCATTTTTAACTAATTGCACACAGAAAATAAATTGGTTGGAATTCCATGGGAACCAATGAATTTTTTCTTTTATTCAATCATTTTAGATGCAATTACTTAAAATTCATCATCAGGAAAGGTACACTCAGAAAAGTTCTGCAGTTACTACATGACAGTTATTTGTGTAGTAATGCGGTTGTAGTTATTTTAACTACAATTGTAGTTAATTTACTTGGAGCAAAATTTTTCAATGTTTTTGACAGTTATTTTTTTAAACTAACTACAAAAACTACCACATTGTAGTAACATTTATTTGATGTAGTTGTTTTGAATTTTTTTTACAAATACTTATATTTGCAAACAAGAGCATGTGTATGAAGCGCTTGTTTAGAAATTTCTAGTGAAAGAATATTATTATTTTTCTGCGTAATACGGAAAAATAATAAGGTAAGTTTTATAATATAAAATATAAATTTATTTACGGGAATGCTAAAAAAATATTGTATTTATTTTCTTTCAGTTCTTTTATATTCTCATCCCTTTCTACCTGGAGAAAAAAAGGAAGCCAAACAACACCATATTTCATCCATCACAGACGGACATCTACAACAATATCTTAATAGTGAAAAATAAAAGTGACATTAGGTGTAAATTTTGATTTCTTAATTTTAAATTTATTATAGAATAAAATTAAGTTAGGAGTGTTTACATAAATTTGTTTTTTATTAAATTAATAATTTTTAAAATAATTTTTATTTATGTTTTTTAACTACATTTGCAGTTGTTTGTACAGTTTTACAATAATTTGCATGTATGTTGTTTCAATTGCATTTGTAGTTGTTTTTACAACATTTGTCAGTTGATTTTTAACAGTTAAAAATAACTTCATATTGCAGTTAATTTAACTGCAAATGTAGTCCACACCTTTTTAAGTGCAAATGCAGTTGTTTTAACTGTCATTTGCAGTTGATTTTACCTACATAATTCCCTGAGTGTAAATTTATTTATGAACAGAAAATATAAATAAATAACATTATCCAATATATAGGCTTTTTTAATCAATATTGAAAAAGTACTAATTTCTAAATTAACTTCAATACCAACAACTACCAATTTATCGAAGATTTAGTCATTTTAATAAACTATCGGTAACAGAAATCTAGTATTAATTAAAACAGAAATCCAAAGTATTAGTTTATCCAATAAATTTAAAATTTTCTTTGTCAACTTCAGTGCCATTAACCACTAATTGCCATTATTTCGGTAATTATAATAATATATGACATTAGGAACAGAAATTATATTTTAATGATAAAATTTTGGATACATTCCATATTAATATATTTATTTTCATTTAATACATATGCATATTTAAATACAAAGTTAACAACAACTAAATGTAAGTATCTGTAGCACAGGGGGTAGATACACAGTCTTAGCGATCTGAGTTCAAACCTCAGCCAAGACATTACATTTTTTTAAAATACTTTTTCTATTGATTCAAATTAAAAGACACAATTGATTGTATTCATACAAAAAATAATTGTATTCATACAAAAAATATTAAAATTTCCCACCTAAAGAAATTCAAATTTGAAATTTGACAAAAAAAACTTTATATCGACTTATGCTAGAGTAAAAGCAATGTGATGACAAGCGGAAGGTCGCCGGTTCTATCCCAGTTCGTGGCATAAGAAATTTTTCTGTTTTAACTAAATTTTGTGGAACGTGTTATTCTATTTATAGGATTTATAATCCATAAGCATTAAAGTAATCAATTAATAACAACAAAAATTCAAAAATTGAAAATTAATTTCGATAATTACAACAGTAATAAAAATGAATAAAAGTGATTGTACCCGGAACTACGGTTAGAACTATGAATCTGTTTTCTGTGTGTACCCATTCAAATTGAAAATATCGTATGAATATTTGCAAAACAGATGACAACTGCAGAAAATAAATAAATATACAAATACATTGAAATATATTTTAGGACCATTAAATATACAAACACGTCGCCTAAATGCTTGATTGGCAATTGTACTTTCATCGTAGCATGCAACAAAACATTAAACACTCATACAATTGGAATTGATATAATTTTTTTTATATTGTTTAAAAAAAAAAGAAAACCTAAAACATTAAGCAACCATCTAGTCAACCAACCGACCAACAGACCGACGAAGCAACTAATTATAGTTTAACAATTGTAAAAAAATAAAACCGCGTGCAAAAATATTTTTCTTTTATTATAATTGTTGGTTGCATATATGATTAGGCTACTGGTGGTATAAAACAAAGATATACAAAGGAGAAAGATCCTTCCCTTCATTCACATCATTTGAAATATATTCACGAACATGTTCTAAACATTAATTGTTTAACAAGTACGTTTTCATCTTGGGTTTTTTCTTTGTTTTTCTTTTAATAAGTGAAATAATAACATTTATATGATTTTATGCTTCTTTTCTGGTTATTATAAAACTATTGAAAATTAACAGAGAAACACTTTATGTTTATGCCTCGTATGGCAAGGTTAATACGCCCATACAAGATAAAGGTGGCATTTTTTTTATATTAAGTTTAAAATAATATTTTTGTCGTCTGTCGTTCTAATTGTGTTTGCTATCCTATATTTCATTTCTTTTTTTGAAAACAATCATATTAGCAATGTCGTGTGTATAGTTTATGCCAAAACCGTTCTAATTGTGTACTCAACTATGAAATATTTACAAAAAAAGAAATATTTATACACTAATAGAAAAAAATCTGTAATAATTTTAGTCAAAACTACTAAAAATTTGTTACAATTTACCTTGCAGAAAAAACTGCTGAAATTAGCAGTTTACTTTTGTTAAACACTGGCAGTATAGGAACAGCAAACTAAATCTTTTAAATATACCCAATTTTAGTTATTTTTAAGCTAAATTTTAGATAGTAGAAAATAACTTAACCAGCTAAAATTAGGAAAAAAATTTATGGATAATTCGTGTAACAAAAAATCAGAAAAAATGTAAAGCTTTCAAGATTTTTAAAGATTTTTTTAATGCTAATAAAAATTTAGCCTACTCAACTCAGCAGTTTACTATTTTTTTTAAAGAAATGTTGGTTTTTAATTTTTATTTAAAAAACAAAAATTGTTTTTTTCGACCTTTTTAATTGATTAATTAGAAATTTATTAATTTAGTTTGAGGCCAATTTCCTTATTATGAATTAACATAATAAGTACTTTTTTCAAAAACTGCTATTTTTCTTCATCAGGATACTCTCCTGACAAATACTTCACAGAGTTTTTGCTTTTTGCTTTCAAAAACCTCTACACTTTCAGGAATGAAAAAGACTATAGTTTCAGGGATTTTCCAGGTCCCCTTCATCAGTTTTCTTTAGACAGTGGTGGCAGTAGTACAATGCAATTTGAAGCATCAAAATCTCATAGAAAATGTAGTCTGCTACATGAACAAAATGGGAATGGCGAAAACAAGAAAATATGTTTTCGAAGTCTGCAAAGCATAGCCAAAAATAGAAATATTATTAAAGTTTTTTGTTTTTGTATTTCATACCATCGCTATAAATGAATATAAATTTTATTTTTACCCTTCTTCTTTGTTAATACAAGACGAGGCAAAAACATTTTTGGAAAATCCCCGAAACGATCGTCTTTTTCATTCCTGAAAGTGTAGAGGTTTTTGAAAGCAAAAACTCTGTGAAGTATTTGTCAGGAGAGTATCCTGAAAAATAGCAGTTTTTGAAAAAAGTACTTCTTATGTTAATTCATGATAAGGAAATTGGTTTCGAACTAAATTAATAAATTTCTAATTAACCAATTAAAAAGGTCGAAAAAACAATTTTTATTTTTTAAATAAAAATTAAAAATCATATAATATGAATAAAAAATTTACACATGTTTTTTTGTTAAATATATTTTAAACTAAAAAGAAAAAAACTTCATCCAAAGATGAAAGAATTGCACGCAGTCTTTAAAGAAAAGCCAATGATGATTCCCCGATTGTGGGCGAAGGCACGTGATATGAAGCAGGTATTGATGGCTTTATATTAGATACAAAAGTAATCAGTGTGTATAAAAAATAAGAAACAAATACAAAATAAATTAGAAATATGCAAAACTATAGCATTTTGACCGAAATGAAATGTATTATAATTTTTCTGCCATCGTTTTTGAGAATATTAGGGTTAGTAAATCAACTACCCTTTAACCGATTCGTCCCAAATTTTGTGCACATATAGAAAACTAGTAGATATAAATTTTATTCATACACGATTTTTAGAAATTTTGCTATTTTCTTAGGGTAAAATTAATTTTAAACTTTAAACGCATTTTCTCAAAACCATGAGTTCAAAATCGGCTGCCACTGTACATCCAAAGCGGGTGAACCGATATCGATGTTGTTTTTTTTTCTTTCGTAGTCAACAAAAGCCTGTAGTCCTTATCGTGGCCCTTTTTTGAATTTCAGTCAAATGAATTTTATATTCCCAAGCAAAATTGTTTTTTCTTGCCTTTTTTGAGATTTTTAGGTTCATGTGACAACTTTGCTAAAAAAAAATTTAAAAAATAAAAATCGGGCCACGATAAGGACTATAAAATTTATGTGGTATTAAGAATCACTTTATGTTTTTATTTTTCGATAAATAATGAAGTCTGCACAGTGGCAGCCGATTTTGCATTTTTTAAAAAAGGCCAGTAATGAAGTGCTAACTCTGCCGAGTTTGGCTGGGAAAATATAAAACTGATGTTTTTTAAAACTACCAAAATAACATGATTTTTAAATAAAAAAATAAAATATTAAAAATATTGTTAATTGAATTTTTGACAACCGTTCAAATATGCCCTTTAAAATGCTGTTGTTACAGTATATAACCCCCTTAACTAAAAGTTAACTCAAATATAACAAAATTTTTGTATATTTAACAGTTTTATTTTTACTTATCCTACCTTACGAGTATTTAGCAAACAAATTTGCTAATTTCAGCAGTTTTTTCTGCCAGGTAATTTTTATCACATTTTTAGTAGCTTTTTCTGCTATTTTTACAGGTCTATTTCTATGAGTGTACGTATACATAAAAAGAAGAAAATAATACTTGTACTCGTAGTAAACAAATGTAAAACGGCAAAATTATTAAATAATTATCAATTTTCGTAAAAGAAAGAAACAAAAACAACTTATTGAATTCTAAAACGCAACTGACACATACTGTGTATTAATCAAGTTTAAAGTGAACAAAACATGTAACATGGTTCCAAAAGGAGCAATAATTCTTAAATGTTTACAAACACTTTTCTTGCATGTACATTAGGGTGGATCATTTACTCTTTAGACCACAATGGATCTATATAAGAGAAATATTGAATATCTTTAGTTTTCAAGAGCCACCTTAAGGTACATATAAGGCTTTCCATAACCACGGACCATTTAAAAAAGTATATCGATCCAATGTCAAACTTATTGTGTTTATTAGCTGTGTTTGTGCCGCATTCCTATCAATGCTATCTCGAATAATTTTGAAAGTAGAAAGCCGGGATACGTTGAAAAACTGTCAAAATCGTTCTAGATAACTTTGATAAGCAGTCACACAAACACAGCTATTGTCTAATACACAGAGAAAACAGATTCATTGCGACAACCGAATTTCTTGTCAACTGAATAGTTTTGTTGGAGCAACCGAAATATTTGGTTGTCTGAATCAAATGCATTTCTCACACAACTAAAATATATCGTTGCAATCAAAATTCTGTTGTCTTTACCGAATTTCTCTTTACACAAACAAATACATCTGTGGTCCCAATCAAACCATTCGTTTGGCAAATAATTTGGTTACCGCAATGAATCTGTTTTCTCTGTGTATGATACGAATAAAAATTTAAACAACTTTTTAAATTTTTCTATAAAGTGGGCGAAGTAGCCGTGTTTAAATATTGACCTATGTAGCGCTCATTTTTAGTGTATTATTTATATTTATTAATTTAGTGGAATGTGGAAAATGCTATTAATGAAGTCGTTCATGGGCAATTTGGAAAAAATAACACAACTTAGTGTAACTAAAAATCTACCAATTTTGATTTTCTATCGATTCAGAAAGTGAAGAAAATATTCGTTGCATATTTTCTACTGCAAATACTCTATAAACATTTCAGTGTTGGCAATCGATTCATAAGGTTAGTGATAATGGTTTAAAGTTTCTACAAGGATTATATGCAGTACTTGCTTCAGCTTCCTCTTCTTCCAAATATTTCAGAAATATTAAAAAAATAAAAAGCCTGCAGGCGATTTTTTTATACCAAATTTTACAGGAATAAATTTTGTTAAATTAACAAATTTTTCTGTTGACATGTTATTTAGAGTGTACTCTTAAAATAATTCGCCAGTAAAAAATCTGTAAAACGGCTTTCAAATCGACTTGACTAATTTTTAACAAATTTTTAGTTCAAAAATTGATGTAAACCAAGATTTTAATTATCTTTATTTAACACAATACTAAAAATCCTCAGTACTTTAACTAATTTCGTGTGTTAATTTTCAAAATCATGTATAACTAGTTTTTAAGAACCCATTTATTAAATTTTAAAAAGATTTATTGTTAAAATACAATATTTTCACATTTCCGCTATTATCATGTAGACGGCGCTACCAGTGTAGCCGAAGTTTTAAATATGGCGCTATTTTTTACACTCCCGATTTTCTAATCTCCAAAACTAAGAAAAATAGAGCCTTGGATCCTAGGAAATTCCTAATAAAAAAAATCCATATCTCGAAAACTATGAACTAGGTCAAGAAAATTTTACGACTCAGTATAATTACAAACAAAACCGTAGTTTTACTGATTTTTTACTTAAATTTATATTTGTTAAATTTAACAAAAAATGTGTTAAAATCAACAAATTTTATTTTAGCCAAAAGAACAGGAATAGATTTTGTCTAAGTAACAAATTTTTCTGTTCAGCCAACAGACATATTATTTTGAGTGTAGATGTGTTAATGGACATTTTTGCCATAATGGAAAAACTATTTTGAAATCTAGTGTATATGCGAAAACAGCGACCCTAATTCACCTCCCAGATAATTTATAAAATTAAATCAGATGCATTTAAAAAATTATTTATGTCAGCCATATTGGGTTCGTAATTAACAATTTTATGTTATAACATAAACTTGATATTTTTTGGTCAGATCTACCCTTAGTTTATAAAAGAAAATTCAATTTGGAGCTTTAAAAAAATTTAGATCCGCCATTTAGAATGTTTCAATTATTCCGATATTTGCTATTTTGTAGTCATATATTCCACTCTTTTTATAAAAATTACTCTTTAAAATGGCATTTAAGAGTTAAAAATTTAGACTAAAATATGCTCAGTCATCCGACTATAAATCTTATCTTAAAAGTACACCGGTTTTTTTCGATTTATTTAATATAATTTTTGATAAAAAATCACAACCTGAATTTAACAACAGCGTATAAGTTTTACCTACAATCAGCAATCGGTTTGGGGCTTTCGTACTAGGTTAGTGTAGTAAAACCTCAAAATAGTACGAGTTAGGGATGCCAAACGAGAAATCCCGAATCCCGAAATCCCGGGATTTTCGGAATTGGCAAAATCCCGAATCCCGGGATTATTTCTCAAAAATCCCGGGATTTTCTTATTTTTTGATATTAATATAAACGCAAATAAACAAAGTGAGTAATTTTAGATTACCTACGCTTTTTCTTGAATTTTCTCATATTGACAAGAAATTGATGCCAAGATATTGGTAAAATTAAGTAGATTATTCGAGTAATCTATGCAAAGACTTTGCATAAAAATTTGAAATTTTGGTAATCAATATTAAGTTTTTGAGTAATACATGCGAAAAATCAAGTTTGTTATTTTACCGATTTATTCTTCCAAGCAAAATTCGATTTCTGAAACTGGGACTGTAAGTTTTGGCTGGGACTGTAAGTTTGAATTCTTCCATGAAAACATTTGATAACGATAACCAAATAACTTTGTTGCTCTAATTACACGATTTAGTGGGCAAGGTTATCGCAACGAATCTGTTTTAAAATCTGCTTACAAAATACTGAGCGTGTACTTAATGACAGGCCTTCATATATTATCCCAGTTAGAAAAATACAAACGGGAAAGCGATGGCAAGGTATTTTAACAGGTGGTACAAGTACTGACAAAAATTGCTTTCCCATTTCAAATATGATAACGTCAATAAACAAAAGGACCGGCAGTTCAAAAAGCGCCGGAAAAGTACTGGAGAAACAAAATTTTTAACTTTGGCAAAACGCTGCCAAAACCAATAAAAAGGTGGTTTGGAATTATATTTTCCAAAATAAAATTTAAAAAAAGTTCATATGTATCTTTTTTTTGCCCTGCCGTGATGTTTTGTAAAACAAATACTGGCAAAACGATTTTTGCAAACGCTGGCAAAGCGTCCCAAATGAGTGTTCTGCCAGTCATTTATTTTTAACATCGCGGTTACTCACTGGTATGCAAGTACTTGATTTTTTGTACCACTGTCAATTTCTGACTGAGATGTTTCAATATTCATAAAATGTACCACATTATTAATTAACAACTATTAAATAATTATAAAACGCTTTATTCTATAAAAAAATTAGTTACATAACATAAAAATTTTTACAAATAAAGGAAAATTTAAATCCCGAAAAACCCCGAAATCCCGTAAAATCCCGGGATCCCGAAAAATTCCGTAGTCCCGAAAATCCCGATTGGCATCCCTAGTACGAGTATCATACTTTAATCGAGAACGTATAATCGATATGATAAATACGATATTAATCATACGCAGTGATGTTCTAATTTTCAATTAATTAAAAGTCAACTTAAATATAACTAAAATTCTAAAAATTTAACAGGTTTTAATTTTGCTGTTCTTATTCTACTAGTATTTAGCAAAAAAAAAAAAAATCTGCTAATTTCAGTAGTTTTTTCTGCAGCGTCATTTTTAATAACTTTTTCTGCTATTTTTACATATTTATTTCTATGAGTGTATTACAACCTAACCCATCATGAAATATTATTGACTAAGATGTTGCAATTAACAAATATTACTTAACAATTTGGACTGTACCTAGTCTGTGAAGTATTTTACCGTAGATTTTTAGTTGGTCTGAAGACTGTTACAATGAGTGTTATTTTTGTTCGGTTTTTAAGATCAAATATGACAAATTCCAAAAAGAATTTAAAATTTTATTTTACAACAAATAGAGAAAAAACTTATGAAAAAAAACTTTCCTACAACCAATCGTTGACAATTAACGCATTTTCAAGTACTACCAAGCACTATTAATTTAATAATTAATAACTGATTTATTATAAATTATATATTAGAAATGATCGCTAAATAGGTCAATATTAGCCACTTCTACTTCGCCCGCTATTTGAACATAATTTAAAAAGTTGTTCCATTTTTTATTCATACACAATATTTATTCATGACAATAAATTTTTTCCCAATCGAATTAACTGGGTTGTCACAAACTCGTAATTCGGTTATCATAACTGAATTCCCCTAATTTGGATATCACAACTGAATGGCAACCAAATTGCAAGTTTGTTGCAATCGAGTAAATTCGGTTATCACAACGGTTATGAGAGTGTATCAGAAAGTAGAATAAATTCTGAAAATTTGCCTTCGCTACGATATACTTTTCCCCATACACACAAAAAAATAATGTTAAACTTTTTTCAATTAAAACGATTTGTTAAATTATTTCAAAAGGTGTCAATTAAAAATTAATCCAATAGATTAAATAATTGCTCAAAACTGCAATTTGCTTGACATTTTTTTTATTCTATCGCTCAAAAGCATCTCATAAAAAAAGAGAAAAACATCAGCATATTGTTGTTGTTTTTCGTTTGTTTTATTTATGTGGTTGCTTTTATAAATGTTTATGTATTAGTAACAGATATTTTAAATTAATTTTTATAAAATTTTATAAATTCTCGTTAAGGTTATTATTTTATTTAGCTAAATATTTTAATTCTAAAACATTAATGTGAATATTCATTTATTCTAAAACATTATTAGAAACTAATAATGTAATTTTTGAAATTTTGTTTAACTAAAGTTATAATACTTTAGTTAAACAAATAAATTAAAAATTATTTTACATAAAAATATATTTTGTTTTAAACAAAAACAAACTATTTTTATAATTTTCAAAAAAAAATTGACAGAGTCCTTATGCCTCAGAAAAAAGAAGAAAATTAATTTCTGTGAGAGAATCTTTCATATAAGTATAAATAAATCTATCAAATGAATGAAAATTGCATGCAGGTTTTATTTTAGTAAAATTCAATGTTATGAAATTCAAGCTAAAAATAAAGAAATGTATTTTTTTATAGTTGGCATGACAACTACCACTTTATCCAGCTGGTTGGAGTCTTATTTAGAATTTATATAATATTGATCAATTTTTAATCCAATCGATTAATTTTTAATCAAATACATATAAAAAAACCAATAAAAATCCTAATGAAATGTATCACTCTTTTATTGAAAATTTATTCAATTAAAGAGCTACAAATTTTTAATTGAATGGACAATTTTTGTGATTGGAGGAATTTCACCGATAAAATTTATTGAATAGGCGGTTTTCATGATTTAATTTAGGTTTTATTTTTTTGTGTGTAGCGGGGTAGTTGATATGGAAAACCACATATGTGTCATTGTGTTTTACAACGTCGCCTTTATACACCCTACTGTAGTCATTATGAGCAACATTAAATTGTCGTATTTCGCACACGTTGGTTTTACAAGCGATTTATGTAGTCTATTTTTAATAAATTACAAAACATACATACAAGAGTATATAATCGAAATTTAAATAAAATTATCATTGAAAATGTTTTCGTACACTCGCAACACCGTACAGACTAGCACACACCTTGGTGGCCCTATAATTTAGCAATTTTATTAACATGAGTTTATGCATAATTTAAAATATTGCTATGATTTCTTGATTCTTATTCACGCAATCTTTATAAAATAATAATTGAAAATCTTCAATTATTTTCCCCTCTCTTCGAATGTGTTTGCTGCTTTGGGGTGGGTATTGTGAAATTCTCCGCTGGTCTTGTGTTGTTTTCGTTTTTATTAAGTATAAACAATTCTTAGTTTTTATTATTAAGTACTTAATTCTGTTTAAATTAAATTGTTTTGGTGTTGTTTTTTTTCTTCTTCTTAATTTAATAAGATACTATTTATGTATAATCAGCTTCTTGTGGTAAAATTTTTCTTTATTTAAGTTTTCTCAGATTAGTTTAGTTTTTACGTTTTGTTGTATTTAGTTTTTATAGTTCAATTAATTAAAAAAAAACAAACTATTTATGATTTTATTACCTTTATTTTGATTTTTATTAAATATACATAATTAAATGAGGAAAGAGATATGTTGAATGTTATGTTCACAGATGATTTTAAATAATTTTTATTTTTGCACATTCATAAAAGCACTTATGCATAAATTTTAATTAAATTCACTGAAATCTAATTAATTGAAATTGTCTTTGGAAACAAATTTAATAGTATTTTAAAGTTTATAATTACACTGTGCTGGTTGCGGGTAAACCTAATTTTAGTGCGCTGAACCTAGTGGTTCGTGGCATTTTCTGGGTTAGATCTAACAATAAAACATATTTGGTATTGGAACTTATGGTTCCAGGGACACCAGAAAATACCAATTTTCTAAATTTTTCAATTATTAATTTTTACCAGTGCTGTTTGTTATTCTCCGAAGCAGCTTTGTTAAAGAAACAATTAAAATCGATTTATTATCAAATCGACAAGGATACCAAAAAATCTACTTATTATTACTTAAAATCGTACACAATTTCGAGCTCTTCTTATAATTTTACTTCTTATAATTTTACTTGTCTCAATAAAACCAGCTTAAGAAATTTATAAAGCGGGGTTTTATTTTCCAAAAAAAAAAAAATTTCCATAAGGAAATATGGCATAATTATTATCAATTTTTATTATAAATGATCTGTAAGACCTTGAAAATCTATCACCAATTAGAATCCAAATCGTTTCTCTGATATGGAGGCTGCCAAATGTGTTTGTGTTTTAATTTTGGTACAAAATTTGACATTTTTTCTTTAAAAATCATTTGATTTCATAAAAATATTTACACCAGGTTTGCCATATAAAATTTTTAAAAAGTGATCCAAAATTGAGTTTTTCCCAAAAGTTCTCAAAATTCGCGATATAAATGTTTTTGAAAAATTCTTTCTATTTTGTATAGAGTTATGTCGCGGAAATAACATAAAATTAAAAAAATCTTAACCCGTTTGGAAACAGGAGGCACGACAAGGCTACAAAAAGAAAAAAATTTTTCTGAGATATATGTTTATATTTCCACAAAGTTTGGTCAAAAACTATTCAGTCAAACAAAATCTGTAGCGAAAGGGTTAACTGTCATTTCCAGTAGATGCTACCGACAAAGTTTTTTGAGTGTATATTTAAATATTATTTTAGATTATTTCAGAACCGAGTTTTGTTTCTTAAGTCGGCTTACTCTACCACACAGAAAAACTAAAAACGAGTTTTAATTACGAAATTGATTATATTAATTGAAATTTTAATCGATATTGCACCTGTCACTCAAATGATACTATTAATTACTAACAATTGTATACGATTAACTGAAGCAATTAAAATATTAATTGATTCAATTAAAGATTTGTTTAAAAATAATTTTTATTTTTATCATGTGTTTAATTCGATATATTAGGTTATTTATTTTTTCTGTGTACTGTACACTAGAGCGGCATTCTTTTTCTATGAAGAGAAAGGGGTTTCTTCCAATTTCCATTTATTATATGGCATTTTAGAGCACAGCACAGTGGGCCAGCATCATCGAATTTTGGCCAAAACTAGAATATTGAGTATATTAAACTAAAAGATATCACAAAGGGGGGTTTGGTTGGTGGTGATCACGAATCTGAAATAAAAAATGTAAAATTCAAAATGGCGGATCCAAGATGGCGGCCATTAATTTTTAGTTTTTAATATATTGGATTTAAAATAATCAATTATATAGGTCCAGGATCCGCTGATTAAAAATCTGAAATTAAAATTTTGAAATTCAAAATGGCGGATCCAATATGGCGACAAACAATTTTTTCATTAAATTTCTTATGTCATCTGATATACTTCAAATTTCCACAAGGAGAAGTTTTTGGGTAGCAGATTACGAATCTGAAATCAAATTAAAAAAAATTCAACCTGGCGGATCCAATATGGCGGCCAAAAATTTGAAATTGTTATGTGTTGGAAAATAAATTACACTGTACAAAAAAGAAAAAAAAAGGTTCCGATGATAACTGATTCACGCAGAGGGACCAAAGACAAATATATGTGTATCGGCGTTTTAAAAGTTTTCGTCTGGCCCTATGTTTTTGGGGGGTTAAAATTTCCCCTCTTTTGAAAATGTTTATTGTGAATCGGCATAGGAAACCATGTGAATCTTCCATTATAGGTATAGGATATGTTCAGCGAACTTATGTAAAACACTACAAGAGATATTTTTGTGGAACATTTTAACCCTCTAACTCTGCAATTAAAGGGTCTTTTTTGACCCTTTTTTAAAAGTGTCAAAAAAGACCCATAAGTTGAGGAGTTAGAGGGTTAAAATGTTCCGCAAAAATATTTGTCATGAAATTCTACTATAATTCTCTGAAGACGTCGAAGTTGAAAAGTTAACTTCAATGTCAGAAATAAGTCAAAACTTAAAATGTGTTTAAGCGTTAATTTCGTACTTATTCAGAATTGGCACTCAAATGTCCCACAAACCTGGACCTTAGGGGGTTAGTCTGTGTCAGAAAACCAGAACCTATATTTAAAGTAATTTTTAGTGCTATTTTTTTTAGTTTTTACTAAAACTCTGGAATGCTGGAAATCAGCGAGATCTGAAGGTACTTTTTCAGTTAAAGGGCAAAATCTCGAAAGTTTATGAACGGTCATAAACGGTCGCAAAAACCTAGGTAGAAGACATCTGAGGGAACACATTGGCATTCAAGTTTTTCAAAAATCTCTTGGAACATTTTGGATCTTTTTTTTTGAAAATTTAGGATTTTCAAAAAACCCATATTTTTGAGGTAAAATTAATAATTTTGTTACTTTTTTCGTAAATACTTACCAGGTTTCTATTTTTTTCGGTAACTAGTTTCAGTTTTATAATTTGAGATTATTTTTGGAACAAATTATTGTTTATTTATGACGTTTTTATTGTATCATTATAAAATAAAAAATGTCACTAAATTAAAAAACTTTGATTTTGAACTCTCGCCAGCTAACAACGAGTAACCACAATGATACAATATTTCACTCAAAACATATTCAACAATCCTAGATTTTGAATATATAAACATATTTTCCCTTTACCTGAATTGTACTTTTGGCTAAAAAAACTGCGATCCTGGCCCACAGTGCACATGGGAAAATTGGCGGAAATTGGAAAGCTTAAGCCTTGGCGATTTGAGATCAAAGTTTCCGATTTCAGAAACAAAATATACATATCGTGTGATAATCATTATACCCTACACCATTACGTGGTCAGGGTATAACAAGTTGGTGCTGATATTTATAACACCATAAGGTACTGGATTAACTCCGATTACCGATTAACTCAGAATCTGTCTGTCTATGTATTCTTTTGCGCACGCTACAGGTCTCAGATATTAAGATATTTTCATGAAATTTAACTTATATCGACTCAAAGCCTATTGATTTTGGTTTGAATCGGTCAATATTTATACCTAGTGCACATATAAATGTCCGCCAAGTATTGGTTTTTATACTTCTTTGTTACAGGTTACAGATCCAAAGATATTTTAATTCAATTTTGTATAGAGACTCATAGCGCCCATATTGAATACATTTGGGTTTTACACCTAATTTTAGGTAAAACTAAAATTTCTTACAGATTTGCTAACAAAAAAAGTGCTATCACGGCACCAGTAAATTGATTAAAACTACCCGTTACCCTGCCCTGTATACATAATTGATTTACTAGTAAAGTATTGAATTCAAATCTCCATATTAAAATAAAAAAAATTATATCATTTAATTTAATGTTAATTGTTGTCACGATGAACTTGTAATAACAGAAAACAATTTGTTTTTATAAATTTGTAAAATTTATTAACATGTTTGTGAATATTTAAAAAAAACATAACAAATGCGACTAACTTGTATAAATTGCGGTAGACTAAAGTACAATTACAAGCATCTAATTAATTTATTTACAAATCGACAGAAACAAGTTTTAATTTGTACAACAAAATAATATGACATACAATTAAATGACATATGAATGTTAAAAAATAAAATGTATTTGAAAAAGTTTGTTCGATATTAAACGATAGATGTAAAGAATTTGCCAAAAGGATGAAAACAAAATAAAAATGCAATTTACTGGTTTTACATTAAACATTTTTGTCTTTGAAAAAGAACAGTTGTCATATAATTTTGTTATATGACAACTGATATTTTTGCATGTTAGTGACAAGAAAATCTTTTAACAAACCAAATCTCTGTTTGCTTTTAGTTCGTAATTAAACTCGAAATTTTTGTAAAATGTTAAAAAAAAAAATGCATTAATATGTTACATACTTTTACATTTTCTTAAATTTGTTTTTATATTAAAAGTCATATAAAATTATGATTTTTCATTATGGGAACTGTAACTTCTAACGACCATTAACCACATTTGTTAGTTATTATCTCTTCATTCATTAACAAATTAGTCATTTCATACATGTCACAAATTAGTTTTTTTAGTTTTCTTCTTTGTTATTTTTCATAAAAATATTTGTGAGAAATTCCCCAAAATCACTTTTTAGTATAAAACACTTTTTTTTTTATAAAAGTGTTACACTTTTAATGACTGTTCAAGTTAGGGATAGAGAGACATTTGTAAAACAACTTTTTAACTGTCAAAAAAAAAAAAAAATATTAAAATTAAATGATTTGTCTGTGATTTAATTATAGTTTATATGTATATGAGGTATAGTTAAACTTTTTTACTTACAAAGAATATATGACTAGGGGGAACCAGCGATTTCGAGATTTGATTATGTAATAAACAAGATCAGACTAGTACACAGATACAACAGATTCATAGTGACAACCGCTGAATAGTTTTGTGGTAGCAACCGAGTTATTTGCTTGTCACAATAAAATGCATTCCAGGCATTGTTAAAGTATATTGTTCCAACCCAAATTTTGTTGTCTTTATCGAACTTCTGCTGGCACAAACAAATGTATCGTTGGTTCCAACCAAATCATTCGGTTGGCAAAAAATTCGGCTGTCGCAATGTATCTGTTTTCTCTGTACACACATGCATGCATTTTTAGCGGCCCAATCTCAAAACCTAGGGGGTAAAATTAGGTTACAAAAAAATAGGTTCCAAACTTTTTTGTCAAAAAATTATTTTCAAAAGTATGAAAATACCTCAATATTAGCAGAAACAGTCTATTTTCATTATCCATTTCACCTCTTAACTTGCGATTAGACCACCAAAACAGTAAATTGTTTATTCATCACTTATCAAAATCCATCACAGTGGGTGACCAAGGGAGTACCTTCCTTGTTAGTTTAAGCAACTAATTAATTTTGTATGTTTTAATGGTGGTTGTACAAATATTTTGAGTTTATTCACACACAAATTAGTGAAATTTTAAGTGGAGCAGTTAAATAAAAAACTATATTTAAATATGGAAAATATTCATAAGTATTATGAAAAATAAAATGGTAGACTATATTAAAACTAAGATGCAGTGAAAGGTTTCCTTACCGTTAAAGGTAGAAAGCTTAAGTTAGGAAGATTTAATTTTAGTGAAAATTTTCTCACTAATGCGTATGCCACATATTTTAATATGTTTGGTATATATCTTTAAATAACTCATACGCACCGTGGTATTTTTACATAATAACACTTTGAAACAATTTTCAAGTTTTGCTCTTACCCAGTTTAGGTAACTACACTGATAGGATTTTCGTTCATACTATTAATGAATCGATTTCATTAATCTGAATTCATTGATTTAATGAAATTTTTTTATTTAATTAATTAAAAATTCATTAATTTAATGAATTTTTTCATTATATATTTTCAACTAACCCGTCAGATAAGCTATAATTTTTATAAGGGTTTTGAATTTGGTAATTACTAAAATATATACACCCAGAAAATACGTTCGGTACTGACAATCGCATTTGTAGCCAATCGAATGGTTTGGTTGTGGTAGCCGAGTTTTTCACTTGCGACAACAGAACCCCAATTGAGCCATGACTAATTTAACTGTGACAGCGGAGTTTCAGCTGTATCAAGAATAATTCGGTAGTCGAAACCAAAAAATTCATTTGATGCAACTGAACAATGAGATTGGCAACATATTGGGTTGCCAGCACCGAAACTGGTTTTTGGGTGTATGTTCCAGTAATATAAAAGTCCAAATAATGACATCATTTTATTTTGGCTATTTAGGCCAGTCGATAACGCGGTAATGTTTACATTCTGGTGATTGCGGGTTCAAGTCGAGTTCAGGGAGATGTCAAAAACGCTATAAATACAAAAAAGAAATATATGTACAATAGGGCGGGTCGATTTGTAGGGAGACACTCAAATCCAAATGTATGACCGACCCCCACTAACTTTGGAGGACCGACCCACCCATGCTAGTGGCACACCCCCTGTAACCCCCTGGGGGGTTCCCCATACAAACATTTAAAAAAATAACCGTTTTTGGCACTTTACATGAAAAAATGTTGGTATAGGAACCCCCCAGGGGATTCCAGGGGGTGTGTCACTGGCATGGGTGGGTCGGCCTTCCAAAGTTAGTCGACCCGCCCTAATGTACAAATAAAGATTAATAAAATAAAAATAAATAGTAAATAAAAAAAGTAACGCAAAAAATATATATTTTTTTCAATTAGTTTTCATTTAATGAATACGTTTCATTGATTTAATGAACGCGTTTCTTTGGGGACTTTTCAATGGAAAAATCATTGGATTAATGAACAAATTCATTAATACTATGCACAAAATTCTATCAGTGTAGAAACATTGTAGTTGCAGGAAATATGATTTCCCAAAAAGGCTTCTATTACTTCCCCAGTGTAGAAAATCATTACCAGATATGTGGTTATGTAACTACATACTTGGTAATGGTAACTAGTTACTTTTGTTATTACATTTCTTATTACATTTATGGCGATGTCGCGAAAAATAATGAGTTGTCCTTACACACAAGCATACGAAAAATCAAAAAATATATCGTTACCTATGTGCTTACCAGTACATACTGACACAAATAACACTGTGAGACAAATGGTAGGGGTCAGTGATCGGGAAGGGTTCGGGAAGTTATATCGGTAAAAAAGAAGTTATACGTGTCCCGGCGTTTCGCTGGGTCATCCCTAGGACCTATCTTTTGGCGACAGTTTTGATGAAATTCTTAAAAATTCTTAAAGTGCAGTGGAGGGAGCAGTATCTTCTATATCGGCACCAGAGTTTCACGAATAATATTGGACATATCTAATCTGCACTGCTTTCTGTGTTTCAGAGCAGTAAATGTTTCATTCATTTTTGAATTAATTCGCGAATAATTCATGCATTGAGTTAGAAAAATTTTGAATTAATTCTTTTTACGAAAATCACGAATTGAATGAAATTTGAATCAATTCACATGAATTTGGCAAAAATGAATTGCAATTCATTTCCAATTCATTTGAATTGATTTTGAATTAAATCAAATTATTTAGAAAAAAGAAAAAGAATTTTGCAATGAAATTATTAATTGCTTCTTAAATATTAAATATGTTTTTGTCGTTCAGCGTCTGTCAAAACCGAAATAAATAATACTTGAGGAAATAAACTCCATGTTTACTTTGATTGATTGCAATTCATTTTTAATTCATTTGAATGGGAAATGAATTGCAATTCATTTTCGCCAATTTCATTTCAATTGATTAAAATTTCATTCAATTCTTTTCCTTGGTGAAAAGAATTAATTCAAAATTTATCTAATTCGTAATGAATTGAAATCAAAAAAGAATGATTCATTTACAGCTCTGATGTGTTTCCATTCGTGGCATGTATATTGGTCTCCAGTAAATCGTGTGTCCCAATCGAACAAAAAGCACATATATTTTATATAGCCGCTTCGAAGAACCCAACGCTTTGCTACAACTATTTAATTGCAGCATATGCGCCGCATATGTTTAGCGTAGTTAACCATTTTTAAAATATTTTGTAGTGCATCATATGTTTTATTCGTTTCTGTACTATACGCGATTTGAACCGTTTTGCATTGGTCTTTTTCAGTAAACCCTCCTTCAAGCTGAGTTTTGAACTATCAGTAAATAATCTTCAGTCATCTGATTCATATTTTATTTCCATTGCGTCCATCAATTTTCCGACATCCAGACAATACGCAGAAGTTTTTTCATCACTCACAACGAATAAACTTTGGAGTGTTGCCTGACGACTTCGATAAGATGTAGCTTTCGTTATGGGTGCCAAAAGATTATTTGACTTCAAAAATGAAGCCAGCTCTTCTGATTTATGCTGCGTCAATTCCGATTGAATCAAGCTGATTTTGATTTATTAAAATAAACTGATTGGATACAGATGGTTCGAGATTATATGGGGGATCATCACTTTAATCATATGTTTGTGCAAAAGTCGGAGCAGTCAGAAGATTGTACGTCTAGGCTGGAAGATTTTGGCGTAGCAATTCAATGGATTGTGACCGTCGCCAGGATTAGTCCAAGTCATTGGAATACCGAATGCCGTAGATTCAGGTCTTCTATTTTTCCAATATATTAGACGATTGTAGCAATTTTTACACACTATATTTGTTACCCAATTTTTGTTCACTATAACACTTTGGTTGAAGTACATCTCGTAAGTTTGAACAAGATCTATACTGAAATTTCCTTTTTTTCATGTTTTGGTTCATATTTACCACAGCAATAGCAAAAGGTATTTAAATCTGGCTTGCACACTTCCATTTTTCTCTTTAAATTGAGTGTTTATGTCCATATAAAATGTAAAGTTGACATAACTGTAAGTACAAATAAAAAATATATTTCCTATATTATTTCCTATTGCTCTATCCACAGCTGTTTGAAATTATGATTGGCCTAATAAATCGCCATCACCAATTATATAAATATATATGATCGCCTTACAGAATTCGGGCCCTGGGTTTTCAATCAAGATATATTATGACGCAATCTTTTGGAAATACGGAGGAAAAAGTAATCTATATACCCAAAAATATTTTGAATTGTGTTTGGCTTTATTTTTTCAGTCGTTTATGGCCAGAAATTTCGAGCTATTGACGAGTTAGGTGTGAAAATTAATGAAGAATTGTATGATTGGGGTACGATTATAATTTTTTGAAGATTTCATTCAATAAAACGAAACTTGATTTTTTATATATTAATAAAATTATTTATTTGAGCCTTAGCTACACTTTTGCTGATGAATGAAATGAGATATCATCAATAGTTCTTTAGTTATGGTTGAAAAACTAAGCAAACAAATACCGAGATAAGGAAAAAAATATAAGAGGTCATAAAAAACGCCTGAGATCGGCAAAACCCTTTGGAGGTTTTACTAAACTGGCCTAGTGCTTTCACCCTGACTTGGAATTTCTCATCCCCCAGAATGGCTGTTGCACTGTATTATCGTCGTCAAACTTTGACCCGCGTTTAACATTGAAGAATTGTTCAAAAGTCGATTAGGGTGTCCTCAATATCATGAGAGGGTGGTCGATCATCGACAATGTTGTTATTATTTACCACTGGCTATATCACTTTAAAAATGAAAGCTTTTATCATATCCGTAAATAAAAGTAAGATCAAATTTTATTTATTTATACCCCCTCCCCCTATTTTGAAGTCTAGATTTTGTTTTAATCCAAGATTATATAAATAGTATAATATCCAACTATTCAACCATCCATATTCAGTTAATCATATGTAACATATCTGTGACTGATATCAATTCAAATCTGTTCCGCAATTATAAAGCAATGTTGTCGCAAAAAAAAAAATATACACAACTCAATGATGTTGCTGCATACAACCAGCAACAACATAAAAATGTGCATATTGTAAGTGTTATTTAAGGCAAACAACATTTGCTGCAACCAACGACAACGACTGGCTGTTAATGATTGTGTGAAGAAAACTTGATCGTGTTTGAAGATCAGAAAAAAAAATTATTTTAGCATAAATATGAAATGATGATGATTTTCAACAAGACGATGACGCTCTGTTAGTATTTTCATACATGCATCATAGCAGTGAATGAATAAAGTTGTTGTTTGTTTCTGTTTCGTCTCCAAAAGTTTACTGGCCACATATGGCCAATGTCCTCTATATATTGTTGGTTTGTACGACTGGCTCTATAAATGGTATGTGATTGTATTGTTTATGTATCGTTTTGTACATATAAAAGTTTTAAATTTCATTTCGTTTTTTTTTCTTCTTCTTCTGTTTCTCCTTTAATTTTTGTCTTCATTTTCTACTGATGGAGGCCTTTGTAAACGCAGTTGTTTGACAAGCAGGAAATTACATGCAATTACAATTTGTTCGCGTGAATAAATGTAATTGTGTGACACACAAATGTGCCATTGTCCGAGTATATTCATGTGAAGTATGGTAGGAATCTTCCACAGGACTTTTGCCTTTCTTGTCGTTTGTATTATTTACGTATTAAAGACTTGAATCTTTTATATTGTCTGTGGTATTTAAATAGTTACATACATGTATATTTATTTGTTAATTGTCTCATGGTATAAGGTATTTTGTGTCATTTTAATTGGCAAAACAAGTCTAAGTAAATTATAGTTTTATTAATGATTACTTTATTTTTCTGTATATTTATTACCGTCCTTGATTTACAGAAATTGTTTTATACGAATATTCAACTAAACGATAATTGAAATGACAAAATAATGGAGCTTAATAAAATATTTACTAAGGTAATAATTATTTGCTGAAGCGAACAAAGTTCTTGACAATGGTATTGAAATAGTGCATTGCCTTTACACCTGCATATTAAAAAAAATTTTCTCTATGAGTTAGATAATTTTTTTAAATCTTAAATTTTCTACCGGTTTAAAAAGACAAAAAGATTTAGATATACTATCTTATGGTGTCCAAAATTTTGATTCGCATTAACTATTATCACTCAAACGATGCGAGATTTCATGCTGATTATGGGAAAAATAATCAAAAAATTTTTTACTGGTAGAGTGAGAGAATAATCCTCATTTCAGTAATGAATTTCTTCATAGTTTCAATGACAATTGCCACTGGAACTCGTCCATTGAAACTTTTAATAGAATCTATCAAACAGGTTTCATTTAAGTTAATGTTTATGAAAAGTTGATAAAATTAATGAAATTCTTCATAAAATGAATACAGCATTCCTCCTATGAATTACTCAGCCAATGAAACGCTTCATAAAATCTATGAAGCAATTTATTTTATAATTATTTATTACACTCAATATAATAAATCTGTTGGCTGAGCAGAATAATTTGTTATTTTAACAAAAGTTATTCCTGTTTTTTGGCTTAAAATAAAATTTGTTGATTTTAACACCTTTTTTGTTAAATTTAACAAATCTAAATTTAAGTAAAAAATTTGTAAAACTACAGTTTTATCTGTAATTATACTGAGTAGTAGAATTGATTAAAATTTAGGCTCTCGCGACCTTCCCAGGGCCTAGCCTATATCATGTGAGGGCATGTAAGGGCACTCCAGTGGATCAACATTTTGTCCGTTTTGCTCTATCTCGCTTAGTTTTCGAGATATGGACATTTTATGAAGTTGAAAATTTTTATTAAAAATTTCCGATGGTCCAAGGCCCCGTCAAGGTCCATTTTTGGATAGAGAAATTAGTTATAAATAATTTTAAAAATTAACACTCAAAATTGGTTAAAATACTGAAGATTTTTAGTTCATATTGTGTTAAATGAAGATACCTAATATCTTTGTCTAAATCAGTGTTTCAACTAAAAATTTGTTAAAAATTAGTCAAATCTATTTGAAAATTGTTTGATACATTTTTTTACTGACGTATTATTTTAAAATCTTCATTGAATCTACGGAAGCACTTTTATGAAATTATATCATTAATGTCATGACAGAAAATTCTTTCCGTGTACTTATAGATCCCTAAGATGATAACCCAACAAAAATGTGGAAGCAGAAAAAACGTTGACTGCTTCCTTACTGCTACTTTTACTCCTTCCAAAAATGTTTGGCTTCGTAAATAGCACTAATGAAAGGCCTAAGTTGATTAATTGTTTAAATCGCTTTTTGCTGTGCTTTTCAAAAAAGCACGAAATGAGCAATACATTTTGATTGCTTAAATATTTTTGCGTTTGTTTTATCAAACTTTTTTAAAATACGGAAAAAAGTTATTTTAATGAAAATAAGAGGTTTTACTTTCTCTTCACGGAAAAATATGCAGCAATATTGTGCTTTTGAGAAGGCATGATTTTAAATAGTTGAAAAGCTTTATAATATGCACTTCCGAGAAGGCATGAATTATCGACAGTTTAAAAGAAAAACAGGAGCACTAATTAAAAGCGATGAATTCATGCCTTTTCGGATCTCGAAACAAGTGCTTTCACTCGAGCTATCTCGACCAAAATTCAGGCATGATATCATCAATAATGCAATCGCTTCACTTCTCAACTTTCCCTGACAAAACTGCTTCCAAGCAAGCAGTAATTTCTGCTGGGAAGTAGCATAAAATTTTTACGTTACTAAAATAAGTTAGCGCTACCTAAATATATTCACTTAGTTGTAGGTAACACTATGCGACAGTAAAAATCGGGATGGGATGAAACCAACGGGAAATGTTATATCGGTGAAAAACAAGTTATACGTGTCCCGGCGTTTCGCTGGGTCACCCTTAGGAATCGAGATATGTCTTTTTTTTGACATAACTCGAGAACTACTAGTCCGATTTTGCTCAAACAATTAAAAAAAAAATAAAAATTACAATTCCTTTAATCTGTTCATATAACGTTTTTCTATATACTCAACAGTTTTGCCAGTAAAAATAAATGTTTGTTACCGCTACCATAAAAATCAATAACCTTTTGTTTATTACTTTTTTTTTAATATTTTAGGCAAAAAATATTTTTTTCTTCATACATTTATTTTTACCGGCAAAACTGTTGAGTATATAGAAAAACGTTATATGAACAGATTAAAGGAATTGTAATTTTTAATTTTTTTTAAATTGTTTGAGCAAAATCGGACTAGTGGTTCTCGAGTTATGTCAAAAAAAGACCACCAAAGGTCAAATCGATATATCTCGATTCCTAGGATTGATCCAGCGAAACGCCGGGACACGTATAACTTCTTTTTTTACCGATATAACTTTCCCCGGTAGTTTGAACCCTTCCCGATCACTGACCCCTACCATTTGTCTCACAGTGTAATCAAATCGTTCACCAGATTGTTGAGTAGCACACTCAGAGAATTATCTTCACTTCAGTAATGAATTTCTTCATAGTTTCAATGAAAATTGTCACTGGAACTCGTCCATTGAAACTTTTCATAGAATCTATGAAGCAGGTTTCATTAAAGTCAATGTATATGAAAAGTTCATAAAATTAATGAAACTCTTCATAAAATTAATAGGCCACTAGTCCAATGAATAAATCATTCAGCCAATGAAGAGCTTCATAAAATCTATGAAGCAATTTCATTTACTATTATTTATTATAATTGGTTGTTGTCGTTGCTAAGCTGGAGTGGATAAATAAAAAGTACACTCAAAATAGTTTGTAGTTTAAATTAACTGAAATAAATGAAAAATCACTTGAAAACCGGTCTACTGACTTTTCATTTAAATCAAAAGAACTTTTCAATTATTTTTAAATGTTAATAAATAAACTACAAAATCCTTAAAAAAACAATGATTTTTCATTTATTTCGTTTTTTTAAATTTCAAAAACTAACTACAAAATCCGTAAGAATAAATGATATTTAGTTTATTTAATTTATTTAACTGACCTAGAAATCGAAAAGGAATTCTTTTTTTTAACAAAACATTTTAAATGAAAATATTAACTGTAACAGAAAATCCGTATTTATATGTAATTTATTTTTTAAATAAACGACAAAAACTGTTAAAAAATATATTTTTCTTTGTATTTTAACTGAATAATCATTTAAAAATAATTGTACTTTTTAAATAAACTGCAGTCAGTTACTGTAATAATATTTTCAGTGTATTTAGCAAATGCAAAAAGCGTAAAAAAATTGTAGCATATTTTACGGATGTACAAAATATATCTAAGGAGAGAATTCATTAAATTAAAAAGTTTCATAAAAAAAAAGTTTCGAAATAATTAATATGATTTATAAAAAAATTTCATAGTCCAAAATTAATTAAAATCTAAATAAATAAAAATTATAAAAGATTATTCTCTCAGGAAATGACGATATTTTATAAAAAAAAAATTAAAGAAAAGTAAATACTATTGAACAATTTCATATATATAAAGAACATTTTCATTAAATTTATTGAGATCGAATTTATGAAATTCAATGAATTTTTTTTAACGAAATTATGAAATTTTATGAAAGAAAAGTTATGAAAAATTTCATAATATTAATTAAAAATTATATACATAATGAAATTCTTCATTGGTTCTACGAAAAATTCTATGAAATTATATCATTAATATCATGAAGAATAATTCTTTCAGTGCAGATTAGTAACGGTAGAGCGTCTGGTAAACGCACCCATTGATTTTCTGTTGTTGATACAATTTTATTTATAAACAAAATACTAAATTTTCACACTGAAAAAATTAAAATTTATCTAAAATCATTCAATTTGAGCTTAGCCTGGAGCAAAGCAATGGGCTGGCAAATGGGAGATCGACGGTTCTATCCCAGTTCCTGGGATAAAACAATTGTAATTTTTGAATACATGTTATGGAACGTATTATTCTATTTATAGAATTTTTAGTCCATAAACGTTAAAAGAATCAATTAATACAACAAATATTCAAAGTTAGTAAATAAATTTCGTTAAATACAACAATATTAAAAATGAATAAAATTGATTTTAACTGGAACTATAAAAAAGCGGTTGCAACTACGAATCTGTTTTCTGTGTGCACAAATAAATCTAAATTTCCGACATATTTTCATAGAAAACTATGCTAATTTTTAACCCCACTTTTTAACATTTAAATACTTCATCTATCACATTTCCAAATTTCATTAAAATCGAAAAAAGCTCATTGGAATACCTTGCTTGTTAGATAAGTTTGACTGTATTTTGTAAGATTTTTTTTTGTGTAAATGAAATATTTCTTAGAAAACTTCAGTTACAATATTTAAAATTGTATTATTTTTCTAAATCAACAATTTGATCTTTAAGGCATTGTTTTAAATGAAAAATTCTTAATTTTATGAATTCAACTAAACAACACGTAGACAGTTATAGCCTTAAGAATTATGTTTGTAGTTTATTATAATTTTATTAGTTTTAGCGTATTTCATAAATATTTATTACGATTTTTTTGTTGTTTTGTATTGTCGTGTTTGAATGTGTAACCAAAGACAAAAAACATTTATAATTAGATGATTTAATACATTTTAATATATTCTCTCTTTGCCCTCTCTGTTTTCCTTATAAATAATAAATTTAGAATTTTTATACTTTTGTGACCTTTATTTTATTTTTGTGTGTGTTTTTTTTTTATTTCATTGTACATTTGTGACGCTAATAAGCGACGACATGCAATCTCTACTTGTGCCTACTTCAAACTCTGTATGTACTTTAGACAGCAAGTCAGTTAAAATGACTACATAGTTACTAAAGCCCAGAGTTAACCTAAACCCTCTTTTGGTAAAATATATTGTTGTAGTGTTAACTGTTGTAGTACGAATTAAACTCCCTAAATCATTTTAATCTTATCTGTATTTTAGCTACTTGCCGGTGTTAGTTTGAAAAATCACACAATGTTGTTTTTCTTCTGCCTCTTTAGCTTTAAGTTTGATTAAAAAAATTGTATTTTTATTCGTTGATTGCTGCATTTTTCATATAACAAATTTTTCACTTAAAATTGTAAAACGCAACTGAAATTTTTAATAAGAAAAAATATTCAGGAAAAATAATTTTTTTGCGTTTAAATTTAAAAATATTTTAAAAACTAAAGATGAAAATCATAAATACATGCAAAAAAATAACATGCAATTTTATAAGAAACTACATATTTTTAATTATAACGAAAAAATATTAATAAATTCTAAGAATAGAAGTGATGTTAAATGGAAGTAAAAGTAAATCTGTAATTTTTTTTTGTAAAAAAAATCCTTTAAAGCTGACATTTTGTTTATCAAATAACATAATCGGAATAACGCTCGATTACACAATTAATCAAAAAAACCCTTCGATACACCAATTCCTCGATTTACATGGATCTTGGTTTTATTTATTTGCTACTTTAAAGGTTAAATGTGATTTTGTGCTGTCTGTTGAGTAACATATTGTTGTAATAACTTAAGTCTAATTTGAAACACTCTAATCGTAATTTTTATTTAATAAACAATCACGGTTTATTGCTGTTGTCTCACTAATGTCATAACCTCTGTCATATTTTTTTTAATGTTAATATTTATATTTTTTATTTTCTAATTTGCATTTGTTTATTTATATTAAATTCATTTTAATTATTAAATTTATAATTAAGTTAATCATGCACCATAAAAGTCATACTCACAGTAAACTTATGCAAACATTTTTCCAGTAATAAATATGTTAAATAAAAACTTATTTAAATATATAATTGTATGGGACAATAAAAAAAAAACAAGATACTGACTGACATGAGAATAAGAATATTAAAATAGCATCAATATATATTAAGTAATTAATGACCGGTACTAAAATATTCCGTAAATAATTTTAATCGAAGGAAAAATGACATTGGATCATATAAATTAGTGTTAGGGCTTAAACTGATTCAGTATGAAATTACAGTTGTTGTAGTAAAATTAAAACTGTTATGGTAAAATTAAAACAAATCTTAATGTTATATGGATACTTTATGGCAAAATGTTAATTTTAACACATAAGAAGTGTGTCATTAAAAAGTGTAACACACATTTTTATTAACAACTTTTTCCACCTTTAATTAATAAACCTTTTCTCGTTGAAAATGTCTTTGATATATATGTCAGATTTAAAAATACATCGGCTTGGAAAATTCGAGTGGTTTATTAGTTTCCATGGAGAATCAAAGACAGGTGGACAAAAAAAAAACGAGTAAAAAGCTAAAGTCGGGCATGCCGACTATATAATAACCTACACCAGTCTGGTTAAAAGCCAACTAATGTTTGGATCTGAAATTCGAATGGATTAAAATTGACTTTTGTCAAAATTTTCTATACAATGATAAAAGAAGAGAAAATCGGAAATATTGCCCATATGGGCGATAGGTCCAAATATGGACCGATCTTATCTAGAATCAATAGGCTTTGCCCTCGGGACGAGCGAACTAAAGTTCATTGAAATATCTTTGTATTTGCGACCTGCAGCGTGTAAACAAGCCAATTTTGGGAGGACCCTTATATGGGCATTAGGTCTAAACATAGACCGATTTTAACTAAAATCAATAGGCTTCGTTCTTCGGCCGACGTAAGCCAGTGTACCAAATTTCAAAATATTTTAATATTTGCGACCTGTAGAGTGCGCACAAGAATGTATGGACAGACAGACAGACGGACGGACGGACGTAGATAAATCGTAACAAATAGTGATTCTAACTCGATTGGTGCTGGTGTTACAAACATTAGCACAAACTTATTATACCCTGTCCACATAGTGGTGTAGGGTATAATAACCCATTGTGGACTAATACAAAAATTGTAACAGAAGTACACGGCAATGTGTTTCCAGAGTGGTCAAAAATTCAATAAGGACCTAATAATTGAGAGGAAGCCTAGAACGGATAAAGCAAAAGGACGAAACCAAAGCCAAAAATGTGGAGAAGCTATTAAGTGTAGGCACCCTAAACAAAGAGGTAGGGTGTCTACACTCAAAATAATACGTATGTTGGCTGGTCAGAAAAATTTGTTACTTTAACAAAATTTATTCCGGTTTTTTAGCTTAAAATAAAATTTATTGATTTAACACCCCTCTGGAATTAAAAAAGAAAAAAACCGAAATTATTTTTGGGAGGGGCTCGGACCCGGGAGGCCTGTGGGGGGCAAAAAACGGGGGAACATAGTAACATGTTAGTGTGTGTACTCAAATTAAAGGAAATTTTCTCAAGATTCCATACAACATAGCCCTAACTAGAGCCATTTGTCGACCAATAGGGGGAGGGGGGGGGGGGTCGAAAAAAGTTAAATATTAATATGAACGAAATTGGTACTGAAATGAAAGGAAATTTTCTCACGATTTCAATAATGAGGTTTTTTTTACTAATCCGTTGGACATGAACCGAATTAGAGGCATTTTGTTAAATTTTAGACATTCGAAAAATTATAAAAGTCTAAAATCACATTATTTTAGTTTTGGTAAAACCCTGTAAATGTGCATTTTTTGTTGTTTATTTTGAAAATTTGGAACACAAATGCAGTTGGAAGTGGAAATGGCAAAAGGAGTCAACTTTTTATGGATGAGAAATACAATTTAAGAACTGATATAGTTGAATTGCCAAACAGGGAAATTTTTTTTAATGTTAGGTATACCCAAGCTTTTTACATGATATAAAAATTAAGTTTTTTGATGGAAAATGCAAATTTAGAAGTGATATACTGTTGTTGCGTCGCAGTCAAACATTTTTTTGTAAAAATCGCGCGATTTCTCCAAAAAAAATTTTATTTTTTATACCCTACACCACTACGTGGTCAGGGTATTATAAGTTTGTGCTGATGTTTGTAACACCAAAAAATATTGGTCCAAGACCCACCTTAGAGATTAATCAGAACTGTGTCGACAAAGACAATGACATGTGCTTTTTCATATATTTTGTATGGGAAGCAAAATGTCGCCATGTCGTCCGGCGATTTGCCGTCGGAATAGAATCTATTCTATTTTCGTGACGACACACTAATACACACATAAAATATTTGTCAAATTGTTGCCATATTCTTAACTAATTAAATATTGCCATTAGAACAGAGTTGTTAGAAATTCGTATTAGAGCTGCAAAAATTCGTACTTTGTTTACAAAAAATTTATTTTTTTGACAGAATAAATATAATTGAAATTTAAAATTCATAATTTACGGCAAAAAAAGCAAAATGAAATACAATAAAATATAAAACAACGAGAATTAGTGAAAGACCAATTGAACTGGTGAAGAATTGTGGTCAAACAAATGCAACCATATTCTTCTTTTGCTTTCCTTTTTTTTAAACGTCAACAAATGTCGACGGTCGATTGTCGCTGAATTTAAATTAATCGTGACGACTTTTGCTGTCGTCGGTCGACAATCGACCCAGTTGTGATTAACCTCTTATAGTATACCGATCGGCTCAGAATTTTTGTTATTTCGATTTAACGATGTCCGTCTGTCCGTCCGTACGTCTGTCTGTCATTCTTGTGCGCACTCTACAGTTCGCAAATATTAAGATATTTTGATGGAATTTGGTACACCGACTTACGTCGGCCCAAGGTCGAAGACTATTGATTTTGGTTTAAATCGGTCCATGTTTAGACTTAGTGCCCATATAAGGGTCCCCCCAAAATTATATTGTTTATGCGCTGCAGGTCGCAAATATTAAGATATTCTGATGAAATTTGATACACAGGCCTATGTTGGCCCAAGAACGAAGCCTATTGAGTTTGGTGAACATCGGTCCATGTTTAGACCTAGTACCCATATAAGGGTCCCCCCAAAATTGGCTTGGTTACAAACTGCAGTTCGCAAATATTAGGATATTTTGATGAAATTTGGTACACAGGCCTATGTTGGCCCAAGGACGAAGCCTATAGACCTAGTACCCATATAAGGGTCCTACCAAAATTATATTGTTTATACGTTGCAGGTCGCAAATATAAAGATATATTCATGAAATTTGGTACACCGACCTATGTCAGCCCAAGGACGAAGCTTATTGATTTTGGTTAACATTGGTCCATGTTTAGACCTAGTGCCCATATAAGGGTCCCCCCCAAAATTATATTGTTTATACGCTGCAGGTCGCAAATATTAAGATATTTTGATGAAATTTGGTACACAGACCTATGTTGGCCCAAGGACGAAGCCTATTGATTTTGGTGAACATCGGTCAATGTTTAGACCTAGTGCCCATATAAGGGTCCCCCCAAAATTGGCTTGGTTACAAACTGCAGGTCGCAAATATTAAGATATTTTAATGAAATTTGATTCGCTGACTCACATTATAGAAAATTTTGACACAAGTCCCATTTTAACCCATTCGAATTTCGGATCCAAACATTAGTTGGCTTTTTACCAGACTGGTGTAGGGTATTGTATAGACGGCATGCCCCACTTTAACCTTTTTACTCGTTTTTTATGTACATAAGTGTCTAAATTTTTAATGCGTTTATCGATTATTGTAAAAAAAATAGTTTCTGAAGTCGTGGGGACTATTTCTATCATTTGAATACCATTTTACCATACAAAACAATTTCATCATTTTCAGTCCCCCCTCTTAAGGAACTAAAATGGCTCTAGTTAGGGCTACGTTTTATGGATAAAATAAAATATTTTTCAAATCGTGAGAAAATTTCCTTTAATTTGAGTACCCACACTTACATGTTACTATGTCCCCCGTTTTTTTCCCCCCACCTGCCTCCTAAGGCCGAGCCCCCAAAATTTTTTTTCGGTTTTTCTTCTTCGAGATATGGGCCATTTTACGAAGGGGAACATTTTTATTAAAAATTTCGGATGAAGATAACCTTTTCACGGGGGTGTTACACGGTTAGGGGTAGTCGATATTTGCATCAATTTTGCTCTATCTCTCTTAGTTTTCGAGATACGGGCCATTTAAAAAATTCGAGAGATAAAGAAATAGCGCCATCTTTAAAACTTCGGATACATTGGTGGCGCCATCTACCGGATAATAACAGTAACATGAAAATATTATATTTTAACAATAAATTTCCAACTAAAACTGGGATCGTATATGAACATTAGGGATGCCAAACGGGAAATCTCGAATCCCAGGATTATTTCTCAAAAATCCCGGGATTTTATTTTTTATTAATATTAAATGAACGCAAATAAACAAAGTGCGCAATTTTAGATTACCGACGTTTTTTCTGGAATTTTCTCATATTTACAAGAAATTGATGCGAAGATATTGGTAAAATTAGAAATTAAGTAGATTATTCGCGTAAACTATGCAAAGACTTTGCAGACTAATTTTAAAATTTGATAAATAATATTAAGTTTTTGAGTAGTTGACGCGAAAGAACAAGTTTGTTATTTTGCCGGTTTATTCTTCCAAGCGAAATTCGACTTGTGAAACCTAATTTTGGTTGGGACTGTAAGTTTGAATTTTTCCATTAACACATTTGATAACGATAACCAAATAACTTTTTTGCTTTAATTACACGATTCAGTGGGCAAGGTTGTCGTAACGAATTTGTTCTAAAATCTACTTACAAAATACTGGGCGCAAGTATACTTAAGTGGTACAAATGCTAGCAAAAATTGCTTTCCCATTTCCAAAATGATAACGTCATTAGAAAAAAGGACCGACTGTTCAAAAAGCGCAGGAAAAGTACTGGGGAAACAAAATTTTGAACGTTGTCAAAACGCTGGCAAAACCGATAAATCGGTGGTCTGGAATTATATTTTCCAAAATAAAATTTAAAAAAAGTTCATATGTATCTTTTTTTTGGAACTGCCGTGATATCATCCCAGGCCGTCATATTGGCAGACGACAGCTCTACCCACTGAGCTAACTAGACATATAATACTTGGTGGCTTAAAACGTAAATGAACGATAACAGCTGGGCAGCTACTGGCTGTACGAAGTTTTTTGCAAGTAAAAAAAAAAAAACAAAAAAAAAGGTTGATCTAAAAGGCGCCTTTCCACAAACAAAAAATTGAATCTTATAAAGCAAAAAAAGTTTAAATTAAAAAAAAAAATTGCAACCGGATTTGAACTCGGAACCTTCTCAATACAAACCTTTTTTAACGAAGCGAAAAAATCATTCCTCCAGCAGTGAATTAAACTGATTGCTAACGTTGGCAATCTTAGCCCATTTTTTGACAGTGGTTTTTTTTATAAACGAATGGGTTAAAATGGGGCTTGTGTCAAAATTTTCTATCTCCAAATTTCATTAAAATATCTTAATATTTGCGACCTGCAGTTTGTAACCAAGCCAATTTTGGGGGGACCCTTATATGGGCACTAGGTCTAAACATGGACCGATGTTCACCAAAATCAGTAGGCTGCGTTATTGGGCCAATATAGGTCTGTGTACCAAATTTCATCAAAATATCTTAATATTTGCGACCTGCAGCGTATAAACAGTATAATTTTGGTAGGACCCTATGGGCACTAGGTCTAAACATGGACCGATGTTCAGCAAAATCAGTAGGCTGCGTTATTGGGCCAATATAGGTCTGTGTACCAAATTTCATCAAAATATCTTAATATTTGCGACCTGCAGCGTATAAACAGTATAATTTTGGTAGGACCCTATGGGCACTAGGTCTAAACATGGACCGATGTTCACCAAAATCAGTAGGCTGCGTTATTGGGCCAATATAGGTCTGTGTACCAAATTTCAACAAAATATCTTGATATTTACGACCTGCAGCGTATAAAAAGTATAATTTTGGTAGGACCCTTATATGGGCACTAGGTCTAAACATGGACCGATGTTCACCAAAATCAATAGGCTGCGTTATTGGGCCAATATAGGTCTGTGTACCAAATTTCATCAAAATATCTTAATATTTACGACCTGCAGCGTATAAACAGTATAATTTTGGTAGGACCCTTATATGGGCACTAGGTCTAAACATGGACCGATGTTCACCAAAATCAAACTTGTTCGTCCTTGGGCCAACATAGATCTGCGTACCAAATTTCATCAAAATATCTTAATATTTGCGACCTGTAGAGTGCGCACAAGATTGCATGGACAGACAGACGGACGGACGGACAGACGGACATCGTTTAATCGAAATAAAAAAAAATTCTGAACCGATCGGTATACTATAAGGTGGGTCTACGACCAATATTTTTTGGTGTTACAAACATCAGCACAAACTTATAATACCCTGACCACATAGTGGTGTAGGGTATAATGACCACATAGTGGTGTAGGGTATAATGACCACATAGTGGTGTAGGGTATAAAAATTAGTTTTTAATAATTTTGAAAATTAACACTCAAAATTAGTTAAAGTACTGAGGATTTTTAGTATTGTGTTAAATGAAGATAAATAAAATCTTTGCCTAAATCAGTGTTCCAAGTAAAAATTTGTTAAAAATTAGTCAAATCGATTTGAAACCGGTTTGACAGATTTTTCTACTGACGTATTATTTTAAGTGTGGGTAAAACTAATTCGGGTACGCTGAATCCAGTGGTGCTAGCCGTTTTTCTACGTTAGCTCTTAAAAAACAAAGATATTTGAATTTTCAATTTATGGTCCCAAGGAGCCCAGATGACGCGATTTTTTAATTGGTTTACGATTAATTTTGCGATAGCCTTTGCAAATGGAAACTGTTTTGCTTGAAATTTTGCAAGAACAGTTTTTAGAGCTGACCCCATATTATACTAAATTTGGACTTTGTGGAAAACTTGGAAAGTTAAGCTGCCATATAAAATTTTTGAAAATCGTTATTTTAACGTATAGGCCGCTATAGATGAATACATTTTTTTTTGAAATATTTTCCTTTTAATTGCTTCTTTACTAAGCCATAACATTTATTAAGGTCGATTTTGCTTTCAGCGATTCAATTGGCTAAAACCGTAAAAATCCATATAAAACGCGAACAGTGGTTTTAATATGTATCAAGTTTTGTGCATCAAATGTTAACCCTAAATATGAATACAGGTTCTGTGCCTACATTGCACAGGATATTGATTGATTTGAAAATGTTTGTATATAAAAAACTAAATGGGAAACACCTAATCTAGAAAGCCATTTCGCGGAGAATCTGTACCTCAGATCGAAAAATAAAGTACCCCATAGTAATCAGCATGTCCCAGATCTACAATATATAGTTCATTTTTAAAAGTTAACATTTTGTCATCCTGTGTTATTAGAATTATTCGAAAGGTGGGCATTTTAAATTATTCGAACATTTATTTGACCAAAATTTTTCGATTAATCGAATAATGGTTAAATGACTGAATACCATACCTATTATGGTATGGTATTCTTTCGACTTGACCTGATATTTAATAGCTTCTTGTAATTTTTTGTTAAAAAACTAAATAAATTAATTTATTTTCGATTAATCGATTAATTGTCAGTTTAGTCGATTTACTGAGCCAAAAAATAGTTAATTTTTTTCTAACCGATTAACCGCCAGTTTCGCATAATTATGAGCACTAGCCCTAAGTCTCTTATTTACATAACCGAATTTCATTGCTAACTGTAGGGTTTGATTGCAACAACCAATTCAAGTGTTTTCGTGATACAATTGTAATGTATTTTTTAACCGAAATTCTGTGGTATTAATCGAACTTCTGTCGCCACAAACAAGTACGTCGGGGGCTCCAACTAAACTATTCGGTGAGGTGAAGAAATTCGGTTGTCCAGTGATTTGTCTGTTTTCCCTGTGTATAATTACAAAATTAAATTTATAGTTTATAATGCCTCCCAGCAAAATATTGGTAATGACACCTCATTGCTGTCTGCATTACCAATAATGATATATCATTACCTTTTGCATTATTTTGTACTATAAAATAATGACTTCCTAATAACGGCCTATTGTATTCATTGTTTCTAAATATAAAATAATGACTTACACGTAATAGTTTAAATAAGTACTTTTTACACAGTTAAATTTTATAAATTTTTATTTATTATATGTAAATATGTTATACGAGTCTCAAATTACACACTAGAGAAAACTTAAATTTTTCTGAATGTACTTCTTTAAGCTAATAGTATTTGCTTAACTCCTTATTTTTAAGAATCAAGTAAGCCATCGGATAACCACTTATAATTCAACTTTTTGTAAGCATGTGTGTAACCACTTATTATTCAAAGTCTCATAACTACTTATTTCTCATTTTTTCGTAAGCGAGCGGGTAAGCGTGACTACTTATAAAAACGACCACGCCAAACAAAAATAATGAGTTTAGACGCCAAAAAATAAGTTGTGCGGAGCTATGAATTTCTATTATATAACCACTTATTTGGTAATGAAAGATTTTGCTGGGCTGGAAAAGAAATTGCTATGGAGACATTTTACTCATGCACAACCAGCCATTTGTAAAAATTTGTAAATTGTAGCTGTTATTTTGAAAGCAATTTAAAGCATGGGAATAAATACGATTGGTTGTCATTTTGTCAACAAATTGCAACAAATGAAATGTTGAAATACTCACGTCGACCTCAGCACCATACTCATAGCTATTCACACTAACATGTAAGTTTAAATGAATTCAAGCATGTTCAGGTGGATGGATAAACTTAAAAATAAAGTGAGTGAATATGGGGTGTAGGTAAAAAACTGATTATAATCATGGGAACGTAGTTTCTACAATATGAAAACCAAAGCAACCAAATGGACATATACGCCAGGCAAGAGATAGAGACCTGCTAAGAACCACGTTTATGACTATGACAACACAACGACATACAGTCCGTATGGTAAGAATTATGTTTGAATATGCCTGTTTTAGATGGAGGAGTTTATGTTTTCTTTTTTGTTTTTCGTTTTGCAGCAAATACAAAAATCTTAAACATAAATGCCGCAAGTAGTAGAATTTTGTGTTTGAAATGCAAGCAGTGCATTTGTGTTGGAAGAGTAGCCAAACATATGGCATTAGCTGCTAAACACGCATCAAACTATACTTGAGCTGTAAGACACCTTACCAACATATACTATTTTATGGTATCGAAATATTCTATGGTAAATTGAAACACCTTCTTGTTTAGCATGCAAAAATAAATCTACAAATAGAGTATGGCATAAGGAAATACTCAACTAGCATGTTCACACTAAATAGAATAAAACATTTTTAAAATAAGACAAAATTTTGAAGTTAAAGCCAAAAAATGTGGATATACTCAGAAGTCTATAAGACTAGGAGATGCAATCGCTTTCGGATCGCACATTGGACAGAACATTATGGCGTTGTCAGACAGTCGATCGAAAAATGAGGAAGAAGTGAAAAATTACAACAAATATTTTAGAATTATCCTAAAAAAAGATATTAAATATAATAGTATCGAAAATAAAAATTAAACCAAAATTATGTTCAAATTCCATTCTCAATAACTTTAAATATCACATATTTCATGAAATATTGAATTTTTTTTAATATCTGATATTATCAATATTTTTCTTCTATTTTTCTTATAATTTAGGGAGTTTTCCTCCCCTTTATTCACATTTTTTAAATTTTTTTCTGCGAAAATTCCCTAATCCGGTGTCGTCAAAAATCAATAAATGATATGATTTGAAATGTCAAAATAATTGCAGGGAAACGTCAAAATGATATCAGTGGCACTGTAGTAGGGAACACTTAACCATTTCAAGGCTAAGAAATATCATAGTTTATTGCTCACAAAACACAAAATTTTATCAGCAGTTAATAAATAACTAAACTTTTCCCCGTTCATGTTTATTAAAATTTATATTCTTTTTTATTTCTTAATAGAATGAAAACGAAAAGTGACATTTTGTGGCAGACATCATGGCAAGAGCCGCTTGCATGTCAACGATATCATGATATTGCAAAAACATTGATTTTAAGTCTCTTTACTTCATTTTGACAATTGCTTGCTATCATTTTATTGCATGTCAAGACACTAGGTTTTATTTGTGTTTGCCATCATGACATCATACCGTTTTTTCCAATGTTCGGTCCGATGTCCAGTCCGACATGTGATCCGAAAGCGACTGTATCTCCTACTGGTATACCCTTCGTGAATATGCCAGCATTATACAAACACTACGAATCAAACTAATTATCTTAAAATTGATTCTTAAAATTTTCGATTCTTTATTTGTTTTCAGTGTGAACATGATTATAAGTTTAACCATGGCTCAGTGTATACGATTATGTTCACATTACAACTAACAGGCGAGTCATGTGTCACTTAAGTGTCTTTTGTGTGCATTTTTGTTTGAGAATTTTTTGCTGCCAGCAATTTTTTTTTGTACAGCTTTCAACTTGATTGGAGTTAAAAAATGACTAGAAAACAAAAAACAACAAACTGCACTTCAGAAATGAAGTAAAAAAAAAAAACTCAAATGGCACAAAAAGGCGTTGAATGCGCGCATTTGATTGAAGTTTAAAGACATGGGGTATATTGTTGAAATAAAATGGAATGTTGTTGAGGGTTTCGTAGTGATGTTTGATCATAAGGAAACTATCTTAATCAATAGCTAACAAGTTTATGACAAAAAAGTGTTGAAACTGCTATCCATACTTAAATTATAAAACACTTTTTACCTTAAGCCTTATTTTCACAATGTCCTGTAAGATACACTGAGAGAATTATCTGCATTATATTAATGAATTTTTGCACAAAACCAATGAAGTTTCACTGGAACTCGTCCATTGAAAATTTTCATTGAATTAATGGAATTTTTCATAAAATGTAATGACAAATTTCCTTTTATTTGTTAAAAGTTTCATAAGCTCAATGAAGAATAAAGGCTTTTCATCAAAATTAAGAAATTTTTCATTTATTTTGTGAAGAAAGCGTCATGAGTTTTCTAAAAATTTTCATTAAAACTCGTCCAGCAAAATTCCCGCTGTGTAGTAACTGGTGAATCTTGTTAAGAGGTGATGCTACGAGTCATAGCCTGTGCAGAGGACTGCCGGTTCAATCCCCAGTCATGGCAATACACAAAAAGTTTTTCATATAAAGACAAATTAACAATTAAAAATTACTTTGTTTAGTTGACACATAAACTAACCACTGTCTTTGGGTAAGGCGAAACTGCGGCAGTCTGGTTCCCTTGTGTCTGTTAAATTTTTCAATAAAAAATATTTACTTCTTCTTCCTATAAATCAGCTCTAGTATAAATTCAAAATTAGACATTAAAATTAATTAATGCTCGTAGTGTAGTGAGTTGACTTATGAGTTCGAATCCCGGAAAACACAAAAATTTAGACGTTTTTATTTTTTAATTAAAATAAAATATCCATATGTTTAAAGAGCAAATATCACAAAGAAAATTAGAAGTAGTTGTGGTGCAATTGATAAGAGTGTGAACTATGAATCTGAATGGACGGGTTCAATACGAGAAAATTCAAAAAAGCTTTTTCATTTCAATAAAATGTTGTGGAACATAATAATATTTATGTGGAATACAATACTGAATTAGGCAACTGAATATTGGCTTTCACGATCAAAACTATAACTCAATATAAAGACAGTTGTCGTATCCGCATGAATTCGATTGTCAACAAACTCGGTGGCCACAACTGGGACTGTTTTCTGGGTGTACTTAAAAAAACAACCAGTTCTGGTTTTTACGACCAATTTTATACACCCAGAAAACAGTCTCAGTTGTGGCCACCGTCTTTGTTGCCAATCGAATTCGCGCGGTTACGACAACTATCTTTATATTAAATTATATTTTTCCTCGTGAAAGCCAATATTTGGTTGTCTAATTCAATAATTCCGCATAAATATTATTATGTTCCACAAAATTTTATTGAAATTAAAAAAACTTTTTTTGAATTTTCTGGTATTGAAACCGGCCACTCAGGTTAAAAGTTCACACACTTACCCACCGCACCACAACATCTTTTAATTTTCTTAGCCATATTTACTGTTTACACATATGAATATTTTATTTTAATTTAAAAAAAACATACAAATTTTTGTTTTTTCCGGGATTTGAACCCGGAAATCCGGTCCAACTCCTCATCCACTACACCACAAACACTTATTCAGTTTTATGTCTAATTTTGAATTTTTGTGTTTTATTTGGAAAACAAATACGGTATAAAATTCCTTTACCAATACCAATTAATAGTTGTGTGTATTATCAGTACAATCCACAATTCGGTTGGTTCTACAGAAACTCGACTTTAAGGTCATATTTTATTAGGATACCCGTATTTGTAGTTACCACTGTCGAATATTGAATTTTTTAAATTAATAGATAACACCAATTTTTGTACACTCAAAAAAAATCAGTAAAGTCAGCAAAAAATGTTGCTGTGTCAGCAAATTTTTAGTCAGGAGCGTGCTTGCAAAAAAGTTGGTAATTTCAGCAAAAGGTTTGCTGAAAATCAGCGAGCTAATTTTTACCAAAAAAATAGTAATCTTCAGCAAAAGTTTTGCTAACACTTAGTCGACTGCAAATGAAAAAAAAATCCTTGCTAGAATCACTAAACTTTTTGCTGAATATTAGTAGACTGAAAAAAACTCAAAAAACTTGTAACGAAATTTTACTTTAGTTAATTTATTTGCTGAAAATTTAAATATAGAATATGTGTAGAGTTGTTTTTCTTTTTTTGTCATTTCCGTTTCCAGACAATCTGTGACATCTACATCTAGTCTATCTGGTTGTCGTCCGCGCTATAAATGCTGTTATCAGCACTATTTTTGTAGCAAAATAAATTAGTAAAACATTAGTTCAAAATTAGTTTAGTGCTAAAAAAATATAACAAAAATTTTTGCTGAAAACGGAATTTGATCGACTTCCAACCAATCTTTTTCCTGGGTGTATTGTCTCCTAAATCCAATAAATTCATACCTTTTTGATTGGTTTTCTCTTTTGTTACTTTTATCTTCTGCTTTAAATCTAAAATAATTGCGCAATTTTTATACCCTACACCACTATGTGGTCGGGGTATTATAAGTTTGTGCTGATGTTTGTAACACCAAAAAGTATTGGTCCTAGACCCACCTTATAGTATACCGATCGGCTCAGAATTTTTTTTTATTTCGATTTAACGATGTCCGTCTGTCCGTCCGTCCGTCTGTCTGTCCTTGCATTTTTGTGCGCACTCTACAGGTCGCAAATATTAAGATATTTTGATGAAACTTGGTACACGGACTTATGTCGGCCCAAGGACGACGCCTATTGATTTTGGTGAACATCGGTCCATGTTTAGACCTAGTGCCCATATAAGGGTCCTACCAAAATTATATTTTTTATACGCTGCAGGTCGCAAATATTAAGATATTTTGATGAAATATGGTACACCGAACTATGTCGGCCGAAGGACGAAGCCTATTGGTTTTGGTGAACATCGGTCCATGTTTAGACCTAGTGCCCATATAAGGGTCCCCCCAAAATTATATTGTTTATACGTAGCAGGTCGTAAATATTAAGATATTTTGATGAAATTTGGTACACAGACCTATGTTGGCCCAGGGACGAAGCCTATTGATTTTGGTGAACATCGGTCCATGTTTAGACCTAGTGCCCATATAAGCGTCCCCCCAAAATTATATTGTTTATACGTAGCAGGTCGCAAATATTAAGATATTTGCATGCAATTTGGTACACAGACCTATGTTGGCCCAGGCACGAAGCGTGTTTACAAACTGCAGGTCGCAAATATTAAGATATTTTAATGAAATTTGGTTCGCTGACTCACATTATAGAAAATTTTGACACAAGCCCCATTTTAACGCATTCGAATTTCAGATCCAAACATTAGTTGGCTTTTAACCAGACTGGTGTAGGGTATTGTATAGTCGGCATGCCCGACTTTAACCTTTTTACTCGTTTATAATGATCTTGTGACTAACGAAAACTTTTCTTCTTTGGCATCATGACATGTTTTTCAGGTGCACACAGAGGAAAATTTTGTGAGTCTCCAACTGAAATTTGTTTACTAATACTCATATAGTTTGGTACAACTTAATATTTGACAATAAAATTCATCAAATACATCTGAATTTTAGTTGCTATTTGTTACTATTCACGAGCCACAATTAAATATGGTTATTCCAACCGATTTTATTGGTTGCATCCACCAATATAGACTTGATAATTCAATCAGCACTTTATTTTGCTGTGTGTGTATTGCAATGTTTATATTTTCCAGCACAGGTTGTATTTCAACAACTACTATTCTGCCGGATTTAGAAGAGTTTAAAAAAAAAACTGAAATATTACCAACTACATCTTGACCTTGTCTGGTCATAAAATAAACCAAAGTCATATTATATTTTACGTGATTTTAGTACGTTCTACTGCCATTTATTTTTTCAGCTGCCAATTATATTAGTGCAATTTTGTTGTTATGTTGAATTTTCAAATTAAGAACTTGTCTTAGGGATTATCTAATATATCTCTATTACGGTTAACATGACCAACTATTTTTGATCGAACTGCAGGGGAATGTGAAGATAGGACAAAAGAAATAACCTACAGTTTTAGCAACTAACTCCCACGTTAGCGTTTAATCACAACTGGGTCGATTGTCGACCGACGACAGCAAAAGTCGTCGCAATGAATTTAAATTCAGCGACAATCGACCGTCGACATTTGTTGACGTTTAGAAGAAAAGGAAATCAAAGCAAGAATATGGTTGTACAGGGTCCACCATCTAACGTTTTTTTTTCAACTAGTGCTTATTTCGTGAATGGTAACACTTAGCTCATGTCTGATTTGACAGATAATTAGTTTTATCCTTCCGCTGAACGAATATGGTTGTGTGTGGTTGGTCCAGAGGCATAATTGGGCCATTTTTCTTCGAAAATGAGCAAGGAGTGGCCGTTACAGTCAATGGCGATCGTTATCGGGCCTTGTTGAACGAATTTTTGTTCACAAAAATTGAAGAGGAGGATATTGGCAACATTTGGTTTCAACTAGCGCTACGTGCCACAACTGGCGCTACGTGCCACATAGCCGAAGCTACACTCGATGTTTTGCGCCCTGTTTTTGAAGATCGCATTATCAGCCGCAGAGCTGATGTCGTTTGGCCACCTCGGAGCTGCGATTTGACACCGTTGGACTATTATTTGTGAGGTGCCGTCAAAGATAAGTGTTACGCCGACAAGCCAGAGACAATTGACGCTTTAAAGGACAATATTTGTGAAGCCATTGGTGAAATACAGCTGCACACAATCGATAATGTGCTTAAAAATTGGGCCGATCGTGTAGGCTACTGCATGGCCAGCCGAGGCAGCCATATGAATGAAATTATTTTCCATTATTAACCGGAAGGATTGTACTTTCAAATAAAAAAAGAAATTTGAGAAAATATTCGGTAGTTTTTTTTTTATAGCATTTTAAAAAGAAAAAGTTATTTGGCGGACCCTGTATTTGTTTCGCCCAATTCTTCGTCAATTCAATTGGTTTTGCATTAATTCTTGTTGTTTTAAATTTTTTTGTATTTAATTTTGTTTTTTTTTTGCGGTAAAATATGTATTTTTATTATCAGTTATATTTCTTCTGTCAAAAAAATAAATTTTTTATAAACAACGTACGTATTTTTGCAACTCTAATACGAATTTCTACAACTCTGTTCTAATGGCAACCATTAATTAGTTAAAAATATGACAACAATTTGATAAATATTTTGAGTATGTGTTAGTGTGTCGTAATGAAAATAGAATAGATTCTATTACGACGACAAATCGCTGTACGACATTGCGACATTTTGCTTTCTGTATAAAATATATGAAAAAGCGATTCTCGTTGTCGTTGTCGACCCAGTTGCCATTAATCGCTTAAGGGGTAAAAAGTGGTTAAGCGGTAGAAAAGGCCGTTTTCTGGATTTTTATTTTTGTTTTAAATAAATCGAATGTCAAATCAAAAGTATTTTGAAGTTTTATTCAATTAAATATTGTAAAACTCATTTTTGAACTGTTACCGAGTTTTTTTTTTTGTTTTTGAGAAGAGCTGACCGATCTTCTCTATCCCCATTCCAAAGAAAGCAACACGTTAAATAATAAGAAAGATCTCTTGAGTATTGCTACTCTTTAAAAAAAATATCAACGTGGGCCGATATGTTTATTACTGTAAGTTTTTTATATTTATCCCTTCTCCCAAACAACAAATTTCATTGAAGTCGTTACCTATCTGGAGTCAGTTTTTTAGTAAAACAAAAATCAATTAAAAATGCGCCGAAATAATTGAATTTAAGTTTGAAATTCATTGAAGCAAATGTAGAAAATTCTTATAACTTGACCCTTCGTCCATATTCAAGGCAGTTCAGTAATATGTCCTCTTTTTGTTCATCACGAGATAAGCTTTTTCAGATCATCTAACATTTCATTCCCTATATGGTTGTTATTATTGAAATCCAGTTTGATCTAGACCATTATTCTAGTTTGTTGCAAAAACATTTGGTAACATTAATAATTTTATAGGGCGCGTATATGAAATTGTGTTACACTTATAGAAATGAACCTTCAAAAATATCAGAAAAAACTACTAAAAATTTGTTAAAAATTATCTTGCAAGAAACTTCTAAAGCGAATAAAAAAGTTAAAGTCAGGCATGCCGAATGTACGATACTCTACAGTCTGGATGTCTGGATGAAAGCCAACTAATATTTGGATCCGAAATTCGAATGGGTTGAAATGGACTTTCATGAAATGATAAAAAAATTATAAAAACATTAGAAAAACGGTAATAAATTTTGATTTTACCTAGAGTTAGGTATCTTTAAGAGAAAATCGGAAGTATGTGTCCTTCGTATGGACGATAGGTTTAAATATGGACCGATTCTATCTAAAATCAAAAGCGTCCATGTGAGGCAGTGTACCAAATTTCGTTTAAACATCTTCGTATTTGCGACCTGTAACGAGCGAACAAGCCCATTTTTGTGGGCCTTTATACGGGCACTAGGTCTACACATGGACCGATTCTAAAATCAACGGACTTTTTTCGGGGGTCCATGTGTACCAACTTTAATTAAAATATTTTAATATTCGTGACCTGTAGCGTACGAAGGAGCCAATGTTGGGCAGACTTTCATATGTGGACTAGATTTAAAGATAGAACGACCTTAACTAAAATCCATAGGCTTCGTCCTTGGGCCAATGTAAGTCAGTGTACGAAATTTCATGAAAATATCCAAACATTTGCGACCTTTATACGGGCTATAATTTCAAGGGGAGCTTTATACTGGCACTAGGTCTAAATATGGACCAATTTTAACCAAAATTCATAGGTTTCGTCTTTGTGCCAATAAGAGTCAGTATACGAAATCTTAATATCCGCGACCTGTAGCGTGAAAAATTGTCCACTTTTGGGGGAACTATTAGTGATTCCAAACCAAATCATTAGACTTTGTCTGCGGGTCCATGTTGATCAGTGTACCAAATTTCATTGAAATATCTTCGAATTTGCCTGCTGTAGAGTGCGAAAAAGCTAATTTTAGCGGGACCTTTATATGGACACTAACTAGGTCTAAACATAGACCGATTTTAACCACCGGGCACTAGGTCTAAATATGAACCAAGTCTATTTACAAAATCAACAGGCTTTGTCCATGGGCTCATGTGGTCATTAAGCTTCAAAATATCAAACGCCCACTAATTACACTATGCGACAGTCAAAATCGGGATAGGATAAAACCAACGGGAAATGTTATATCGGTCAAAAACAAGTTATACGTGTCCCGGCGTTTCGCTGGGTCACGTCTAGGAATCGAGATATATCTTTTTTTTGACACAACTCGAGAACCACTAGTCCGATTTTGCTCAAACAATTTTAAAAAAATTTAAAATTACAATTCCTTTAATCTGTTCATATAACGTTTTTCTATATACTCAACAGTTTTGCCGGTAAAAATAAATGTTTGTTGCCGCTACCATAAAAATCAATAACCTTTTGTTTATTACTTTTTTTTAATATTTTAGGCAAAAAATATTTTTTTCTTCATACATTTATTTTTACCGGCAAAACTGTTGAGTATATAGAAAAACGTTATATGAACAGATTAAAGGAATTGTAATTTTTAATTTTTCTAAAATTGTTTGAGCAAAATCGGACTAGTGGTTCTCGAGTTATGTCAAAAAAAGGCCACCAAAGGTCAAATCGATATATCTCGATTCCTAGGGGTGACCCAGCGAAACGCCGGGACACGTATAACTTCTTTTTTACCGATATAACTTTCCCCGGTAGTTTGAACCCTTCCCGATCACTGACCCCTACCATTTGTCTCACAGTGTTATTGTTTGTTTTTTTTTTTTATCGAACTTGGACAATGCAATATGAAAACAAATATCACTCATACGCTTCGATTTGCAACTTAAATTTTATTGTTTCATAATTTTCAATAACATATGTTTAAATTGCAGGCTTTTTGCATTTTTTTTAGTGTTATTCGTTTCTCAAACCGTAAAATTTTCTATGTATTATCTAAAATTTCACACAGTTTACCAAACTTTAATTAAAAGTACAAATATTTGTTTAGTTTTCTCAAACATAGCTTCCACCTAAACCCTTCTTTAGCAATTGCCAAAAAAAAAAAACACAAAACTGTGAAATGATTATTGAAGCGCGTGACTGTCCCGCACTTGAAAATAGTAAAACAGAGGAGAAGAAAACAAAAAACTGAAATCAAATGCCAAATTTTTGTATGTAGACAGATTTAACAGACAAGACATTGACATTACAGCCTTAAACCAAACACGAAGGACGGTAGTACGAATATTTGTTGTTGAAGTTAAACAAAATGTATTCAAAATCATGACCCGCAACGAATTTTGATGGGTCCACACCATAAAGGTAACAAAAAAAAAAAGAGAATAAAATCAAACACAGATACAAAAAACGTCATAATGTATAGTTTTTGTCTAAATAAATACAACACGACATCTTTTTATTATGAGTTTTTTTTATGGTTACAGGTTGTTGTTTAGTGCAGCCTTTAGTGGTATTTACATAAAGATTAAAGCAGACAGTTGTGAAAATCTTATAATAAAAAGAGTTTATTAGTTTAGCCCTCTATATAATATCATTTCTTGTAGTATTTTTTATCTTTTCTCAACCAAAGAATGTCTCTTGTGGTGATTTGATACGACACGACATTTTTTTATTGCACTGGCACCAACATTTGACAGATACATACTTTAGTCGTATAATCTGTTGGTCTTTTAGTCTTAAAAGTATCATGAATATGATAAATATTGATGTCATTTGACTTTTTTTAAGCCACTGATTTTTTTAAGCGAGTTGAGTTAAATACTGGAAGTGCGTCAAGTCAGTTTGTATAGATGTCAACTTTATGAACAAATGAATAATGATCTAGGGAATGATAGTAGACAGTAACCCAAATCATTTTTTTTTTTGTAACTAAAGTGTGGAAGTTAAAAATTTTTTATTGTTGTTTGGATTTTTTATTAACAATAAGGTAGTAAGAAGTAAAATGTACAAAAATGGTACCCAGCAAAAAAAAAAAATACAAACCAGTACTTTCATTGTTTTTAAAGTATCCGTTAGAATATTTTTACTGCTTTTTTTTAAAGTAATTCTGAACAACATTAAAAAAATCACTTAAGATTACTTCTACAGCATTACTGCTCTAAGTGAACGTGATGATCGCGGGTTCGATTTTTGAAATATGTTTTTTTTATTTTATATTTATAATTAATTGGTTTAAATTCTTAAAAATATGCAAAATAAAAATGATGAAAAGTTTCTTTTTATGCAACTGTCAAAATAGTACTGAAAAATATATACCGAATTGCCTTTTTTTGCACTGTTTAAGAAGTACTTTTATTGAAGAGAATAAGACACAATATCTGGCAATGACAAAGTGGTTTTTTTATGCCGTTCATATCAATGAATAGCTCAGCGATAGAGAGCTAGATTAGCAATTAGCAATCTTTCGATACCTCCTGGCGTCAAAAATACTAAATTTTAATTTTAAATAGATTTTTTTTAGCGAAAAATTTTATCTAAATTTTCAACTGATGAAAAAGAGTTTCCTTTGCCCTAGTTCAAAAAGTACTGAAAAAATGTTGCAGTGGGAATACAACTCAATGTTAAAATCATTAGTGTTTCTGTTAAAAAAAGAAGTACAACTAGATCATTTATTGTAGTGCTTTTTCTACTGCTTTGGCATCTCTTTTTTTTTTTTGCTGGGTATATGTAACTTTTGAAATTAAGCTAGATTTTTTATAAAATTTTAAAACACTTGAGATAGAGTCTAAACGCAGTACGAATTTGAATGCTTCCCTCAACTTATTTCTAAATATATCAAATATCTAAACTAATGATAAACAAACAATACATTAAAAATAATTTATTTGATTTACCTATTATTCAAATTAAAGGTGTTAATTAAACATTCTATAAAACAAATGTTAAAAAAAACTGTCAAATAAAATTTGGATCAATATTATAAAAATCTATTTTTGCCGCAAATGGGTTTCTAGGGTTGCGTAAACGTGAAATAAATAGAAATATAAATAATCATGTAGTCAGTTGCTATCAAAAATATCGGCAAACATGATTTAAGTGTTCAGTAAATATATTGACTTATTGAAGCGCTTTTTAAACCTTTACATATTATCATAAAATATTTAAAAAAAAACTTATAACCGCTTCCAAATGAAAATAATGTAGTGTGAACTTAAGCCATAAATGCAAAACAACATCATGTTATTTTCTTTTAAAAATTCCTAAAAAATTTCACTGCTAAAATTTGTAGAAACCTATTGGATAAATTTATCTTATCTTCCTTTTAATTTGAAGCAAAAAAAAAGTTAGCCTAATTGACGCATGATTAAAAAAAATCTTGTATTAAAATACTAAAAATCCGTTTGATTTAAACTACCCTCTTCTACCCTGATACCTCAAGCTCATGGAAATTTACCGCTAAGTTTAGAGACACAATAATCATATTTTAATTAGTGTCTAACATATCGTGTCCAAGACATTAACAATTAAATTAATACAAATTATAAACCATTAAATCTCAAATGACATTAAAAAAATGACGAACCCCCTTTATATGAACGAACATTAATTGAAAAACGAGTTGCTACCAAACCTTGTGGTGTATTTTATGTCGTCTAAGCCACAGTGGTTCCAAACTCAAAAAAATAGCAATAATTATGGATCTTCTAAACTACTGATCCAATCGGAAGAAAATGTTCACAAGAACTGAAGAGAAAGATCTAGTCGTTTAGGAAATTAGTCTTGTAGCCATCCTGTTTTCAAGTGTCAAAGTTGACCATCAAAGTTGACCATACAAAAGCTTTATAGTCGCACAACTTTTACAAATGTGAACTAGTTTTAAAGAAAAAAACATGCTATAAGTACCATAGTAGCTCTTATAGTTTAAAAAATATTTGAATTCATTTCAAAATCTTCATTTTTACCTTAAGTTTTTTTTGGTTTTTTTGCCAATAAGTTTTTCACACCGACTTGCGTCGGCCCAAGGACGAAGCCAATGGATTTCAGTTAAAATCGGTCCATGTTTAGACCTAGTGCTCATATAAGGCACGCTCCAAAATTGGATTGGTTACACGCTCCAGGTTGCAAATATTAAGATATTTGGATGAAATTTGGCACACCGACCTATGTATGTCGGCCCAAGGACAAAGCCTATTGAATTTGATTAAAATCGGTCCATGTTTAGATCTAGTGCCCATATAAGGTCCCCCCCCCTTGGTTACACGCTCCAAGTCGTAAATATTAAGATATTTTGATGAAATTTGGTACACCGACGTACGTCGACCCAACCCATTGATTTTGGGTAAAATCGGTCCATGTTTAGACCTAGTGCCCATATAAGGGTTCCCCAAAAAAGGCTGCAGGTCTCAAATACGAAGACATTTCAATGAAATTTGGTTCGCTGATTCACATGGTCCTAGATAGAATCGGTCCATATTTGGATCTATCACCCATATGGGCTATATTTACGATTTTCTCTTCTTTTATAATTTTATAGAAAATTTTAGCACAAGTCCCATTTTAGCCCATTCGAATTTCGGATCCAAACATTAGTTGGCTTTTAACCAGACTGGTATAGGGTATTGTATAGTCGGCATGCCCGACTTTAACTTTTTTACTCGTTTTTAATTTTCTTGTTATTGCATGTGGTTATTCATAATTTTACATAAATTAAGATGATAATTTTTTTTTCTTTTCATTTTATATTGTTTTTTGTAAAAAAATTGCGATATGCACCGAAATAACTGACTGCCGTTACCCTTAATATAACAACACCGAAATAACTGAAATACCGTAAACCTTAAATACCGTTACCGTAACAACCCAAATACCGTTATCCTTAAACTAACCTTACCGAAATAACTAAAATATCTTCCATATGAAAAATTTTATTTTCGAAGTGAAATATCTTTTAAACTATAAAAGATACAAAATCACTTATGGGAGCATATTTTCTTGTCTTAGCTAACAGAATCTAAAATGCTTAAAATATTTAAAATCGGTCAGTATACTCAAAATAATAAGTATGTTGGCTGAACATAAAAAATTTGGTACTTTAACAAAATTTATTCCTCTTTTTTGGTTAAAAATTAAATTAGTTAATTTTACCACTTTTTTTTTTGTTAAATTTAACAAATCTAAATTTAAGTAAAAAATTAGTAAAACTACAGTTTTATCTATAATAAACTAATTTGAGGAATGGGTTCTTAAAAATCAGTTTTAAATAATTTTAATAATTAACACTCAAAGTTAGTTAAAGTACTGAGGATTTTTAGTATTGTGTTAAATGAAGATAACTAAAATCTCTGCTTAAATCAGTATTTTAACTAAAAATTTGTTAAAAATTAGTCAAATCAATTTGAAACCGCTTTGACAGGTTTTTCTACTGACGTATTATTTTTAGTGTAGTTAAGAAAGTTACAAGATGCAGAAAATTTTTCACACCAGAGGTCGTTAACTTTCGCCCTCCGTAGCTACGTCACTGGTTCAGCTACATACTTAAAAAGGCATAATTTTGAAAACTTGGCTGCTCCTCTGTAATTATATAAATTTTCAGAGAAATATATTCAATACTTTAGAAGTTCCATAAAGTAGGGAATACTCGTTCAATATTACTGATAAATTTTTCAAAAATCAGCCAATCAGAACATTTTATTTTTAAAGACTTTGTTCTGATTGGTAATATTTTTTGTTTTTATATCACTGTGTCCTGAGGTCGCTGGTACGTGTTTTATTTATTCACCTTTCACCCCAGATTAGTAGCGTAAAAACCCACTACAATAAATAATAATAAATGAAATTGCTTTATTGATTTTGTGAAGCTCTTCTTTGACTGAATAATCCATTCTTGGCGGAATAATCTACTCATTTTATGAAGCGATTCATGAATTTTATGAGCTTTTCAAAAGCATTGACCTTAATGAAACCTGCCTCATAAATTCTATGAAAAGTTGCGATGGACGAGTTCTAGTGACAAATTTTTATTGAAACCATGAAGCGGTTCATTACTGAAGTGAAGATAATACTGTCAGTGTAAGACCAACCACAAATTAGCAAAATTGAAGACCACTAGTTAAATCTCGCGCGTTTTGTCCCATATGCTAAAATTGCTCTTTTCAAAATATGTGTTAATTTAAATCATTTGACAAATAACCAAATATTAAAATATTGACATTACTTTTTGTTAATCTACATAACTCTAAAAATACAAAAAATGTGTTAATTATCTTAAGAAACAGTAAAAATGTGTTTATAGAAAATATAATCAAAGCAAAATGATATAAATAAACAACATCTTAAAAAAATAATGATAAATTTTAGAGGGCGTCTTAGAAATGTGTATTGGAATAAAGTGTCAATTAAATGTTAGCAAAATAACCATAAACTACAATTCTAAAAAAACTGGACATTTAGCTTTTTCTTTGAAATTTAGTATTGATAGGAATTTGTATTTTTGATACACTCAAAATAATGTGTTAACAAAATTTGTTACTTTAACAAAATTTATTTCTGTTTGTTTGGCTCAAATTAAAATTTGTGAATTTTAACACATTCTTTATTAAATTTGACAAATATATATTTAAGTAAGCAATTAATAAAACTACAGTTTTTTGTAATTATACTGAGTAGTAAAATTTGTTAAAATCATAGGGTCTCGGGACGCTCCACGGACATGGTCCAAATCACTTAAAGGCAAGTAAAGATAATCCAAAGGAGCAATCCTTTTCTTCTTTGTGGTCATCTCACTTAGTTTTCGATTTATGAGCCATTTTATGAAATTGAATTTTTCATTACAAATTTCCGAGGGTCCAAGAAGCCATTGAGGTCCATTGTCGGCTAGGTGGGGGTAGTCAAAATTTGCGTCCACTTTGCTGTTACTCTCTTATCTTTTGCCTCCCGATTTTTTGAAATTGGCACCCTCTTTAAAACGCCGGATACAATGGTGGCTTCATCTTCTAATAGAAGAGATATGAAAATGTTATACATTAACAATAATTTGTTTAAAATTTAACAAATGGATTCTTAAAAATTAGTTGTAAATAATTTTAAAAACTAACAATCAATATTAGTAAAAATCCTAAGGATTTTTAATATTGTATTAATGAAGATATCTACAATCAGTGTTTTAACTAAAAGTTAGTCAATATGAAACCCATTTGACGGATTTTTTTACTAACGTATTTTAAGTGTATATAATATACGTGAAAAGACTATTATTAAACAAGGTAATCAAATATTAGTTAACACTTATAAATATCTTGTTAGCATCATGCTGTGTATATAGTCTTTCTTTTTTTAAGTATTTTTCTATTATTTAGAATATCAATATATTTTATATTGTGAATACCTCGTATATAATGACATTTTCATGATCATTTTTTATAACAACAATACAATGATGTTAACAAACTTTGTTATCGATCACTCGTATCTTATAAATATGTTTTTAAAGCATTTAAATAATATTTATTTAAATAATTTTCACCAATTTTTAAATTTGGTTTTTACTTAGGCACATGTCAACGGAATATTACGTAGATTTATAAAAAAAATTCAATTCAATATATTTGCTCTTACATTTGTGAAAGGTATAATTTTAATGGCTTTAAACATAAAACAATTTAACAACTTTAAACATTCGGTGAATATTAATATTTACTTCACAAAATATATATTATATTAGCCAAAAGTTTAATGGCCATGAAATAGTCGGATTTCATCATTAGTGCATGAAGAGCAGTGGCAACATTGTACAAACACTCATTAAAAAAAAATCGAAAAAACTTAGAAAATTTTAAATTTTTCTGCGATTTTTTAGTCTACTAATTATTAAGCATAATTTTTTGATGATTTCAGCAGATTAAGTTGTTATTTTCTATTAACTAAAATTTAACTAAAATTCTGTATGTTCAACAGTTTTAGTTTTGCTATTCATATTTTACTAATATTTATTGAAAATAATAATAATCTGATAATATTTATATTTTTTTTTTCTATTAGGGTAGTTTTTGGATTATGGGTCATTTTAAATAATCGGCAGGGGAAGAACTAGCGCTATTTTTAAAACTTCGGATGTATTGGTGGCGCCATATACCGGGTAATAGCAGAAAAATAAAGGGTGTATAGTAGACCGTACCATATTACAGGCAAAAAAAGTGCGCGGTACACCTTTTGTAAGGCAATTTGGAAACAAAAATATTTTTTTTTGCCGAACGTAGGGGTCGCCTTTTTAATTTTTCGTTATTACAGTCGGATTTTAAGGTGTGATATATCAATTTTTTTTCTTCGAGGAGACCAGTGTTTTGCGGTAAAAAAAAACTCCAATGAAAAAAAATTTAAAAAGGCGATCCCAACGTTCGACAACAAACACAAGTTAAAAATTTTTTTGTTGGAATTATCGAAAAACTTCCTTAGCAAAAGTTTAATGATTTTTTGCGACGTGAGATAACACGGCCATTGAATTTCTCGCGCAAAAGAGCCTTTGTTTCGATGGCTGTGTGGCAAATGGCAACATCCTGTTGAAAGCACATATCGTCCAGGTCCATATCAGAGAACGGTTTGAGTACCTACATTCGTTTTTATTGTGCAGTCATACCATTCATTGCTTTTGCCATGTATTTATGCAACAACAATAACTAATGCTATTGCTATTATATACATTCATTGTTTTTGATGAGTTGTTTTTACGCATTATTTTTATAATGCCACTACATGTCAAGCAACGAAATGAAGAGATGACTCATTAAAAAAATAAATTTAATCACAACATTCATTTAGTATTCGTTGACCTGTTGCAGTATTTTGAAAAATGCAGTGTGAAGAAATTTCCATTTTTTTTTATTTAAATATGAAATATGCATATATTTTCTCATTTTGTTAATGTTTAAGTGAAAAAAATAAACACCAAAAATATACTAAAATATTTGACAGAAAAAAATTTTCAATTTTTATACAACCAAGATTGAGACCATTCGTAACAATCGGTTTGTATTCATACCAATCCTTTTATATTCGTTGCTTTTGTGAGTGTTAGGTAAGATTAACAGAAGACATGCAGTGCAATGCATGGCTTTCGTCATACTCACTTTTTTTCAATTGTGTCTGTATTGCTTTACTGAAATGATGTGTATTGACAACAATATGCACATTTTTTGTGATTGCATTCAAAAGAATAAAATAAGGCACTCAAACCGTTCTCTGGTCCATATCCTCAATATCTGGCCACAGGAAGTCCGTTATCATCTCGCGATAGCGAACACCATTCACGGTAACTGCTTGGCCGATCTCATTTTCGAAGAAGTACGGTCTGATTACACCGCCAGCCCATAAACCGCACCAAATAGTCACTCTTTGTGGATGCATCGGCTTTTCAACAATCACTCGTGGATTCTCATTTGCCCAAATGCGGCAATTCTGTTTGTTAACGAATCCACTGAGGTCGATTATGCTTACCAAAGAAATCACGAAGTGCACGAAATGCATTTTGATTTTTCGTAAAAGACTTAACAATCTGAACGCGCTGCTAAATTGTGCACCTCTTCATGGTTGAATTTGTCAAACACTGAAACAAAGAAATGTCAAATTAAGTTAGGCAAAAAACTCACAATTAACATTGTGCATTATGGTTGGACCACCCTTTATAATGAGAAAGTCTAAGTTTTGCTAAATGTTTATTTAAAATCAATTTACACGCGTTTAAAAATTCGTCTACAAAAAGTTTTTTGCATTTATTAAAATTTTAAAATTAAAAAAAAAAAATCACATTTTTGTAACTTCAAAATCCCTAATCATATTAGCGTGACGACATACTTTTCAAAAGGAAAAAACTTGAATAAAAAAGTTATAAATTAAACGAGTTAAAAAACCTTTAACAAGTTATGAAGTTTAAAAAAGCTTCGATAATGAGATATACCAAACAAAATCAATCTTATTCATTCAATATGTCCTCATGTCACATTATAACATGTAATAATGAAAATATACAATAATCTCCACATATATGAGCATATGTAAAAATTTTAGTTAAAATTGCATTCAATGTATATGGCGGGCATGGCTCATGTTTGTGAGTGTTTGTGTTTGGCGACGATTATATGGATATGAAGCTTTGCAATCTGCACCTACTGGTGTCGGTTTGATGCCTGTTATTTGTTCCATATTACAACACTGGTATTTTATAAGAGAGTTGGCAACATTTTTTGTGTTTGTATTTCAATTTAAGCAAAGAAAATGCAACACAAAACCAAAGCTGTCCCTCTTGACAAACTGACACAAACTTACATATAATATATTTATGTGTACTCAAATACAAAACGTCAAAGTAAACTGAAAAATGTAACACAGGAGAACAGTATAAAACAATAAGAAAAATATTTAAACATATATTCTAAAGTGCAGTATGAACTTATTATATAGACACAAAAAGTTTGAGATTCCTAATAAAAACTAACAAAATTTATAACTCCTATGTTGGGCGCCATTTATAAGCAAACTTTCAAGGAATTCCTAATATCAGCACGACGCACAGTGGGGCCAAATGCATGAAAAGTGGCGATTAATTCATAGAAGTCGTAATTTAAAAAAAAAAATATTTTTTATTAATGGATATTTATAAATACATAAAAAACCAACATTTAAAAAAAAAACAGAGTGAAAAAACACATTTTTTAACCCTTTATGGGCCATTTTGTGTTCTGTAAAAAATCCTCTTTTTTCACATTTTTTGCTGTAACTTTGGAACGGTGCGCTATAAATTATTCAATTAAATTGCAAATTAAAGCATACTAAATGTACTTTAAGAGAAATAAGTAATATTTAAAAATAATAAGGAATAAATATTTTATATGTATTTCTATTAGAAAATTTTTAAATTAAAATCATACCTTTTTTCTCGAAATTTTAAAATTTTGCTCAAAAATGAAACATTTGAAAATCTAATTGTTTTTTTATTGATAAATAACCATAAACACACTATTTAAAAAAAATTTAATTAAATTCGGTTATTCTATTTTTTTTTTCTTTTTGAAAACAACAATATTTTATTATAATCATTATTACCTTCAATGTTAGTATTTACTTCACATTCAATTTCATAATCATAAATTAATTCGTTACAATAATCTTAATCTTCATCTCCATCTTCATCTCCATCTTCATCTCCATCTTCATCATTGCTATTTTGATTGCTGGGAAGTACAAGCAACTCCAATGCAGATTTTGGCATTAGCTCTTTTTTCTTTTTAGAACTATTGTTCATGCTTGTTATAAACGGATCTGAACTTAAGAGAAATCTATTAAAGATATCTTCCATTGTTTTTTCTCGACTGCATTTACGGGCAAAATTCTCCCTATAACTTTTAAAATCTTTATTTCTGGCTTCCTGAGACTCTTCGGTTAGCTGACCAATTGGCAATGGCGATAATGATATAATTTCAGGCCCATTAATAAAATATTTGTGAAGAGTAGGAGGCATATAGTACCATGGATATTTTTTCACAAATAGCCTGGCAGTGTTATTAGCGAAGTTTGTAAATTTTTCAATGTTGACCTCAATACCACTAGAAACTACAATTAATATTGTGTGCATATTTTTGATCAACTCTAAATCAATATTAGTAATTTCAGCAGATACTTCTGCATTCTTAAAAAAACGTCTTGCAGTATTCCCGTCATTAGAGTTACCAAAACCAGGTTTTGGTTGATCAATCCCGTTCTCTTTTTAAATTCGCGTTGAATACGACTTTTAGTTTCAGCAATAATTTTTTTTTCTTCGTCACTTCTTGCCTGCCATTTTTGAATTGGAAGTTTATATGCCAAGTGAATAAGACATTCAAAAAATCTTATCCAGCCATGTAGGACAGACAAACCGAACTCCATGAAGTCTACGTTGGAATCTCTAGAAATCATTTGTTCAATATTGTTGAACTCCTTGCTGGTAGCGCCACATATGTAGCACTTTTGTGTGGACTTTGTGTCTGTAATCGCGTTACACACTTTACCGTCAATCATAACGAGAATTAGTTTGTGGTTCACTTTTATCTTTCTTTCTCCAACTGATATTACTGTATCGATAAGAGCATTTTTTTTCTGTCTCCACTCTTTCTCTTTCTGTTTTAATACTGTTGACCGTTTCTTTCATAAATTCAATTTTTAATGGCCTGCAAAACCTAGTTGAAGACGGTCGAGGATTATGCCAAATGATTTTGTTTTTACAAACTAATTTTAATGGTACAATTGACGTAATAAATACAGAAGAATCAGATGCATTACTGTCATGAAAGGCTTGTTTGTAAGAACTATGCCCTGAACTTCCGTCAAAGCCCCACTTAGTGTATAAAGTAATTTTTTCGATTTCTTCGTTGTCTAACGAATTTAAATCTGCATTTTTAACCGACAAAAGGCGTTCAGTGGTATGATCCAATATTCCTTGTAGGCTAACTTGCGCTGATGTTTCAGAAATTTTCATTTGTTCTCCCTTTGGGTAACATTTTTTCTTAGCTCTTTGGACCAATTTATATGATGGAAATTTCTCAGGTGCAACCTTTCTAATAACATTATATTGGTGGCGACTTAGCTTCGCTTCTACCAAAACGGACAGAGCTTCATCCGGAGTTAACTGCTGTGGTGGTACCTGTTCTATACTTTTTCGGTATTTTTTGGCTTTTGTTGGAGATGATATTATTTCCTTAACAATTTTCGACTCATCTATTTTTCCAGCAGCTCTCAAGCTCATTTGTGTGGCGTAAGCCAAAACAGGCAAAGAAATTTGATCTCTTATGTCTTTACATTTCTTAACTTTTGTTTTTTCTTTGCACTCTTCAAATGAGAGATCATTGCGACCTCTTTTTTGTTGTGGTTCTGGTGGTGGACTGAATGAGATTGAGGCATCCAGCCAATTCTTATTATTTTTTACAAAAATTTCATTCTTTCTATGACATTTTTGCCACCGAATCTCATAGCTAGAGCAAAAATTATGAAACCTTGTCATAAAATCTACCATATCCGAAGGGTCGACACGTTTTATTACTTCCCATCTCAAAAGTTTAAATTTATCCTGAAGTGATTTAGGTTCTGCACTCCTCATAAAATTATGCAACTCATGACGAGGAATGAAAATTGTTTTGGGACATGTTCCTAAAATTAATAAGATTTCTATTCGTTTAAAATTTGCAAAAAGTAATTCCTTTAACCCTGTACCGAATAATTTACACTTTCACAACACTTTAAATATGTAACATCACATCACAAAACATTGACAGCTAAAACAATAAATAAACGTGTCAGTACCGAATCAATAATACCCTACGGATGGATAGAAATTCTTAAAAATGTATTATCATTATATTAGTAGATTGATATCACCAGCTTAAAACAAAATTAAAACTTTACTCGTATGATGCATGTATATGACCAACAGTTATTATGTAGGACTCAAATAAATGACAATAATAAATAGGGATGGGAGCGTGACCTCCTTCAATTTTTCAAAATAGTGCACTTGTGCCATATACAATTTTCTAATAATTTAAAATTAACAAATGTTTAAGTAAAATTCATTGAAATATCATAAACACATGTAAAATAATTTAATTAGTTTTATTCATAGTAAATAAACCCAACATACGCAATCACGTGAGCATGCGTGAATTAAAGTTACTCACGCCCCCATCTCTAATTAACAACACATTTTTTTAGCTACAATAACAACTACTATAACGAAAATAATGACAAAACAAAGTAAAAACAACTTGATGTTTTGTTTTGTTTTTTTTTTTTTTATATTTGTGGATTTTTAGCATCTTGAGTTATTTCACAAAAACAAGCATAACTCAAAAATCGCAAAAAATCGCAAAAAAATATTTTGGGGTTTATTAGTTGAGATCTGATATTATAACACTATATAGACGATTTTACGCAAGCTCACGAACAAAGTTGTTGAAACTCCATATATAAATCAAAAATAGCCCATTTTTGGGCTAATTTTATTTTATTAACATTTAATATTTTTAAAACATTTATTTAAACAAAAAAACATGTACTATATAGTAAACTACCTGAAGTTGACGGTTCCATTATAAAAATTTAACTTTTAGAAGTATTAATAGAAAAAATTATCAATTGAAATATCAAAATTTTCACTTTTTTTCAATATGCACAAAAAAAATAACAATTATTCAACTTTAAGTGCTCACTTCAACTAAAGCAAACAACTTAAAAGTATAATTTTTGCAATTAGTGATGCAGAATTTTATCCACTTTCACCCGGTACCAAACACGATCATGAATTTTAAAGTTCATATTTTGAATTAATCGCCACTTTTCATTCATTTGGCCCCAATGTGCGACGGGTACCGACAGAATGCAACATTAAACTGCAATTATCTTTGTGGTGCGTAGCAATATGTATTGTCGTTGAGCATCATATTTATTAAGTGTCCCAAAAGAGCTGTATTAGGTATAGTTTATGTAATTAACATATACACAGCATTATCCTATTAAGCTCTTTGACTGAAATCCACTTACAAGGAAAGTATCTTTAGTGATAATCTTCGATGTTGATGATTTTCGATTATGTTATAGAGAAAATAATTCTAAGGTTGGTGTGTCTGAGATTATCGGCCATCTCGGGGGATTAGGGGTTTAAAAATGGGATCAAAAATTACACGTTTTCTGTTTTTAAGTTGTTTGCCATTTCTTTCAAAGGAACTATATATAAATGTTATATAAAATGTTATTGCAAAAATGTATTAACATATTTTAGGGTAACTTATATGGACATACAACATATATTAGTATGATTGTCAAAATCGCAAATACTTATCCTTGTTAAGTTTTACCGGGCACATGTTTTTTCTTTTTTTCGATATCAGTGCTAATTCCGCTGTTATCGAATGCCAATTTTTGGTACTTTTTCAACAATTTGGCAACCCTGTTGAAAACCTTAGCCATTATTCATATCAGACTTCCGCAATTGCCGAATACATTAATTCTAATCAGTTTTTATATCGAATGTCGAAAGTTTCTCATATGATGTGGAACAAAAAATTCGTTAAAAATAATAGATTTTCTTTTACCTGTTTTTTTCGCCTAAATCACAGGGATGACCAAAATAATGAAACAGATTGTTCTTAGATTTCAATTCTCTATCACATATCCGAATTTTATAAAAATCGGAGAGTATCATATTAGATACTATCATTGTAAGTATACCACGTTGGGCGCCATTTAAAAATATCCCAAAATGCCTCCAATGGCTAAATCGGATAAATAAAAACAATTTGTGTAACTCTGTGTAGGGTTACATATACATATAACAGTCTATTAGTATGAAATCTTTTCTTTCTTCAAAAAAAAATTAGTTTTAGTTGCCATTTTTTTATATTTTATTATTATTTTTATTTGAATGACTGACGTGCAAAATGATGTCGTGTTGTTTTGTCGTCATTTTGTTGTTGCTTTTGCAGTTGTTGTAATTGCAATTTGTGTATGTGTTGCATTTATAGTTGTTTGAAACAGAATTGCTGTCGTTAGCTGCAATTGTATAATTTTTTTAAAACATGGCATTCACTCATTTTATTTGTTATTTTTGTTGTTGTTTTTTACTATATGACAAAGATGTCGAGGTTGACTTTTTTCCCTCAGCATAATGCCGTTTGTTTCATTATAATGTGGATATATATTTTCTAAGCAAGAGAAGGTATTCCGGGAGATAGTGATTTTGAAGAAGCTGAAAATGTAGACAAGAAGAAGAAGTTGTTGTTATTATTTTTAGTTAAAAACCAAAAATTAGTTAAAAATTGCCTTACAAAAAAAAAAAAGAAAAAACTGCAGAAATAAGTAGAATATTTTTGCTAAATTTTAGTAAGAAAGGAACAGCAAAAATTAAACTGTTAAATATACAGAACTTTAGTTATATTTGAGCTAAATTTTAGTTAACCCAACCTAAGGTGCTAATGGCCTAAACAGTTCGAACATAATCTTCAAAACTGTAATGGGGATAATATCCGTGGGGCAATATCCGTGCATCAACTATTCCTTCATCATATATACACTTTATTTGTGATCCACATCTACCACTTAGTCAACCTTCTTTATGTTATAAGTGACTTCAATTACTATTTTTGTCGTATGTTATTTCATGTTCATCACAAAAGTTGTAGTTGTTAAGAGTCTTGAAAAGTCAACTCTTTTACAAAATTGTTGTCGTGTTGGAGAAAATTTATTTTCATGTCAGTTATATTATAAATAAACATCCATATGCAGTCGATATATTAAGTTTAACATGGACATACAGTTTGATGTCAAATGTACTAGTTGAAAAGTTTAGTCATTTTTATAATTTCTAACATGAAATTGACGTGAGTACTTAAAACTTAGATTTGTGTACAGACTAAGCACTAAAAAAAAGAGTTAAAAACTTTCAGGAAGTAATATTGAATATAATGAAGTTGAAATATTAATTATTAAGTTATAAACAAATGTTTATTGTTATTAAAAGCAGAAGTTCACAGAAACTAAAAATTATTATATTATAGTTTTCCTAATTTTCCAGATGTTTTTTTACTTAACAGAATATTGAAATTTCTTCTATATAAAATGAGTAAAAAGGTTAAAGTCGGGCACCAGTCTGACTTAAAGCCAACTAATGTTTGGATCTGAAATTTGAATGGGTTAAAACGGACTTGTGTCAAAATTTCTATAAAATCATAAAAGGGTAAATCGGAAATATAGCCCATATGGGCGATAGGTCTAAATATGGACCGATCCTATCTATAATCAATAGGTTTTTTCCTTGGGACTATGTAAGTCAGCGAACCAAATTTAATTGAAATATCTTCGTATTTGCGACATGCAGCGTGTAAAAAAGACAATTTTGGGGGGTACCCTTATATGGGCACTAGGTCTAAATGTGGACCGATTTCAACCAAAATCAATAGGCGTCGTCCTTGGGCCGACCTAAGTCGGTATACCAAATTTCGTCAAAATATCTTAATATTTGCGACCTGTAGAGTGCGCACAAGAATGCATGGACAGACAGACAGACGGACGGACGGACGGACAAGCGGACATCGTTAAATCGAAATTAAAAAAAATTCTGAGCCGATCGGTTTTTTGGTGTTACAAACATCAGCACAAACTTATAATACCCTCTCCACGTAGTGGTGTAGGGTATAAACACTATATAAAGATAAATCTAATCAGTTCTTGACTGTTCCCGGAAATTTAGTGTTAGAAAGAAGTGAAATCGGATTAAAAAACCAAATTTTATGAGTTTCTTTATATCTTTGTGCCTCCTGTCACTCCCCCATAAATTGATTTTAGAACAGCAATTTTTGCCACAACAAAAATTTCAAAAAACTGTATTTTATTACATACACGCAAAAAAATTCGTTGTTGACTATGACATATGTTTACAAATTACCATATGTATGCATAGCGCATGCTATGGGGACAGTTTTTCGATCTAATCTTAGTATGGGAACATTTGGTTAGTTTGGGGACTGCCCTCAAACTCTTCCTAGGTCTAGTGCATAGCATGCAAAAATATATTTCTTTACCGTTATTTGCATTTAATATTATCCAAAAATATATATGATTACAGGCGAATATATAATATTTACCAGCAAACATATTATATTAGATACACGTCGAATATATTTTTACAGCTTTTTCTAATATATATAAATATTACCAATAAATATGTTTCCAGCAGGACGATCTTTTCAGAGGGTAAATATATTGTAGTCATATTAAAAAGGTATTTTGTTATAGAAGAGTAGTCAAAATTAATTGATTTTTCTTTGCCCATAAATGGAAAACTATATTTGTTATAATCATTTAAATCACTTAACATCTCTTCTACTGACTGCTACACTTTCAATATTTTCAAATTTAAAACTTTTTATTAACATTCCCAGACATATATATGGCGTTGGCGTTTTTTTTTTTATAATGTCTCTGCTGTACATTCGTCAATAAATTTTGACATTGAACTTGAAACTCTTCACTTTCAATTTCATATTAATAAAAAGTATAAAGTTGTTTTTATATGTATGTAATTAAAATTTGTTTTAATCATTTGATTTGATTGAAAACATGTTAATAAGACAACACGGAAACAAGAAGATGACTAATGATGCATAATAACATCTATTTAACTACAATTTATTAATACAATTTTTAAACAAAATTATAATATAAAACAGCCAAAAGAATATTTGCAATATTATAAAAAATATGATTAAATTTCGTGTGAAATACTCACATGGAAAAACATTTTGGATATATATGTTTTACACGATATAATGACCTTCATTTTATATATTTTCTGATTTTAAGTAAAAAATATAATATTAATCGAAGACAAGAATATTTTGTTTAAAATAAATTGTGATGAGTGATATTAAATCCATTTGGATTGTTGGTCAAAACAAAAATTAAATAAAAAAATATATCTGATACTTGACATAAAGAATATAGTCTGTGGCGGGAGCACAATTTTATTAAGAGAGGGAATAAAATGTATGTTTACCCTACTAAAATTGTATATACACTAAGGTGGACCTTGAAATGAAATTTTTGCGATATTTTGGTAGATGAGGGCTCTATTCCGTGCCTTTTTGAAAAAAAATGACAATGCCGAAAAAAAAAATTAAAAAAAAAAAAAATTAGGGGTTGCGCACGAGCCGAGAAAAAGGTCCACTTTGCCAAAATTAGGGGGGAAATTGCCATAGGTCATCAGGGGTCACCCGTAGGGGGGAAGAATGTATGGCCGACCCCCATTAACTTTTTACCGCCAACATTTTCCCCCAAGCCACCCACCCCCTAGCTCCTCCCCTTAGGGGGGTCACCATACAAAAATGGAGGTTGCTCAGTATTTTCGAAAAACACCATAGGTCATCAGGGGTCACCCCTAGGGGGGCAAAATATATGACCGACCCCCATTAACTTTTCATCCCCAACATCTTTTCCGAACAAACTTACCCTCTATCTCCACTCCTTGAGGGACTCCCCATACAAAAATAAAAGAAGCTGTAATTGAGTAGTACTACTAAGCACTTTTAATATAATATAGTCAAATTAACATATTTTTGTTCGCTGATGGGTATTTCTTGCGGTAAGAATCGATAACATGTAGTAAATACTGTTTCTCTTCTTCGCCTTGACACAGTATTCTATTATAATCTTGTATCATTTTTACTCCTCTTTCGGCAGTGTCGTTCACAACGCGCAAGTTATTTACAATTCTACGACCTTCTTGATAGTCTGCGCGAGATTTCCAGGTTGCTGGATTTGCTAGAATGAAATCTTGCGATATTCCAAATCGTACAAATAAATTTTTGGTATTATGAGAGACGAAGTTGCTCAAGTCTTTAGCCAAGAATTCCTCATTCACATCTTTGAATTTCACCTCGATTTTTTTAACGCTGGTGCTTTTGATTACGACGCGAGGAGCTGGGGGAACCGGGTCGTCTTCTTCATCTTCTTCACCTTCTTCGTCTTCTTCGTCTTCTTCATCTTCTTCACCTTCGTCATTCTCCTTTTCTAGCAATGCTTGGGCCATTTTGGCCTTCAACTCATTTGAAACCTTGTCATCGAAAAAGGCAAGGGCTATGTGCTCATCGGCGAGATACCATAGGTGACCGATAAATTTCTTTATCATTACCCGAGATAAATCCTGGTCAACGGACTTGTACTCGACGATGTCCTTCAAAAACTTCCAATCTTGATTCGGCGCCTCAGCTGCTCGAGAAGAACCAAACCATGCCTTGACGTAAAGTCGCACCACAAAAATACAAACGTGTCGAATACCATTCAATTCACATACAGATAAGTGAAAAGTTCTCCGAAACAAAAACATCTTGAGGCTGTAAATGGCTTTTGCCATCCATCGAGCATGGGAAACGGGTCCTGGAGCTCGGAAATGGTAATTCTCAAGTTTTTCACCCAGAAACAAAAGAATTAATTGTAGCATTTCTTTGTAGTCATCGCGAGGGTGTTTCTCCTTCAATTGATCTAAGCAAAACTCCTTTATGCCGACTTGCATTGCCACAGGAATTTTTCTGACGACTTGATCGTCTATCAAGCCAGAATGGAATGGTTTAACCTTTACAGCGTCCCATTCCTGTTTGAAACGGTCAAAGCAAGGAACGCCTGGTGCACTGGTCTTTCCCATTTTTGTCTCAAAAACTTCCCTTAGCACCAGTTCGTATACGTGGTGTCTGCAAGGTAAATATAAGATTTCTCTCTCCAACAGCCGCTCAAGAGCAACTGCGGCTCCGGAGAATGGGCCACTGTTCGTTGATGTCGTGTCGAAAGAAAGTCCTTGTATTCGATGTGTCATATGCCAAGATGCCAACAGTTGATAAACGGCATGTGCTATTCTCCGGCCTTTTCCTTTCCCATCTTCTACTTTGGGAACTCCAAGAAGTTGTTCTTTTTCTCCGTACGAGACAATTACCGGTAGACGGTCCACCTTCTTTGTACCCACAAAATCCAAAAGCATTTTGCCATCCCAATGGACTACGAAGGATTTAGCTGCGACAAGCTGGAGATAAATGAAACGCGTTGAAGAATAAGAATTCTGAATGAGAGCAAATAAATCTATGCGATCTTACTTCTGGATTGTCTTTCACATAACTCAGCATGTTCTCTCGATTTGAACGCCGACATCTCCGAAGCGACGTACGGTTTATTGTGTATTGTTGAGGATCGCGTCCAAATGCTTCTGCCGCCGCTATCATAATGCCGACCGCGTCTCGGTCAGTCACTTTGCACTTGTCCAAAGCTGATAGGACTCGTTCAGTAAAACATTGTTTGTAACCTCTTATGTCACCAACATTTGATGGGCCAGCTTCTGCCGGGAAGTTTTCGTCCTGTCTCCCATTATCATCGCTTGAATCACTGCTTGAGAATTTAACCACTGCAATTGAAAGAATTTCATTTGAATATAAACATTGGACGAACACACAAAGCGCGAAATAACTTACCGCCTTTAGCGAACTGATCTCTACTAGATTCCGTTGCACATTTGCGTCGCAACTCTTCTTGTTCTTCGCGCTCAGCTTTTCTTTTCCTCGTTCGAGTATCAGTAGCGTCCACACCTCCCATAGTTCCTGGCCGGCCATCTTCTCTTTGCTTTAGCAGAAACTCAATGTCTTCGGTATTTGTCATTTTCTCAAGGGCGTTGGCGTGTGCGATGTCGAAAAGATTATCCAAGCTATCAGAAAACTTATTCTCTTTTTCTCTAGTGGACTCAGTCTTTCTGTGAGATGACTTTCTTAAAGCATCCCACTCATCGTGCAGCGCAGCTATTTTTCTTGTAACATCTCCTCTGGCTTTCGTCGGAATAGCTGCTTGGCGCCAAAAAATCATCACTGCGTCCGCGACTATAACCGCACTATTTTTCTTCGACATGTTTCGTTTGCGAATGTTGAAGAAATGCATTCTTAGCACTTGCTTCTTCGACGGTAATTTGTTCCCCGTAATATTCATGCTTGGATAACCAATCAAAAAAATATCGTCGCGCGATCTAAGTTGTGTTGTCATCTTAACTTTGGTGGAATATTGGTGGAATTTCTGTAAAAAAATCAAAAAAAATCAAAAAAATCTCGATATTGTGCAACTGTAAATACATAGATTTTCAGTATTTTTGTATGGGGAGTCCCTCAAGGAGTGGAGATAGAGGGTAAGTTTGTTCGGAAAAGATGTTGGGGATGAAAAGTTAATGGGGGTCGGTCATATATTTTGCCCCCCTAGGGGTGACCCCTGATGACCTATGGTGTTTTTCGAAAATACTGAGCAACCTCCATTTTTGTATGGTGACCCCCCTAAGGGGAGGAGCTAGGGGGTGGGTGGCTTGGGGGAAAATGTTGGCGGTAAAAAGTTAATGGGGGTCGGCCATACATTCTTCCCCCCTACGGGTGACCCCTGATGACCTATGGCAATTTCCCCCCTAATTTTGGCAAAGTGGACCTTTTTCTCGGCTCGTGCGCAACCCCTATTTTTTTTTTTTTTTAATTTTTTTTTTCGGCATTGTCATTTTTTTTCAAAAAGGCACGGAATAGAGCCCTCATCTACCAAAATATCGACACAAGGTCCACCCTAATATACACTCAGAACACAGTTTCAGTTGTGGCCACCAAATTTGTTGCCAATCGAATTCGTGCGGTTACGACAACTATCTTTCTATTAAATTATATTTTTCGTCGTGAAAGCCAATATTCGGTTGTCTAATTCAATATTATATTCCACATAAATATTATTATTTTCCACAAAATTTTATTGAAATTAAAAAACTCTTTTTGAATTTTCTAGTATTGCCATTCAGGTTAATAGTTCACAATCTTACCCACTACACCACAACTACCCAGGAAAATTTTCTGTTCCAAAGAATCGGTTGTACAATAGCTACTTTTCATTCACAACCCCTTCTACTGTCGATTCTAACACCGATTCTTTTTGTTTGAAATTGTCCCAAAAGCAACCCCTTCTATAGCTCCAAAGTGGAACCGGTTGCTCTAGAATCAGTTCTGGAACTAGTTCTGGAATTGATTCTACGTCACCCACACCTTCCATATAGGATCCCAGGAACTGGTTCCGGAACCAGTTCCAGGGAATCGGTTGCAGTGGAACCAGTTGTAGAATGGGTGTGGTTGGCTACCGATTGTAAAAATTTTTCCTGGGTACTTTTAATTTTCTTATACATACCCAGGAAAATTTTTTACAATCGGTAGTCAACCATTCTGCAACTGGTTCCACTGCAAGCGATTCCATGGAACTGGTTCCGGAACCAGTTCCAGGGATCCTATATGGAAGGTGTGGGTGACGTAGAATCAGTTCCAGAACTAGTTCCAGAACTGATTCTAGAGCAACCTGTTCCACTTTGGAGTCATAGAAGGGGTTGCTTTTGGGACAATTTCAAACAAAAAGAATCGGTGTTAGAATCAACAGTAGAAGGGGTTGTGAATGAAAAGTAGCTATTGTACAACCGATTCTTTGGAACAGAAAATTTTCCTGGGTACACTCACAATATTTTATCGTTAAAAACAACCTAAAATACATATTAAATTAATTGACAACAGAATTAAAAAAGGACTACTGATTTGTCATTTGCTATTTATTTTTAAACATTGTTTAAACAACCCTACTAAAAAAATTATATGACTTTTGATATTATATGTAACTTTTGAATGAGAACATCTAATTGTATCAAATTAGATCATATTATGATGTATTATTAGATCTAATTTGACACAATTAGATCTACTTTGATGGAATAAGATATGGTTTGATACAATTTTTCCGGATTTTGTCCTCATCCTAACGTATCAAATATAGTATAATCATATCCAACAAGTTATAATGGTATATAATTCGGTACAATTATACATAATTATATGAGGCATATGTAATTATATATAGGTCTATACATAATTGGATATTGTAATATGTTGTACTATATATTGTGCAATATATAACAAGATATAGTTATATATTTAGGATATAATTTCGTAAAATTTTATATAATTATATCTTCATATATATGTTCCAATATATAATTGTACAAAATTTTATATGATAATATATGACTATATCAAAACTTTTTTACTTGAAAATCCATAACAGAAATAAAATTAATTGAAAACAAGCATCAATTTTTAACTGACAAAACGTAACAGAAAAACGATTTTGTGGTTTGTTTTTTCATATTTGAAAGTTTTTTTATTTAAATCTTCAAAACACTACCGCTACACAACACACACGTTCATTTTTGATTGGCTATGTTTGTGTGTACACTCTAAAAAATGTTTGTAAATTTACTACTATAAAATGGGTAAAATTTTGTTTAATTTTGCGAAAATTCGGTAAATATAAACAAAAAATGCGTAAACTTTTTTCATACACACTTCCGTACACAATAATACACACACAAAGTATTTTTAGACATTATGTGTTTATAAATAAACACATTGTGCCTAAAATTACTATTGTTTTGTTAAATAAAATTTTTACGCACAAAGTTGGTAAATATACTATCCTATAATAGTAATAAATACTCTGACATTTCAAATTGGAAAAAATTGAAAAAAAATTATAAATAATAAAAAGAAAAACGAAAACGGATTATTTTTTTGTAATTACAACATTTCCACAAACACATTAGAGTCTGGAAATAGCAACATAAGCATGAAATTCTTTTTGGTAATTATTGTTAACGCATGTGGTAGTCTAAACCTCATTTCAAAATTGAAAACGCCGTAAGAGAGACATGGCCTACACAGGAACAACTGGGTGCAATGACTTCTGCTCAACAAAATGCCTTCTTTGCAAGGGAGGCAGTCAACCAACAACCGTCAACAATAACGGGAGAAAACGCCGTAAGAAAGATACGGTCTTGGTAAAACAACTGGGTGCAATGACTCCTGCTCAACAAAGTCAGTATTCATTGAGTACTGCCTAACTTGAAAAGAAAGCATTTTGTTGAGCAGGAGTCGTTGCACTCAGTTGTTCCTGCGTAGGCCATATCTCTCTTAAGGCGTTTTCTCCCGTTATTGTTGACTAGAGTTTGCTAAAAATCGAAAAAATTAAAAACCGCGGTTTCGGTTTTTCAAAATTATCAAAACCGCGGTTTCGGTTATTTTTCGGTTTTCTTGTGATATTAATAGAATTGTTTTAAAATAATTTAATATGTATAAAAATTCAATATTTTACTACATTCAACATATTTATTAAAATTCGATTGAAATGCTCATTCGAATAAAGGCAATAAAGCCAATAAAAAATGCGGAAAGCGTTATAAATTAAAATTTTTATTATTTTTTCGGCAAATAAAGCTGTATTTAAAGAGTTTAAATTTGAAATTTGGCAGTTTGTTTAAAACAATAGGTTAGAATTTCATACAATAAATTTCGCGGACTACGAAATAAAATGTTTTGAAACATAAGCGGTGAAAATCCGAACTGAATACGTGAAACTCAATATCTCTTAAACTACATGACTATTTGGTGCAATTTTTTTATAAAATTATAATCCTCAGCTTATATTCAGTGTGTTCATTTACTCGAATTTCGTACTACTTTTACTACAATTGGAAAGTTTTGTTTACTTTTTGTATTGAATTTTTCCAGCTGTAGTAAAAGTAGTAACTTGTAGTAAGTAAACGAACACGCCTAATATTTTGTAAAATAGGAGCTGAGCCCTTTTCGAAATTCAAGACTCAATAATATTTTATTTAATTAATTATTTTAATTGTTTTAAGTATTTATTAAAAACCGACTTATTTTTGTCGGTTTTCGGTTTCGGTTTTGAGGCTTAAAAAAACGCGGTTTCGGTTTCGATTAAAACCGAACAGCAAACTCTATTGTTGACGGTTACTGCCTCCCTTTCAAATAAGGCATTTTGTTGAGCAGGAGTAATCGCACCCATTCAATAGTTATAACAAATTTTTATATGAATTTTATACAAACGCCTTAAGATCCCAAAACGACTAATTTGGACATAAACGATTATGAGAGAATGACTCGGATATTATTATTAATAAAATACGTACTAAAAATTAATTTGTTATTTTATTTAAAAAAAATTTTTGGGTGGTGCTTAAAGTTAGCACAACTGTTGTAAATGTACGCATTATATTGGATTTTTACTCATTTTATGCGTACATTTACAGGTGAAACGTGCTTTTTTACACACAAATTTAGTAAATTAACACACTAATTTAAAAATTTAATTTAATTTTTACGCACTTTCAATGTAAAATTACAAATTATCTGTGCACCAACTTAAACACAATGTGCGTATTTTTTTTTTAATTAGGCACATAGAGTAAATTTACCCAATTTATAGTTGGAGTTCAGTTTCCTACTATAAGTTGGGTAAATTTCAACAGAATTTAATTAGAGTGTATGAGTAAACAATTTCTTATAATTTGAATTGAAATAATTTTGTATATAAACAAACTATTTGAACAAAAAAGAAATTGAAAATATTTGAATTTTTTGTTTCAAAACAGAAAACAACGAAATTATTTAAATTATATTTTCTAAAAATAGAAATCTAAAAATATAATATTTGACTGAAAATATCAACTCCTACAGATGATACATATTTTTTTGTGGTTTGTTTTTTATTGATTGATAAAAAGAAGTTAAACAATATGTTTCAATGTATTTTAATTGATTCTTCAATTGAAAACAAACTTTACCTATTTCTTTTCAAATAAACATCAATCGGTTATGGAAAATATATTGTGAGTGTATGAATATTTTATTTTAATTAAAAAAAAACATCTAAATTTTTGTCTTTTCCGGGATTCGAACCCGGAAATCCGGCGTACTAGGCCAACTCCTCACCCACTACACCAAAAACACTTATTCAGTTTTATGTCTAATTTTGAATTTTTGTGTTTTATTTGTAAAACAAATACGGTATTAAATTCGTTTCCCAATACCAATTAATAGTTGTGTGTGTTATCAATACACTGCACAATTCGGTTGCTTGTACAGAAACTCGAGTTTAAAGTCATATTTGATTACGATACCCATATTTGTAGTTACCACTTTCGAATATTGAAATTTTTTTAATAAAGGTTATAGATAACACCAATGTTCACTAAATAAATGGCTGCTTCTACTGCATAGAATTACTGAACTGATACTAATTTTAAAATTGATTGGAGATAACAATAATTTGTTAAAAGGATTGTTTTTTAGTTCATTTTCCCTATTTTTAATACCTAGTGAAATATTTTTGATGTAGTATTCAATTATAAGTAACTCCAAATAAAATAACGTCCTGGAAAATTCATTTTAATAGTTTTTATCGAATTCCAACCAATTTTTTTCCTGGGTGTATATTTAAAAATTATGACCTATAAGACAGAGTTTTCTAAAATACACTTATTTAAGGTATGGGCTTCGAACTCGCAGTCTTAAGTATGCATACTTATGATCACGTTTTATATTATAATTCACAAACAAATCGAGACTCCACATTAAAACTTTCCTTAAAAGTACCCCAGGTCTAAATAATTTTTAGCGGTATGCCATTTGAGATTTCGGCTACTTTAGAACTTATGCAAATTTTGCATACTCAAATGACAAAATTTGGCGAAAATTTGGCAGACATTCAAAAAAGATTTTGATTCTCATTTACATATTCGCGTTTCATCTTAAGTGGGATAAAAGCATTGGGTGATATTTCTTCTTTGTCATCATAGAAAACATTATGCCGATATTTGCTTTAACTGAATTTTGTTATATTATTCAAGTCCTCACAGAAATTTGGTCAGATATAAGGAATTTGGCACAGGTTTTCTTATGATCGTCAGGATAACTTCAACCGTAAACGAAAAAAAAAAAAAAACAAAATTATGGAAATAATATTCATTTCGGTTGTTATCCTTTGGTTAATACAAATTATTTTTTAAAGAAATCCGCGCCTTCCAAGAAATATTATTTAGGAACGTCAATGTTATCTACTAAAATGTATAATCGAAAGTTGGCAACAAAATAGCTGATAAAATTTTGTAAAAAGTTCGAGTATAAAAAAAATACATGTGTTTTTCTTTTAATACAAACATTTTTAAGTAATATTTTCTTTTGGTCTTTTAACCTTCAAATCGTCAGTAAAAAGCACAATTTTATGCATTGTATTTTATTATTGTCTCGAATTTAAATTGAAGGTTGTCAATTTATTATAAAAATATTTATGATCGAAAATTTTGTGTGACGCAGTAAATTTCATAGTGATATTGATTAAAATGTACAAAAAAATTAAATGTATAAAACGATAAATCAGAAATCGTCAAAACTAGAATTTCTTGGATTGCACAAATACGACGCAATTATGCTGTCAGTTGTTATCAATAAGATCGGCATACCCGACTTAAAACTTCATTACACATATTGACTTCCCAGTGTAGAAACGGTAATGACACATCATTATTTTTTGGGCTACCAGTAATGACACCCACTTACCTTCTGTATTATTTTAAAACATATAATAATGAGTTACTGATAATGACTTATTTTTATCATTATTTCAAATAGAAAATAATTTTTTAGATTTTTTTGAAAATTTTTTGAAATCTATTTTTAGACTCAATATTTTTTAAACACTGGTAAGGATATATGAAACCACATATTTTTTGATTTTTTGTATGTTGGCGAGTAAGCTTACTTGTGTGCAGCAGGTCAATTATGTTTTTATCTATTAAATATTACATGTCGATATAGCTCAGATGGTAGAGCTGTTGACTGGCAATTTGTAGACCCAGGTTCGATTCCCGCACCAGCAAATTTTATAAAAAAAAAAAATACAATAAAAAATATTTTTTTTTATATAATTTATTTTTTAGAAAATCTATTTCTAGACTCATTATTTTTGTCAGTACTGGTAAGCACATAGGTAACGATATATTTTTTGATTTTTCGTATGCTGGTGTGTAACGACAACTCATTATTTTTCGCGACATCGCCATATAAAGGTAATAAGAAATGTAATAACAAAAGTAACTAGTTACCATTACCAAGTATGTAGTTACATAACCACATACCTGGTAATGATTTTCTGCACTGGGTTATTTAACAACTACACAGAGAAAACAGATTCACTACGACAAACGAATTTCTTGCCAACTGAATAGTTTTGTTGCAACAACCGAATTATTTGGTTGTCACAATCAAAAGGATTCCCGACACAATTTAAATATATTGTTTCAATCGAAATTCTGTTGTCTTTACCGAATTTCTGTTGGCACAAACAAATATATCGGTGGTGCCCACCAAACTATTCGGTTGGCAAAGAATTCGGTTGTCACAATAAATCTCTTTTCTCTGTGTATTTATCATTTAAAACAACACTGAGAGAATTATCTGCATGCTGTTAATGAATTTTTACATTAATACCACACTGATAGAATTTTCGTTCATACTATTAATGAATCGATTTCATTAATCTGAATTCATTGAGTTAATGAAAAATTTTCATTGAATTAATGAAAAATTCATTAATTACATGAATTTTTTCATTATATATTTTCAACTAACCCGTAAGATATGCTATAATTTTTATAAGGGTTTTGAATTTGCTAATTACTAAAATAGATATATGTTCCAGTAATGAACTGAACTGAAATTATTTAAATATAAAAGTCCAAATAATGACATCATTTTGTCATCAAAAAAGAAATATATGTACAAATAAAAAGAAAAATTAATAAAGTAAAAATAAACAATAAATAAAAAACTAACGCAAAAAATATATTTTTTTCAATTAGTTTTCATTTAATGAATACGTTTCATTGATTTAATGAACGCGGTCTTTGGGGACTTTTCAATGAAAAAAATCATTGGGTTAATGAACAAATTTATTAATACTATGCACAAAATTCTATCAGTGCATGATGATATTTAATACAAATGAAGTTTTGCTGAAATTCGTCCAATGAAACTTTTTATAAAAATAATGCAATTTCAATGAGTGTTATATTTGTTCGGTCTTAAGATGAAATATGACAAATTGCAAATAGAATTCATAATTTATTTTGCAACAAATAGAGAGAAAAAATAAACTTTTCCAGAACCAGTGGTTGACAATTAATACAGCTTTCCACCAAATGTTATAAAAGTTTTCCTATTATTTACTAAAAATTTCATACACCAAATGTAAAGGTTTCACTAAAAATAGTTTTTCATATAGCTTGAGAAATTTTTCATTCATTTTGTAAAGACAACTTCATTAGTGTAGTGTAAAATGTCATTAAAATTCGCCATAGAAAATTCCCTCGGTGCAGAATTTGAGTTTCATATTGAAATTCCTTTATGCTATATTTATACTTGAGCAAAAACCACCTAGATGTTGTACGAAACTAGTTTTTGCTAGTTTTTTTATATGCGTTTTGACAAGTTAAAACCACAAGAGCCAAAAACCAGGTAGTTTTTGCTCAGGTATAAATGTAGTATTAAAGTTTTTCCAGCTCAGTAAGAGGGTTACCGTTCAAAATTGGCATGTCTGTCTTATTAAATTGATTCAAAATACTCTCTAACCTACTCGAAACTAAAAAAAGAATATTAAGATGATGCCTTTCATTGTAAGTATGTATTATAATTGGGGAAAGCAATTATATGCACTTAAAAATTATGCACCTAAAAATGCACCTAAAAAAGAAAAATATGCATTAAAACCATAAAAAATATGCACCAAAAATGAATGCACTTAAAGAATCATCTTTTTTTTTTCGTAGAATCAGTAAAGAATTTCATTATGTATATAATATTTAATTACCCACTGTATAAATGATAATTACATATCATTATTTTTTGGACTACCAGTAATGACACCGACTTACCTTCTGCATTATTTTAAAACATATAATAATGAGTTACTGATAATGACTTATTTTTATCATTATTTCAATAATGAGTTACTAATAATGACTTATTTTTATCATTATTTCAAATAGAATGAAATTTTCTAGCTTTTTTTGAAAATTTTTTGAAATCTATTTTTAGACTCAATATTTTTTCAATACTGGTAAGACTATATGTAAGCACATATTTTTTGATTTTTTGTTTGTTGGCGCGTAAGCATACTTGTGCCCAAAAGATCAATAATGTTTTTGTCTATCAAATATAACATGTCGAGCTAAGACTGGCAGCCTGCACTGAGAGAATTATCCTTCATGATATAAATGATATAATTTAAAAGATTTTTTTTCGTAGAACCAATGAAAAATTTCTTTATGTATATAATATTTAATTAATATTATGAAATTTTTCATAACTTTTCTTTCATAAAATTTAACAACTTCATTAAAAAAATTCATTGAATTTGATAAATTAGATCTCCATAAATTTAATGATATTTCTTTATATATATATATGAAACTGTTCAATAGTATTAATTTTTTTTTTTAATTTTTTATAAAATATTGTCATTTCCTGTGAGAATAATCTTTTATAATTTATAATTTTTTTTATTCATTTTTTATTAATAATTTTGGACTGTGAAATTTTTTTATTAATCATATTAATTTTTTTCAAACATTTTTTTGAAACTTTTTAATTTAATGAATTCTGTCTTTAGATATATTTTGTACATTCGTAAAATATGCTACGATTTTATTACGCCTTTTGCAGTGCAAATTTTCATTGAAACTATAAAGAAATTCATTACTGAAGTGATGATAATTCTCTCAGTGTATTTTTTCAAATATAACTCACTTTAAAACATAAAAACATTTGTATGTAAGTTAGTTATTTTGCAAACATACACAAAACTAGAAGCTTTTCCATAGGTCCGTAATGTTTTTAAGAATTTTTATTTTTAAAAATAATAAAAAAAAGGATTTTAATTGGTTTTACAAAATAAAAAATGCTACTAAAAATTAAGAATATGCACAAATATGCATTAAAAATGTTCATTAAAAATTCACCAAATATGCACTTAAGTCAAAACATGCAAACACAAATCGATGCCATTTTGCTCTAAATTTGATGATTCCGATAAATATATAGTCCACATTAGTTATGGACTATCGAGAAAAAACATGCATTTGCATTGAATTCCTTAGCCTAATTATAATTAAAGAAATGAAAGAATTCTCATGTTATAAATTTATAAATAAAACATCTTGATAAATACTCAATACTACATGAGAATTTATCATTTAGTAAATCTGTAGTAAAAAAATCTCAATATGTTTGTCAATTTTTATGACATTGTGAGGTCATTCAATTAAGCGGCTTAAGATCAAAAGGCCACATTTTAAATGTTTTTATATTTCTTGTTGTTTTTTTTTCAACATCTTTTGCCGTTTTGTAGCCGGGAGCATATAAATGTTTTTCTATGATTTCTTGTAATAACCAACATACATGCGATTTCATCATAGTTTTAAGAGTTGATCGGCCGCACTAACAAATAATAAAAACAAAATTAACATTGTTTTCAATTTTTATCATTTAAGGCTCAAAAATCGTTTCTTTTTTAATGGCTACAAAAGCGGCTTTAGTTTTGAAAGTTTCTTTTTTTATTATTTTCACATTAAACATTGATCTCATCTAATAGTCCCATCACTATTGTATCTCTATCTTTAGTAGTGTTAGATATGTTATAAAAGTTGTTAATGTCTATTCAGTTGACAACTATCATTTTTGTGTAACGACTTGTAAAAAGATAAAATTTAAATATATTTTACAACTATTTTTTTTATAACGCTTTTGTTGCGTAGTCCGCTTAGAAGTCATCAACCAGTTTAAAAACAAAGAATTATGATGTATAAGTTCAATAGTAAAAAATAATTCAATTTAGATACATATTTTGAATGATAAAACTTGTGTTTTTAATATTTTTTTATATAGAAGTTATAGGCTGTTAAAATTATTTACAGTTTTATTACCAAACTTTAAGTATTTACTACTCTATAAATTTTTTAAAACACATTTCAGTAAAAAATATTTTTATGCATATTTCTGAATTTTTCCAAGATATGTTTTTATTAATAATTTAATTTTCTTTCTTTTTAGGTAAATATTGAAAAATATGTTAACGTTTGGGAAAAAATAATATTTGGAATGGTAAGAAATATCTGTAATATTTTCGAAAATAACTCTGGGGTATTAAATTGGGAATTAAAAATGAGAAAAATCTCTGAAGTTCAAAAAGAAAAGAGACCTCTAAAAATTTAATTCATTAAGAACAGCTCATAGATTCGCTGGACATTTTTTAAGAAAACTCTGCAGAAATTTTTGTTACGCGATTAAACATGTTTAAACAATTTTAACTTTGTATATTTTTCTGGACAAATCTTTAATAAAAAATATAAGAAATTTAAATTTTTTGGAGTTATTCTGCGTTCACATCTGTTTTTAAATCCCGAGATTTCAATGGGATTCTCGGCAGAAATCTTCACCGTTTTCATTTTCACTTTAAGACAGTAACGAGATTTCGATTTGACATTCGCATTTTGTTTTTTGTAAACAAAGTACTATGAAAAATAACCTCAAATTAAAAATAGTCCTATAAACCATTTTATTCCCTCGCGGAGTGCAATTCACATTATTTTATATAAAGATTAGGGTATTCAATCGGTTTATTTTCTTTGAAATTATTATTCGAGCAATGTAAAATGGCCAATTTTGAGTAATCGATTAATCGAGTAACTCGAGATAATCGAAAAAAGTTTTTTTTTTTAGTTTGGTACTATGGTCGGCTAACTTATCTAAAATAATGCTTATATTAACACTATTTAACACAATTTTACTCTTGGTTAAAGTAGCGAAGTCAGTCTTTAACCTTACCCACGAATAAAATTTGCATTCAAATGACTGTAGATAGTCTTAAATTGATAAGTTAGGCGACCTATATGTTATATTTTTAGTGAACTCTATATTTTATCGATTCAATAAAATTTTATTTGACATAGTGTCTTGAAATTCAATAAAACCTGCTACGAAATTGAAAAATTATAGCCAAAGCAACAACAAAATTTTTTAGATTGGTGTATAATTAAAAATGCGGGATTCCTATCATATGGCGTATCTTTTACTCATGGTTTGTATATGGCATTTTAGAGGATAAACATCTGTCATTTATTCTTACTTATTGTTAGTAAACAACAAGGTTATTTTTTTTTTTTGCTTCGAAAATGTAGAATTTTGTTCCAACAAAGCATCATTTGCGGGATGTCTTGCTTTACTTCTTCAATTTGAAAAAAGTGCAGCTTAAGCACATCGATTGATCACCGAAGCTTATACTGAATATGTTCCATCGATTTCAACATGATAGAAATGGTTTGTGCCGTTCAGAAGTGGTGATTTTGACACGGAAGGCAAAGACCAAAAAAGTTTGAAGATGATGAATTGGAGGCATGACTCGATGAAGATTGTTGTCAAACTTAAGAAGAAGAACTTTCAAAATCATTGGAAGTCACTTAAGGAGCAATTTCAAACCGTTTGCAAGCAGCAGGATTCATTCCAAAGCAGAGAATTGGGTATGAGTAGGGATGCCGAACAGGACTGGTTTTTACAAATCCCGGGATTGGGGATTTTCAAAACTTAAATCCCGGGATTCTTTGGGGTTTCGGGATTTTCTTGTTTCATCATATTTTTAATTTTAAAAATAAATAGCTGAAATAAACCCTACAAATTAAAACAATTCCTTATAAATCTACTAATTATTTCTTGTAGTATGAAGAAATAAACAAATTAAGCCGGATTCACAATGCTGGAGTACTCCACGCTGGAGATTGGAGTGTGTAAAATAGAGATAGCATGATACAAAAAAATGTAAGTGCAAGAAAGAAAGGAACAAAATCCACTCAGTGTGGAGTAGGTACTACAGCATTGTGAATCTCGCTTTAAACAGAAACTACACTCATAGAAATAATTATGTAAAAATAGCAGAGAGCTACTAAAAATTAGCAAAAAAGGTTCTCCGATTAAAACTACTGAAATCAGCAGAACTAATTTGCTAAATAATTGTTAGATTTCCGAAATATAAGAAATATACTTATGAATTAAATTTAATTAATTAACTAATTAAATTTAATTAATTAATTAAATTTAAATTACAATTTGCCCTCTAAAGGAAATTTTTAACTAAAGGTAGTTAAAACATTGCTATATCTACAAATTTTTAGTTATATTTGGATGAAATTAATTGAATGCAAATACAAACTACTCTGCTGAAATTATCATAAATATTTAGTCACTATTAGTTTTTTTTAAATCACCTAACATAAAATATTAAGCACATACCTCTGCTGATTTCAGAAAGGCAGATTGTTAGATTTTTCTGATTTAACAAAAATTTGCTGTTTTTAGTCGGCAAAATTAATTTGCATGAAGTTATGATTTTAACAAATCATCAATAAAATTAATAAAAACATGTCCGTTAAAAGATTAAATAAAGCTGAATTACGATTTTCAAAATCTATTTTAATCTATTACTTATGAATGGAAAAATTAGTTCTTTAATAACATTTAATAAGATATTAGATTTATGTGATTTAGGTCGAATATAACAATAAAAACAAATACAAAAAGAGACAAAATATGCCAAATAATGAAATCGGAAATCCCGGGATTTTTTCAAGACTAATCCCGGGATTTCGGGATTTCTAAATCCCGAAAATCCCGGGATTGTCGGGATCGGGATTTCGGGTTCGGTATCCCTAAGTATGAGTTGAAGCCATAAGAAATTGAAAGATGATTTTGCATGTCCAAAATGCTGCTTGAACGCCATAGAAAGAAGTCAGTTTTCCATCGAATCATTACTGGCGATCGGAAATGGATCCACTATAACAACCCGAAGCGCATGAAATCGCAAGTGAAGCCCGGCCAACCAGCCAAATCAACACCATGAAGCCGTAATATTCCATCATGACAACGCTCGGCCATATCTTGCAAGACCGGTTAAAAACTATTTAAAAAATAGTGGTTGGAAAGTTTTGCCTCACTCGCCTTATAGTCCAGACCTTGCTCGTTCAGACTACCATTTGTTTCGATCGATGTAGAACGATTCACTTCAGAACAGGGTATCCGAAATTGGCTTGGTTCGTTCTTGGCCTCAAAAAAATTAACAGTTCTTTGGCGCGAAATCCAAACATAAATAATGGGTAGTTTGTATTAAGTTACTACTACATCTATATAAAAATTATAATGTCAGGGTTGACATATAACCATTTTAAAAAATTGTAAGAAACCACCATATTTTCCCCTACAACATTAAAAATCGGTTAAGGTTGCATTTATTTATATCTGCACCTAAATCCCGAAAATTCGACTAAAATTGAGATTTCAATGAAATTCTCATGTGAAATCCCGCTATTCTCTATGCAAAATAAATCCCTTAAATTCCCGAGATTTCTAAGAAATCTAAAAAATTTTAAATAGACATTTTAGAATATCAAAAAACATTTTTAATTTTGAGATTTTGTGTAGATTTTTGGATTTTTTTTTTCTTGAAAGAAAGAATTTGTTTTGCTCAGGAAACTTGACAGATTCTATATTTTTTTAAGAGATAATTTCCGAAATTTTTTTGAGATGAGCTTGTTTTTAAAGAATTATTATAAAACTATTAACCATTTTTTTTTACAATTAAACAAAATTTTTGAGGCATTTTACTTAAAAATTAATACTTAGAGTCCGTTTTATTATCAGAACAAAAATAAAACGTTTATGGTCTTAGGATCACCATTTCAGAAACACCTTAAAATCTCGCAAAAATTTCACTTAAGTATTTGGTTTTATTTAAGTGTTTACTATTTACAATATCTTCCCTCGGATCCTATTATATGAAAATTCTCATATTCTAAAAATTTTTCTGAAAAACATCTTCATATTTTTTGACTTTTTACCGTGGAAAAATTTTGCATTTAAAAAATATTTAAATTAAAAAACACTTATACTTGTAACCTAAACTGTGACAATATCTGCAGGATATTAATGAGTTTTTGCATAAAACCAATAAAGTTTCAATGGAAACTTTTCATTGAATTAATGGAATTTTTAATAAAATGTTAAAAATTTTATTTATTAAAAGTATCATACACTCAATGAAAAATTTTCTTAATATGAAGCTTTTTCTTCGATTCTAGAAAATGAAAAATCTCATTAAAATTCGTCGAGCTAAATTCTCCACTGTGTAGAGGTCATGAGTGTTTTTTAGGAAGTTAGCGCGATTGACATGCCCTTGCTAAAATAATTTGTTTTATAATACAAAAGTAAGACGTTACCTATCCTAACTTCTACTTATAAAACTCATTACCGAGTAATAGTACACTTAGTAGAAAAATTAGTAAAACGTCTTGTATATCAAGTTTACTAGTTTTCAGCATTTTTTTTGCTGAAACTCCGTTTTCAGCAAAAGATTTAGTTATATTTTTTTACCACTAAACTAATTTTGAACTAATGTTTTTAATACAATTTAATGGAAAATCACTGATGAAGCCTGTCCATAAAAAAGGCAGAAACTGGATCTAGTCTGATTTGCAAATTTAATGTGTTTATAACTTTTGAAGAAAATGTTTATTCTTCTTCTTAACCTCAAACCTACTAAAGTTTTACTAATTTATTTTGCTACAAAAATTGTACTGATAACCGCAATTATAGCGTGGACGACAACCAGATAGACAAGATGTAGATGTCGCATCTTGTCTGTATGTAGTATAGACCATAGTATAATATAGTAGCTTTACTCATTTTCTGTCATTTGAAAAAATGAAGCAGTGTTCGTAATTTTACTTGTACATATGGTTCTTAATACCACTACAACTACATGAGATAGGGACAAGCTCTCAATTTTTTAATGAGTGGGGCTACTATAGTATACTATGGTATAGACTACGGAAATGATAATTAAACAAACAACTCTACACAATTTCTATATTTAAATTTTCAGCAAATAAATTAACTAAAGTAAAATCTCTCTACAAATTTTTTGAATTCTTTTCAGTCTACTAATATTTAGCAAAAAGTTTAGTGATTTCATTTTGTTCTAAATTTGATGATTCGGATAAGTATTTATATCAATACCGGGATCGATATGGCCTCTGTCAAAGATTACAAATTCCGTTTTATTTAGATTGATTCCAAGTCCACAAGCCTTTTCTCAGATAGCCAGCTACCTCAGAGAAGTCTTCATAATACCCCTAAGGTGGAAGTAAACTTACCCTTTACCACTTTCAGCAAGTCATCAGCGTAGGCCACTGCCTCCCTACCGCCACATCCCAAGAAGAGAGGTCCAGGATTAAGTGCAAGATTCCAAAGAAGTGTAGATAGGTGGCCCTCTGTTCACGAAGCGGATCATACGAGTACCACCCAGCTCAGCCGTTATGCGCCGGTTGTTCAGGGTAATAAATATAATTTTTATAAATCAAAAATTTTTAAGAGAACATTTTTTTAGTGCATTGTTTTTAATTTTTTCTGGATTTGAATGCATATGTCCTTGTAGTTGAATATTCTTGGTTCATATTTTCCACTTTTTTGCATATTACAGACTCATATTTTCGATTTTTTAATGCATGAAATTCGCTACTCTGATAATAACTATTGAAATCATAATTGGCTATTGCTACACATTTCAAGAAACAACTAATAAATCATAGCATAATTTTTAATAAACCTAACATATAATTGAATGACTAATGAATTCGTAAACAATAACCGCAAATAATTTCATTCGAAAACACAACAAATAACTACATCTAAGAACTAAAATTCATACCTTCACCAAAGTTTTTAAAATTCATATTTAAAATTTCCTGTTGTTAATCATTAATTTTTTAAATTAAAATCGAAAAAAAAAACTGTAAACCCCGAGGTATTTGCAATATGAAGGAAATATATTCAACAAAAAAAAACGGAAACAACAGATTTAAAGTCACACAAAACGCACTCACCAACGTTTTTGGTTTTTTAAAACTGATTTATTAAATGACAGCTCGAGGCTAAAAACAAAAACTAGTGACTAATTTTTTTATTTGCAGAGTTAAATATGAAAAAGAAGACTTAATTAATATATCGATGGTCATATATTGGTAGCCTTTATAAGAATTTTTCTTGATATTTAATGCCAGCCAGCCAAACGACTTATTTATTATACTGATGTTCTGTGCATCCATTTCGCAAATTGCAGATTTAGATTTGTCAATTTATGACCATCGATACATCAACTATATACAGTTGCGAGCATAAAAAATGCAACGCTACGCTAAATCATCTAAATATGCTTTGATTTCTTCTAATGGTTTTTTATTTCTTTTGCTAATATATTCGTTGATGTGTATTTTCATATTTCAAGTGTTTTGATTTGCATTTATTTATGTGAACTTTTTTATGAAACTAGTGCCCATTTTGTGCGAGCAACAAAAATGCAACTTTTATGTTTATGTATTTTACATTTAATCGATTTTATTTGTTAAAAAATTCACCATATTAATTAGATTTTTATTATTTAGTGGAATAGCCATTATTTTAAATTACTCCTTACATTCGTGAAGGCATAGAATCCACGAGCGCAACCAATTTTGTGAAGGTATGCCTTGCTACACCTGTTTGGCAACAACTTCGAAATCCCTTAAATTTGAACGCTTTTTCTTTCGTATTTCGATGTCTATAAGCTCCCAGAGATTCTCTATGGGGTTTAAATCGGGTGAATGTGATGGCCAATATAAAACTTCCACACCGTTGTTACTTAGAAATTGCCTAGCTAAGTGAACGGTGTGCTTAAGGTCATTGTCGTATTGGAATATGCTTCCAGCAGCCATTTTTTCCTGCATGTGAGGAGGCATGTGCTCTTGTAGTAACCCTCTGTGTTTATTCTGTCCTCAATTTTGACTTCTGGTCCAACACCATCACGGGAGAATGCTCCTCAAAATAAAAATTTAAACAAGTGTGATATATTTCACACAACGATTTCATACCCCACAGCATAAGGGATCCTCCGCCGTGTTTAACGCGTTGTTTCTAGTATCTAGGAGATAACCGTTTATTTGGTGGTCTGCGGATGAACTTCAATCCATAGGATCGAAATAAATTTGATTTTGTTTCGTCACTAAATAAAACCTTTGCACATTGTTTTTTTTGCCCAGTGCCTATGGCGCTTTCCAAAATCGAGACGCTTTTTAGTTTTCACTTTACTTATGAAGGGTTTCTTTTCTGGACGTCTTGCTAACAAGTTTGCTTCCTTTAAGTGTCTATGTGCGGTATGAACTCCGACGGTTGCGCCCAAATGTTCTGAAGCACACTGCATAACATCTGCGGCGGTCTTATTGGGGTCGCTTTAACAAGAGAGATCTTATTTCCGTCCTGCCTTTTAATTGTTTTTCGGGGTCTTCCACTTCCTATATTCCTATGAATATAACCGCGAGCCTAATGCCTAGTTGCAATTCGTGACAAAGTGGACTTGTTTCCTTGAAACATAGTTCCGATTTCAAGTACAGGATTCCCTTCCCAAACCGCTGTAATAATATCAGCACGGCTATCATTTTATAGTTGTTTTTTGTAAAAATAATAAGCAATTTAATTAATTTTGGTTAATTTAGTTCAAATTTCATGAATAAATAAAATTTTTATACTTACCTGATACATATTATTCTTTCGTTGCATTTTTTTTGCTCGCACAAAATAGGCAGTAGTTTCAAAAAAAGTTCGTAAAAACTAATTCACATAAATAAATACAAATTAAATGACTTAAAATATGAACGAATATATTAACAAAAGATAAGCGCAAATAAAAAACCATTAGAAGAAATAAAAGCATACTTAGATGATTTAGCATAGCGTTGCATTTTTTATGCTCGCAACTGTACGGGACGATTATGTTGAAAAAGTTGGATATTTTGAATTTTTTAAAGAAATCATTTAAAATTAAATCTACATGAGAAGATTAGTTTTACAAAGACTTCAGAAAGATCGTTTGATGGATTATCAACTTAAGTACAACAAACTATAATTATGTTTTTTTTTGGTATTCAATAGCCTAGGGTTTTGGCTAATACCAGTTTTTTATGGATGAGATGAGATATATTGTCATTTGGGTTTTTAATAAACCTTTGACAGATTTTTTAAATTTTAGGTTTTTATGGCTTTTGTGTCTTAAAATTTTGTGGTATAATCAGTAAGAGATAGTGTAAGAGACATTTTGTTTTTTCTTTATTCTATACTACAGTTAAGGGCTTTATGTCCATAATTTCTACCAGTGCATACTAGGTACTTATCAATGTTAAGATACCTGCAAGATTGGATGAAGATTATGGGCGCTGTAGTGTAATGGTTGGCGAGTTGGGCTGTTACACATAAGGTTACGGGTTCGAACCCCAACCAAGGCAACATCAATGTATGGGGAATAATAATATGTATGAGTTTTTCTACCCCTCATGCATATCGCAGCGTCCTCCTTTGGTGTTTCCATAGCACTTAACCCCACCGAAGTAAAATAATACAACAGGGCTATGAACTAAAAAATGCTTCAACAAACTTCGCCAACTCTTCATCAGATGGTGCGCAATAACTTTTCTAGGATTCAACTTCTCGCGCAATTACAGTATTGCCATATTTAGAGCTCTTCATCTTTCATCACCTTTCACTTCTTCTCTATCCCCTTTCTGAAGAAAGCAAAACGTTAATTAATAGGAAGAATTTCCTGAGTGTTGCTTCTCTTAAAAAAAAAAGAAAATTAGATGCATTAGTGCAGCTTTGACAACGAGAAGGTCACAGAGACTGTGAATCTGTCAGCGATTCAATGAGCGAGAATTTTCTATTCTATATCCACAATTTTAACTCTCTGCGTCATTCGAGCCATACAACTCCCAAAAGCTTTTACGTGGACATATTCCCCGAGCATAACCATCTGTCGAATTAGTAAATAAACCAACTTAAATTCCGATTGTTGAAGATAAAAACGCAAATAGTCCTCACCTTTTCATCACTTCACACCCTGTCAAGTAGGAGAGAGCACCTCTCGATTAATCGGATCATTATATCATTTATACGAACTTTACAGTGCTTCAGCTTTGGTTAAGAAATGCTTAGTTTTTATATATGAAAAAGCTTTTTGGGCAGAGCTCAATGACTTTTTCCGGCATTTTAACTGGAAACTATATTTTCTCAATGACAATGTTGATGCAGCTGCGAAAATTATTGAAAATATTACATTAATTTGACCGAAATCCTTAACTAAGAAATAAAGTGTTTCGGCAATACAAATAAATAGCTACTTGTAGGACCGCAGTCAGATAACAAAAACAATAATTCTTAACTGCAGTGCAAACATCCAAGATCCGAGTTTTCCAAAGCACTTATACATAATAAGCTTCTTTACAACTATAAAAAAATGTTGTCTCAACTGAATTTGGATCCAACCGCATTGCTCGGTTGCTGCAACCGATAATGCGGTTGTCACAACCCCATTTCTGCTATTCCAACTGAAATAGGGTTGTGACACCAGAAATAAGGTTGTATTAACTGAATTGGCTTTGTAGCAACCGAATTTTCTGTTTCAGCAACTGAATGATTCGGTTGCAGCCAACTACGGTTGGGAAAACAAATTATTCTGGTAGGTGTACGAACTGCTCCTCGAGGCAGTAAGAGGTTTTGGCCATTTGTTAAAAGAGTAAATAACGATGGTAGTCTATCTGTATGCTATCTGAACTCTTTTAAGGCTAAACTTCCAACTAAAATGTATGCGGAATGCAGAAATGTAGCCAGAACTCGAAAGAGTATTTGAACTTTGCATAAAATATTTTTTTCGAGATTGTGAAGCTAAACTGATGCTTGCGGATATCAATGTAAATAAGTCACAAGAGCCGGATAGCAGAGCTTCGAATGAATTAATTCAATTTGAGCTTAATTAGCACAAAATCGAATTAATGTTTAGAAATTTTAAATATCTCATTTCATCAAACCATTCCTTTAGAATTAATTCATAAGCTTCATTCCCAAAACTTAATATTTAATAGAATTCATTCTTATGTTGAATTAATTTCTAATCGAATAAAAATCAACTTGTATCATTAATAGTTTTTATCAATTCTAATCTTTTACAAAATGACTTATCAAAATTGCCATTTTATTCAATTCTTAAAAGATACCTAAGTCTACACAACACTCTAGTTGATAATTCAAAATTAAATAAAAATGCGGCATATTTTAAAGAGCTAATATTGTAAGGTAATTTGTATAGATTTAAATGAAAATTAAAAAACTCAAATAATTTTTTTAATCTTTTAGAAAACGATTGAAAGAAAATCTTTCAGCCTTTTTGTAATAGAATTTAGTTTAAAAAATATTTTATTATTCAAGTGAATGATCATTATAAAGAAAATGAACTGTTGAAAGAATTCATTCACTACGTATGAAAATTTAAAGAATGAAGACAGTGAAATGAAGTGGCATAAAGGAATGACATATTAATAAATTTTTATTAAAAATTCAAAAGTGAATGAAATATTGCAATTAATACATACGAGTCTATTCCGTATAGTATACCAACACTGGTACTGAAACAGTGCTCTTCGACGCTAGTTCGTGTACTTGCTAATATTTTTGCTGCTCATATCGAGCGGGAGTCTTTCCCGGAAGATTGCCAATGCTTAGATGATCGCTAATATACTCAGCGCTATCGAAGGTGATGTAGAGCGTGACTAATTATCACACATTCAGATAAAAAAAAATTGTAAACAGTTTCCAATCGCACTTTATTATTTTTGTACTGATTTTTAGTACAATTTTTTTCAAATATAATTTTTGCTATTTTCTTATTACAAATTACTGATTTTTTTAACTAATTTTCGTTGCTAATTTCACCAAAATAACTTGCTGAACGCAGCAAAAAATATACTAATATAACAAAAAGTGGATACTTAAGCAAATTTTTTTTCGTATTCTTGGAAATAAATCACATAAATGTTATTGTACCTCCAATGCATAAAAAGGTAGTAACTGGAGAACCGTTAGCAATTTTTACTCCAAATTTCAAGTACGATGAAGTAATTATACATCTTTTACAATCGAGTGAAATAAAATTTTTTATTAAGATTTTACAATTTGTATTGTATATTTTTTAGTACATTTTGTTGCTAATTTCAGCAGATGAATTTTAAATTGCAGTTTACAAAAATTTACTGAAATTTAGTAGCGTCTACTAATTATTTATACTAATTTCATTTTACTAAAACTATTGATATGTAGTAAATTTTGTAACTGATTTTAGCAAATCGATTTTGAATTGCAGTTTGCAACAATTTTGCTTAACTTTAGTAACGGCTACTAATATTTTATACAAATTTTATTGTACTACAGATCAGTAGACGTATGTTGCTAAAATTAACAAAATATACCGCAGGGTTCAAAAAGTGAAATTGCCCGTAGTAACAGCAAAATTTTCAGTAGCCATTACAGACTTTTTTTTGTTATTTAGAGTCCAATTCGCTTTTAAGTGATCGAAGTTGTTCTAGGGGAGCCCTGTTTTCTTTAGCAACGTTGAAATCAATCTATTCACCAGCTTGTTAAAAGTAAAGTTGTTGGTCTAGATATTTCCAAGGCATACGATCGCGTGTGGCACGGCGCTGGTATCAAACCTCATTGGTTTTGGTGTTGATAATTAGTTCTTAAGATTTATTTAAAGCTTTTGCACTACACATGTTTTTATAGATGAGATTTCATTACGTTACGTTTCTCCTCAATCTCTTTTTCCCAGTTTTATTAAATCTCTTCTTGAAAAAACTTTCAACCCTATCACTGTTTCAATCCTACAAGAGCATTTGTCATTTAATTCCTTTTGATTTTGGGCCAAGCCTCTTGGATATTCAGGTGCAAATAGGGTCGATTTCAATGCACACTAGACCGAATAAAAAAATCATTTTTTTTTGATTTTAATAAAAAAAATGGTAGATATTTTTTTTAAATATAATAACTAAAGGTATAGACCTCACAAAAAAAAAAATAAAACATAATTTTTTTTAAATATATTATCAAATTTTGGGCATTTTTAGGATTTTAACCAAAAATTAGGTTTATTTAAGGATTTATTAATGAAATAGGAAATATGTTTTTGCCAAAGATTGTACTTGTTTTTAAATAATATGACCTTAATTTTTCGAATAAAAAAATTATACGATTTCATTAAAATATAAAAAATTTGGAAACTTTTTCGTAATCCATAAAAAATGAAATTACAAAAATACATTTTTTGACACTTGGAAATTTTTTTTTTATTTATAGTTAAATTAAGAAATTGGTTCGTTTCTTTATTTTTTCTTATACAAAATTATAAGAGCATGACAAAAAATAAAAAAAAAAATTTTTTTATTAAAGGTTCTATTTAACTTTTGATATTTTTAGGCTCCCAGCAAAAATATTGTAAAAATTCAAAACATAATTTGATATGTTAATTGCAGATTTGTTTACAATTTTATTATCTTCTATTAATTCTAATATATTCAAATATTAAAAAAAAAAGAAAAGTTTAAAAATACCTATAAAAATGAATTTTTGCGAATTTTTTGTTGTAAGATCCAAAAAATTTATATTTTTGCATTACATGCTATGTTAAAAATTTAGCGCCTTTAGCGACCTCTAGTGTAGACAGAATGAAGTAATTTTAGTATGTATACAAAAAAAATATTTTCGTTGAAATCGGAGACACAAATTTTTTTTTTGATTTTTGTCTATGGGACATATATAGCTCTGTGCGTCGGCGCTAATCAATGACAGTATCTATATCGTCATTGATTACCATCTATATTGCTTTACTGAAGCATCATCGGAATGTGGGTTCTGCATCAATATTCTGTCAATATTACCATGGGAGAGATAAGCGAAATGGTTCCTAGAGCCAGGGTTTATCTTCGGAATACTCGCTTATCTAATAGAGCACATCTGTTTATAGTCTATTGTCCCGTGTACCGCACAAAAAATTACAAGAAAAATCCGCCTATCAGTCGTACAAGCCCTACATATGTCGAAGGAACTCCCCTCCGAAGTTTCCCCTATTTCTTGCAATATAGGGAAATTCAAGCCAAATATTCCCAAACACTGCTTCCTATCTCTCAAAAACCTATTTTCCTATTTCTCATACAATGCAATGTATTAGTTGGGTCATCCCTTGAGTTTTAGTCAATTGTAAAAAAAATATTCGTTATTAACTATTTGGCCATTTTAAATTATTCGAATAATTATTTGAATAGAATTGTTTGATTAATCGATTGAATTCCCAAGCTACATTAGTGTAGCGTGCTACAAGTAATCGACTGTGAACACCAATAAATTTTCTACTTTATTCATTGTTGTTTTTAAATTAAATTTTATATATTTCTAAGTTCACAGATGTCTTATGGTTTAAATGATAAATTTATGTGGCTACTGAAAAACGACTTTAATCTTTTTAATCACTACAAATTAAAACACCCAAAAACAGACACAAACATTCATAAGAAACCGACAGACAGTCTTAATAGTGATCCTAAGCTTAGATTTCGAACTCCAACATATACAAAGTTACAATTAATTTATTTTGTGTCTTTTTTATTCGATTTTTAATTTAGGCCTTAATTTCTCATTTAATACATCATTTCAAAATTCAGTGGAACTAATGAAAGTGTTCATCTAACATGGTTTTCATAATGGTATATAGGGACATAAACTTCGTATAATTTGATGTTGTAGTTGTTTTGAGATTAAAAAGAAATATACCGCTCTTATTAACATAATCACACAAAAGAAACAGACTACGGCATTAACATTGTAGCATTTCTAATATGATTGTTACCCAAAATTTAAAACAAATTTTAACCTCCTAACTTTGTATACAAATTGTGTTAAATCTCTCCATTAGAGTTGACACTTTTTATGGGTTGTTTTCATTTCCATGTTAAGCCTTCTTTTTCTTTTAATTTTATTTCTTAAACCAATCTTTGGTTTGTTATTTTTTTATTATGAGTTTTAATCATAAAACTAATTCATAATGGTCTTCTTTTTTTTTTTTTTTGACCACCTAAGTGTTTTATTTATCACAGTTTTTGTGTATTTTTTTACTGATCGTAACAAATTATACATTTTTAATCATTTTATTTTTGAATTTATGAGAAATTATTAATAATTTTTAATCACTTTTTTGCTTACTTTGTTTTTAACAAAACAAAGTTTATGCGATTATTGGCTGGTTTATATATGTCGAATGAGAAAAAAAAAATAAGATTAATTCGAAGAATTTTGTTTTTGTTATAAATGACCATAAAAAACTTTTGATCTCTGAGCGAAATGGTAATTAAATATTTTTTAATAATATCGTCACCTTTCATATTTAAATTTAAGCGACATTAAAAAAAAGCGATTGTAAATTTCAAACGGGTTTCATTTAACCCTGTCATAGGCATGGCTGCCTTATAGTATATTTTATAAATTTGGAAATTTTTTATTTAATATTTAAAATATAACCCCTCAATTCATAAATGCTTTGTAAAGTTATAGCAGGTTTACAAAACGTCATTTTCATACAAAATTTGTTCAATAAACCTCTTATAATTTTACAAAGCGTTTATGAATTTAGGGGTTAATATTTCAACTAAGTTTTAGTTGAATTAATACCGTTTTGTTTATTGAATTTATTAAAACTGTAATTAATGCGAATTGAATTAATATTTTTAATAAATAAGAGACTTCCCATTATCCCAAATTAATAAAAATCTGATAAATGCCATTCTGTAAATTTCCTATTGGGGCGTTTTTGGCCAAAAGAATAAGAGTTAACCCCATATGGATCATGTTACATAAAATAATTATTTTTATACAGTTGAGATTTTTTTTATGAATTTAATGGCTTTACAATCTCGTAGTCATAATTAATATTAAGTTTCATGGGTCTTTTCTGACCCAATGCCACTAAGGGTTAACGATTTTTTTAAAAATATGATAATTATAGTCTAACCAAATTTATGTAATACTTTTTCGAAAACTATGTAAAATTTGATGAAAACATTCAAATTTTGTTAAATTTTTGACAAAATAAGCAATTTTTGTAAAATATCCTGGAAAGCAGTCGCTCCAAACACAAACTCGAATTATAATTTTTCCAATTTATTTGTTTTTTTCTTTAATATCAACTATTATGTGGTACAAATAGCAATCGACATCTCCAAATTAGGCATTTTAAAAAATCTTTAAAATTAATTAATTAAAAAAATCACTTTTTTGCATTTTTATCAAATTTGTGGGTCATTTTGGATTCCAGGCTAAAGTGGGTTAATGATATCCGATTAAGTCGAAATTCCATGTCTGAATTATTTTGACTATATCAAATAAATAAATAAATGAAACAAAATACTAAATTTTTGAAAATTTCGAATTTTGGGAATTTTTAATAATAATAGTCTTTTTTCCAATATGGGCCATTTTGGGCCGCAACGGCCGGTTAACGTTTTCCAAAAAAAAAACCCTAATGTCTTGCATGCTCATAATCATACATTGATGTCAATACATGTCCATACATCACATATAACCACACATGTGCATGTGTATGTGAGGTAATATCTACATGCGTGGACATTAGACCGTACCTTAAAAAAAAAAGTTCGCCGTACACCGTCTAAAATGAAGTATTTTTGGAAGGCGATTTCAAAAAAATTTTTTTTTTTTTGCCGAACGTAGGATTTTTTTTAATTTTTTGTTATAGCTTTGGCATTTAAAATCGGATTTTAAAGTGTGATATATCGATTTTTTTGCCTCGAGGAGACCAGTGTTTTGCTTTAATAGTAAAAATCCAATTACAAAAAAATTTAAAAAGGCGACCCCTACGTTCGGCAACCAATATATGAAAAAAATTTCTCCTGGGTTTAGCGAAAAAACTTCTTTAGCAAAAGTTTAATGATTTTTTGCGAGCTTTAATTTTCTGACATTAGGGTTGTACATTAGGGTGGTAGCAACTGAGATCTGCTGGGTAACTACTAGAACGGGATACTTGTGCTCAAAATGCCCTGAGAGCAAAACACTGGTCTCCTCGAGAGAAAAACATCGATGTATCTTACTTTAAGATCCGACTGTAAATGCCAAAGATATAAATGCAAAAAAAATAAAAAATTTTTTTTTCAAACCTCCTTGCAAAAATACTTCATATTGGAGGGTGTACGGCGCACTTTTTTTTTTGCCTGTAAGGTGGTACGCTCTAGTGTTCATGTATGTTCATACATATGAAAATTTAAAAATTTATACATACGATTTTTAGCTGGGTTTTGTAATTAAAATTTTTTTGTTTTCGCAATTGCGGAAATAATTTGTACTCAATAATTTATGCACAAAAAATAAAATGAAACTGTTCTATTTAATTTCTGTAAAGTGCTTGAACTTTTTTCAAGTAGTTAGATCTTCTGAATTTTTTCTCAAATTTAACTTTTAACTGTGGAATTATCCCATATAACAATTTTTGTCTAGATTTTTTTACACCCTAATCAGTTGAAGGTTTATAAAAACAACAACAACAACAATAGCATTCTTTTGTTATTGTTTTGCAATTTCATTTGTAATTAACTATTGTAAAATAATTAATGTTGTGTAAAAATGACACTTGTCATTTGTTTATATTATTTGTAATTTTATTCCCGACAATTATTTTAACTAACAATTGTCTAGCAAATCGAATACACATACTGATTGGCAACATACAAACCGCAATAATACAAACAGAATACACTTACCCCTCGATATTCATGAACATTTTTATAAAATTTATTAATGGGAGGAGATTGGAAGATAAACAAAAATTTTAAAATATAATGTTTGTATGTGTCTGTGTTTGATCACTTCTGAGTAAAAACAATAACAGAAATCGGAATGGAAAAGAAAACAATGAATTAGTTACATTGCATTCAATGCCTTACTTGGGCGAGATGGCTAACCTGTCCTCGTATTTCAGTACAGTTCAGTTTGTAATGTGGGGATATGTTTTCGAATCTTATAGCCTACGGGTTGTTGAAAAAATTACCATATAGAGCAAATCTGACAATAAAATATAAACAATAATACAATTTAAAGGAAAATCACTGATGAAACCTGTCCGTACAAAAAAAAAGGCAGAAACTAGGTCTCGTCTGATTTAAAAATAAATTTTTGTAATTTTTAGAGAAAAAAAGGTTTATTCTTCTTCTTAACTTCAAACCTACTACATAATATTTTTTTGTTTTTTCTCGAAATCATAAAAACGCGAATACCTCGAAAACAATTAATAATTTGTTAGATTTTGTTTCATATTCCTAAAGTATATAAAATTTTGATTCAAAATTTATGGAGAAATCTACACCTTTTCCAATTGTATTTCAGAAATTATCATTTTATTTCAGAAATTATCAATTGTATTTCAGATTTATCAATTGTATTTCAGAAATTATCAATTGATTTTCAGTGTTATCAATTGTATTTCTGAACTTATCAATTGTTTTTCAGATTTATCAATTGTATTTCAGAAATTATCAATTGAATTTCAGAAACTACCAATTGTATTTCAGAAACTACCAATTGTATTTCAGAAATTATCAATTGTATTTCAGAAATCGTCAATTATATTTCAGAAATTATCAATTAAGCTGTAATTTTTTGCAATTTTTTTTTTTGCAAAAATTTTTCTTTCCCAAAAACATTTTTTTTTGTTTGCAAAAAAAAAGTACAATGTTATGATATTTTGTGTATATTTACAAAACTTTTCAATAGAACAAATAAAAAAAAAAATTTTAAAAAAATAGGGAAAAATTTAATTTAACAGATTTGGATTGATTTATATTCAAAAATTACGCCAGAAGTGTAAAAAATAGTGTTTTATGATACTTTAGTATTGAAATTTTAAATCGCGAATACGAGCGCCAACTTCGAAAAACGACTAGCACCATTGAAAAACGACAGCGTTCTCAAATTAGTTTTACCAGTAGGGTGCCCAGCGTGTTAAAAAAAAGTGTCAAGTTCGAGCCAGTGTAATTTAACAACATTAAACAGCTGATTGGAAACAACTGAAATTTTTTATTAATATATATGTATGTAATATGACTTAAGGTAGAATTAGCTATACGTGGACGTAACGTGACGAGTCTCCTTATGGAAAATCTTATGAGTCAAAAGAGCATAGCTGACAGTCTATTTCTTTTTTACTCATTATTTTAGATTGAATCAGCTGATTCGTCACGTTACGTTACGTATGGCTAAATGAGCCTTTAAGACTGAATTTTAGTTGTTACGTTTCCTTCTTTTTTATGTTATTATTATTTTTTTTTTTTTATTTTTGAAAAAAAAATTTAAATAAAATTTTCTTTTTTTTTTGAACTATGTATATGAAAGTGCATTTTAAAATTTTCCAATTATTTTTTTAAAATCCAGGTGAATTTTTTCCCTTGTCCAGTTATTTGTTTTTTGGTATCTGCCAACCCTAGATAGGTGCTTATAAGCAACTAACTATATAAACATCCAATTAGTGTTTGGTTACAACTTTATATTGTAAGTAGAAAATACAATGGAAAATATTTAATGAATCATGAAATTAGTTATAACTTTGTATAAAAAAATGGATTTTGTGAAATCAAAATTCTATTTAAGAATAAAATTAATAGTGAAGCACATATTTAAAAAAAATGTTATAAGTTAATGATAGGCACGATGACCAATTAGACACATTGCTCTTTTTAAAGACCTTATAAAACGATACTAATTTTGATGGTTCGAATATAAAACTTTAATGTTCTTTTTTGGTGTTACTAAAAGTTTTAAAAATACCACAAACCTGCTATATGATGTGTAAAAACTGTTAAAAGTTAAAATAAAAAGTTAAAGTAAAAAAGAAAACCATCACTGGTTTAACGAATTCCTAATCAAATTGAAAGTTTCCATTTAACAACAAATTGTATTTATGCGATTCTTTTGGCCACATGAATACTAACACTCTGTCCTACCCCAATACATTTTGATGACCAAAAAATGGTATTCATGGAGTAAGTGTAATAAGAAGAACGAAAAAAAGTATTGTCAACATCAGTGTTTTCCAAAGAAGTTTACAAAGAAAACATGCAACAATATGGCCAAGAGACCTCACAACACGTAAATAAAGACCAAAAGTATAAAATCGTGCTATAGAAATAAACACTTGTGACTATTACAAGTGTCCATCATCATCACAACAGAAATAAAAATAATAATAAACATGATGTGACAAATTTCTGTAAACTCTATAAAAAATTTGTATTTTTACCATTTAAAACAAATAAATAGATATTTCCAAACTATTCCTCTGAGTTTCTTATGCTGCCATATTTCAGAATCCCAACGACATGTCCGAGACTCAACAAAAAAAAAAAATAAAAACAACCACATACCTGAAGACAATTTTTATGGAGACAAAAAAGTAAAACTAAAGTTGAAGCAGAGAAGTGACATGATTATACAGACAACTTGACTAGTACGACTTAAGGCCACTTGACAGTATCCAGAGCACACAAAACACACAATACTTGACAATATTGTTCGATGGCTAAATAAATCTTCCTGGTGTAGTGTAAAGGTAAACATAATGTCTACAAACAAAGCACTATGGGTCAGGACATTATTTAAATAAAAAATTTGATCGGCTTATGTTTCACAAATTAAATTTTTTTTTTCGATCACAATTAAAAATATAATTAAGATCTAAGTTCTTTCCTTGAAAGTTGCTCAGTCGTCATATTTTTTTTGCGCCAAGACCGAAAAATTAAATAAAAATTGGGGTAAAAATTAAAAGCATTTAATAAAGGGATGTCCCATAGTATCCCAGAAATATATTGCCACTTCTTAAGTTTTTGTAGGTATAAGAAATATATTCGTAACGTGACGAATCAGCTGATTCAACCTATCCTATAGAAAACACACAGAAGCACTTATGTGGAACGGATGAACCTGTTGAAATTTGATTTTCTTTCCGTATTTACGTGACAGCTGATATTGCATGATATGTTTACTAAAAATTGGAAAAAAATAATCAAAAGGGATAATACAAACAATATTAAGTGAAAAATTGTGCAAAACTAATAATGAATAACAATGAAAATTAAAAGTTTTTGTTAAAAACATATGATCCGTTTTCGTTTGGCTATAACTGCAGATTTTCTGCACCGTCCCGTTACGTTAGGGTACGTTACGTCTACGTATGGCTAACGAACCCTTAAGTCATAACTCTAACGGCTTTATTCGTGATTTTCTTTTTTGAAAACTAAAAAAATGCAGAAAGTGTTTAAGTTTTGATATTTATGTTTTCTTTAACTTCGGTGATGATCCGATGGTTATAACGAATATTGAAACTTATACACTTTTTGCTTATTTTTAATTTTTCAAAAAAAGGGAATTTCGAAAAATAAAAACGTCTGATCTTTCATGGAATGGTTGATATAAATTTGAGTGGGTTTTGTATGGTGTTGTAAGTATATAAAACGGTGTTTCCAAATGCAATAAATGATGTGATATAAAATGCCAAAAAGATTGCAAAGAAACTTCAAATTCATCAATCAATCAGTTGCACTGTAATGGAGAAAACTTGATCATTTCGTGGCTAAGAAATACCATAGTTTTTTCTTCGAAAACACAAAATTTCATTAACAAGTAGCGTAAATGCAATTTGTGTTTAGTTTTACCCAACAATTCAAGTAAATTAAAAAATTCTGTTGGAAAGTTTCGGGTTTTCTACCACTTTATCAATAGAAAGCTTCAAAGCCCGATTGCCGTACAATTAATTACCTTTCGTTTTCCCAATTTTAGTGTTCTCACTCTATTCGTTCCCTGTTCCATCACATTTCATTCAAATTGTTTTGTTTTTCCATTCCATTTATTTCCACTCGACTTTTTATTTCATTTTCCAATTTCAGTGTTAGAATTACACTTCCTCTGTAAATTTTATGTTTCTAACCAGAGGTTTGCGCAGGCCGTTAAGGGCCACATTTGAACCCGAATTTTTACCACGTTCGCGCCGAAAATTCAAAAAGTGATTGAGAAAAATCAACAAACTAAATATTATCTTTCTGGTTCCAGTCATTTGGGCAGGCCCTCCAGGGGAGCCTTTTCACCTTTTAGCCCTTTCCTGTTAGAACTTCCAAAAATCCTATCTTAGTGGATGTCTACGACAGGAGGAACCTTCATATCAAATTCCAACTTTTCAGCTTCAGGGGACACTTTTTCCATTTGAACCCTTTTTATACCACGTTCCTATCCAAAATTTGTAAAAGTGCATTATTGATTAGTTACTCCAAGGAACAAATATTTAATGTTTCAAGTTTATAGCCAAAGGGGTTTGGGCAGGCCGTCAAAGAAGAGACTTTTCCCCTCTTTGCCCCTCCAGTTAGGACTTTAAAAAATCTTGACTACGCGGGAGGAGCAACCTACATACCAAATTTCAACTTCCTAGTTCCAGCAGTTAGGGCAGGCCGCCAAAGGAGAAACTTTCCTCATTTTGCCCTCTCGGCAGCAATATACAAAAATCCCGTCTTAGTGGACGTTTACGACGGAGGAGGATTCCATATAACATATGTTTTTCAACTTTCTAGTTCCAGCAGCTTTAGCAAGCCAAGAAAGGGTCCCCTTTTTTCCTCTTTTTGCGAAAAAAAACTTATAGTTTTTCCATAATTTTAAAATTTTTCGGGACACTTCTAATTTTTCTTTCCCTAAAAAATTCATTCAAACTATTGCTAACATTAAAAAAAGAAGAAATTAGCTAAATCGGTCTAGAGTGTAGTGGACGACTTATACCGATTTCACATATTTTTGCAAAAGTAGGCGTAAAAATTTGAGTGGTCAGTTAAACTTGTACGTGACATTACCCGAAGATTACAAATCATTTATACCAAATTTGAGTGGAATCTATAAAAAATAAAGTCTGTTTTCTTTTTTTATAGAGCGAATTTGTTAAATAAGAATTTTAGATATATTTAGATAATTAATTATCTTCACTTGAGATGAAATTATTTTGACAATTGCTTGCTATCGTTTTATTAATGTTAAGATAGTAGGTAAAGGATGTAAACGAAATTTTTTTAACAAAGCTCAATGTCAAAATCAGCGGATATTAAGGTAAAAAAAAAATTTTTTCTCAAATTTTTTTCTCTTACCTTAAAAGGACACATTTTTACTCTAGTTTCGACAATTTTGGTTCAAGTAATTGCTTCTAGTTTATAAAATAATACTATTTCTAGTAGTTTTCTCTCGCATGTAAATATGCCATTCTAGTTCATTTGAACAAATCGTCTAAATTTTTTAGGAAAAAGAAAATTTTGGTGTCAGCCAAAAACACTACCGAAGGTCATACAATTTGATATAAAAAAGATTTCTGACTAAGAAATCTACTTTAACAATTAAGGTTCAAAGCCAAAAAGAGTAATAATAACAAAGGATAAAAACAGCATTGTTATATTTCGTTGATCTTAGTCTGAGTTGTTAACATATTCGATAGGCTTTTAACTTTCACATAAGTAGACGATTATCAATGTCTAACCCACCAAGGCAAATGACACTGATGATGGCTTTGTAGCTAAAGCCGAAAATATGTATTATATCTTGCTGGCCTTATCGAATTCTTTCAAATCGTTTATTCTTTGTAATTTACTTGTGAAAATTGTATCATCTTTCTTTAATTTGGAAAATAATTTAAACAGAAAGTGATATTAATTCATCTTAAATAATCAAATCAGAAAGTTTTTTCGTTAGATCAAAGTTTTTTTTTTGAAGATTTTACTACATCAATGCTAAGTTATGACCAGAGAAGACAAAATTGCTGTTTTTGCTTTTTATGCTTTTTATTGCTTGTTTTACTTATATTTTCTTTTTTTTTTTGATTTTCCGTTTTTTTAGCTTTAAAATAGATTTTTCTTAAGATTTTTGAGTTTTGAATTGCTTTGTTTAAGACTTTTTGCCCTAAAATACTGTTTTTGCTCACAAAAATATATTTTTTCTCTTAACTTTGAATTTTTTTTAAAACTTTTTTCTGTCTTCTCTGGTTATGACATTTATTTTTATTCTCGGAGGTTTCGCTAAAATTTAAAAATTTTCTAAAGATATACTTACAAAATTCCAAATTGGTCATGCCTGATATGAGCAAATTTCTCAAATCTGATCTTTATTTTAACATGCGCGGATCCAGGGTGGGGGGGGGGGGGGGGTAGAAATAGAAAAAAAGGGGGGGGGGGGAATTAAAAAGAAAGAAATAAAAATTCGTTATGCATAATTAGATGAAATATAAAAAGTTCTCTTTACTTTCACTTAACCAGTGTCATTTAAAAAACTTCAATAGGCATTTACGAATTCGTTTATAAAACTGATAATTGCGATTATAAAACAATTAAAGTTTGTGAAGAAATGTAGTCAAAAGATCTAAATTTCAAATTAGATTCTAAAAATTTTATATAGAACAAAAAACTAGAAAAATTTCAAATGACAAAAAGAAATTTAATTTTAAAATTTCGCTTTCTAATACAAAATTCCGATTTTAATTTAAAATTTTTAAATAAAAAGAAACGCTCATAATATTTAAATTTTCCAAGTGTATATTTTTTTTAAAGTCGACTTTAGTTAAAATTTTGGGTGGTAGTATGCTCTGACCTAGTTTATTTTTAGGAATTCAGATTTTTTAAATTTATATATGTTTGAAAATGTAAATATTTCTTTACTATTTTCATACACAAAATGAACAAAACCGAATGTTTAAAAATAAAGTCGACTTTAAAAGTAAAATACTTTGTAATATACATATGTTTAAATTTAATTTTGAAAATCGAAATTTCTCTTAAAATGTTCTCAATTTTGTGAGAAGAAAGAATTAATTAGTGTTATTTTTGTTCAGTTTTAAGATCTGTTATGACAAATTCCAAATAGAATTCACAATTAATTTCACTTGAAATTCTCCAAATTTCATTCGGAAAGATATGGTGGAGTTCTTTTTCAATTTTCTCCAGAGGATCGTATTGAACTTATTCCAGTCAGTCTTTTGGAAATCCTGAGCATACAGGTTGATATCGTAGAGTATACAGAGTTTTGAAATGCTCTTCAATTTCTTATTGCATCCGAGTAATTGACTAGCGTTAAATCCGGTACTTCCACCCAACCTGCAAAGTTTGTTGACTTTAAAAGGCGGAGTGTTGGTGTAGCAGCAAAGCAAAGTTGGCCTGTAATTCCTTCCGTTATTACCGGTAGCAGACTCCCACGGCTATATCAAAACCGATATGAATGTTGATCACGAACTTCTTAGCATCCGTAATTGCATCCTACGAGGTCTGCGAAACATTCCGAAAAAATACTTCAAACACAAAAATATTTTTTAATATTAGAAGTTTTTCCTATATTTAGTTAGAATATATTTAGTTAGAATATTCTTCCACCTCAAGTCCAAATTCTAATATGATATTGTCATATTAGATTTTTATTTGTTGTTTCAAAAAGGGTTGATAATTTTCATGATAGACAATACAATTGTTTCGTAGACATCACTCTACTCTTCAGTTGTCCGCTAAGAAAATGATAACTTTCCTACTCAAACCGAGACATTACATAAGGTACAAAAAACCAACGGGATGAGAATTTTGTACTTTCGTATATGAACTGTCTGATTTGGTAAAACCAGTTATAAATCAACTCCTTTTTGAAAGCAACAATTACATAAAAGTACCCTTTGGGTACTATTTATATGTATGTCTGTTGTCAATACATTTTGTAAAAACAACTAATTTTAAACTCAAAACAAAATAAATATTTGAATGAGATTTTAGCCGTGGTGTGCTTATTTTCAGTTTTTAGTTAAAATTTGTAACTAGAAAATAATCTCTGATTTAAATCCTGGTAATCATCTAAATCAAATTTTCAGGACTTTTCAGACTCCGGCAACGTTTTTCGTAAAATTTAATTAACATTCTTGTTTTAATTGCTCCTAAAAAAGGTCTAAGTTCTATGATGTTCTATGTATTTAAAACCAACCAAACTAATCCAAACTTAACCAAACTAATCCAAATTTTCAAATTGTCTATATCTTTTGAAGGGCTTAAGTCACGACAGTTATTGTGGTATAATTTCAAAGGATGTGAAATCGTTATTTAAGTACTATAAGTATTAAAATTTTCACAATTATCAAGTTTAATTTAATGAAATACGCGACTTAAATCGGTAATGACCTGTCATTACCATATTTTTGCTTGGCTGAGGGCTGAGTTACTTGTACGACATTCTCATCATATTATTTCCCATTTATTGATGCGTTACTAACCCATAGTGCATTAGAAGCATAAGTTAAGCTGTATTTTATTGTACTAAATGTTGTCATAGACTCACATCAAGTAGCCTTTTATATCGTAGGGTATGGATGGAGGAATGTAAACACACTGTGGATGTATGAATGTATGTAGATGAGGAATAAGTGTGTAGAAGTAGTGATGGTGCCAACATTTATGTTTACACGCTTCAAATATTGCTGGCCAATGTCATGCCATATTATCCGCAACACCACACGCTAACACTGTTGTTGTACACTCGCGTTTCATATAAGTATTCCAAGCAGTCAACAAAAACAGCGACGAATGGAACATTTTAACCATCTTACGACATCTTATACTTGAGTACACATACTCGTATTAGTTTTTTTCTTTATTTTTTTGTGAGACAAGAGACAATAGCACTAAACTGTCACGTTATTGCTAAAAGAACAAATAAAGTAATAAAAACAACAATAATAACAAATATATTTGAGTTATTTTGGTATTGGTTAAGAATTCTTGGAATTGCTTTGGTTTTTTTTTTTTTTAATTTAATATTTAAAATATGATTTTTTTATTCCTTTAAATGTGCTGCTGATGTTTATTCTAATGACATGGGTTTTTTGCTTTTCTTGGGTCTTGACTATGACAGTGAACAAAATAGAATGACATAAGACAGTCATGTCCAACGTTTTGAAGATATTGATGTTGCATGTCGAATTTTAATGATGCAGTTAAAGGTGTGAGAAATTTAAGAAATTTGTATTTAAAGTTCAAAACTGTTATAGTAAATTTAGCTGAATTTCTTTTTCTCGGATAATTTTGATTTATTTTAATGATTTTACTGCCTAATATGCTCATATTGCATGTATGGCCAGCAACATTCCAAAAAGTTTTATTTTACTTTGCAGAACACTTTTATAATTAACATTTTTCTGTTTATTGTCTTTTGATGTTAGTGCTATTCAGGGAAGCGTGTTGCGAAATCTTGTACCGAAATTTAAAGACAAATTCAAACAGCAATAATAAACCATCTTTAAAAGCAGAAACAGCTTTCGAAAAGTCACTGTTTTCCACAAAAAGTTGAGGGTATTAATAAATAAACTGCTCTTAAAATTTGCGCTAAAAGTAGAGAGTTTTATCATTTTTTTTCAAAACCCTAGTGACGGAATATGAAGGTAATGATGGTTGAGCCAAACTACACCCAAAAAAATAAGTTAGTAGAAAAATTAGTTTAACGTATTGTATATCAAGTGTACTAGTTTTCAGCAATTTTTTTGCTGAAATTCCGTTTTCAGCAAAAGTTTTAGTTATATTTTTATTTATCACTAAACTAATTTTGAACTAATGTTTTACTAATTTATTTTGCTGCAAAAATTGTGCTGATAGACGAGATGTAGATGTCGCAGCTTGTCTGGATGTAGTACAGACAACGGAGATGATAATTAAAAAAAAAACAGCTCTACACAATCTCTATATTTAAATTTTCAGCAAATAAATTAACGAAAGTTAAATTTGTGTACAAATTTTTTGATTTTTTTTCAGTCTACTAATATTCAGCAAAAGGTTTTGTGATTTTAAGAAGGATTTTTTTCCATTTGCAATCGACTAAGTGTTAGCACAACTTTTGCAGAGATTACTATTTTTTGGTAAAAATCAGCTCGCTGATTTTCAGCAAACACCTTTTGCTGAAATTACCAACCAACGCTCCTGACTAAAAATTTGCTGACACAGCAACATTTTTTGCTGACTTTACTGACTTTTTTTTTAGTGTAGCAATGGCAAAGGAAATTCTGATTCAAGACTAATAGTGGACTGTGATCGGCACCCACTCATGTTCATCTCTGTTTTTATTTTAACCATTTAAAATGTCCTTAGACAAGTGACACAAAAGCAAAAACTAAATAATAAAGAGTCATAGTGATTCCAATGAAATGAATTCACAGTACAACAACAACAAGAACAACAAAAAAACAACTCTTCTAAATCTTCACTAAAACCTACATAATCTTGGATTCTTTTAAATTGAATGTATACAACCAATCAAATCGAATCAAACAATACCGCTTAAAATGTATAATTTACTTATATTTTCTTAATAATTTTGCATCACCTGAAACCACTTTATGCGACGTAATAAAAAATGTCATTTTGACACTTTTGACATGCCATAAATACTGACAGCAACTTAATTGTCAGTCACTCCAATAAAATAAAAATCTGAAAATCTGTAAAAAATATATGCATTTGCGTCATAGCAGAGCGGTCAAGATATTTTTTATTTTAATGACAAACAATACACATGAAAAAATATACTTGTAAAGTCACACATACACATATATATTCACATACATTGTTGTTATTCATATATTGATTGTCATAAATATTGACAGAGTATCTCAGTCATCATATCTCGACACTTATTTAAATCTTACTTGTACTTAAAAATATTTTGTAAAAAAAAACGCTTTGAGTCAAGTTTATAGAGCCAAACAAGCTTAATGCGATTAAAGATATTACTTTGCACAACAAATACATACACACACAATAGGGTGTCCCGATAAAAAAGAAAAAGTTGATGTAATAGCACTCAAATGATAACGAAAAACTAAGTAACAAAGTTAGAGGACAAGATCTGCAGTTCTCTACTTGGGTTTAAAGTTAGTATTACAGTAGTCGCTCGGTTATATGAACTAATTCAAACAGAGCCTGTTCACTAAATGGAAAAGTTCACATAACCGAGAGAATATAAAATAAGTAATTCAAATGATTTTTATTACATTAAGTTTTTATTTTTAATAAGTTTTTGAATAATTAATGTACATGAAAGTAGTCGGTTATATTTTTTTGTACTTTTTTGCTTCAAGGGATTTCTGTAGTGCCTTGTCCCTGCATTTTCGCAATGCCAAAATATTATTAATATCAGATATATTATTTTCACTCCAAGCAATAACTTTATTGAATGCTTCGATTGCCTCCGTTGTGCTAAATTCAGCTGTTGTTACGATGCACTGCTCTTAATCATCATCTTCAAATTCGCTATCTATATCTTCGCTACCAATGTCTTGATTCCACGTCTGAATCTCTTCCCGTGAAAGCTGTTCACATAATAGAGATAGGCTGTGTTCACTCTTTAGAACATCCTGTGTTTAAATTTTGTTGTTCACTATTCTGGAAGTTTACATAACTGGATATTCATATAACCGAGCGGCTACTGTATTATTATTTGAAAAAAAAAAAAAAATAAATAAACCAAGCAACATTATTTATAGCCGGTTACTTTGCAATATATTCTAGAACAGGTTATTTTACCACCGGTTTCCTTCGTAACCCTTTCTACACAGCAAAATTTTTTACAATCGGTTACCATGAAACTTGTTCTGGAAGCCGTTGCAAAGAATTTAAATGTAAGGTATTACTGACAGAGAATCTGTAATAGACCTAGTTCCAGAAATAAATCTAAGGCAACCGGTTCTACTTTGAAGCTATAAAAGCGGTTACTTTTAGGACAATTTTAAACGAAAACCGACAGTAGAAAGGGTTACAAAGGAAAATAAGCTTTTATACCACCAATTCTTTTTTATTATTTTATTTTTTCTAAGAGGTTCTAGATCTAATTCCTAAGATTCAAGCTTAAATTATCACTGCCCCAAAGCCAGTTTTATAACTAGTTCTAGATCCGGTTCTCAAGCGAACTGTACTAGTTGGGTGGAAAAGAAAATTATTTCTAATAGAACAAAGTATATACAAAAACTATAGCTTTTGGAAAATAAATTAGAACCTTATGCTAATGCAGTTGTGGCGTAAAGCCCAAACCACATAGGAAAAGTGCCAGTGGCAGTGCTGTCAAACTTTGTTCTTGAATTTCGCGAAAACGATTTAATATTTTTAAAAAATTCTTATTGGGTTTTGTTTAAAAACAGTTCTTGTTTATTTAGAAGGGATTCTGATTTCTCGGCAGTGACAAATAGAAAAGATACAAAAACTGCTTTATCGGCAAAACGTCGCACTGCGGTCGATACTGCGGTTTTGTGGTTTAGGCTTAATGGTAAGCGCATTGGAATGTTTCAGGGAGTTCGATGCCCAGCGACGGTAACATCGATTTAGAAATATAATATGTATGCATTTTTATCTTTCATACATATCACGGAGTCTTCTTTGGGTGTTTCAATAGTACTTAACTAGCACAACCTTAGGTTAGTACATACTCACGGAGTTCATAAAAACAAGTTTTTGTTTTAACTTTTAAAGGCAAATAAAAACTAGACGTGTCAAAAATCGCCTCTGATATTTTTTTTTTTTTGCTATTTCCCCATACTTAGCTTATTACCGCTCATTTTCTTAATGCTTTTACTTCAGGCAATTCGCAAGTAAGCTATTTATCGGGACACTCTAACACTCACTATGAAACTCGTTAATTTCGTATTCAACAAATAATAAATTTTATGCAAATGGCAATTTAAACAAAATTGTAAAGAAAAATGTCATGACTTTGCTACATACAAAAAGATACGCTTTTTTATTTAGGAAAGTGACATTCGGACTTGAAAAGTTTAAAATTTATATGGTAAGATCATAAGTGGTTTAATTTGTGTGTAAATGGACTTAAATATAAATACAGTATACTCTCGATTATTTGAAAAAAAAATGGAATGCTATAGAGTATTGAGATTAGTTTTCCATCTAAAATATGAATTTGTTGCTTTTTTCCAGCATCTACTTTCGAAAATTGAAAATTTTCCATCTAAAATACAAATTTGATCATTTTTTCCAGCATCTATTTTCGAAAATTAATTAATTTCGCATTTGATTGACTAAAACTAAATTTTTGTTGACTTGTAAGCTGAATTACTGCAAGTTGAGTTAATGAGGGTTGTTAAAGCAAAAAATATTCACTTTTAAAATTTATCGATTTCTTAAGTAAAAAGGCCGACTTTCAGAAAACTGAAAGTAGATTGGATGCAGGAAGCGACAACCCCAAACAAATATTAAGAATATTAGTATTTACATTTAAGATAATAAAAAGTCATGTGAAGGCCTTTACTGTCGAAAATTTCAAACACAGTCAGAAAAGTATGATGGTTATAGATGTAGAAGACCATATTTACCAGAAGACCTTCTGAAGATAACTTGAAGTCTAGCAAGATCTATGACACATTTTTCGTGACCTCTTCCAAATATACCAATAATTTTAATCGCTACGTACATATTTACATTTTTCTGTGTATTTCCTAAAGATGAAGAAAATTTCTTTAATTTGATATATTATTGTGTCACACTTTTTCTTAAAATGTAATTGAAACATTTATGCATATCGATTTTAACTGGATCATTCTTTAGTTTTCTCTCTCTCTCTAAAAAAGAAACGAAAAAACACCAATAGCTTTAGATTTTGATTATATCTTACGTATCTGCATTTTATTCAAATCGGTGTTTAAAAGTTGGCTCACTTCCCTTATTAGATGGAATTTAAAAGTCATTAAATATTATAATGATTTACTAATAATTCCTTTTATTTCTTTTCATTTCAGAACAATTACCCTCCCAAAAATAGTTCGCTTTGAAAACGATACTTATCGTTTAAAAATCCATGCAACATAACAACGAACAAAATGCTGAATATTGAAAAATACAACAGATCACAAATCATAGTAATAGAAAATACAGCTCAATATCAACCACAGAAACACAAAAGGCAACAACGAATATTTCTAGTCCCAAATAAAATTGCTAACAGCAAACAGCATATTAATGAATATTAATCAGGAGAAGCAACAACATCATCAACAACAGCATCAGCATCAACATCATCAACACAACCAACACACCAACGGATTCCAGCAGCGACATACAGCAAATGCAACTACTACTACGGCAGCAACAGTACAGCAACAACATTTATCATCTCTACAAAACCCTACAAGTCTACCCGTACCACCACAACCACCACCACTGCACACATTGCCTGATTTGGAATTGGAATATTTGAGAAAAGCACATGCTCATGCACAAGCAACATTTGCCTATAGCTACGAACGTCAGCAGCAGCAGCAGCAACAACAATTAGCCAGACGCACGAACTTAGAGCACGAATATATTGGCAAGTGTGGTAGTAACGCCTACAATATACCCGTTACCAGTTCCACAATAGCATCTATGGTTATGTCACCAAGTAGGCGACCATCGCCACCACGAGCAGCTGCACATCCCATGAATATGCATTTAAGTGCTATGGCTCATGCTCAAATGCAATTTCAATTGCAACAGAAACTATCAGCCGCCGCAGCAGCTGCTAGTGGCACAGCAACAGGTCATTCAACACATGCTGGTTTAGGGCCACCAGGTCATCTAAGTAATTATTTTCGTAATCCTAACTCACCGGCTGGCGGTGGAGGCATAGGATCTACTTCATCGTCATCATCTGGTCTAACAGCTTCAAATACAACACTCAGTTCTAGTGCTTCCAATAACTCTTCTGCCTCGACTACACAAACTTCGCCTGCTTCACAATCTGCTCACAATCCTTTAAGTCACTTACAAAATATGCAACCATTTGATTTTCGTAAGATTAATTCAGCTGCATTAGGGGCATTTCCTGGTCTTCCGCCACCGCCGGCACGTTTAAGTCCGAATGAATTGGCACATCATCAACACTTACATCAACAGGCAGCTCAGCAGGCTGCTATGTTGGCTCAAGCTAGGCGGAGAATCAATGAAGCTACCACCCCTTCAGAGAAAAATGCAGCAATAGCAGCCGCCGCTGCTGCAGCAGCTCAAAGTAATCAATTCTTTAATGCTATGGCTATATCGGGTCATCCATTGCCCTTTCATTTACCACCGCCACCTCCAATGCCTAATTTACATCCACCTCCTCCCAGCTCTGCTGGAAACACAGGCTCTAATAGTGGATTACCAGCAGGCCTAACCAGTAATCAAGTAGCAGCTATTGCTGCTGCTGCAGCAGCTTCTGGAAATCCCATGCCTCATGGCCTCTTAACATCCCACTTTCCTGGTCTTAATCCTGCCTTAGCTATGGGAAAACCATCATCAATACACTCAAAATCACCCGAAATGGATAAACCAAAAAGTTCAGATATGAACCATTTGCGAGAATCTTCCAGCTCTAGACGAACACCACCGGCACGCAGTGTTCCACAAACGTCCCTTTCTACTACACTAGCCACACAATCATCTTCCTCAATTTCAAATTCCTCAAGCAATTACCAAAGTCAACGCGATCTTAGAGATACAACTAGTAGTCAGAGAAATCCCCTGCAACATGATTCTCCTTCCAGTCAGACACAAAGACTTTCCAGAATATCTACTAATACAGGATTAAGATCAAGCCGAAAGACTCACTCACCTGGCAAACGGCAATGGGGCTCTTTACCGGCAAATTTGGGTACCCAGTTCATTAATCCCGTTACAGGTAAGAAGAGAGTACAATGTAATGTTTGTTTAAAGACATTTTGCGATAAGGGAGCCTTAAAGATACACTTCTCTGCCGTACATCTAAGAGAAATGCACAAGTGCACCGTAGATGGTTGTAATATGATGTTTAGCTCACGCAGGTCTCGTAATCGTCATAGTGCTAACCCGAATCCAAAATTACATTCACCACATCTAAGACGTAAGATATCACCACATGATGGTCGTAGTGCCCAACCGCATCCATTGCTATTGCAACCTCCTAATGGTTTAATGGCAGGCCTTAATCCATTTGGTAGTTTCCCTATGCTAACACCACCTCCCGATATGAGACATCATCCTATGGGTGCTATGGGAGATCCGAAACATAATCCCGACTATATGCAAAGAGCATATATGGATAATGCCTTAATGCATCGTTATGAGGGAAGGCAAATGTCTGGAGCCGAGATTATGGGTGAAGACGAAGAAGATGATGATGTTATGGATGGTGGTATTCACATCGGTGATATGGATGACGACGATGATGACGAAGATGGTGAGGGCATTGTTGTAGTGGGTGATGAAGGCGACAGTATGTTGGATAAAACCAATTCGGAAGATTTTAGTATTGATGATAATGGCGACGAGGAGGCTTCATCCACTATGGAGGATAATAGTCGTGATCATTTCGATAGATCTTTAGATACCAAAACTCCTCCTACAGATTATTATAAAACCAAAGATAAACCATTGGATTCACTGAAAAAGGAAGATGTAGAGGATGACGGTCGTAGCACAGCCGAAAGACATAGTACGGAAAGTAATGATGATACGCTTAGTGTTACCGATTCTTGTAGTTTAAGAGAGGATTATGAAAGTTCTTCAAATACGTTATCACTGCAAACCTCAGCAAATGGTAATTCTCATGCAATGAGTTCTTCTAGCAAACGTAAACGTAAAAATCAAAATCCTGTACGTTGTGCTATACAATCAAATGAAAATTCCTGTGATAATTCCAACGATTATGATATGGCAAATGATTTATCTGTCAAATGTAAAGCAAGAGATCAAGATGGCGTTAAAGAAGAGTTTAATGATGAATCTGTTTCTTTGGATTTGACTAAAAGAACTAGGAAATCTGAAGCACCAACAAACGAAGGAGCTAAAGTATTACCATCACCACCCCTAACACCATCAACTAATACCAGTGAAATAGTTAGGCACTCTTTAATTGCCAGTACTCCAGTAAAACAAGAGCCCAGAGAAAATGACGAAGAAAAACAAAAACTTAAAGAATCCGAAGAAAGAGTTAACTACTCAGACGAAAGAGATCAACAAGAGCATTCTTTGGATTTATCATCTTCTCAAAAGACTAGGAGCCACGAAAAGCGATCTCTAAAAGAAAATGGTTCAGCAATGGGTCTACTTATGCCCGTTATTAAAGAAGAACCCAAAGAAGAGTTATGTTCATCTCCCCCACCCACCTTGAGTAGTTTGATGGAAGAACCCGAAGAAGAAAATCGTTATTTAAGAATAAAAAAAGAATTAATGGAAGATAATTTTAGAATCAACATATCAACAGAAGATAACAATAATCTGCCAGAAAATTTAACCACCAAAAATTATAATCAAGAAGAGAAACCAAAAATTGTAAACAATCCCACCACTGAAGAACACAATGGTGTTGAATGTATAGCCGATGAATCAGAGGTACCCATAGACAAAGATAATCCTTTGAAATGTACGGCCTGTGGTGAAGTATTTCAAAATCATTTTCATCTCAAGACTCACTATCAAAATGAACATTTGAAACTGCATCATAAATGTAATATAGATGGTTGTAATGCAGCCTTTCCCTCTAAGAGAAGTCGTGATAGGCATAGTTCAAATTTGAATCTACATCGTAAATTATTATCGACCAGTGATAATCATAATTTAGATCCAATGCCAGAGCCTTTAAGTTTGAATAATAATAAAAGTTACCAAACATCACCTTCACAAAATATATCGACTTCGCTGCAAGCAGAATTTCTAGCACGACTCTATGCCGGAGCTCATGGTTTGCCTCCTCTAAATTTTGAGGCTTTAAAACAACATTTTCCTGCCACAAATACGGCACTACCTGGATTTCCTGATGCAACTGCGGCAGCATTTATGAGTGATCCTCGTTTCTTAATGCAACATGGTGCTAATCCTTTACTATTCCCCGGCTTACCAGGGCTACCGGGATTTCCGCATTTGTCACACCATCTCTTGGCAGCCTCTTCGTTTAATGGTCTTAATCCTTTTTGCCGAAGACCATCTTCAGAGTCACACTCACCTCATTCGGTTACACCTCCTATAGTACCGCCACGTTCTCCTCTTATTGGTAATCAAAAATCTTCCACACTATTTGCATCGAACGACATGGAGTTAAGAAATAATTCGTCTTCACCCATAAATGAATCTTCCGCTCATCCGCCACACCAGCATCATCAGCATTTGTATGGAATGACTGGTGCTACTAGCAATAATAGAAGTAGTTCCTCTCAACATCTCAATCAGCAACAACAACATCATCCATCTCATACTCCAGATCGTATATCATGACCCTCTTTACAACAATATGCACCCCATATACATTATTCGGAAATAATGGCATATAGACAGTAAGTTTTTAATGGAAACAAATTTGTAATATTCTAAAATATCAAATAAAAATTAGGTGCAATAATTTTACAAATTAGAGAAAAATAAAATTTTAAAGAAGAGTTCAGAGTAAAAATCAATGGAATTTTTAATTGGTATTGAAAGCTCACATTTAATTTTTAAAGCAAATTACTAGAGCTAGAGTAAGAATATAACCAAGTTGCTTTCTTAGAGAACCCCTAATGGCCGCTTCTCAATTTGTTTATTTTTATAAAAAAATGTGCTCTGAAAATCTACTTTTAAACCACCTATGTTTCGATTTTGCCAACGTTATGGGAACAGGGCAATACTGTCAAGATTTCTAATCTCAAGTTCTGCCAACGCATAACCGAGCGTGCCTAGTGTAGAAACGGTAATGACATATCATTATCTTTGGACACCTACTTACTTTCTGCATTATTTTAAAACATATTATAATGAGTTATCAATAACTAGTTACTTTTTCCATTGTTTCAAAACAAAAAATAAGGCGTTGCCAATAACTACTTATTTTTATCATTATTTCAAATATAAAATAATTCTAATGTAAATACGGTAATGACATATCATTATTTTTTTGGACTAGCAGTAATGACGACATACTTTTTACATTATTTTAAAAGACATAGTAATGAGTTACTTAAAACTCGTTAGTTTTTCCTATATTTCAGAACAAAAAATAATATTTCTATCATTATTTCAAATATGAAGTTATGTTCTAGATTTTTTTTGTAAATTTTTTTAAATCTATTTTTAGACACAATATTTTTTAACACTAGTAGGAGATATAACCACATATTTTACAAGTTTTTGTATGTTGGCGCGTATAAATACTCACTTATGGTGTCGGAAAAAAGGGTAGATAATAAACCCGTCGAAGAGGATCCTGATACCGTTCACAAGGAGAAAAAGGGACAACCTGACCGAACCTGTTGTTGGGGAAAAGCGATAGGCTTCTCGGATAGTGTGAAATATTCAGGGCTGACTCTAGATAAATCCCTTATGTGGAATGATCATCTAGACTCCGTAACCAAGAAGGCCACCAAGGCATATTATGCCTGTCAGAGGCTCTTTGGGAAAACATGGGGTCTAAGACCACACATGGTCTACTAGTCATTCGATACCATTGTGAAAACTATGATCACGTATGCTAGCTTAGCATGGTGGCCAAAGGTTGAGCAGTCAACGGCAATGGATACTCTAAAGAGGTTGTATCGGCTGGTGTGTACTGGCATTATGGGGGCTGGAAGAACGTGCCCGACGGATGCCATTGGGGCCATGTTGGTTATTCCACCGTTGCATATTTCCGTGAAGGAAGCTGCAAGCACAGGCTCACTGCGTCTCCGGGGGGTCGGGGACATGAGAAGCGGGGACCTAAAGGGTCACATGAGGATCGCCGGGATCTTTATGGTCGACCCAATCTTAAGGGTCCCGGATGAAATGATCCCGGAGCAGATTTTTGTCAGGCATTTTGACATTATGTCATTTGACAGGAATATGTGGACCAGCCAATCCTCGAAGCCCGAAGAGGGGCTCAGATATGGTTCAGTGATGGCTCGAAACAGGCTAATGGTGACACGGGGGCAGGTGCTTTGGGCCCAGATTCCAACGTGCTCTACCGTCTTTCAGGCGGAGATTTTCGCCATCTGCGAATGTGTGAGAGAGTGCCTGCGGTGAGGCACGGTTAGATCCCGCATCTATATTCTTTCTGACAGCCAGGCTGCGCTAAAGGCTCTAGGAGCTTATGGGGTATATTCTGGTCTGGTCATGGAGTGTATGGAAATTCTCAACGAACTCGGTAGGAACAACTCCCTTACACTAGCATGGATTCCTGGTCATGATGGGCACGAGGGTAACGAAAGGGCTGATTGTCTAGCCAATTGTGGAGCCCGTTGACCCTTTATCGGCCCGGAACCATTCTTTGGGATACCTAGGAGGTACGCTAGGGAAAAACGTAGGCAATGGAGAGAGACTGAGTTTGCTAAGCAGTGGGAAACTTCTAGTGGCCAAAGACAGGCCAAAGCTTTATTTCCTTGTCCAGCGGAGTATCAAGGCGACTATTGTCACTCGACAGGTGTAACCTTAGGACTCTGACGGGATACTTAACTGGGCACTGTGGGCTCAGGTACCAGCTTCACAAACAGTGCCGGTCAGACACTGATGTTTGCAGGTTTTGTGAGCTAGAAAGTGAGATATCGGAGCATATTCTCTGCGAATGTCCGAGACTGTGTGACGGGAGACTCAGATTTCTGGGTGACCGTTTCGTGTCATCTTCGGACGTTTGGGGAAATTCTCCTAACGGAATTATTGGCTTTATTGGTAGCCTGAATCTCCAGGGAACTCTAGAAGAGTTTCTATCAAATATCAAATGTCGAGATAGCTCAGATGGCAGAACTATAAACTGCAAATCTGGAGTTTCAGGTTCGATTCCTGCCACAAGCCGATTTAAAAAAAAAATTTACAATAAACAAATATTTTTTTAATAAAATTTATTTTTTTGAAAACCCCTTTTTAGGCGCATTAGTTTTGCAAATGCTGGTAACGACATATTTAAAATAAGAAAAGTACCTGGTTACCATTAACGTAATTAGAAAAGTAAGTATTCACCATAACCAGGTATGCAGTTAAATAACTATATATCTGGTAATGATTTTCTCCACTAAAAGTTTTGGGCCTTACTATTTTTTTAAATTTAAAGTCGACTTTATTTTTAATCATACACTCAAAAATTAAGTTAGTAGAAAAACTAGTAAAACGTCTTGTATATCAAGTGTACCAGTTTTCAGCAATTTTTTTGCTGAAATTCCTTTTTCAGCTAAAATTTTAGTTATATTTTTTTTAGCACTAAACTAATTTTGAACTAATGTTTCACTAATTTATTTCGCTACAAAAATTGTGCTGATAACCGCATTCACAGCGTGGACGACAACCAGATAGACAAGATGTAGATGTCGCAGCTTGTCTGGAAACGGAAATGACAAAAAAAGAAAAACAACTCTACACATATTCTATATTTAAATTTTCAGCAAATAAATTAACTGAAGTAAAATTTTGTTACAAGTTTTTTGAGTTTTTTTCAGTCTACTAATATTTAGCAAAAAGTTTAGTGATTTTAGCAAGGATTTTTTTCATTTGCAGTCGACTAATTGTTAGCAAAACTTTTGCTGAAGATCACTATTTTTTTGGTAAAAATCAGCTCGCTGATTTTCAGCAAACCTTTTGCTAAAATTACCAGCTTTTTCGCAAGCACGCTCCTGACTAAAAATTTGCTGACAAAAGCAACATTTTTTGCTGACTTTACTGACTTTTTTTTAGTGTTCGGTTTTGCTCATTTTGTGTATGAAAACCCTACAAAAATATTTGTATTTTCAAAAATTTTGATTGGTTGAAAATAAATTAACTAATCAGGATGCTCCAAAAATAAACCAAGTCAAAGCATACTGCCACCCAATATTTTAACTAAAGTCGACTTTAACTAAAATATACATTTGAAAAATTTTGAAAGTACACAAAAAGAATTTACAAAATTCTAATTAAATTTTTAAACACCTTTCTCATACTAAATTTGTAAATAAAAAAAAAACTTTTTAAAAAGGCACCAACAAAGAAATTTGTAAATCCAAACAAGTTTTTCTTTTTTTTTTTGTAACTTTAAATTTTTATTTATAAACAATTTTTGTATGAATACAAAATTTCAAACAAAAAAAATTGTTGGGAATAAAAATTCAATTTAAAAGAAAATGTGATTGCTTTTACAAATTCCATTGTTGGTGCCTACTGTTTTTTCTGTGACTCAATATTTTTTCTACACTGGTAAGGATATTGAAACGACATATTTTTTCGTTTTTGTACATTGGCGAGTAGGCAATTGTGCGCAGGAGGTCAATTATATTTTTATTTGTCAAATATATATGTACATGTTGGGATAACTCAAATGGTGCTATCGACTGGCAATCTGGAGTCCCAAGTTCGATTCACGGCACAAGCAAAATTTTATTAAAAAAAATTTTAAAAAAGTACATGGTTTTTCTATAAAATTTATTTTTTTGAAAAACTATTTTAAATTCATTAGTTCCAGAACTGATTCATGGGCAACCGGTTTCCTTTTGGATCTATAAAAGCGGTTGCTTTTGGGACAATTTCAAACAAAACTCAATAGTGTTAGAATTGACAGTAGAAAGGGTTGTAAGGGAAAAGTAGCTATTGTGTAACCGATTCTTTTGAAAAGAAAATTTTCCTGGGCATTCGATGCACAACGAATTGAGTTGTCAGCACCGAATCTGTTTCTGTGTGTGCACTTATTTAGTTGCACTTAAACCGAAAAGAATAAGATAAAATAGCTCGCAATGACAGCGGTATACAGCTAGACAGCAACTACTGAAAAAAATGTTACAGTGGGAGTACTCCCTGTTTTTATAACTCACTGTTAAAATCATTATTGTTTCTTTTAAAAAAGAATTCCATCTACAGTTAAAATATTTTGAATGTTAATCTATTTAAAAACAAATGAAATTTCACTTGAAAACAAAACCACTTAAATTTAACTTACATATTCTTTTGCTTTTGACTATTAATAAAATGAACCACAAATTAGTCAACACAACTAACAAAAATTACTTACATACAGTATTTTTGGTTAATTTTTTTTTAAACCAAAATCGATTGATAAAACGAATTTTAGGAATTCGCAATATTCCATGTTGTTTCTCTTTTGTTAATGATTTAAAAATGTAGTTAAAATTTACATTTATTGTACAAATTAATGTTATTTTCTCTTAAAAGTGAACATATTGAGCTAATAAACCTTGCAAATCGCAATAATATCGCAAAAAATCAGTAGTGAATGAAATCTGATGTTTTAGAAACAAAAAAAATTCTGTAATAGTACAGTAGATTTTTAGTACAGTAAAATATTTTTTTGTTCATTATACCCTACACCACTATGTGGTCAGGGTATTATAAGTTTGTGCTGATATTTGTATCACCAAAAAATATTGGTCCTAGACCCACCTTATAGTATGCCGATCGGCTTAGAATTTTTTTTTATTTCGATTTAACGATGTCCGTCTGTCCGTCCGTCCGTCTGTCTGTCCATGCATTCTTGTGCGCACTCTACAGGTCGCAAATATTAAGATATTTTGATGAAATATGGTACACCGACTTATGTCGGCCCAACGACGAAGCCTATTGATTTTGGTGAATATCGGTCCATGCTGAGACCTAGTGCCCATATAAGGGTCCTACCAAAATTATATTGTTTATACGCTGCAGGTCGCAAATATTAAGATATTTTGATGATATTTGGTACACCGACTTATGTCGGCCCAAGGACGAAGCCTATTGATATTGGTGAACATCGGTCTATGTTTAGACCTAGTGCCCATATAAGGGTCTCCCCAAAATTATATTGTTTATACGCTGCAGGTCGCAAATATTAAGATATTTAGGTACACAGACCTATTTTGGCCCAAGGACGAAGCCTATTGATTTTGGTGAACATCGGTCCATGTTTAGACCTAGTACCCATATAAGGGTCCCCCCAAAATTGGCTTGGTAACAAACTGCAGATCGCAAATATTAAGATATTTTAATGAAATTTGGTGCGCTGACTCACATTATAGAAAATTTTGACACAAGCCCCATTTTAACCCATTAGAATTTCGGATCCAAACATTAGTTGGCTTTTACCCAGACTGGTGTAGGGTATTCTATAGTTGGCATGCCCGACTTTAACCTTTTTACTCGTTTTTAGTCTAAATTTAATTACAAAAGGCTCGAAAACTGCACATAATTTGTTAATGCAATATGACATAAAAATACATTTTGGACCTTTTTCTTTCCAAATTGGCTTTAATATTTAAAATCGGACTTCGTCTTAATTCAAAATTTAAAAAACAAAAAAACCTTAAAAAATTTTGAAATTTTGATTTTCAGCGACTATATTTAGAAAAGTTATTGAGATATTGATACAGATTTAAGTTTTAAAAATAGGCCACGGAATTGAGCTTAAACTGTGTAAAGCGCTTTCTCTCCGAAGCTATAGTTACTAAATTAGAAATTTTTTATTGACAAAATTTAGTGAAAAATTTAAAAAATTTAAATCGCGAATTGCGCGAAACCTAGAGCCAATTTGAACAAACTGGTTGCAGACTCGAAATCAGCACCCCCTAATTATACTAAAACCACTGCAATAACATTCACCTTTTTTGTAGAGCAGTGTTATAAATGGTAATCTGACAAAGAGTTTACATAAATCAAAAGGAATTATTGATAGAAAACCTTTAAATTAGTGATCGGCAAAGCTACGTACGCGTGCAATTCTCTCACACCTACATACGCTCGCACATTGAATAAAAATATTTGTTCGCTGGGGTTGTGTCGACAGATGTTGCTAGCGATACAATGAGCGAAATAGAATTTGGGAATTTAATTGCTGGTTTACCGAACATTTTTCGGTAAAGAGGAATAGGATTATTTTGTGCAAAAATGCAATCGTTGTGTTTTTCCATCTATGAATCTAGTTTTATTGTATATGAACAATAACATGCCAACATGCTGAAGCACAATAAAATAAAAAATGCAACTTTGCTAAGAGTTCTAAAATCGGGGTTTCCTAAAAATTTCATTATTTTTTATTTTGTTTCATTTTTATAGTATCATTACCAGAGCTTCGAAGAATTAATTCCCTAATTCCCTTTTTTTGAACTGAATTTATATTTTGGGAATGAATTCCCTGACCAAACTTAAGGAATTGAATGAATTCCTTTTTTTTCATTCGATTTATATTAAAGGAATTCATTCATTTTTTTCAAATGCCTTCATAAAATTTTATGAATTCATTCAACAAGGAATTCATTCAATTCTAGTTAATTCAACTTTTGGTAAAGGAATTCATTCAATTCTAGTTAATTCAACTTTTGGTCAAGGAATTCATTCAATTCTAGTTAAATCAACTTTTGGTCAAGGACTTCATTCAATTCTAGTTAATTCAACTTTTAGTCAAGGAATTCATTCAATTCTAGTTAATTCAACTTTTAGTCAAGGAATTTAATTTATTTCGTTTAATTCCCTAGGAATTGAAACTTAATTCAGGGAATTAAACGAAAAAAATTTAATTCCTTAGGAAATTAAACGAAATAAATTTAATTCCTTGACTAAAAGTTGAATTAACTAGAATTTAATGAATTCCTTGACTAAAAGTTGAATTAACTAGAATTGAATGAATTCCTTGACCAAAAGTTGAACTTGAATGAATTCCTTGACCAAAAGTTGATTTAACTAGAATTGAATGAATTCCTTGATCAAAAGTTGAATTAAGTTCACAGTTGAATGAACTCCTTAGCCAAAAGTTGAACTAACTAGAATTGAATGAATTCCTTGACTTCAAATTGAATTAAATAGTGTTGAATGAATTCTTTAGTGAATGAATTATTTAATTTTAATTCTTTACGCTTTGGTCAGGGAATTCATTCTATAAATTTGAATTCTTTGAATTCATTCACAGGAATTAATTCCTGCTTATGTCTTATTGATAAATTCATTCCTTGAATTTAAGAATTGAATTAAATTTTTGGAAATTCATTCCAAAAACGAATTAATTCTTTAAAGCTCTGATCATTAAACATATGTATGTAAATAAGTATGAGAAAATTACATAAAAATTTCTTTCAGTGCATTGAGAGAGGGAAAGTTGCATCTCACCCATACAAGCACAAATTTAAAGTTGTATGTATTTGCTGATATCTGCTTTAAATACATAATTCCTTAATTTGATGATTATGCGAACTGACTAGAAAAATAATTTTCTATTTGATAGCAAATGACATCATAACTGCTTACATGCCCATTAACATCGCGTTAACACAACCCTAGAAACCATGATTTAAACTAAGAATTCCATTGATTTTAAGGTAAACTGTTTTCAAGCCTCTTTATTATTTGTGTAAAATATCAAAAAAAAAAACCATTTTACATAATAATTGAAAACTTATAAAAAAGTATTGAAACAATTTTAAACAAAAATAAAACATATGGATAAAATTCATAAAGAATATAGTAAATATATTATTCATTAAATCATAAAACAGAAAACAAAAAGAAATACTCAAAATAATTGTTAAAACGACAAAAAAAAAAAATAATAATAAAACATACTCTATCAATCGAATTGAATCTAAAAAACAGATCCTAGTTTATTAAACAATTAAACCAATTTTTGTTAAACTCAGTTCAATATAAAATTAAAAACTTAAAAAAGAAATTAAAAAAAACGATTCAAATAATATTCACAAAATATTTCCTGAAATTCTATTTTAAAAAATTGACCTCAATTAATTTTTAAAATAACTAATTTATGTTTTTTAATCGTAATTTATAATTATTTATTTTAATTTTCAATGATAAATTATTGCCTGTTGCAGCAATAAAAGGTGTATTATTTATAAGTTTGAATCATATTCATTGTTTTTATTTGTGTGTGTAATAAATATTCTTTTTAATTAGTTTTTTCTTTTTTAAAACATTAAGATTTTAAATTAATGGAATCTTAAAAAAAAAGAAAACAATAATAATAAAAAATGATTCTCTTCTTTTGATTTTCATATTATGAAAATATTTTCAATAAGTTAGAGGAACCTTAGTTAAAATATTGAATACATTAATATACAATATATACAAACCATTTTATTATTATTATTATTGTAGCATGTAGTTGTTTTTAAGTGTAATAAATTAAATAATTAGTAAATATTAATAATATAAACAAAAAAAGAAATACACAAATAAATAGTTTTAAAATGTTTATCAAATAAAAAAAAATTGATATTATAATTCAAATATTTAAATTTAAAATGAGTTTTATTTTTTTGAATATTTATGTGAGGGAACTGATCTTTTGGTAAGTATCCATTTTTTAAGTACACTCAAAAAAATAAGTTAGTAGAAAAGTTATTAAAACGTCTTGCATATCAAGTGTACTAGTTTTCAGCAATTTTTTTTTGCTGAAATTCGGTTTTCAGCAAAAGTTTTAGTTTTATTTTTTTTAGCACTAAACTAATTTTGAACTAATGGTTTACTAATTTATTTTGCTAAAAAAAATTGTGCTGATAACTGCATTTATAGCGTGGACGAGAACCAGATAGACAAGATGTAGATGTCGCAGCTTGTCTGGATGTAGTACAGACAACGGAAACGATAAAAAAGAAAAACAACTCTACACAATTTCTATATTAAAATTTTTAGCAAATAAATTAACTAAAGTAAAATTTCAGTTTTTTCAGTCTAGTAATATTCAGCAAAAAGTTTAGTGATTTTTGCAAGGATTTTTTTTATTTGCAATCGACTAAGTGTTAACTTTTGCTGAAGATTACTACCCGTGAAAAAAAATTTATTCGGTAGCATATCTCTTTTCATTTGGCATCATACTAAATTATATAAAATTTTATCCGGAAAGTGGATTAATCAAATTGTATATAAACGAATAAAAAAGATATGTGAATTGATATAATTTCATCCAATTTTATCGGAGTTTTGGTCTTATTCAATTGCATTAAATTTTGTTTATTTATATGAATATGTATAGTGTAGAAAAACAACCAATTAATTAACTGAGATAATTATCTGAATGATATGAACAAATTTTTGCCCAAAACCGATGAATTTCACTAGGACTCGTCCATTAAAACTTTTTATTAAATTAATGGAATTTTTGATAAAATGTTGTCAAAATATTTATTTTAACTAAAAGCTTCAATAAAACTAAATTCATAAAATATATGAAGCTTTTTCATAAAATTTAAGAAATTTTTCATTTACCTTGTAAAGAAAACTTTATTATTTTACTAAAAAAATTTCATTAAAACTGGTCCAGCATACTTCTCTCTGTGTGTGTTATATAATCCATTATCAGTTAGTAGTAGGGATGAAGAACGGGACTGGTTTTTACAAATCCCGGGATTTGGGATTTTTAAAATTGAAATTGCGGGGTTTCGGGATTTTTTGGGGTTTCGGGATTTTCTTGTTTCATTATATTTTTAATTTTAAAAATAATTAGCTAAAATAAACCCTAAAATTAAAATAAGTCATTATAAATCTACTTATTTATTTCTTGTAATACGAAAAAATAAATAAATTAAGCCGGATTCACAATGCTGCAGAGTGTTCAAAGCTGCAGAGTGGAGTTTACTAGAATAGAGATGACATGATACCAAAAACTATGTAAGTGCCAAAAAGCAAGGAACAAAAATTCCACTCAGAGTAGAGTACTACAGCATTGTGAATTTGGCTTTAAACGCAAACTACACTCATAGAAATAAGTATGTAAAAATAGCAGAAAAAGCTACTAATCTAAAATTAATTAAATGCAAGTACAAACTACTCTGCTGAAAGCATCAGAAATATTTAGTGATTATATTAGATTTTTAAGTCTACTAATATGAAATATTGAGCACATACCTCTGCTGATTTCAAAAACGTCGATGTTAGATTTTGCTAAATACTATAACAAAAATTTGCTGTTTTTGGTATACTAATATTCGGAAAAATTATTTTGCATGAAGTTATGATTTCAGCAAATCTTTAATAAAACATGTCCGTTAAAAGATCAAATAAATCTGAAAAGTTTTAAAGCTGAATAAAAGTTTTTAAATTAATAATATTTTTATTCAGATATATTTAATCTCTAATCTATTTTAATCTATTATTTAGAAATAGGAAATTTTAGTTCTTTAATAAAATTTAATAAGATATTTGATTTAAGTGATTTAGGTCGAATATAAAAATAAAAACAAATACAAAAAGTGATAAAATAAGGAAAATAATAAAATCGGAAATCCCGGGATTTTTCAAGAACAATCCCGGGATTTGTAAATCCTGAAAATCTCGGGATTTTCAGGATCGGTATCCCTAGTTAGTAGTAACTACATATACGAAAAAAATTAAAATCATACAGAAAAAACGTTTACTAAGTTAGAAACAGCTTTGAAATCACACAAATCGCAGGTTTTGTTTTCTTTTTATATAAAAAATTGTCTGCTTATCTTTAAAATCGGAAAACGCATTAACTTAAATATGAAGAAATTTAACTACCCAGGTAGAAATTGCCGACGGTACAAAAAACAAAGCACTGGCAAAGTGTTGCTTTACAATGGTTCAAAAAAAAAAAAGCATTGCAAAAGCACTAATTTAGAACGCTTTGCCAACCTTTGGAAAGAGTGCTTTCCCAATACTTGTTTTATAAAATTTACCACTGTTTATGAAAAAAAACCACCGGCAAAACATCGATTCAAAACGATTAGCCAACGTTAGGTAAAAGGACTTTGCCAGTGCCTGTTCTACAAAATTTACAACCGTATATAAAAAATACCACTGGTAAAACATCGGCTTAAAACGAATTGCCAACGTTTGCTAAAAGGACTTTGCCAGTACTTGTTTCACAAAATTCACGACTGTACCTGAAAAAATACTACTGGAAAAACATTGGATTACAGCGCTTTGCCAACATTTGCAAAAAGGATTTTGCCAGTACTTGTTTTACGAAACTTATGACTTTATGTAAAAAATACATAAACTGATCACTTAATGTTAACCCTATTTAAGTACCAGTTTTTAAGTCTATTGATAAAACTGGAAAATTGTTCTTATGGTCAAATTTGTGTGAAAATCTATTGAATTTGTAGTTTTAAACAGAGATGTATTCGCTTATTAGATACAGTGCTGCTATACTAAAATTTACCTTTCCCTTTTTTTCGGGATTGGTATTTTACAGATTTTTTCATGAAGAATTGAATAAAAAACAGTTGATCTAAAATACCGATTGGCAGAGCACTTATTTTACTATTGTTACCAACGCTTTGCCAACGTTCGGAATGATAAACGGCCAACCGAAGATCTACGTTATCATTTCAAGGTTCACCCAGTACTTTAATTTTCGAAAAACCGACGCTCTGCCAGCGCTTGTACCACCATAAACAGTGATTTGACAACGTTTTGCCGTTTGTATTTTTCTACCTGGGTAGAATCATATTTACTTTAATAAGGATAAGTATTATAAAATTTCGTTTTAAAGTTTCTTAAAAAGTGATGACTATAACACTAAGTGATGACTATAACACTGGCCCTAATATTCATACTTTATTTACAAAGTGTTCGTAAAAAATCAAATGTTAATTAAAATCTGATATAGTAATTGATTTAACTATAATTTTTTCTCTGTATAGTTACTTTTTTTATTATTTCTTTCATTACATTTAAGATTATATATAAGGCACATCTACACGGAATAGAAAACTCGGTAGACTTTATGAAAATGCAGCACTGTATAAGTCTACGAAATGTAATCTCTAGGACACTGACAATTGCTGTCAAAAATTATTTCTTTAATTAGTTACAATTTTTAAGTTGTCTTGTAATATTATTGAACATTTCAGTTTGGTACTTGGAGGAAAAATTATTCTTTGAAATACACCAAATTTTAATATAAACAAAAACTTGACAACTAGAGATGACACTTTTACGATAAAAATTAGTGCCAACTATATTAGAGATGACAAATTTAGCGAAAACTCTACGAGATTTCTAACCCGTGTAGATGTGCCTTTAAATTTAAAAAAGTGCGACATTGGAATGTCTCATTTATCCCAGAAATTAAAAAAATTCTGGGTCATTAGAAACCCTAGATGCAACATAACATATAAGCTTAGCTTTTTAATTTTGTATTGAATTATTAACATGGTTATTCAGAAAAAACTTTTTGTCTTATTAGAGGCTAATTGAAAGATTTTTGTTGTTGTTTTGCATGTTAAATTGTTTTATTAAACTTTAATAAAATTCAAAACAGTTTAGTTTTAATTAATTGTATTAAAATCCACATACATTTTGTTCGATTCGAGATAGTAAATAATTTTATCTAAAATATTTTTGGGTCACATTTAGTTTTATAAAGTGTTTTTCGAAGCAATATACAAATTTATTTTCAACGAGATATAATTTGGTCAAGTATATGTATTTGTATATGGCATATAAAATGATATAAGAGAAAATATCTTTTAAGATATGATTATATAAGGCAACGAATAAGAAAATTTTGAAAATCGGAATCGCAGATAAACTCATATTTAATTTTATACGTTGTTATTCACTCTCTAATATGAATAGATACAATTGGATCAAACCGAACTTGATCAAATCTAATCGTTTTTTCACGGGTATTTTTTTTTGTAAAAATCAGCTCGCTGATTTTCAGCAAACCTTTTGCTGAAATTACAAACTTTTTTGCATTCACGTTAGGGTGGGCCGATTTGGAAGGACAAAAATTTGTCGATATTGTGCCATTTTTCAATAGCGTTTGGCATGAGGAAAAATAAGTTCCACTACGACATATCAAAAAAATCATTTTCGAGGCGCCCAAATTTCGTCCCAAACTCGTCTCAAAACCCAAAAAAAACATTTTTTTTCGAAAAAATTAAAAAAAAAATTTAATCAGCCGATTTTTTTTATTAACTACACTCAAAAAAAAAAGTCATTAAAGTCAGCAAAAAATGTTGCTGTGTCAGCAAATTTTTAGTCAGGAGCGTGCTTGCAAAAAAGTTGGTAATTTCAGGAAAAGGTTTGCTGAAAATCAGCGAGCGGATTTTTACCAAAAAAATAGTAATCTTCAGCAAAAGTCGGCGGCAAATGAAAAAAATCCTTGCTAAAATCACTAAACTTTTTGCTGAATATTAGTAGACTGAAAAAAACTCAAAAAACTTGTAGCGAAATTTTACTTTGGTTAATTTATTTGCTGAAAATTTAAATATAGAATATGTGTAGAGTTGTTTTTCTTTTTTAGTCATTTCCGTTTCCAGACAAGCTGCGACATCTACATCTTGTCTATCTGGTTGTCGTCCACGCTATGAATGCGCTTAGTAAAACATTAGTTCAAAATTAGTTTAGTGCTAAAAAAATATAACTAAAATTTTGGCTGAAAACGGAATTTCAGGAAAAAAAATTGCTGAAAACTAGTACACTTGATAAACAAGACGTTTTACTAATTTTTCTACTAACTTATATTTTTGATTGTACTAAAAAAACCTTAAAAATAAAAGTTGAGAAAAAGTAAAGAAATTGAAATTTGGGCGCCTCGAAAATGATTTTTTTGATATGTCGTAGTGGAACTTTTTTGCTCATGCCAAATGCTATCGAAAAATCGATGGCACAATATCGATTGCTAAATCGACCCACCCTAGTGTTCGTACATGGTATCAAAATTTACTACCTTGTGTGTCATAAACTTTTAGGGGAGTGTAACTTTTGTAATTATGGACGAATTTCAAAGATTTTGGTCATGCCCACAGTGATCTGTTATCTCTTTTACTCAAAAGCTTATTTAACTTTAAATATTCAAATTTTGTTTTTTTCCATTGATTTTTTTTATTTTATATATTTTCCAAAAATTTTATAATAGTCATGCAAAAAAGAGCGTCACACTTTTTAAGAGTGACTTTTGCCCCTACATTCAAAATAAGATAGTGCAAAAATTAGATAAATAGATAATTAGAAATTAGCAAATGTTTTTGCCAAATACTAGTAAACTAAGAACAGTAAAAATAAAACTGTTAAATTTACAGAATTTTAGTTAACTTTTAATTAATTGAAAATGACAAATTATACTGTAAAATCAGCAGGAAATTTTGTTAAATATTAGTACCCATCCAACATTTTTCTGAGCCCTCAAAAATCTAGCAGGAGGTCTTTGTATTCTTTTTAATAATTGTTTGGTAAAAGGTAAATTTTGAGACTTCCGGAAAATTGCTGTCGAGTGCCTATATTTAAATCTGGGGATAGGATCAAAGTAATCAATTATAGGCCCATTCTTAAGCAATGTGTAGTGGCTAAGATTTTTGATAGTATTCTAAAAGTTCAACTGCATGTTCATATTTCACGCACTATTTCAATACTTCAACATGAATTCTTAAGAGGACGTTCAACTTGTACCAATCTTGCCGTTTTGATCAATAATATTGTTGTTGCAATGAGAAAATAGATTCAGTTAGATGTTATAGATACAGATTTTTCTGAAGCATTTGATTCCATTTGTCATGAAATCTTATTGTCTGAACTCCATATGTTTGGTGTTAGTGGACAATTATTATTATTTTTCAAGAACTGTTTAAAAAATTGAAAATTTCTGTTCAAAATTGGTTCATCTTATTCAACCAAAGAGTACTCATCTAGGTACCTTATTATTTTTAACTTTTGTGAAAGATTTGGTTAATTGTTAAACATTTTGTAAACCATTATTATTTGCTGATAATCTAAAGCGTTTCGACCAATTTTCAAATTTATCTCACTCTTTTATGATTCAAAGGCAACTGGAAGTTCTTGGAGAATGGTGCAGTTGTAACAAGCTTATATTAAATACGAGTAAATGCTGTACCGCCATAATGCAATTATTTATGATTGTTTTATTGATGAACTTATTCTTAAAAAAATGGTTGAAATTAAAGATTTAGGTAATATTTGGCGCATTATTAGAAGAAAGTCCAATGATTTCAAGGTTCCTACTACTTTTAAAACTTTGTATACTTCTCCCTAATTTCTCTAAGTTAGAACCCTTACCCGCACAGTGTATCCAAAAGCACTTTTTTTGAGCAAATAACATTTTAAGCCACAATTAATAACCAATTTTCAAAACTACTTTTTTGTATCTGAACCTACAAAATTCCGCACAAATCTATCAGGCCGACTTTTAAATTTCAATTTCTAAATATTTTTATTTTTTTTGGGAATGTCGAAAAAAACAATTTTTTTAAATTTTTTCTCATGTACTTTTAATTAAAGGTCTTTTAATCCTCTATCGGTACCCCGAGTAAAAAAAATATTTTTTGTTATTTATTTGTGTCTCCTACACTCAAAATAATATGTCTGTTGGTTGGAGAGAAAAATATGTTAAAATAAAATTTGTTGATTTTAAATTTTTTTTGTTACATTCAACATATTTAAATTTAAGTAAAAAATTAGTAAAACTACAGTTTTATCTATAACTATACTGAGTCGTAAAATTTGTTAAAATTTAGCGTCTCGGGACCCTCCCCGGGCCTAGTCCATATTATTTGAGCCCATGTAATGGCAAACATTTTGTCCGTTTTGCTCTATTTAGCTTATTTTTCGAGATATGTGCCATTTTCTGAAATGGAGAATTTTTACTAAAAATTTCCGAGGGGCCTAGGTTCCGCCAAAGGCCATTTTTGGATAGAGATAACCTTTTCATGGGGGTTTTGCACGCGTTTTTTTTACAAAAAGTGTAATATTCAAAAAATATTTGTTTAAATATTTAAAGTGGTATTCTCGCAATAAAATTCATTTTGGCGCCAATAAATGTAAATTTTAGCATATAGTTTAGATTTTTTTTTTTTTTTTTTTTATACACGTTAAAATAATCACAATTTAGCTATTTGGCAAAAAAACATATTTTTCAATAAAAATCACCTTTTTTTAAAAATAATTGTTTTTGGTATTTTTCTTGAAATCTACACGCCTTTAGAAATCATATATAAAAAATGGTTAAAATCGAATAGATCTTGCATTTAAAGGTTAAGAGTCAACACGAAACGTTGGATTATAAAATTTTATTTATAAGACATAAGCAAATGTTGATGCCTGCCCCACAAACACAGCTAATGTGATCGTCTGGACATTTTTATATTTTACAAAGTTTTTTGCATAATTTTCGAAAGAATAAAAAGAGAAAATAATATCTAGATTCAACGTTTCAGCTAGTAAATAAACTAATAATTTCTCTACAACTTTTTAGAGTTTTTTTCAGTCTACTAATATTTACCAAAAAGTTTTATTGTTTCTTTATTTGTAATCGACTAACTGTTAGCAAAACTTTTACTAAGATTACAATTTGTACACCCAGGAAAAAGATTGGTTGGAATACGATCAAAACCATTAAAATGAATTTGCCAGGACGTTATTTTATTTGCAGTTGCCTATAAGTGAATACTACACCAAAAATATTTTACTAGGTATTAAAAATAGGGAAAATGAATTAAAAAACAATCCTTTTAACAAATAATTGGTATTTCCAATCAATTTTAAAATTAGTATCAGTTTAGTAATTCTATGGAGTAGAAGCAGCCATTTATTTAGTGTATATATAAGAAAATTGGTGTTACCTATAACCTTTATTAAAAAAATTTCAATATTTAAAAGTAGTAACTACAAATACGGGTATCCTAATCAAATATGTCCATAAAGTCGAGTTTCTGTAGAACCAACCGAATTGTGGATTGTATTGATAACACACAACTATTGATTGGAATTGGTAAACGAAGTTTTTACTATATTTGTTTTCCAAGCACAACATATAAATTTAAAATTAGACTTCAAAATTAATAAGTGTTTGTGGTGTAGTCGGTAGAGAGTTGGCCTAGTACGCCGGATTTCTGAGTTCAAATCCCGGACAAGACAAAAATTTATGTTTTTTTTTTTGTAATTAAAATAAAATATTCATATGTATAAACAGTAAATATGGCTAAGAAAATTTGAAGTATTTGTGGTGCAGTGGGTAAGAGTGTAAACTCTTAACCTGAATGGCCGGGTTCAATACCAGAAAATTCAAAAAAAGTTTTTTAATTTCAATAAAATTTTGTGGAACATAATAATATTTATGTGGAACATAATATTGAATAAGACAACCGAATATTGGCTTTCACCACGAAAATTATAATTTAATAAAAAGATAGTTGTCGTAACCGCACGAATTCGATTGGCAACAAATTCGGTGGCCACAACTGAGACTGTTTTCTGGGTGTAGGTATAAATTAGCTCGGTGATTTTCAGCAAACCCCTTTTGCTGAAATTACCAACTATTTTGTAAGCAAGGTCCTGACTTAAAATTTGCCTACACATCAATATTTGTTGTTGACTTTACTTACTTTTTTTTTGTAGTATAGTTTTACCTATACTTTAACAAACTTATGAAACTGATTCACACCATTCAAATTTACAGTCTTAGAACATTTCCCAGACCTACCCCATATCTTATAACGACATGTATTGATAATCTTAGGGAGGAAACTTTTATCCAGTTTGCACTATCTCGCCTAGTTTTAGAGCAGTGGTGCGCATTTCAAAGCACAATTGTGAATTTACTTATTCACACATATTCTTATGCTCTTTAATTTAGTCGTCAATGAGACAGCGACGAGCGCACATGCTTAGCGGGTGTTTTGCGCATCTCTGTTTTAGAGATATGGGCCAGGGGTGATAAAGTTAGTATTATAGTACTTTTTATGGTACTATTAGAACCTCAAAAGTACTATGGTACTCACATGACTCATTTAGTACTATTTACAAATTTTCATGTTTTTTTTAATTTTCATACCAACTATTGTATTTAAAATGAACAAATTAACTATCGGAGTTTAAAATACGTAAATAATTCAATGAAAAAAATTATTAAAATACGTACACAAAAATATTAAAAATAAGGTGAATTAAAATTTTTCGAAAATTTAGTTTTTATGATTTAAAAAGATCCTTAATAATCGTAAATTTAAATTGTTGTGATAATCAAGAAGTTACGTTCATCGAGGGTTATGTTAATTGAGGTGGTACTTAATTTAATAGTTGAATAAATCAAATAAGCTGAATTGATTAAATCCCTTTAAAATAATTTTAATCTTACAACGAAATTGAATACGACTTTCAGGGACTTCATTCAAACAAAAATCTGAATCAAACGTCAGCACAAAGTTATTATATTTCATACCAAATAATTCTATAAAAACGCATTTAACAAGTTCAAATATCGATTTTTCCGATTGTGGAAGGGATCGTATTTCCGGGCTTATGCTATCTATTACGTTTAATATTCTAGTTTCCGAGTTGTAAATATCGGCTTGACAGTTAGCGACATAAAGCCAAAACAATTATCTTGATTTTTTCGGGTTTTTAATTTTTCGGACTTTTCCGAGCACAAAACGCTGTAAAAAAGAGCCGGGAGGAACTGAGCCAAATTTGGTCTTTGCCCGGAATGATCACTACCTCACTATCGAATAAAATTAAATAAGTCCGGTGAAAGAAATCAAATAAAATTGCTTTGATTGGGTTATACCATTAAATACCAATACATTCAATATCAGATAGGACCTCTTCATGATTACTAAATCAAAACATGGACCGATTCTAACCTTTCTCAATAGCGTTAGTAATGGATGCAGTAGAAACTTATGTACCAAATTTCGTCAAATTATCTTTTAAAATGTGACCTGTAGTTTGATTACACTGTGAGACAAATGGTAGGGGTCAGTGATCGGGAAGGGTTCAAACTACCGGGGAAAGTTATATCGGTAAAAAAGAAGTTATACGTGTCCCGGCGTTTCGCTGGGTCAACCCTAGGAATCGAGATATATCGATTTGACCTTTGGTGTTTTTCTTTGACATAACTCGAGAACCACTAGTCCGATTTTGCTCAAACAATTAAAAAAAATTAAAAATTACAATTCCTTTATAGAGTAAACCAGCGAAACGCCGGGACACGTATAACTTGTTTTTGACCGATATAACATTTCCCGTTGGTTTCATCCCATCCCGATTTTGACTGTCGCATAGCGTTATAAGGATCGATCGTTCATTTTGTACGGACAGACGAACCGACATCATAAGCACCAACTCATTGCACCCAAGGAGTGGTGTAGAATACAAAAAATATGTGTTGGTACTATGGGGGTCGAAAAAGTACTATTTTTTAATCAAGTTGGTACTATTTTGAAAATCCCATTTATCATCCCTGATATGGGCTATTTTATTAAACTAAATTTATAAAAAAAAATCCGAGGGTCCAAGGCACTACTAAGAACCATTCGTAGATAGAGCTGACCTATTCAGGTCCAATATGCTCTATCGCTCTTAGTTTTCAATACATGGGCCATTTTCAAAAATCGTAAGGGAAAAAATAGCGGTTTTAATACAAAACAGTGTTTAAAGTACATTAAAAGAATTAAGTGGACTAAAACTTATCCAACTAATTGTGGAAAATAATCTGTTAAGGCATGGCCCTATCCGGATTTCATTCCTGCCTAAGAAAATCGTCAGAAGACTACGTTTAAAAATTAAATTACAATCTCAATGAGAATTTCTTATCAAGTCGGTTTGAAATACATTTGACTGATTTTCTTTACTGACTTATTATTTATAGTGTAATAACTAGTAATAATAGGTAGTAGGTATATTGTTAATATATAAAAATACTAATAAAAACATTAACTACAAATTACTGATTATCTGCATATTCGTTTTGTCGACCTCTTAACCTCTTTGTGTTGAACGAAAAATAAAAATAAAATAAAAATATGTAGGTGCAAGCCATCAAAAGAACCGCTTACAGTATAATAAAATTCGTAACTTTCAACACATTTGTCAAGAAATAAAATGAATTTAATATATTTTGTTTTTGCACCAATCGACAACATATTTAAAGATTTAAAGTTGTAAATTTCAACAGATCAAAGGCTAAGTTGGAGTGTTTTTTATTTTATTTTTTATATTATTGTTGTTATATTTATTTGTCTGATTATTAAATGTATGTTTTAATATTGATTTTTTCCAAAGTGTATCCATATTTCATTTAAAATGACCTTTGCAGTTATTTTTTTCCTCTTGTTCATTTTGCTAATCAATCGTACATCAATAAAATGGAAAATAAATACTTTTTGAGTCAGGTGACCAGATGAGCAAAGATAAAATTCGTGCTTATTAAGCTATTCATTTCCTTAAACCTATTTCAAACCAAATCTCCTTAGCTGGTTCACTCAAAAAAAAAGTCAGTAAAGTCAGCAAAAAATGTCGGGAGTGTGCTTGCAAAAAAGTTGGTAATATCAGCAAAGGGCGTTTTTTTTGCTAACATTTAGTCGATTGCAAATGAAAAAAATCCTTGCTAAAATCACTAAACATTTTGCTGAATATTAGTAAACTGCAAAAAACTCAAAAAATTTGTAGAGAAATTTTACTTAAGTTAATTTAAATATAGAAATTGTGTAGAGTTGTTTACTTTAATTATCATTCCCGTTATCTGTACTACATCCAGACAAGCTGCGACATCTACGTATTGTCTATCTGGTTGTCGTCTACGCTATAAATACGGTTATCAGCACAATTTGAGTAGCAAAATAAATTAGTAAAACATTAGTTCAAAATTAGTTTAGTGCTAAAAAATTTAACTAAAACTTTTTCTGAAAACGGAATTTCAGCAAAAAAATTGTTCTACTAACTTTTTTTTTTGAGTGTAGTGAAAACGGCAAAAGTCCACATTTTATTAAAACACAGCACGATTTGGGTCATACTGCAGGTCAAAATATTATGTTGTTTTTTTTTTAGTTTAATAAAATTGTTACTGAAACGAAAAATTAGAGTGCAAAATTTCCTTTAACCCTTTGACGACCAATGGTTGTTATATGTACCATTTTTTTGTTATATTTTCCGCATATTCCAACCGATATTTCTTAAACTGACTTGTGTTAATAGAGGACAGTTTTTGCTCTCAGATTTTATAAAATAATTGGCCCCATGTGTTCATAGCGCCTAATTAATTGTACCCAAAATCTGAAAAATAAGTTTTTTTGTTCACCGTTTTTGGATGTCATTTATTCAGATGTTATTGGTTTTGCAAGACCAAAATTTTGATATAGAATGGACCTGTGCCTCCTGTTTTCAGAAATACCAGAACATTGGGAATAGTTTTATTTTCTTGCTAACAGGGCGCAAATTCAGTATGGGACATACATATGTGTCCCATTGGTCGTCAAAGGTAAACAAATAAGAAGTTTTGTAGCTTTGTTTGAGTCTTTCCTTTTAGCTAAAATTTTTTATAAAATTAAGAAAAACAAATTACTAAAATTAGCATGCAAAGTTAGTTCAAATACGAAAGAAACTAATTGTTACGCTACATTGGATTTACAAAAAATAATAGTTCAATAAGTGATTTTAAGACAAAATAACAGAAAAATTAGTTCAATTGAATCAGAAGGCGTTTAACAAACTTTTGTAGTAATTTTTTTTTTTATAAGTGTACCTAAGAATGAAAAAACCCAAAAGATTGAGAAAATTTTCGTAGACTCAGAAAGTGATTCTGAGTTGCTCGGTATACTATTACGTGGGTCTACGGCTATTATTTTTAGTTGTTATGAACATTAACACAATCTCAATATAACTTATCGTACAGAGTGGCGAGGGTATACAAAATTCACCATTTTGTAACCACCGCTTTATCCCGTAAATTTTAGATAGGACCAAAACGAAAAATGTCAACCATGCATTTTCTATTCTCTACACTAATAGAAAAATTACTGTAAAAATCTTAGTTAAAACTACTAACAATTTGTTAAATATTTAGCTTGCAGAAAAAACTCCTCAAATTAGCAGATCATGTTTTATAAATATTAGTGAGAGAGGAAAAGCAAATATAAAACTGTTAAATATAGGGAATTTTAGTTATATTTGAGTTAAATTTTAGTTAATGGAAAACCCCAACTTAACCTGCTTTTTTTTAATGCAAATAAAAATCGAGCCTTCTAAAATAAGCAGTTTACTATTTTTAGCAAATTTTACTGTTGATTTTAGCAGGATAGACTGATAATTATATTTATTCCCGTCGTTCCAAGTTGGGGCCATTAGACTGATAATTGCAATCATATAAAGTGGCATTTTCTGCAGATTCTACAGTATAATTGACCATTTTCAGTTAACTAAAAATACAACTTTCAAATACAACTAAAATTCGGTAAATTTTGCAGTCTTACTAGTATTTAGAAAAAAAAATATGCTAATTTCTGCAGTTTTTCCTTCAAGGTCATTTTTAACTAATTTGTAGTCGCTTTTTCTGCTACTTTCATAGTTTTATTGTTTCATAAATCCCAGGAAAGATCATTAAGAAACTAGCATTTCTGACCACACGTTTCCTGATTTTCATCAAACTCAGTACGAATTCTCTATGGGGCGATTACGACAAATCCAATTTTATTTCCTCAAAATTCCAAAAAGTCGCGATTTTAATCATTTTCATAAAAAAATTTAAATCACAATTTCCATAGTTCTTATCGGATTCTAATAATTCAAAAAAAATATTTTGATGGTACAGTCACCTACATTTTTATTTAATTAATTTTAATAATAATTGTTGTTCACAAATGTACTTTTAGTGCAAATGCACATTTTTCAATCTGTTTTCCATTTTCAATCTTTTTTTTAATTAATTTATTCGAAAACCTTAACATTTTTTGCTACAAATTCATTATATCGCCTTTTTGGGCCGATTAATTTTTAAAAATTATACATAATTTGAGTAGTTTTGGAGCTCCATATCTTTTAGACTGATTACACTATGCGACAGGATGAAACCAACGGGAAATGTTATATCGGTCAAAAACAAGTTATACGTGTCCCGGCGTTTCGCTGGGTCACCCCTAGGAATCGAGATATATCTTTTTTTGACATATCTCGAGAACCACTAGTCCGATTTTGCTCAAACAATTTAAAAAAAAATTAAAAATTACAATTCCTTTAATCTGTTCATATAACGTTTTTCTATATACTCAACAGTTTTGCCGGTAAAAATAAATGTTTGTTACCGCTACCATAAAAATCAATAACCTTTTGTTTATTACTTTTTTTTAATATTTTAGGCAAAAAATATTTTTTTCTTCATACATTTATTTTTACCGGCAAAACTGTTGAGTATATAGAAAAACGTTATATGAACGGATTAAAGGAATTGTAATTTTTAATTTTTTTAAAATTGTTTGAGCAAAATCGGACTAGTGGTTCTCGAGTTATGTCAAAAAAGACCACCAAATGTCAAATCGATATATCTCGATTCCTAGGGGTGACCCAGCGAAACACCGGGACACGTATAACTTCTTTTTTACCGATATAACTTTTCCCGGTAGTTTGAACCCTTCCCGATCACTGACCCCTACCATTTGTCTCACAGTGTTATTGGATCATAATAATTTAAATTATATGAATGGTACTGTTGTCCTTATTTGAAAAAAAATTTTAGATTCTCGATCAATTTTTTTTTATCCTATGGATTTTGTGATGTTAAAATTTCAATTGCTTGTAACTCCTACGAAAAAATATAAATTACAAGTAAGTTATCAAGTAAGTACAAAATAATTTGTAAGTCAGAGGAATATTTTTTTAATTGAATGCCAAAAATTAATATTGGACGACGTTCGAGCCAGACTGATCTACGACACAAAAGTAAGTTTCTGAGAAAATTAAGATTAGATCAGTATGGTATGCCTTTACTTTGCAGACCGCACTAATTCTTTAGTGAGATGTTGCGATTTCTCAAGAAGGAAAGCGCTGAAGAGCAATTACATAAGGGTGCAATGGAAGAATTATGAGTTTTCTATGGCATTGTGTAATAATATCATTTTTGATAAAAATGTCGCTTAGATCAGTCTGGCTCCAACGTCGTCATTTCATTTATAGATTTTAAAAATATTTAAAAGAAACAATTCCTGGCAGTTGCTTGACTATCCTCTAAACTTCTGAGAGTTGGAATTATCTTATCCCCTTTTCACAATAAGCTAGAGATATATAATTTGGTGAGACTAACTAATGTATGAAACCTAGCTTCCAAAACAGGTGGCCACCTTAATCGACCCCACAATCTAAACTTTCAACAAATCACTAGTTGGGCTTATAATATTTTTTTTTTCTATAGCCATAAAATTGTATGTATGTATGTACAAAAACAAATTGGCAATTGAAACAAACAGCAACAGCAATAATCCAATAACGAAAACAACATAAAAAATACTACTTGTAATCAAATATTGCATAATAATGGTAACATCACATTGTTGTATTCGCATTAAGAGTACAAATACATAGTAGTTTGCACACACACACACAATGATTCTTATTGTGGTCTCTAATGTGGTTATTGGTGTTCAGGTGTGGCATTTGTACAAATATCAAAAAATATAAAATAATATCATTTTATTTGTTCCTTCGTCCGCCCGTCCGTCTGACTGTGTTTTTTTAAACATTGTTTTCTAATAACAATATTTGTTACAAATTACAAATGACGACTACAAAAAAAGGCAACTTAAAAATTTAAACCTACCGCAAGGCATAACAAGGCGTTACCACCACAAAATTTAATTTAGTTTAGCGTTTTTTATTGTTTTAACAAATACTAATTCATTTGAATTTAATTTCATTATTGGTTGATTTTTACACATAATTTTTCTTTCTTTCTTAACTAATGACTCTAAATGGATTTCATGATAAAGGCTTGTTAATTGAGATACAGATTTTACGATTACTAATCTCTTCATAATTAAATAAAATTTTTACTCCTGAAGGAGTATATCCAACGTTTTTCTTATAAGGAAACTAATCCGATCAGTTTCCTCCAATCTAAATGAAATTTGGAAGAGTTTTTGAGTTTTTAGCGGCCCAATCTCGCATTTAGGAGTTATGAAGTAAGATCAAGAATTGCTTGGTTTTTGTATGGAAACTTGTCTGATGAAATTTTTATTTTCTTCGTGCACACCGCTATAGCACCCTAAAAACAAAAATGTTTGTACCCATATTGTCCCAGGGTTGCCACATATTTGAAATATAAGTAAAAAGCACGCAACGGCTTTTCAACACTCTAATTGTTCATTGTACGCAGATGACGTCAAATTATTTCTTCCCTTTAAAAATTGTTGTGACCAATCTTTATTATAAAAAGTTAATAATAGCTTTAGTACGTGGTCTAAATTAAACTTAATGTATTTTAATTGTTTCTTTAATATCAACTCTTATGTGGTACAAATAGCAATCGACATCTCCAAATTAGGCATATTTAAAATTAATTTAAAAAAAACACGTTTTTGCATTTTTATCAAATTCATGGGTCATTGTGGATTCCCGGCTAAAGTGGGTTAGTGATATCCGATAAAGTCAAAATTCCATATCTAAATCATTTTGACTATATTAAATGAACAAATGTAATAAAAAATAATTTTTTTTTATAAATTTCGAATTTTGGGAATTTTTAATAATAATACACTTTTTCCGTTTCTGAACGAAAACGAAAAAAGTAACCAAATGTAAACTCCGTAACTGTAAACTCCGTAACCACAAGTGTTTGCATCAGGTTTCATTCAAATAAATGTAGATAAATGTTTAAAATATTTTAAAATAACCATAAACAGAGGTGATTCAACTAATATTTATGCGTCAAAAGACGATACAACTAATAATTTTGCGTCAAGTCAAAAATAGTTATCAGTTTTTTACCCTAAGCTGCTGAAGCGAAAAACGATTGATTTTGCATTTCGTTGGTTTTTAATCGATATTTCGAGTCATTACTGACATTAGTTTGACAAATTAAATTTGTTTCACACAATTTAATAATTTTTTGATCGCGAAATGTTATGTTTTTAATATATTATTTTGTAACTGCGCAACCGCTGTTTTAAAAAAATTTTATATTTTTGAAAAGCATTTAAAACGACCAAAAATACAAAATTAAAAAAAAATAACAATTTTTTTCGCGGAATGAATTGTATTTTTATTCGCGAAACCGCCATTTTGATAAACACAAATTATATATCATTGGAAAGCAAGTTGAAACCCCAAATACGAAAAACTAATAAATTGAAGAAAATTCGTACTCAATTTTTTTTGTTATATCTTTTGCTTGCAGAAATGTAAAATCCGTTACAACAAAACTTATAATGACTAAACTTACTGATTCCATTAAGAAAAAACAGAAATATTAACACTTTTTGCTTCTCACAAATTTGGCCCAAAAATTTATCACATTTTTTGATTTCACCCATATGTATTTTCACAATAAATTCGGCACCGCATAATAGTTACGGCAATTTACCAGAAAAAACGTAAACATTTTTGTGTTCTATATTTTTGCGAATTTCCATTTTCAAGACGAATATTGACCATAAAATGTCTTCCAACAGTATCTTTTTACTTTTCCATAACAAAAATAATACCAAAAACCTCGTGCAATCAGTTATTTATGTTTTGTTCTATTTCAAAAATTGGGAGGACTTTTCAAAAATTTTTTGTTAAATTTTTCCCATTTTTTTTTTTTTGTTACTGGGGAAACTTATAAAACTATGTACACAAGAAAAAATTTATAACCGTTAAAAAACCCGTTATTTTAAGTTAAGTTTGCTCCATTACTTTTTGTGTAAAGTTCAGTAAAATGAGAGTAAGAACAAAATCTCCTATCTAAATAACAAAATTGTTCATAAATCCTGGAACGCACAAAATCACTTTTCTAACCCAAAACTTTATTTAAAAGAAAAAAAATGAAAATGCGTATAGTTTTAGTCTGAAAAATCTCAAAGATACAAATATTTTTTCCATAATTAAAATTTAAAATTTTTTTTCACAATTGTGTTATTTGTTTAACAAATAAGCTATATTTGTTAGAGCTTTTTTTTTTTGCTTATTTTCTTATTTTTGCTATTTTCTTTAAAAATTAAGCTTATTTTAGATTTTTTATGCGAAAATAGAGCATATTTTTGCTTTTTTTTCATAAAATCCGTAATTTTAAACATTATTTTAAGTCGACATAAATTTTTTTATATAAAATTTGTTTTTTTTTAATTTTTATTATAAATTAAAAAATCTCTTTTGTTAAAATAAACTTTTATATTTTTTTTTTATTATTCTTATATTTTTAAAATCAGAACTTGTATCTAATCTAAATTGTTCTATCTTTTCAAATAAAAAATATGCTCCGGCTTCTTTTTGGTTGGCCTGTAAATAACTAATAATTTGATTTCTATATCCGTTTGCGATTTAGAGTATATTGTTTTACCCATTTTCTGCAAAGCATGGATTCCGTGCGAATCTTCTGACAATACTTTGTAGAAGGATAGGTAGACGTCTTTAAATATATGCTGGTTAAAAATGGGTTAAACAATTTAAATACTGTGTCACAAAGTTTTGTTACTTGATTTTAACAGTGAAATTACATTTGAACACTTTTCGGACCAATTTTTAATTTATTTGCCTGGTTTGCTTGTTCGTTGTTAGTTTTGAAAGGTTTTATTACAATTTTATAGATTATCGGAAAGCTTGAATATTAAAACTGAATTACATCATTATTATTTTGATTTCCAATGGAGTGAGCCATTCCAATATTTCAATAATTTCAAGCCCGATGCTTCCAACGCGAAATGAAAGTAAAATTCCAAAGGATTTTGCAAAGTTAGATCGGTTTTTTATTTTATGGCCTCTTGAAATATCTTGGTGGTGCGAAAGTCCAAAAATGTGGCACATTTTTAGAGTTAGGAGCTCTTTCGCGTTCAGGAATAAGTTAAATTTCAACTGTTCCTTTCGGTTCTGTTATTTTGTTCGGAATTATCAAAACCATTGACATAATCAGTGTGTTCGTTTACTCGAATTTCTTACTACTTTTACTATAATTGGAAAGTTTTGTTTACTTTTTGTATTGAAATTTTCCAGCTGTAGTAAATATAGTAACTTGTAGTAAGTAAACGAACAAGCTTATAATCTTATACTGATAGCAAAAATGCGGAAAAATAGCAAACAAAAATCGGTGCTCGAAATTAGTTAAAAGGGGCCCTGCACAGAAAGCCTTTGGAATTAGTAAATCCTTTTTGCGAAATATAAGTAAGATAAGTACAGCAAAAATGCAACTGTTAAATATTAAATACGAGTATTTGAGTTAAATTTCGTTTAATTGAATTGCAAATTTACCTTCCTAATATTGGCTAAGAAATGTTGCTGAATATTAGTAGACAAAAAGCAGTAAAGAAATTGTTATATATCGTTAGCTGAAATGCAAAACCACGTAACTAACAAAAAATTAAAAATCGGTTTTTTGATCGATTATGATGCATATCAACGAGGTCCACGTCTTCTCCAATTTTTACTGTCATATAATAAAAATTAGACATATTATTAGCGAAAATCGAAAGCACGTAACTACATACTTGTTGCTTGAAAATTGTAACTAACACATATTTATTTCTATTGAATTTTATTTATTCATAGTAGGATTTGAATTTTTATATTTCACTAGCGGATAGTGCTACTACGCTCCCCTCCCCTCGTAGTCCTATTTTCTCATAATTATAGTGATTATAGTTTGAAATTTTTACTTTGTTAATTATAATAAATTTTTTTTTTTGGAGATCCCACAGTCAATATGATTCGTGTATTAGCGTATGATCCCTCTGGAGTAATTTATTTTAAATTAATTGCAACAGATGAGTTTAAGGAATTTCCACAAAGAATTGGAAACAAATTAAATGCGTTTGAAACTTTGAAGTTGCATTTACAAAGAATAAAAATTTCAAGCAAAAAATGGCAACATCTTCAGGACCTTAAACCATTTCTTCCACCCGATTGTCATTATTATTACAATGAAATTCCATTTGAGAAGTAAAGGTTTAATTTTTTCCTTTATTTGTATTGTAGTTATTGTTGTTAATTATCTTTTGCTTTTGTAAATCATTTTTTATTTTCATATTTAAAAAAAAAATAATAAATATATAAAGCGATATATTAAATAACAAGAGAACAACTTCTTTTATTCTACATTTTATGAATGCAAAACAAAATTTTCCTTGAAACTTAAAAAAAATTCATTGTAGTTACGTGTTTTTGTTTAAGAAAATACGAGTTCAAAAGCGCATAACTAACTTAACTCTTTGAAACATTAATAAATTATTACTTTTATTCCAGAAATGAATTAATCAGTCTATATTTAGAAAATCTGCGATATTTGATTACCAAAACTCCATTTATTTTTCAATATATAACATTTTTTGTTTCTCCTGTAAAATAGTAAAAATGTTAGTTACGTGGTTTTTCATTTCAGCTATCGATATTCAAAAGTTAATTTATGTTTAAATTTAATTGAGTTGAATACAAATAACGGTCTCTCCTGTTACAATAAACAGAAATATTTGCTAGAAAATAGTAGACTGCTTTCTGCAGTGTACATATATTTTCATACGCATTACGAAAATCAAAAAACAAAAATTTAAAATTGTTTGAAATGGTTTAATCGAATAACATCCAGGAAATTTTGTAAATTTAAGAGACTTTTTCTTGCTATTTTTATCTTCCTAATGTTTCACAAACAGATTCTGCTGGATTCAGCTGTTTTTTAGGAACATTTTTTAAAGACTTTTATATAAGTGTATGAACAACTGAAAAAATTTCTCAAATGAACGAGTGAACTACAAGAACACACTAGTTCAAAAATAAAATATATTGAAATGAACTGTGAACTATAATGCCATATTCTAGTCATTTTTATTCCGATTGTTTGTTTGTACAAAATGTTTTATTTTGTGTGGAAATTTCCGGGTGTCCTCTCATTTTTACTCAATTTCTAAATCGATTTCGACATTTTTTTTACGATAGACTAACACTCAGCGGATGTTGCTAACCAGCGAAATTGTCGGATGTAAAGAACCGGTTGTAGAATTATCAACCTATAGTAATTGCTTGCGCCTGCAAGCAGGGAACTGCTAATTTTTATGGAAAACCAAAGGTTAATTTATCAATTTTACGTCTAAATTATAATAAATATGATGAAAATTATTAGTAGTAACAATAAAAATAGCCACTTAATAATTAAGTCACATTTTATAAACTTTTTCTCAGTAAATGCGAGGATTGCATTCTATTTATTTTCTAACCTCTTTGAATATGCCTAGCATACATACATAACTATGCAAGATTAAAAAAAAAACCATAAACAAAAACAGTTTATATGGGCATCAAATAGCTTAAAATTTTTTTTAGAAAACAGTTTTCGCATTTGGATTTCGGGTCTATTTTATTTATGAAAACTTAAGAAACTTGGCCATATGCTATTAGTTTTAAACAAAAAATAAATATTTTTATTACATTTTTTAAAAAATTTTGTTGCTTTCGATGTATTTTGTTACGTTTCAAAATTTGTCAAATTTGTCGAGCCCCCAAGCCCCCCCCCCCCCCCCCCCTAGCTACGTGCCTGAATGCAAATATAACACGCTAAAGTTTAATAAGTACCGTATGAGCAATATAAATGTTATAAAAATATTACTCATACGTCTAGTGACCAGTTGAAAAGCTATGTATGCTAAGAAGAAGTACAAAGCTGATATATCAAAGAAAAGGTCCGCATCAGATTTTATTCACTAACGTTAAACAACATCATAAAACACCTGTGGTTGCAATTAATATTTTCTAGTAAGCTTTGGTGCACTGTATCCAAATATGTCAAAAGCATTTTTTAATTGGACCGCTTTTTGAGAAACAACGGATTTAAATTTTTGGTGCATATTCCCATTTCTACAACTTTTGACTACATTGTTCTGATATATACTTTAGAATTAAGTTTATTTAAAGATAATAAACATATGTTAAATAAAATAAAACTTTAATTTGAGCATAACCATTATGGTGAGTGTTTAGTTTAAGGCTTATTTTCATATTCACTTATCAAATTTGCAATTTGCTACTTACATGTAAGCTAGACACATCAGCAAACAAAATTCAAAATCTCATTCAATAGATCCGGAAATACCATGGCATGCATTCGATTAATCATTTATGTTTTTTTTATTATTTTTAGATTTTCTATTAATTTTCGAATGAAGTGAATCTCCATTGTTTTCAATATTATTTTGAGTGTACTCAAGCTAAAGTTTTTGTGGATACCCGACTAAAAGTTTTCATATAATCTTATATGATTTGATACAATTCCCAGCAAAAAAAGAGATGCCGAAGCAGTAGAAAAAGCACTACAATTGATGATCTATATGTACTTCTTTTTTAACATAAACACTAATGATTTTAACATTGAGTTGTCATGGGAGAGGAATACTCCCACTTCAACATTTTTTCAGTACTTTTTGAAGGAGTGCAAAGGAAGCTCTTTTTCACCAACTAAAAGTTAAAAAAAAAATCTTTTCAAAAAAAATTATATTTTTTTTTTATTTTACAAAAGGTTTTTTTATTACCGCCACCGGGTATCGAGCTTGCAACCTCACGATTGCTAATCTAGCGCTCTACCGCTGAGCTATTCTTTGATATGAAAGTTGACTGCAATAAAAACAACAGTTTGTTAATGCGCGATATTGTTCCTTATTCTCTTCTGTATTATTCTGTAAATTTCCTAGTGGGACGTTTTTGGCCAAAAGTATAAAAATTATCGCCATATGGATCACGTTATACAAAATAATTATTTTTATCCAGTTGAGATTTTTTTTATATAAATTTAATGGCTTTACAATCTCGTAGTCATACTTAATATTAAGTTCCATTGGTCTTTTCTGACCCCAGGCCACTAAGGGTTAATTTTTTTTAAAGAAATGAAAAGATAATTATAATCTAACCAAATTTGAGTGCTGTTTTTCCGAAAACCGTGTAAAAGTTGATGAAAACATTGAAATTTTTAAAATTTTTGACAAAATGAGCAATTTTTGTAAAATGTCCTGAAAAGCAGTCGCTCCAAACACAAACTCGAATTATCATTTTTCCAATTTATTTTTTTTTTCTTTAATATCAACTATTATGTGGTACAAATAGCAATCGACATCTCCAAATTAGGCATCTTAAAAATTCTTTAAAATCATAAAAAAAAACACGTTTTTGCATTTTTATCAAATTCGTGGGTCATTTTGGATTCCAGGCTAAAGTGGGTTAGTGATATCCGAAGAAGTCAAAATTTCATGTATGAATCACTCAGACTATATTAAATGAATAAATGGAATAAAAAATAATATTTTTCGAAATATCGAATTTTGGGCATTTTTAATAGTAGTACCCTTTTTTCCAAAAGGTGCCATTTTCGTCCAACTTTCGGCACGGGTTAACGTTTTCCAAAAACAAAAAAAATCGATTTCTTCCATTTGGGACCATTTCCAATAAAACTGGGGGGTGTAATGACAAATCTATATATCTGGCGATATATATACTCATATGCGATTTGTTTTCCAGCCATATATTCAGAGCTGTCGATATGATTTATATATTATGGCGTATAAGCATTTATGAAAAATCTTATATAAAAATATATAACAAAATTGATCGAAAATTGCATTCATTTTATATATAACACAGTACAACACTAAAAATGCATCGGGCATGCGACATATCAATTCTGATAGATTTTAGGATGAGTATCACGAATCTGAAAACCAACTTTTAAAATTAGCTCTAGTTTTTGAAATATTCGCAAATTTAACTTTTAGCAAAAAGTCAGTTTTTTCGTTAAAATTTCTTATTTATTCATATACCTCACTAAACTACGGATAATTTTTAATATGGTTCAAAAGTATAGACTTTGGGCTTTTAGAACCATACCAACTTATTTTTGTTAGATAAAGGATCTAGGATATAATTGCAATTCAATTGAAAACTTGACTTACTTTCCTATTTTGCAAATCAAGTAAAATCCCTTTATCGGATTTGCAAAGTCTTAACACATGACGTAAATTCATATTCCACTAAATTCTTTTTGTCAAAAAAATCACAACTTTTGCATCAACATTATCCGAAATTCAATCCGAAACAAAAATTTTATTGCCAATTTATAAAATTGGTTATTAATTTATTTTCAACCAATCAAAATGTTTGAAAATATAAATATTTTTGTAGGGTTTTCATACACAAAATGAACAAAACCGTATGTTTAACAATAAAACGGACTAAATTTAAAATGCTCTTTTGTAGTACTTTTTTGAAAATGCATATTTTAAAATCATTATTTTTTAGGAATTTGCACTTAAATTATCTAAAACTTTGTTGAAATTGATTAGAAAATATGTGTATTACATATTTCAATGGTCTTAACTGAGATTTTTAATTTCAGATTCGTCACAGACTCCTTTTTTTTTAGGTATTAAAAAAATCAATATTTTTCAGCTTTAGCCAATTTTTACTTAAAATTAAAATATAAATTGGGAAATTTTTTTAATAAATTAAGTAACATGAGATGTTTAGTAATAGTATAAATTAAAAAATTGGATATTCCTTTCATCGCAGATTAATTATTAACGAAATCGTGAAAAAAGAGAAATTTTAAATTTATATTTATATTTGGGGAATACAATCGCAGGTGTCAAAACGTGCGATATATAAAATTAAAGGGCATATTTCATCCTATTAAAATTTTGTAAAGAGTGGCGTTCATAGTTTTAAATTGCATTTTTTTGAAAAAAGTTTATTACAAAATTGAAATTTTCTGCAAATACGGTTTTGTAAATATTCCTTAAACTATAGCTAACTTTAAAATTCTAAGGCGATATTCGTGATCTACGTCCCAATGTCTATTAGAAATGATGTGTCGCAATCCCGATGCATCAAATTTTTCTTATTTTGTTGTACTGTGTAATTATTTGGTCATCTTATTACACAAAAGTTTATTTGTACTATAAAAATAAAAAAATAAAAACCTAGAAATTGTGGACCTGGTTTTGAATTTTGTACTTTGACATAGAAATAAATATTTATAATTGAATTTAATATCTATTTTTTAAATATTTTGCAAAATACACAATTATAAATTTATTAAAATAAAAACAATTTTAAAGAAATAAATGAGTGAAAGAGATTATTTTTTTTTTTGTGAAATTAAAGGTCGAAAAAACTATTTTTATTTTTAAATTTAAAAATAAAAATTGGACAAACATATGTTGCAATAAATAAGATTTCATTTGTTTTTAGGTGAAAAAAATTAATTTTGAAAGATAAATTTTTTATTTTATAAAAAAGACGCACATATTTTTATAAGAAAGACCAAAATTCTGAAATACAAAAAGTTGCTACGACAAATTTTGAGATGGTGAGTTAAATTGAAAATTTATTTTGTCAGTTATTTCAAAGTTTATTAGCATACATTTTTCAAAACAACTTTTTCTCGTTTTGAGTTTTGGTCTTTATTGACATAAATAAAAATAAACCACATTTCAGAAGAAATGTGCATCAAACTCTCATTTCAGACATCTTTGCATCAAAAAATTTTTTCTGTATTGCATCAAAATACAATAGATCGACCAATTCCCACTTTGTTAGCCAAACTGTTCTGTCGCGCATTAGTATTTAATATGAATAAATTATTTAAAAATTTTCATCAAACTATAAGTATGTATACTAGACCGTACCTCAAAAAAAAAGTTTGCCGTACACCCTCCAATATGAAGTATTTTTGGAAGGCGATTTCAAAAAAAATTTTTTTTTTGCCGAACGTAGGGGTCGCCTTTTTTAATTTTTTGTTATAGTGGATTTTAAAGTGTTATATATCGATTTTTTTCCTCGAGGAGACCAGTGTTTTGCTATATAGTAAAAATCCAATTAAAAAAATTTAAAAAGGCAACCGCTACCTTCGGCAACCAATATATAAAAAACATTTCTACTGGGTTTAGCGAAAAACTTCCTTAGCAAAAGTTTAATGATTTTTTGCGAGCTTTAATTTTCAAACATTAGGGTGTACATTAGGGTGGTAGCAACTGAGATCTGGTGGATAACTATTATAACGGGATACTTGAGGTCAAAATGCCCTTAGAGCAAAATACTGGTCTCCTCGAGAGAAAAACATCGATGTATCATACTTTAAGATCCGACTGTAAATGCCAAAGATATAACGAAAAATGTAAAATGGCGACCCCTACGTTCGGCAAAAAAATTTTTTTGAAACCTCCTTGCAAAAATACTTCATATTGGAGGGTGTACGGTGCACTTTTTTTTTGTACGCTCTAATGGTACGCTCTAATGTGTACATATAATTTGATCCAGTTAAATAGACCCATTTTTCAGATCAAATTGTATCAGGTTAGATAACATGCTTATCTCGTTTGATATAATTCCAATACTCGGATCAAATTATGAACATATACATATGTGGGGGGTTTATATATGGTTATATATGATTACACTAACATCTTCTTTAGTTGGGCAAACAGTTATTAAAGGGCTACAAACTGCCAAAAAAAGGTACACTCATAGAAATAAATCTGTAAAAATAACAAAAAAGTTAATAAAAAATGTTTAAAAATTATCTTGTACAAAAAACTGCTTAAATTAGCAGATTTTTTTACTATATACTAGTAAAATAAGAACAGCAAAATTAAACTGTTAAGTAGGGCATACACCTTCAATATTATTGACCAATTTTTCAAAAATCAACCAATCAGAACATTTTATTTTTAAATAGTTTGTTGTGATTGGTTGATTTTAAAAGCATTGACCAATAATATTGAACGTGTATGTTTGCCTTTAAATCTACAGAATTTTTGTTGTTTTATCATGGATGGAACATGGGTCCACCACTTCACGCCGGAGACAAAGGAACAATCAAAACAGTGGACTGAAATGGGAGAGACGTATTCAAAGAAGGCGAAGACAGTTCCACCCGCAGACAAGGTTATGTCGCCTGTTTTTTGGGATGCGCGTGAGATAATTTTTAATGATTATCTTTAAAAAGTAAAAACAATTAACGGCAAGTATTATGCGAACTTATTGCAGAATTTAGGTGATGAGATTAAGGAAAAAGGTCACAATTAGCGAAAAAGAAATTCTTCTTTCATCAAAATAAATGAAGTGAATTTCGAACTACTTCATCATGTACCTTATTTGCCAGATTCAACTCCTTCGGTTTGGTTTCTCTATCCAAACTTGAAAAAATGGTTCGGTGGGTAAAAGAGTTGCCAAAAATGAAGAGGTGGGGTCTGCCACTGATGGCTATTTTGAGGAGCTAGACAGTTCTTACTATAAACAGGGCTTCGAATCTACTGGAAATCGCTGAGAAAAGTGTATCGAGCTAAAAGGAGATTATGTTGAGAAACAGATAACATTTTTTTAAAAATTTTTGTGTTTTCTTTGTTAGGTCTGAGAGCTCTGCGATCGCTCTCGTTATTTCATCTAATATTGTAAAATTATATGTGGATATATATTTTTCAAAATATTATTATTCAAAATATTATTTAATAATGTATGTCTATGTAAAAATGTTTTACTTTTGATCTCAACATTCTTAGGGCAGTGTCACACGTTCAATATAAATTGTGATATTTGGATCGCGATCCATTTTAATGGATTGATGGATCGCGCGTGTATGCTACATGTTCAATATTTATCGCGTCAGTATTTACATTATTTTTGTGCTGTGCCGGTCGTTTATTAAAAAATGTCGCGAGAAAACAAAAAAAAGAAAACCTGTTTAGTTATTTTGCTTTCTTTTTTATTGAAGAAATGTGTTATAAATGTTTTATCTTTTTTGTTTGCACTGCGTATTTTATTTCATTTGTTTTATTTTCTTTATTCTTTATTCTTTCACTTTTTACTATTGTATCGCGAATTGATATCATGAACTATGCTACACGTTCAATATTTATCGCATGATCCGCGATCCGTGATCTGGATTTCAGAATATTGGGATATTCTGCGATATGGATCGCGATCCATCAATACTGCATGCTACACTTTCAATAAATATCGCGATACTGGATCGCGGTCAATATATATTGAACGTGTGACACTGTTAGGGTTTGGGGTTCGGGAATTACCGGGCGGGAATTCCCGGGAAAAGTTTGCCGGGAATTCCCGGGAAAATAATATATTTTTCCCGGGAAAACGGAAAATTTTAAAAATATTAAATTTTTTAATTTGTTTTTGTCTGGAATAGGATTTTTTTATTTTAGTCATAAAAAACATTTTAAACATCAAAACAAAAATGTCATTGTTAAAATCTTTTAAAAGGGAATCAATTTATTTGACACACACAAACAAATTTTTGCCAAGTAATTTCAACTAATAAAGATTTTTCGCATAACTTATTCAAAATTTAAATAGTAAAACCTAAAAACTTGGTAAAATGTTTAAAAGAAATGTGAAAAAAAAGTTTTGTTTCTTACAAATAATCGCCCTTACTACATTGACTTGGTTTATTTTTGGAGCATTCTGATTAGTTAATTTATTTTCAACCAATCAAAATGTTTGAAAATATAAATATTTTTGTAGGGTTTTCATAAAGAAAATTAATAAAACCGTATGATTAAAAATAAAGTCGACTTCAAATTTAAAATACTTCTTTTTATTAAGGGCCAATAATTTTACAAGTAACGTTTTCATTAATAAATGTGATATTTTCAAGTAAGTTTACTTTATTTTAATACATCTGCTTTCAAACTAATATATTTGTTTGTATTAAAGAATAAAATGTCAGGAGTATGGAAATACTTCACAAAAAAGAACAATGCAGCGCAGTGCAATATTTGCCCTAAAAGACTAATTGTATCTAAATTTGGTTATCCGACATCTGAATTTGGTTCAAAAAAAAAAAAAAAAAATTATGGCCATGCAACTTCTCTTGAAGAAAACAACAACAAGAATAACGTTCCAGCCAAAATTTGCAAAGTATCGAAGAAAAAAGTGTAAGCTGAATAGGTATTGAACGTTTTATGGGAGGGCAAACATTTCCTGAAATGGTATCCAAATTAGCCGCAGTCGACGGAATGTCAATCCGCACCATAACTAGATCTTCGTTTATTCGAGAAAGTTTTTATGATAAAAACCTGGCATTGCCAAAAAATGAAACCGATGTAAAGAACATTATATTAAATTACTACAATCATATCTTTTATCATGATAAAAGAAATATCGAGCAATATTTCCAACAATAGGAGATTTACTATAATCTTAGCTGAATGGACAAGAATATCACAAAAGAGATATTTGAACATATGTTTAAACGGAAATAATTAATTTTATATATCAGGAAGATGTAATGCTGATAAAATAAGAAGAATTGTAGAAATAAGAGTTTTATTTGTCTTTGGAAAATAACATTGTGGCGACCATATCTAATGGGCCAAATGCGATGAAACGTTTGTTTCCGACAGTCCAGTAGTGGGTGCTTTCTGCTGGAATCATGCAATTCATTTGGCAGTGCTTAGAGTAATTTATGTGAAATAAAATGTTCAACATTCTGATATTTTTACTTTGAATTTTCACTACACAGACTGAATTTGTACTGAAATAGTGTTTTTTTTAACAAAAATTACTTACTATATAGGTGGTTTTCATTAACAATTTTGTTCAAAAATATGAATCCCGGGAATCAAATTTTTTCATTCCCGTTTCCCGGGAAATAAAAAAGTCCGGGAAATCCCAAACCCTAGACACTGCCCTTAAAATACAATACTAAACATTTTATTTAAATTGGCTTACAAAAATTGCTTATTTTAGTTTTAATCATTTATAATTATCTCTGCTATTGCCATATCGCTGTCATTTTTAAAATTTCCCATACTTTAATTTCTTTCAAGTATAGGAAACTGACTACAAACGCACCAACACACAAACAAATAAGAAGAAAGGCATAACAATAGCGATATATTAAAATATAACATACAATTTTAGTGTTTCCTTCCGGTGGTTTCCTTTGAATGTCCTTCCTGGAGAAAGGATAGAGACACTGTAGGAAATAAGAAAAAATATATACATGCTGCAAATTACTTTTATGTGGTAAATGTAAAAATAACGATAAAATAAAACAAAAGTCCACAATATCGGCAAAGGAATACCACAAATTATGCTCAACAATACAGACAACAGCAACTCTTACTTCTTCTTTATTGAACTCACTACTATTTACTGACAAATCCCGATGACGATGTGCTCATACACTTGCAGAAATACTTTGTGTATTCACTCGTATTGTTGTTGCTATTGTCAGTGTGTGTAGTGTTTTTCTTTTTTTAACTAATTCAGGATCAATAGACACCTATGGCGTTAGTCACAACAACAACAGCAGCAGTATTCATATCTAACTACAACATAACAATACCAGCAACAACCAGTAGATGTATAAATAACAACAACAAATATATATATATATATATATATATGCAACATACAAACATGTTAAAAACAACACAATAAAATACACAGCAACATTTGTTATTGTTCACATATATTTTTACATATGCATGTGTGTACTTGTTAGTGTGTGTGTTTTTCTGTTTTTGGAAGAGTGAATTACAAAAACGGATGTGGCCCCCGAGGGTTACAAACGTTTGTTGCATACAACAAGGCGCATAGATGCAACTTGTAAAATGTAATACTGTGTGAGCATACCAAAGGCACTAGCAACGCAGACTAGATTTTGAGAATGACTATATTTCACACACAACACTTGTAATCAGGGTAATGAAGTTCATGCATTAAAAATCGAGTTTCATGTACATTAAATTTGTATTCAAAATCGGAAAATATGCATATAAGATTTTAAAAATATGCACTATATCCCAGTGTAGAAACGGTAATGACATATCATTATTTTTTGGACTACCAGTAATGACCCCAGCTTATTTTCTGTATTATTTTAAAATATATAATAATGAGTTACTAATAAATAATTACTTTTTTCATTATTTCAATATAAATAATAATGTATTACCAATAATGACTTATTTTTATCATTATTTCAAAACAAATAATATAGAAGATTTTTTTTGTAAATTTTTTCGAAATCTATTTTTAGACTCAATATTTTTTCAACAATGGTAATAATATATGTAACCACATATTTTTTGATTCTTTGTATGTTGGCGAGTAAGCTAACTTCTGCGCAGCAAGTCAATTATGTTTTTATCTATCAAATATTACATGTCGAGATAGCTCAGATGGTACAGCTATAGACTGGCAGTCTGGAGTCCCAGGTTCGATTCCAGCACAAGAAAATTTTATTAAATAAAATTTTTACATTAAACAAATATTTTTTTTTACAAAACTTATTTTTTTTGAAAATCTATTTTTAGAATCATTATTTTAGTCAATACTGGTAAGCACATAGGTAACGACATATTTTTTGATTTTTCGTATGCTGGTGTGATCTACTCTTGAGCTTAAGGTTTGTTTTTTATTTATAAAAAGTTTTTTGTTTTCGATATTTCGCTACTCCAATCTTCAGGAAATAACAATTAAATGAACAAATTATAAATAATTTGAAAGTTTTTTTTAAAACTTTCAAATTGTTTATAATTTTTTTTTAAAACTTTCAAATTGTTTATAATTTTGTCATTTAATTGTTATTTCCTGAAGATGCTACACATTGGAGTAGCGAAATATCGAAAAAAAACTTTTTATAAATAAAAAACAAATTTTAAGCTCAAGAAAATTGTAGATTGAAAAAGAAGGTTAAATAAACGAAAAGAATTATTTTTTTATACAAAAATTATATTTTAATTTCTCATTTCAAGTAGATATCAACTCTACTGCAAATAATGCAATACATTCTATTTTTTTATGCAATTCCCTTAATTTTTTGCGAGTTCCAAGGCACATGCTAATTGCAAGATTTGGAACACTTTTTGCTCTTCTAAAGAAATCATAATTTCTTAAAGTGCACAAAAGTTATTAACGTTTTTATTATTTAAAATCTGTATTAATACAAACACTAATATTTCTGCATTTAAATATTTTTCACATCTATCTTAATCGTCGAGATATTGACACTGAATTTTCAAAAGTACCAAGGTACACGACATTCCCCTACCTTCAACGAAATAAGTTGTTTTGTCAAATAAAAAAAAAAAAAACTTAAAAAACAATTGAAAACGGAAACAAATTTGTAACATTTTGATTTAAGTTAATTTGGAAAAGGGGCTTTAAAATGTTAAAGAAATAATTTGTTTCGTCAAAATGATTTAAAAATTTGCTTATGCTTGCAACATTAATTGCACAAATGCTGAAAGGAACTGTTAAAATTTATTACAGTCTTTTCAAAATGGTACACGGAAAATATCCCTATAATGAAAACCCCCAATACTGTAATTGAAATTATTCTAAATTGTCATGTAGAAAATATGATGAACACACAGAAATATGCAATTTTGAAAGTTACATTGTCGACAAAAATCTTGGAACATGTCCTGAAGTCTACTTAAATTGTTTTGCCAAATGTATCTAGATATGATTGTATACAAAATACGACAGTTGCCACAACCGAATTCAGTTGGCACAACCAAATTAGAGGGTTGCGGTAATAGTATGTACGATTTTGAAGAAACCATATCAAACCGATTGAAAAAATTCACAACCCTACAAAAAAAATTATATGACTTTTGATATTATATATAATTATATCCGAAAAATGAGAACATCTAATTCTATCAAATTAGATCGTCCCGAGTAAAAAAATTGATCTCGCGCAATATCTAATTATATCCAATTTGATATTGTTTAAGATCTACTGTAATATCTAGCTGATCCAATTAGATCTCAAAATTGGGTGTATCCAATCATATCGTATTAGATCCCATTGTATATATGGGGATAAACTAAGATCAAGTTATATCTCAAAATTGGGAGGTCCAGTGATATCTTTGGGGATAAACCTAGATCTATTCTGATCCGAAAATTGGCGGATCCAGCTATATATTTGCGGATATTTTTAGATCTAATTTGATCCGAAAAATGGCGGATCCAATTAGATCCAGCTATATATTTGGGGATAAACTTAGATCTAATTTGATCTCAATTTTGGCAGATCAAATTAGATCCGGCAATATATTTGTGGATAAACGTATATCTAATTTGATCCGAAAAGGTGGCAGATCGAATTAGATGTAGCTATATATTTGGGATAAACTTAGATCTAATTTGATCCAAAAAATGGCACATCGAATTAGATCCAGCAATATATTTGTGGATAAACTTAGATATAAATTGAATAGAAAATTGGCAGATCAAATTAGATCCAGCAATATATTTTGGGATTTAGTAAGACCTAATTTGATCCGAAAAATGGCAGATCGAATTAGATCCAGCTATATATTTGTGGATAAACTCAGATCTAATTTGATCCGAGAAAGTGGCAGATCGAATTAGATCCAGCAATATATTTAGGGATAAACATAGATCTAATTTGATCTCAATTTTGGCAGATCTAATTAGATCTAGCAATATATTTGTGGATAAACTTAGATCTAATTTGATCCGAAAAAGTGGCAATATATTTGTGGATAAACTTATATCTAATTTGATCCGAAAAATGGAAGATCGAATTAGATCCAGCAATATATTTGGGGATTAAGTAAGATCTAAATTTATCCAAAAAATTACAGATAAAACTAGATCCAGTAATATACTTCGGGATTGCGTAAGATCTTAACTTTTCCGATAAATTGCAGATCGAATTAAATCCAGTGATATATTTGGGGATTTGGTAGGATCTTAATTTATCCCATAAATTGCAGACCGAATTAGAAACAGCAATATATTTGGAGATTGACATCTAAAACTATCCAGAAAAATGACAGCTAAAATTAGATCCCGCATTATATTTGGGTACTACGTAAGATCTCCATTTATTTGGGATTAAATAAGATCCCAGACAGATATTGACAATAGTTCAAAAAATAATACACTGAAAGAGCACTGATTTTATAAAAATTACAATATTTTGTTAAAATAAAGTTTAAACTCAGAAGGTCTCGAGTTCGATACCTTTCGAAATTTTTTCAATAATTTTTATTCTTTGTAATTTACTTGTAAAAATTGTATCATCTTTCTTTGATTTGAAAATAATTTAAACAGAAAGTGATATTAATTTATGATCTTAAGTCAAACCAAAATAACATTCATTTACTTAAAAATAACAGATCAACTAAAAATATTTCCCCCTTTCAAAAGAATTTCTTTTTATAAAATTATAATTTTATTTTCTATAAATGTTTTTATAAAATTATATTTTTTTTATTAAATTGAATTTTTTTTTAAAAATAATTTTATTTACATATTTTTAACGCTCTACACTATTTCCAATTGTATCAATTGTTTTTAAGATTTATCAATTGTATTTCAGAAATAATCAATTGAATTTCAGTTTTATCAATTGTATTTCAGAACTTATCAATTATTTTTCAGATTTATGAATTGTATTTCAGAACTAGTCAATTGAATTTCAGTTTTATCAATTCTATTTAAGAAATTATTAATTGTATTTCTGAAATTCACAACTATATTTCAGAAATTATCAAACTGTATTTCAGAAATTATCAATTGTATTTCAGAAATTATGAAATGTAATTTAGAAATTTTTCTCTATTAACTATGATAAACCATCAACAAGTTCTGAAATAGATTTGATTATTTCTGAAATACAATTAATAAATTTCTGAAATACATTCCATAATTTCTAAAATACATTTAAAATTTTTGAAATACAATTAATAGCTTCTGAAATACAGTTAATATTGTAGTTGCTGATGAGTTACCATATATGATGGCACCATATATGACAATATATTGTTTAAATAACACCAATATGGAGCTTTATATGGTAATATATAACTTAGATTCATCCATATACCATTTGATCCGAAAAATGGCCCTATAAAATTGTATCAGTTATTATTTGTATCAGTTGTTATCTAATTACATCAGTTTAGATCTGACCTGATTAAATTATATGTTAATCAGATGCACGGTTCCAGCAATTAATATAAGGGGAAAAATCATACACCACAGTAGAAAAATACATTGAGTTGGCCACTGAGGCGTATGATTTTTCCCCTTATATTAATTGCTGGAACCGCGCATGATCAGATGAAATTGTATCAGATTTTTGACCTGATACAATTTTATTGGTTTATATTAAATGGTATCAGTTTGGGTCCAAATAGATATATTTGTATACACAATTATATAGTTATATCCCAATTTTGACCTGATATCAGTTTAAAACTTTGATACAATTGTATAAGGTAAATGTCGGATACAATTATATTTTATTTATATAAAATTGAATCAATTACGATCAAATCGATAAAATTGTATCAGCCCTACTAAAAAAAATTATATGAGTTTTGATATTATATATAATTACATCCGAAAAATGAGAACATATAATTGTATCAAATTAGATCGTATTATGGTCATATTAGATCTAATTTGACACAATTAGATCTAATATGATGGAATAAGATATGGTTTGATACAATTTTATCCGGATTTTGTCCTCATCCAAATGTATCAAATATAATATAATCATATCCAACTAGATGTAATGGTATATAATTCGATACAATTATACATAATTATATGAGGTATATGTAAATATATACAGGTCTATATATAATTGGATATTGTAAAATACTGCGCTATATATTGTGCAATATATAACAAGATATAGTTATATATTTAGGATATAATCTCGTAAAATTGAATATAAGTATATCTTGTTATATATGTTCCAATACATAATTATACAAAATTGTATATGATAATATATGACTATATCAAAATTTTTTTACTTGGGAGGTCAAAAATCTGATACAATTTCATCTGATTAACACATATTTTAATCAGGTCAGATCTAAACTGATACATTTAGATAAAAATTGATAAACAATTGATAAAAATATATCGGGCCATTCTTCGGATGAAACTGTATATTTATACAGATATAACTTAATCACATATATGACTATATGTAACTATTTTTCCTCGGGTTGTTTAAATGATACGATATATCAAAGTATATGGTACTACATATAGTAGCATATATTATCATATCTGGAACTGTATTGAAAATGTTATTCATGCGGTCCCATATATGAGCATATATTGTTTAAATGGCACCATATATAATAATATATGGTTTAAATGGCACCATATATGGTAATATATTGCTTAAATAACACCATACATAAATATATATGGCACTATAAATATTTTCTTATATTATCATATCTGGAACTGTATTAAAAATATTGTTCATGAGGTACCATATATGGGCATATATTGTTGAAATTGCACCATATATGATAATATATGGTTTAAATGGTACCATATATGATAATAAATGGTTTGAATGGCACCATATATAATAATATATGTTTTGAATGGCACCATATATGATAATATATAGCTTAAATAACACCATATATAAATATATATCGCACTATATATAGTACCATATATTATCATATCTGGAACTGAATTAAAGATTTTGTTTATGAGGTACCATATATGACCATATATTGTTTAAATGGCACCATATATGATAATATCTAGTTTAACTGTCACCATATATAATTATATATTGTTTAAATGATACCATATATAATTATATATTGCTAAAATGCCACCATATATATTAAGATATAGTTCTATATATAACTATATATGCAATAAGATCAACCATGTTATGTAATATATAATTATATATGCCATATCTAATATTATGAAGGCTGATATCTAATTATATGAAATTATATATGGCATAATATAAGGAAAATTTTTCGGAAAAAACGTCATATATAATTATATATGGACATACATAACCACATGTCTAATTATATATTGTAATATATGCCACATATGATTATATATAATTTTTTTTACTCGGGGTGTTATGATTATATTAGATATAATTTGATACAAGTAGATCTCATTTAATGGAATAAGATATGGTTTGTAATCATATCCAACTAGATATAATGGTATATAATTCGATACAAATACACATAATTATATGAGGTACATATAGCTACATATAGGTCCAAATATAATTGGATATTGTAATTTGTTGCACTATATATTGTGCAATATAAAACAAGATACAGTTATATATTTAGGATATAATTTCATAAAATTTTATATAATTATATCTTGATATATATGTTCCAATATATAATTATACAAAATTTTATATGATAATATATGACTATATCAAAAATTTTTTACTTGGGAACAGAATTTTTATTAGAGTGTATTGAGCAAGCCAATAGGCTACTTGATTTACGTTCAACCCTGTAAACAATTTTACTGGAATTCAAGTTGAAATCAAGTTCTATTCCAGCCCTGTTTTCCAGTTTTAGGGCCTGACTACAAACAAATTTTAATACATTTCCCTTCAATAGAACACTCCAGCAAAAGGAAAACAAAAATTCGAGTTTGAAATATTTTTCTTAAATATACAAATCCTAGAATTTGAAATCAACCTTACTTCAAACAAAATTGAAAGCACTTGAATTTTTAAAACCTATGTTATTATTGGGAACCCTTGAAACAAAGAAATACTACACGGCAATATTCTTAGATATTTCTTAAGCACTCGATGATATATAATCAGATTCCAAATTATATCGCTAATATTGCACTATATATGGAATCATATATAATTGTATTTCATATCATTTAATATAATGTATATAATCCTTTATAATAATATTTTACATCACACAAACAAAAAAATTTTTAAGAAAGCATATATACAATATTATATCTCAAAATATAACCGTTTTATATGCCACAATATATGATTATATTTATATATGACAAAATATCCATCATATCGTATTACGTACAGTATATATGCTCAATATTTAATTTTATGAAAGACAATATATAAAAATTATTGTATTGTTATGTAAGGTACCAATTACGAAGCGTGAAATCATATACATATGGCTACCCAAGAAAATTCTTTAGAACCGGTTACCTCTGAATTTATTCCAGAACAGGTGCTTTTACTAGAACTGATTCCGAAAGTCAAAATATAAGGTTTCACTGTCCCACAACCAGTTCTATGATAAGTTCTAGAACCGGTTCTAAAGCAACCTGTTCTAGTTTGGAAGAAAGGAACCTATTGCTTTTAGGCAAAAAGAACCGATTGTAGAACATAAATTAGAACCTATGCTAATGCAGTATAAGATGTTTTGCAGCCAGTTGTTTGGGTTTTACCTTTTTATGACATAGTAGTTCTCAAGTAGTTGGACAACGCTTCAGTCGTAAAGAAGTTATTAACGTTTTAACAATAAACCCTTCAATTTATTTCAAATTTACAAATCCGCCTAATAAGAAAATTGCGGAACCAAAGTTATTTTTTATTTGACGATTAAAGGCTCGTCATCTCTGCTATAAATACATAGATAGCAAACACTAGTATATTCAAACATGTTTTATTGTTGCCATACATAGAATTAAACGTCAGGAACGGAACTCATTGTCTTATGTTTTGAATTTATGGTATTTTACTTGCCGTCCGGGACACATTGTTTTATACAACACACATTCATCTATACTTTACACATATGTATATATTGTTATATACTCGTATATATTTATTTATGGACGTATCCATGTGGATATTTCAAACTAACAAACTCTATATAATACATTAAGGCGGAACATATATTTTAGCTGTATGAACAATTTTCGTTGCTGCTTAACTTATAACTCTCCCTAATGTAAATCATACTATGCCGCAGTGAAAATATACTTAAGGGCGGATTATGGGACCGTAAACGTAAATGTGATGTTACTGTACCGTGCCGTAGCTAAAAAGTACACTTATAGATTACCGAAAACGATATTACTATTTAGCATCTATTTCATGTGGTTTTATTTTTTTTTTTTTTTATAATTTAAATATTTATTGACTTCAAACATGTTCTTTAATTCTAGTCCCGCAAAGCCATTTGGCTTATCTGCAGGATGTAAACTAACAAATATAAATATTCATATATATTCATTGCGAATTTGCGTAACAAATTTTTGAATTTTTTTTTTGTTTTTTAGTTTTTTTTTCATTTTTATTTTTTATGAAATATATATATAATACTAACCCAGCAAAAACAGACATTATCGAGTAATTAAGCGAGTAAGTAGCACATAAAGAGTTTCACTACTTACCAGGCTATTTACTCGCATCATTACTTTTGTTCGCGATGTCCAAAAATTCATGGGTTGTCATTACCCTCTCGCTTACAAAAAAGTGCGAATAACGAGTTACCCATAGTGAAAGAATAAGTAGTTACTCACAAAGATAGAATAAGTGTTTACTCAGAAGTTAGGAAATAAGTGGTTACCCTACATTGTAAAATAGTTGGTCATATTGGAAAAAAAAACTGTTTACCTTGGAAAATTTCCTATTTAGTTCAAAACAAATTTATAAATAACCCAGCAAAATATTGGTAATGACACCTCATTACTATCTGCATTACCAAAAATGATATATCATTACCTTTTACATTATTTTATAATATAAAATAATGACTTCCTAATAACGGCCTATTGTTTTCATTGTTTCTAAATATAAAATAATGACTTACACGTAATATTTTAAATAAGTACTTTTTACACAGTTAAATTTTATACATTTTTATTTATTATATGTAAATATGTTTTATGTTAAAATTTTTATGACGAGTCCTAAAATAACACACTAGAAAAAACTTAAATTTTTCTGAATGTATTTTCCTAAGCTAATAAATAGTATTTGCTTAACTCCTTATTTTTAAGAATCAAGTAAGCAATCGGATAACCACTTATAATTCAACTTTTTGTAACTACTGATTATTCAAAATCTCATAACTACTTATTTCTCATGTTTTCGTAAGCGAGCGGGTAAGCGTGACTACTTATAAAAACGACCACGCCAAACAAAAATAATGAGTTTAGACGCCAAAAAATAAGTTGTGCGGAGCTATGAATTTCTATTATATATATTTGGTAATGAAAGATTTTGCTGGGAAAATATTAATATAAAAAAGACTTAATCAGTACTTATTTAATCAATTACCAGTAAGTGATTACTTCGCACGAATATGTTAGTACTTCTATAACTTATTATCGGTAAGTCATTATTTTTTATTTTAAAGTAATGTAAAATGTAATGACCTATCATTACTTGGTAATCCGTATGGGAATGACCTGTCACTACCATGTTTTTGCTGGGAATATAATATATAATAATTTTACTTGACAAGTTCACGATTGTACGGTGAAACTTCCTTCTGTGTCATAGGCATGGTCGATTACGATATTATATTTTATTCTATTCTTATTCTAAATTTTTACATTTATTTGTTAATTTTAATTCCTTATTTGTTGTTTGAATAAATTTTCTTTATTCATTTCATATTTTTTCCGACTAAAATCATTCAGCTGTTTCGATGCCGGATAGAAAATTATGATTTCAACAGAATGATCCGGCAAGTACGTTTACATTTATGTACGTGTTAGTAACCTTTCGTATACATTTCTTCTTGTGGTTTCGAAACAGCTGATTCGTTACAGATACGTTGGGTTGGGTAACTCAGCCTTTAAAAAGCGACCCATTGTAGGTTGTAGATGTTGTTAACTAGATCCATTAAGGCTTCGTTCATACCTAGTTGTTAATATATTTGTTCTATAACAAAAGTTCTTTATTCTTTTACAATTGGCTAAACGAGCGTTTAGGATTTGTGTATGAATGCTGTTTAACAGTTTTCAAAAATTTTAATTCACTTTCAATAATTCGCAAACTATTTTTTAGGACTTATTTAATTTTCATCCGATTTTTTATTCTTCAACAGAAAGCGAGAGCGCTGAGATCTCTAAATATATACATTAGGGTGCTTCGATTTCTGAGACAAGCAATTATACGAAGAATTCTAAAAAGAGTCGAGTGGGACTTGTGTCAAAATTTGTCTATAAAATGATAAAAAAATTCGAAAAATGGTAAGAAGTTTTGATCTTACCTAAAAATACATTTATTCAAGAGAAAATCGGAAATATAGTCCATATGGTAATAGGTTAAAATATGGACCGATCCTATCTACAATAAATAGGCTTTGTTCTTGGTCCAATGTGAGTCAGCTAGGGTATTCAGTCGATTAATCGTTATTTGATTAATCGAACAATTTTGCTCAAAAATTTTTCGAATAACTTAAAATGGCCATATTTCGAATAACGAATAATTCGAATAATTTAATACGATTAATCGAAATTGGTAAAAAATTAATAAAATGTTTCAAAAATATGTATTTTTTATTAAAGTAAATATTGGATTTTATTAAAACTTATTTAACAAATTGTAAAAAACATCTTAAATATCAAAGAAAAAACAAAAACACCAACAGTTTGCTTTGTCATCTTCCAAAGTAGTGAGCACTCTCATAACATCCTTTAGCAAAGGATATTATCCCAAGCCATAAGATTAATTAAATGGCAAATTAATAAATGGCAAATTAAAAGACAAATAAACATATCCAGGTGTTTTTTATTTGAAAAGTAAAACAAAGAAATTTACAAATAAGTTGTTAACAAGATTATAGTCAAAATTTGTATTTATGAGTTCTAAATAATGTTTAATGAGAACTAAATAACCTTTTATATATGTGAGCTTTTCAGAGCCCAATTCAGCTAACTCTGCTAGAAACAACTTTTTCAAAATTAATCACAGGGTTTTTTTAAATTCCCTGCGAAATAGTTGCTAAAATCAAATAAAGGGATGGAGGGACGTAAACGTGGAAGGAAAATCAATTCTCAACAGAATGTCTCTCTACATTTATGTGTTTTATGAGTTGAATTTATACGAAATAGATACAAATTAATCTACGAGTTGTTCTATTCTTCTTCTCATTGAAGATATTATAGATCGCTATGTATAATATATGAACGTCTGGCTTATTTTTATAAAATGCTAAATTTAAAGAAAGGTCTGCGGTGTGGTTCTCCCCGATTTGGATAAAATTAGAATATATTACAGTAATAAAAATTTTTATAAAATATGATCTCAATTATAGCATTTTTTATTTTTATGAATTTTAGAAGAGATACCGAAATTATTAAAAATACAACAAATGTATGTATATTATTTTACATAACATTTTTTCCATTAATCGATTAATTTTAAAATTTTATTCGATTAATCGGTTAAGAAAAAACTCAAAAAATTATTTGAACGATTAATCGATTAAATTAAAATGTCGATTAATTGAATACCCTAGAGTCAGCGTAAAAAATTTGATTAAAATATCTTCGTAGTTGCGATCTGTAGCAAGAGAAAAAGTTAAGTTTTGAGTGTAATTTTATATAAAATATTTTTCTCATTCCCACTAACCCCCCCAAAATCCAGGTTAGTGGGACATTTGAGTACCAATTCTGAATAACTACGAAATTAGCCCTTAAATACATTCTAAGTTTTGACTTATTTCTGGAACTGAAGTTAAATTTTCAGCTTTGATGTGCTCAAAGACTTATAGTAGAATTTCAAAACAAATATTTTTGCGGAACATTTTAACCTTCTAATTCTTCAACTTACGGGTCTTTTTGTCTCTTTTTGAAAAGGGTCCAAAAAAGTCTCTTTAATTGAAGAGTTAGAGGGCTCAAATGTTACATGAAAATATTCCACGTTCGCTGAACACATGCTATAACTGAAATTGAAGATTCATATGGTTCCATTTTAGACCTATGGTTTCTAGGGCGAAGTTGCTTAGAATTCTTTGTAGAATCATTTCGCCCCCCCTACGTTTTCTTATTTTTTTGCCACCATACAAATTGATACACCATAATATACATACCATAATATTTATTATATTCAACAGAACTCCGTGGAGACTTTTTCAATCAAATCTGAATTTTTTAACTGTTTTTTTTAATTTTTTCATCTTCGACTGTTTCTAGTTGCTAAAATTTGTTAGAAACCGATGTTTTCTAATTTATTCTCTAATTAAAATTAAAGTCGGCATTTCCCTTTGTAAATCGCTTTAAAATTTTTAAAAGGTATAATATTTTATATAAACGTAGATATTTGGCATTTCAACAAAGGCATTTTATGTAATAGTCTCCGCTGTTGACGGAATTTGGATATATTGTAAAGATAAGTATATTAACTCTCTAATGCCCAAGGCCGCCATTTGTAACAACGAGTTCAAGAAAGTAGCGAATGCCAATAAACTTATAAATCCAAACAACAAATTGTTGCGATTTTTTTGTAAACACCTACTCCCACACATACGATTACTTACGGTCTATAGATCGTTATATATTTATTTGACTTCAAACTTTTTTCGTACGACTATCGTTTTTCAAAAATGTAAGTAAAAATTTCGTAACTTTTCAAAACAGAAAAAAAAAATATTTAAAAAATCGTACAAAATATACTTTTGATGTGGTATACATTACTGATAACTGCGAAGCTAATTTAGGGTCTCTATTTCTGAAATGAGCTATGATTTTTCTCCAGGGTCAGAGGATACTTTTAGGACACGTCTTACGAATATGTCTCCAACTCAAAAACTAGGCCACAGATTTCTTTGAAATTAAACAGGGTTTATATACTATGATTTCATCTCATTTATTGATGATGAGTGCAAAATTGGCAAAATTTCGTAATTTAAAAACAGCGAAAATCGTCTTAACTTCGGAAATAAATTAAAGATTTTGTGTATGTTTTTTTATTTTATTGATAGTGTTGTTTATAGCGAAAATCCAAATTATTGGATTAATTGATTTGTCTTCAAACTTTATTGTGCTTTATCGCCTAAATAAAGCGATTAATTAAAATTACAATATTTGTGCCATAGTAGGTTTTCAGTGCCAAATACACTGTTTAAATAGTATCGCAATCAGACGAAAGAGCATTAGAGGGTTAAGGTTGGAGAGTCTGAGATTATCGGCCACCTCGGGAGTTTAGGGGGCTAAAAGTGGGATAAATAGTTTTTTGTCATTTCTTTTAAAGGATATATATTTAAATGTTATATCTTCGAATGGGAACTGGAATGGGAAATTAGACCGTACCACTTATAGGAAAAAAAGTGTGCCGTGCACCTTCGAATATAAAATATTTTTGCAAAGCAATTTCGATATATCACACTTCAAGTACCGACTGTAAATGCCGAAGACATAACGAAAACTTTAAAAAGGCAACCCCTACGTTCGGCAAAAAAAAGAAAAAAAATATTCGAAAATGCTTTGCAAAAATAATTTAGATTCGAAGATTAGGAGTACATTTTGGGATACCCTGTGTAAAACTTTTAGGGTCGTATGATTTTCAATTGACGAATATATTATTTTTATTCACTCCTTGTATGGAATATCGAAAGTTTCTGACATGCTGCCGAACAAAAAAATACCAAAAACTGGTTGATTTCCTTTTGCATATTTTGCCCCCTAAATCCCTGGGATGGCCAAAATAATGAAACAGGTTATTCTTAGATATCCGCTCTCTATCACATTTCTATATAAATAAAAGCCATACTAATTGCAATGCCATGTGTACTTCAGTGGAATGTAGTCATATGTACTTTACTAAAGCATGGGTTGTGTGTGTGGTTTGATTATATTGGTTTTAACTGTACATACACTTATGTTGTTGTTGTTTTCTATAATTTTTCATTTTTTTTTTTTTTTTTGGTATTGCAATTACATATTACCACAACAAAAAACTTGTAATACCAACAGCAAGAATAATGGTATCAGTACTAAAACAAAAAAAAAAACGAGTAAAAGGGTTAAATTCGGGCTTGCCGACTATACAATACCCTACACCAGTCTGGTCAAAAGCCAACTAATGTTTGGATCCGAAATTCGAATAGGTTAAAATGGGACTTGTTTCAAAATTTTCTATAATGTGAGTCAGCGAACCAAATTTCATTACAATATCTTACTATTTGCGACCTGCAGTTTGTAACCAAGCCAATTTTGGGGGGACCCTTATATTGGCACTAGGTCTAAACATGGACCCGTGTTAACCAAAATCAATAGGCTTCGTCCTTGGGCTGATATAGGTCGGTGTACCAAATTTCATCAAAATATCTTAATATTTGCGAACTGCAGCGTATAAACAATATAATTTTGGGGGGACCCTTATATGGGCACTAGGTGTAAACATGGACCGCTGTTAACCAAAATCAATAGGCTTCGTCCTTGGGCTGACATAGGTCGGTGTACCAAATTTCATCAAAATATCTTAATATTTGCGACCTGTAGAGTGCGCACAAGAATGCATGGACAGACAGACAGACAGACAGACGGACGGACGGACGGACGGAGGGACGGACGGATAGACGGACAGACGGACATCGTTAAATCGAAATAAAAAGAAATTCTGATCCGATCGGTATACTATAAGGTGGGTCTAGGACCAATATTTTTTGGTGTTACAAACATCAGCACAAACTTATAATACCCTGACCACGTAGTGGTGTAGGATATAATAAAACAACTAGTGAAAAATTTGTAACATACGTGTTTATATCTATGGACTTGGTATTATTTAGTTTTGTGATACGTACTTTGCTGGGTTGGTGGTTGGTGTATTCATACTTCAGCTACTACTTAGTTACATGTACTCCTATTTCGATTTTCAGTTTGACTTTGGAAATGACTACTTTAAAGTTAAAGTACACACTATAACGTCAAACCGCATTTGTTGCCAAACTTGGCACTAAGCAAATAAATTACTCTATTTACGCTTCTATTTTAACTCATTTTTTTTTTTTTTTGTTATATTGTTATTTTAACAACAATTGTAGTAACGGTGTGTTTCGAACTTATTTTCATGTCGGCATTACAACGTTTGCAATAGTTGATGGTCGATTACACTTTGGCCTTATCTAATATCGATTTGAATTCATAGACATCTACTCACTCAAATACACTCATACTCATATTAGTGTTGCCAGAAACTTTCGTTCCAAATATGCTAAATCACCGAAAAAATATGCTAAATTCTTCTAAATTGTGTAAAAAGAAATATATGATAAAAATATGCCAATTAAAAAACTACAAAAATATTGAAATATTGGGTATACTAAAAATCTGCTAAATTACCACATACAAAATATGCTAAAAATCTGCTGCATAAAAAATATGGCAATTTTAACTATAATAGCAGCGCTTCTGTTAAGTTTTCATATTAAATAAACCGTTTTGACGTTTAATCATATAAAATATTAGTGAAATCTTTGTTGAACAAAATAATAAAAACTAAATCTTGCGTGGACAGAAATATGCTACAAATCAGCTTTTGTCAAACGAAATATGCTAAGAAACATTTAGCATATTTTTATAAAATAAGTATTAAATTCTCAAACTCAATCTGCTAAATGTAGCAGAAAATATGCCAAAATAGCAACTCTGACTGATATAACACTACGTGAGTTTGTGCTGATGTTTGTAACACCTAAAAATATTGGACTTAGTGCATCTTATAGTAGTATACCGATCGACTCAGCATCACTTTTTAATTCAATTTATTTTTAAACCTAGTGGCCACGTAAAGGCGCCCAGAAAATTTCGCTCTTATCCTTGCTCACACGCTAGAGCAAATATTAAGATAATTTGATGAAATTTAATACACCGACTTCTACGATAAAAATAGCGGTTTTATGAAAAAAATTCAAATATAAAATGCATTTTATTTTCCGCTTTTTTATGGTCGACATGAACAATAGACCGTACCTCAAAAAAAAAAAGTTTTTTTTTCTGTACGTAGGGGTCGCCATTTTACATTTTTCGTTATATCTTTGGCATTTACAGTCGGATCTTAAAGTAAGATACATCGATGTTTTTCTCTCGAGGGGACCAATGTTCTGCTCTAAGGGCCAGTGACCTCAAGTATCCCGTTCTAGTATTTACCCACCAGATTTTAGTTGCTACCACCCTAATGTACAATCCTAATGTCACATAATTAAAGCTCATAAAAAATCATTAAACTTTTGCTAAGGAAGTTTTTCGATAAATCCAGCAGAAATTTTTTTTATTTTTTTGGTTGCCTTTTTAAATTTTTTTATTGGATTTTTCCTTGTAGGAAAATACTGGTCTCCTCGAGGCAAAAAAAATAATATATCACATTTTAAAATCCGACTTTAAATGCCGAAGCTATAACGAAAAATTGAAAAGGCGACCACTACGTTCGTTATAATTACGTTAACTTCTAGTTAATTGAAAATTAAAAATTACACTGTGAAATCTGCAGAAAGTTCTGCTAAATATTAGTAGACTAAAAGTAGCAAAAATAAATTTTACGAAAATTTTGTTATTTTAAGTTAAATAAAGTTGGATGTAAATAGCAGAATATTCTGTTAAAATCCGCATAAATATTGCTGATTTCAGAAGGCTTGATTTTTATTTGCATTAAAAAAATTTTAAAAGGAACTTTAAAAAATATTGAATATTTTTGTGATTTTTAGTCTATAAATTATTTGGCCACTGTGCGTTTATTTTTTCCTTAACATAACATAATGTTATTATTATTTATTCTAATGATACTTGTTTGCACAATATTTATTTAGTGTCAAATATTTATGTTTTGTAACAATGTATTTCCAAAGTTATATTTTAGTACACTAAAGATTAAAATCTTTAGTATACTAAAATATAATTATACACTGAAAGAATTATCCTTCATGATATTAATGATATAATTTTATACAATTTTTTTCGTAGAATCAATGAAAGATTTCATTATGTGTATAATATTTAATTAATATTATAAATTTTTCATAAATTTTCATTCAGAAAATTTCATAACTTCATTAAAAAATTTATTGAATTTTATAAATTATGTCTTCATAAATTTAATGAAAATGTATATGAGTTTGTTCAATAGTATTTGCTTTTTTTAATTTCTTCATAAAATATCGTCATTTCATTAATTTTTAAAAATTATAATTTAATATTAAACATTTAATTCTCAAATATCGTAATTTTGTGTAACCATAACGCCGAGTTTTAGTAATGCCCAGTGTAGAAAATCATTACCAGATATGTGGTTATGTAACTACATACTTGGTAATGGTAACTACTTACTTTTGTTATTACATTTCTTATTACCTTTATATGGGGATGTCGCGAAAAATAATGAGTTGTCGTTACACACCAGCATACGAAAAATCAAAAAATATATCGTTACCTATGTGCTTACCATACTGACAAAAATAATGAGTCTAAAAATAGATTTTCAAAAAAATAAATTATATAAAAAAAAATATTTTTTATTTTATTTTTTTTTTTTAATAAAATTTGCTGGTGCGGGAATCGAACCTGGGTCTACAGATTGCCAGTCAACAGCTCTACCATCTGAGCTATATCGACATGTAATATTTAATAGATAAAAACATAATTGACCTGCTTCACACAAGTAAGCTTACTCGCCAACATACAAAAAATCAAAAAATATGTGGTTACATATATCCTTACCAGTGTTTAAAAAATATTGAGTCTAAAAATAGATTTCAAAAAATTTTCAAAAAAATGTAAAAAATTATTTTGTATTTGAAATAATGATAAAAATAAGTCATTATCCGTAACTCATTATTATATGTTTTAAAATAATGCAGAAAGTAAGTGGGTGTCATTACTGGTACTCCAAAAAATAATGATATGTCATTACCGTTTCTACACTGGGTGTGCATTAATTTCCATACTGAGAGAATTATCTTTTATAATTTTTATTTTTTTTTTAATTAATTTTTTTTATTATTAATTTTGGACTACCCAGGTGAAAATGTTCATATATTGTTATATATGGTTTCATGTATGAGCATATATGGTTTAATATATGATCATATATGAACGAATATGTTATGTATGGAAGCATATATGGGTAAATACATTCAAATGTATGAATCCATATATGATAATATACTGCATTTATTGCTCCATATATTGGTTCATATATTCCATATATCTTCATATATGAATTCATATATTATTCCATATATGGGTAATGTTTTAAGTTTTTTTTTTATCATGGGGGTAGTTACGTGAGCGGATTCAAAAAATATTGAAATAAATTGATAATGTCTTAAATACAATTGGCAATTTCTAAAATACAGTTGCCAGTTTCAGAAATACAATTGATTATTTGTAAAATACATTTGATAATTTCTGAAATGCAATTGCGAATTTCTGAAATACAATTAATAAATTTCTGAAATACAATTTTCAGTTTCTGAAATACAATTTATAATTTCTGAAATACAATTGGTAGTTTCTGATATACAATTGATAAATATGAAAATCAATTGATAATTTCTGAAAAGCAATTATAAAACTGGAAATAAATTGATTATTTCTGAAATACAATTGGTAAATCTGAAAAACAAATCATAACTTCTACAATACAATTGAGTAAACTGAAATTCAATTTATTATTTCTGAAATACAATTGATAAATCAGAAAAACAATTGATAACTTCTGAAATAAAATGATAAATTTTGAAATACAATTGAAAATGTTGCAGTAAGATAAAAACAGCAAAAATAAAACTTCTAAATTTAGAAAATCTGCAGAAAATTTTGCAAAATATTAGTAAACTAAAAATGGCTAAAACAAACTGTTGTATCCAAAAAAATTTTTGTTAAATTTTGTTCAATGCAAATAGCAGTTTATAAAATCAACAGAAATATTTGCTAAAAATATTAAACTGTTGATTTCAGAAGGCTGGATGGATTTGTATTTCCATTAAAAACAAAAAACGAAAAAGGAAAAAGGAACTTTGAAAATTTTAAATTTTATGTGATTTTTTTTTTGTCTACTCTAAGTACAATTTAATTTTATTTTCTAATCACTGAAATTTAGCTCAATTATAACTCAAATTTTGTAAATATATTAAACAGTTTTATTTTATATTTAGCAAAAATACTCCCCGAGTAAAACGGGTTATACATTATTTTATATTATTTAATATAATTATGTCTCGTTATATATTGCTTTGTATGGCACTATATATAATAAGACATAAATTTCGTCTTTCGAACAAATTTTATATGACCCAATATCTAAATATATCTTTTTACATATGTTGTCATATTTAATAAGATCTCGCCCATGGAATTGAAATTGTAAGACCAAAAATAGCCCAGTTTCATGTTTAATTTAAGATTTTATCGAAATCAATGGATTTTTAATTGGAAAATATTCTTTTACAAAAACAAATTTTGATATAAAATTCAAGTGATTTAAAAAAAAATATGAACACGAAAACTGGCAAAATACTTTTGTATAAAATTTGAGTGAAATTATCTGACGGTTACCCATACATTATCGACGTTGAAAATATTATGTTAAAAGAGTTAACACTTTATATGGGATTTCGTACCATATATATATATAGCAACAAAACAAGTCTATTGATTTAAAAAAGAAACATTTATTTCCCCTATATAATTTATGTTATAGTCTTGCTTCAAATAAACTCTTAATATCTTACGGTGGGTCTCATACTGCAGGTTTAACTTTAACTTAACTGTAAACAAAAGAAAATGTCAAAAAAATGTGCACAAAACAACAACAATTTTTTTGGGTTAACTATTAACTAAAGTTTAAACCTGAAGTATGAGACCCACCGTTAGTAAATTCAAATTGAAATTCATTTTCATTTAAAACGTTATAAATTGACATCGAAACAACAAATTCTTTTATTTTTAAATTGAATATTGGCTCATATGAATAAAAAATAGATATTACTAATAGGGGGAAATACAGGGTTTTTTAAGCAATTACTTCACAAATCTAGTCTGCTTCGGAGTAGACTAGAAATTTAATTTTTTAATTTTCGTTTACTTTTCATGCTATTCTACCAGCCAATTGGTAAATTTGGAGTTAAAAGCCATTCCTAAGCCCAAAGTAATTACTTCGAAGTAATTGCTAAGTTTTATTCATATGACCCATTGGGTCATATTAATAAAAGTTAGCCAATTCTTCGAAGTAATTATTTTGGTTTAGGAATGACGTACCACCAAATTTATCCATAGGCTTGAAGGATATCAAAATATCCTATGAAATTAAAACAAAAAAATTGTCTACCCGCAAGCAGACTAAATTTGTGTAATAAATAACTTAAACACCTAATAAAAAATTCCCCCTATTAGTGAAATGTAGTTTGTTATTCATACATACACTATTTACAAATTTAAAACATTTTTAAACGATTATTTCATGAGATTTTTCTCATTTTTTTAAGTGAAAGCCCAAAAATAAAAGCTTTATTTGAACTTTTCTCACTTTCAAAATGAAAATCTCACCTTTAGTGAAAAATCCAGTAATGATTTATGGAAATTATTTGAAATTTCATTTTATTTAGAATTTTTTTATTTTATGGATTATTCTTAAACTATACTATAGCTCTTATAAGTACTGATTAATGTGTAGATACTTTTTATGTATGCAGTTTCACATCAAGACTCGCAAACTTATTAGATTTGCTTAGTTCACCCGATACACGAAACCTTACGTGAATTCCCCATTGTTTTTCAGTACAATATTTAATAAAAACAGAAATGCGAAAATTTTTATCCAACTAGACCTAATTGCATCAAATTTTAAATATTAAGATATTATTTCATACAATAATGTCTGGTCAAAATTCGGATTAAATTGTATATAATTTAAAGTAATTAAATCCAATTTTATCCACGTAGATACAATTGTATTCACCATTTTTCGGATTAAATTGTATGTGATTAGTTATTGTATTTCATCAAATTAGATATGTCACCATATCATCTTTTTTAATCGGGTCTGCTAATTCAGCAGTTTTTCATTTTGAACTAATTTTTAGTAGCTTTAACTAAAATTCTTACACACTTTTTTCTATTAGTGTAAAAACAATCATTAAATAATCAAAAAAACAGTCATAAAATATTTTCTAAACTTGAAGTAAAATGTTTATGTCCATTAAAAATTTCATAATTTCTCAATTTCATTCAAATGTACAAATTCATCAGTAACGTATGAATAGAATTATAATATTTACATTTCATTTGAATAAAAAAAGCAATATTTTTATTAAAAAATAAAAAAGCTATATTTTTATTAAAAAAAAAAATTTATATGAACATTCATATATCTCCATATATGGCCATATACCCTCAAATTTCGGATCCGAACCCATATATGAACCCATATATGTTGCCATATATGGCCATATATGAACATTTTCACCTGGGTATGCAATTTTTTATAAATCGTATTAGTTTTTTCCAAACATTAACAAGGAATTTCATTAATTGAAGCTTATTATTATAAAATTTTATGAATGAAGGAATTAAAAAATTTTTTTTCGTTAGATATATTTTATACATCCGTAAAATATGCTACAATTTTTTTACGCTTTTTGGGTTTGCTAAATACTTCCACTCCAACATAGCAACGACAACAACCAACTATAATATATAATAATAAATGAAATTGCTTCAAAGATTATAAGAAGCTCTTCATTGGCTGAATGATTTATTCATTAGAGAAGTGGTCTATTCATTTTATGAAGAGCTTCATACATTTTACGAACTTTTCATATACATTGATTTTAATGAGACCTGTTTCATAGATTCTATGAAAAGTTTCAATGGACTAGTTCCAGTGACAATTTTCATTGAATCTATGAAGAAATTCATTGCTGAAGTGATGATAATTATCTCAGTGTAGTTCATTTAATTATTGTTTAGTAGACATTTTGGTATTATTTTCCTTAAAACCATCTTGCTGATTGTAATTATCTCACTGCTTTGAACTCTAATTTATTTCACAACTTTATCTCGATTTTTCCTCTACATTTTAATACAAATTTGTTGTCTTAGAAATGTTCTTGTCCTCTCATCTAATGTTTTTAAATTCTTTTGCTTAAGTCGATATTATATAAAACGCATATCAAAGATTACATGGTTTATGATTTTTTTGCATGGCTTCCAACTCTAAATTTATTTTTGGAAAAAAAAACAAATGTCTTAAGTTTATATTATACTACTAGTTTATTATGGTTTTTGTAAACTCAAGAAGGGTATTCTTACTTTTTTCCATTGAAAGACATTTTATATTTGATAGATCATTAAGTTGCAAACAACAACGATCATGTAGTGCTTTCTTATATCACAACTCCGTAATTTTTTGCTTCAGTTGCCTATGGGAAGATTTAACTTTTTTCTTTCTTTAGCCCATTATTGTATGTAAGCGAGAAGATGATATATAAAAGAATCCATAAGAATAAGATTGAGCAATGTTGATATGAGAATTGGATAAATTTGTCCTTCAATATGTTCAGAAAACAGTGAAAGAAAAATTTGGTCTTGATGCAGCTAATGTCGTTTTGAAGCATAAAAGGCAAGATGCTCTATAACAAAGCCCTAATTTTTAGCAAAGGTAAATTGAGTGATGTTATGTATTCTAGCAAGGATATGCTAGTCTAGAAATCCAGGGATTTTTTCAATCACAATGTTCCTGCAATAAAGGGATTTTTTAATTAAAAAATATATGGTGCCAAGCAGAAATGCGAAAATATGCAAATATATTCAATATATACTAAAAAACTTATTTTTAAAATTCAAAAGAGAAATTGCCAACGATACACTCAAAATAGTTTGTAGTTTAAATTTACTGAAAATATAATTTAAAATAAATGAAAAATCACTTGGAATTTTTTTTATTTGAATTTCCAAAGCACTACAAACAATACATAGGTTCATATTTTTATGGGCTATGCTTGTGTATATGAGTGAAATTCTTGTAATTTGAATTGAAATATTTCTGTATATAAACAAATCGTTTTGACCAAAAAACAAATAGAAATTAGTTGAATTTTTTGGTTTTGAAACAAAAAGTGTTAAAATCAACTTTTTGTCTAAAAAAAGAAAACAAAATATTGAACATTTATTTGAAAATATCAACCCCTACTGATTTAATTGATTCTTCAATTGAAAACATACTTAACCAATGACTTTTTAGATAAGCTTCAATTGGTTATGGAAAATATATTGTGATTGCAAAGCAACATAATAGAATGTGTAAAATTACTAAAAAAAGTTGCTAAAAGGTCATCCTTTAAAAATATATATAAAGTATTTTTAAGAGGATATCAGACGTGATTATGAAAATCTGAATACGCGGTTTTACTATACGTGGTCTTTGCAATCCATAGCTTAGAATATTTTTGAGATTTTTTTCTATATTTTTAAAATTAAATTTATTTTGTAATATTGGTGTATTTATCTTATATTATCCACAATTACTAAACTATATTGAAAAATCGTTTTTGTTTTTTTTTATAAAAACTTAATGCCTGCTATGAAAAAATGATGTTATTTTTTTAATTTTAAAGGGATTATTCACTTCCCGTGTAAAAATGTTTATATCTATTTAGATCTAATCATATATAAATAAATCTAATTATATCTGCTGCTAGATCAAATTATATATAGCGAGATATGTAATATATGGGACTATATATAACGAGATCTAGTATAAGATATGATTATATCTAGTATCATATCTTGTTAGATCAGCCATATATAATGATATATGTGGAAACCCGTCATGAGAAACTTCCAATAAAAGTACTTTTTAAAAAAATTGGTTGTACGTGAAAAATTTTGATATTTTGCATTTGTATATAAATTAATTTCAAATAAAAGTGTGTTTTAAATAAGTCCAAGTAATCATTCACAAAACTGAATGGGATCGCGTAAATAAAAATTAAGAAAAATTTATCTGGTATATTTTACTAAATACAAACGCAATCGAAATCATGGGTTACTTGTATCCATAAATTACCCTAAAATAGATTCTAAATATTAATTAAGTTTTAAAATCTGATGATTTTTTTGTTTTTGCTTGTTTTTATACCCTCAATATTTTATATTTTGTTTTATTCAAAAAATTTCAGTTTCAAACTTTGAAAAATATTTCAACAAAAATAAAAATTAAATCATAAAAATACCAAAATTGGAATTTTGCAATAATAGCAAATCAAATCAGGATTAAATGAATAAGAATAAATGGTATAAATTGTAAAAAAAAATTCAGCACGTGTAAATTTTTATTCGCTTAATTGTGCATGCGGCTCTTAAGTCATACTTTCTTGTGAATAGTACAAGAATATCTCCACATTTCAACAATTTTCTTATCTTGCGAAGTTAATTACCTGTATCATGTGTATAGAATTTAAAAAATCAAGAATTACTCCATATTCTAACATACTAATGTCGAATTGTTTTAAGTAATGCCAAACAGCATGCCGTAGGAGGCGATAGAATTTCATTTTGGGCTCATTATTGAACTCTATTCATTTATGGCGCCCTATGCTTTAGTGGGAGTTAGAGGAATATATATATTCATTTCCTCAGCTTAGTTAAAGATACGTTTTTAATCACTTAAAATTATATCATTCTTGAGCTTTAAAGTTCAAAGAAATACTGAAATGTCCCACTTGGTGATGGAGAGATTGAAATATATTTTTTTACATTTTAATACTTTATATATACTCAAAAGTAGGAACAACTAAATTTTTGTACGATAGTTTTATTTAAATGATTTTTAATTATTTTTATGCACCCAGAAAAGAGTTTCGGTGCTGGCAACCCAATTTGTTGCCAATCGCATGGTTCAGTTGTATAAAATTAATTTTTCGGTTGCGACTACCGATTTATTCTGTATACAACTGAACTTCCGTTGTCACAGTCAAATTAATCCTATCTCAATTGGTTTCTTCTGTCACTAGTTAAAAACACGGCTACCACAACCGAACGATTCGATTGGATTCAAATGCGGTTGTCAGCACCGAATCTGTTTGTGCAGTTTTTTGCTATTTTTGCTATAACTAAATGAATGTACACTCTCAGAACAATTCCGTTGTGGAAACCGTATTTTTTGCCAACCGAATTAATTCGGTTGCTGCAACCGAGCCAATTCGGTTGGAAAAAATTCGGGTGTCACAACGGAATTGCTTTGAGAGTTTATTGTGTATTTTGTTAATTAAAAAAAATAAAAGTAAACAATATTTAATAAAAAATAACCTAGGCTTTAAAAAAGCTAATTGAAAAAAATTCAAAAAGATTTGGGACGGAATATCGTGGCATATATTGGATCAAATCTGATCTCAATGGATCCGATCATATATGGGACAAATTTCGTATCAGATTAGATCAGATCTGATACAAACTGATCCAATTAGATCCATCTATTTCTCGGATCAAACTGGATCTTGTTCTAGGTTCCAGATCTAATTACATCTGATACCATATCAATTTTTTTACACGGGTTGAGATTTTTTGTTTATTTTGCAATTTTTTTTTCTCGTATTTCAAAAGTTTGATATTCTTCTATATTCTGCAAATATATATATATATATATATATATATATATATATATATATATATTCGTTCCTTTTACTCCTGCAAGGAGCATAGTGCCGCATAAATATGGAATGCAAAATTCGCTAAAATTAAAAAGTTACATTATGTTATAAAAATTCGTATTGCGATAACCCAGGTAGAATAATACAAGCGACGCTTAAATGATAATTATCCACGTCGAAAGTTAACGTTATATTTTATCTTAAAAACGTTTTTATGCACATTGAGTTTTTTTACAGGGTTGGCAGGATCAAAACCGTTTCATCCATGTTTTTTTTATAAATTAACGGATATAGTTAAGACGACAACACAGCTAATAAAAGAAAAACAATTAAAAAATACCACTTGATTATTTTGATTCTAATGAAAATATTTTTTTTAATTATGTTTCAAATGTTTGCCGGCTACTATAATAATATTATTTTCAGTGTACTTGAACACTTGCAGTTTATGTATATAAAAATCTACTCTATAAACGCCTTTTCCCCAAAAGCTTTATTTTTAAAGTCACCAAGCAACAACAACCATAACCGCAACAACAACAATCATAACAATATTCCTATAATCATCATCGCCCTCATCTTTTATGTGTTCGTCAACCAGAGTCCTCTTATAAAACATACATACTTGAAATTGCGTTTCTATCGTCAATGGGTCTCCAAAAAATGAAAAGGAAAATATAATTTACTTGCTAGCGGTCAATTGACGATATACATTGCAATCAATTGCAACAACCAACATTCTTTCGAGTTGAATAATGGACAACAACGGCAACAACAACAACAAAAGCGCAATAAAAACAACATTTTAATCTGATAACAATGGATCGAAAGGGGCGTTTAAAACACGACTTTTGTGGCTTTAACAAAAATAAAAAATTGACTTAAATGTGGTGGTAGATGTAGTAGTATAATGTGGCATAAAACTACAAAAATTGCTGTTGGTGCTGCCAATGATGCTGACGACGATTATAATGACGAAGACTACTACGACGACAAAGAATGTTTGTAGAGGACATGCGACATACCATTGGCTTATGCCTTAAAGTCAAAACTATACCAAAGCTGTGTATTGTCCGTTCCAAATATGTGAGAACTATTGATGCATTATCGATACTCCCATTAGATCTATCAACAATTTTTGTATCTTTACAACTTTTCTTTTGGGCAGCTAACCGGTGGAATATTCAAAAACTAACCTTAAAGCTCACAACTTCTTCTTGAAAAAATATCTTTTATAAAACTGAGAAACCATTTTTTATAATAAAAATTCATCACATACCCTGTGTAGAAAGAGTAATGACATATATTTTGGACCACCAGTAATGACACCGACTTAATTTCTGCATTATTTTGCTTCTTATGTGAAAATCGAAATATATATGAACATATATGATCATGCATGGGCATATATAGTCATATACGTTCATTCATAGTTCAGTGTATCGCCATACATGATCTCATATATTTCCATATACTTCTGGATCCGAAATTTGAAGGTATATGGAAGTATACGCTCATATATGAGCATATATGTTCATATATGAACATGTACGGTCATATACCCTCAAATTTCGGATCCAAAGATATATGGAAATATATGAGATCATGTATGGTCATACATCGAACTAGACAGGGTCGTGTATGACTATGTATGCCCATGCATGGTCATATATAAGTCATATTTCGATTTTCACATGTGTTGTTACTTATTTCAAAACAAAAAATAAAAAGTTGCCACTATTAACTTATTGTTATCATTATATATATATATATATATATATATATATATATATATATATATATATATATATATATATATATATATATATATATATATATATTTGTTTCTTTTACTCCTGCACGGAGCATAGGGCCGCTATGTTATCATTACTTCAACTATAAAATAATGTTCTACATTTTTTTTTGTAAATTTTTTGAAAATCTCTTTTTAGACTCAATATTTTCTTCACTCTGATAAGGATATATAACCACATATTATTTATACTTTGTTTACTGGTATGTAGGCATACTTATCAAATATTAATATCAAATACAACATATCGAAATAGCTAAGATGCTAGAGCTAGAGACTGGCTAGAGTTCCAGGTTCGATTCCCGCCATGAGCAAATTTTAATAAAAAAAATTAAAAGTAAAAAAAAATATTTTTTTTTATAAAATTAATTTTTTTGAAAATCAATTTTTAGACTCCTTTTTTTAGTCAATACTGGTAAGAATATAATTAACTAATATTTTACGATTTTTTGGGTGTGTGAGCATAGCTCATATAACCATAATATCTGGTAATATATCTCGTAATGATTTTCTATACTGGGTAGGTACAACATTTTATAAATATATACGTAGATTTGTCTATAGTTTTAGCGGATTTGTAAAAGAAGATATATGTACGGAAAAATATTATGGAAAATCATAGACATTAATTACCTGAAGGATACTAAAATTACTAAAAATTAGGTTTTTCTTCACAGAAAGAACAGAAAATTTTAATACTGTACACACAGAGAACAAATAAGTTGAAATTCGGTTGAAAATATGAAAAATCATTTGCTTAGCAAAAAATTTAGTACCGATTATATAATTTTCTTAGTTTGGATAGTAAAAATATTCTTATTATCAATGAGTTTTTAATACAACTCACTGTATGTTGTGATACTTCAATAATTAGTTACATCAACTAATATGGAATCAAATAATCAATTGTGGTAATGATCGGTAGACCCAACCGTAACTAAATATAAAAATTAGTACGTACAACCACCAGTCTATAGTAATAAAAAATTTTCAACATTCACTGATTTTTAAAACGTCAATATAAAAATAAAAAATACAAAAGTGTAAAATAAACAAAAAAAAAAAAAATAAATTCAGCAAATTCAAAAAGGTAAAAGCTGAAAAAACCACGAACGAGGAGAAATTAATTCAACTCAGGTTAGTAAAATTACAAACAAAACTTCAAATCCATTTACTAACTGAAGTTTGAGGTCTCTTTTATTTAGTTAAAGAATCTGAAGTGCAAGTTCCCTTATGAGTTCAAGATTTTATTAATATGATCCCGAAAAAATTCATCTGGTAGGAAAATATTCCAGGAATCTAAAGTACCTTCAAAATCTGAGGCGTTTCCAAACGAAAAAGTATCAGTACTGTAAAAATCTGGGGTTTCCATTAAAAAAGCTCGATATGTACCGTGATAATTTATTTTTGTAAATACATTATTTTTTTATCTTTTTTGAAATTTTATGTTGTTTTTATATATATAAATTAAAAAAGCAGAGTAAAATTGGAAACAGTGTATCATTTAATTCGGTAGGAGACGTAAAAAATAATCAGTTGGATGTACTGAATACCCTATTCTAACATGGTAGACATAACTGCAAATGTCGTAAACTGTAACCGAATAATGTGATAGTACATGTAACTACCTAAATTCGGTTGGCAACAAATTCGGTTGCCACAACGAATCTGTTCTCTGTGTGTATCTGTATCTCATATATCACCGTTCAACACAAGTTTCCATGAGCTATACCGCAATGTTTTAAATGAATGATTTAAAATAAAATACCTGTGTTCCTGAATCAATACGATCTAAACCTGCGAACTGATATTTTATTCAAATGTGTCTTATTTTACAATAGGAAATTTAGGGCAAGTTTTGTAGTCAGAACTACCCAGGAAAATTTCCTGTTCGAAAGAATCGGATGAAAAATAACTACTTTTCCCAGAGACTATTAATTATAGAGATAGGAAATCAAAACTTACACTACACTACTCACCGGTAGGCGGCGCTGAAATTTAGTATCACCTGAGCAACTATTTAGTATCACTTTAGTATCAGCTGAGCCTATATTTAAAAACTCAAAAATTGCTGAAAACTGTACAAAATAAGAAAAAATCAAGCGCAAAATATGTTCTAATAATAAAATTTGAGAATACTTTTTTTTTTATTTGCTTTTTTGTTTGTTATTATTTCAATTTAAATAAAAAAAGAAAATTGTCAATTTTTTGAACAAAGTGCCATCTAGTGATAACGATGTCGTTATAACTTTTGTTTTTGGTGATGCCATACCCCTGACTTTTCCTTTACAACCCCTTCTACTGTCAACTCTAACACCGATGATTTTTGTTTGAAATTTTCCCAAAAGCAATCGCTTCAAAGACGAACCGGTTGCCCTAGAATCAGTTCTAGAACTAGTTCCAGAACTGATTGTATGACATCAGTCATATCTTCCATATAAGACCGTGGAACTGGTTACGGATCCAGTTTCATGGAGTCTGTTGCAGTTGAACCAGTTGCAGAAGTGGTGTGGTTGGTAACCGATTGTAAAAAATTTTCTTTGGTAAGGGTGATTTTTGTCCTTAATAGTTTTAGTAGTAGTAGAAATTCTTTATTTAAAAATGTTGTTTTTGAATAAGATAACTTTACACAATTCTTAGAGAATATACAGCTTTGACAACAGTCGTTAGCCCGGAAAAAAAGTTAAAAGGATTTGCGATTTTCGACACGCATACACACAGAACAGAATCGTTGTGGCAACCGAATTAGTCGCCAACCGAATTTTGGTAGTCATATGTACTATCACATTATTCGGTTGCAGCTATCGATATTTACAATCATACCTACTATCCTACTACAATATAAAGAAGTTGTTGCAACCGAATCGAATTTAACATTCTGTAGATCCAACCGAATTCTCAAGAAATTCCAATCGAATTAAATTAAACACCGTTTCCATTATTTTTTTATTTGTTTTATTAAATAGTAGAACGTAACAGAAATATTGCAAAAAAAATTAATTAATTACGAAAATTAAAATATAAACATTATTATTAAAGAAAAACAGAAAAACCTTTAGATATTGAAAATCCCCAGATTCCGAAGACTTTTTCCTTTAGCAAAATCCTCCGTTTCTGATCACATTTCCCTACACAAAATCCCCCAGATTCTGAGGACAATTTCCTAAAGAAACCTCTCCAAGAACCTGATGGTTTTCCTTCTTCCAAAATTATTCAGAATCCCACAGACTTTAAGAGTTTCCTCCACAAAAACGGAGAAAACTTCGCAAACTTTAAATGGTTATTACAAAAGCTTCATTCACTCTTTGAATGTTTCCACCATGTTTATTAGCTGTTTTTGTTTTGGTGACCAGCCAGGAAACGTTAGTTGAAGTTTTCCAACAAGCTGATTTATACTAAAAACAAAAGGAAAAATCATTACTAAGTGTACAAATGGGCTTTTTACTTACATTACCTTTAATATGCCCTAATCCGCTTTTTAGCGCTAATTTTTATATGTTCAAGAATTATATATATATTATATAATTTTTTTTTTGTTTTATTATTTTTAGTATTTTTAATTTTTGACATTTTCAATGCACTTTAATATCTTTCGGTCGTGATTGTTTCGTTTTTGGTTATGATGACTAAAATTAATAAAATAAATTTTTGTATTTTTTATTTTGGGTACTATAACCGAGAATATACTCTTTTTTCAATTCAGTAAATGCAACCATCATTTGGTAGAAAACTCTTAGTACGGCATTAGTAATGAAATATTTAAAAAAATTGATAGGTACAACTGATATGTAATGCGTATTGCCAATTTATGAGGGAATTTTAATGTTTACGGATATTTACCTCTACCAAATAAAATTTTAAAATTTTATTTCTATTTAAATTGGTCGGGAATACAGAATTTCTTAGTAGTTGTAACCTTCTTAAGATAACGTTTAGAATTGTTATTTGTTAGAGCCAATATTTAACTACACTGATAACACTATGCGACAGTCAAAATCGGGATGGGATGAAACCAACGGGAAATGTTATATCGGTCAAAAAGAAGTTATACGTGTCCCGGCATTTCGCTGGGTCACCCCTAGGAATCGAGATATATCTTTTTTTGACATAACTCGAGAACCACTTCATATAACTTGAAAATTAATTCCGCAAAACAAACTTAAAGGTTCAGTTGGCAACCCTAGTATTTTGGGTGGATTTTTTTGGCAATACATTGTTTGCAAGTTTCAGTAGCAAATTGATTTGGTATTCCATAGATTTATTGTTACTATTGCAAGACTTTTGTTGGGCAGGTTTATTTTTGGATTTTCTTTATATGGCAGAGAGTGATGTGATTACAAATTTGTTAAATAATTGACTTGATGGCAAAAGGATAACTGACATTTTAGCTAAATATTTGCTTGAGATAATTATTGTAATGCATTTAATTTTTAACTGCTTGTTTTTAAGAAGAAAAAGTTGATAATATATAAAACTACAAAAAAATCTAATATTTGAAAAATTAATTTTTTTCTATTAAACGACATCTCTACATATAAAAGAATAACATGACTGATTCAACATCGCCCAGCTTAAACCGTTAAATTTGAAATTTATGTGAAGGTTCCTCCTCCAGCGTGAACATCTGCTAAGTTAAGATTTTTTAGAAATTCTAACCAACCAACAAGGTACATTGTGGTATTTTGCCAGGAATATTGCAAAAATTGGGATACAAAAAGGGAAAGTCTCACCCACTGAACATACATAGAGTCTTAAGTGAACTATATGAATTATTTTTCCAATATGTAGGTCAAATGCTTCTTCTTGATACATTATTTTTTATACCAAATGAGATATGCTAGATCGGGTATTCATCATTTGGAATGTAGGAAAATTATTAGTGCACAATTTCTTAGAATTGCATCTATAACGTGAATTGTATCAAGTCATATATAACCTGATCAAATTTGCTGAACCCATTTTTCGGATAAAATTATATCATATCAGATCTCATTGGATTCCACGAGATACAAATATGCCATTTCACCAAGGTTGGTTACCGAAACGAATAACGGTAACGGTAAAGGTATCGAATTTTGTTTATTACGGTAACGGTAAAGGTAACGGTATTTAAGACTGTTTCGGTAACGGTATACCGTTATCGAAACAGCAATACAGGTACGTACCGGTATTATAAATTGCATTAAAAATGTATAAAAACAATTAAAACCTTAACATATTTTTAATTTTAAGCGTTAGAATCCCAGATTATAAGCTCTAAATTCAATGCTGGTAGTAGAGTTTCCTGTTCGGTTTTAAGCCTCAAAACCGAAACCGAAAACCGACAAAAATAAGTCGGTTTTTAACAAATACTTAAAACAATTAAAATAATTAATTGAATTATATATTATTGAGTCTTGAATTTCGAAAAGGGCTCAGCTCCTATTTTACAAAATTCTTTATTTAATTGTAATGAACAATTTCTTCATTAAATACACTATGCGACAGTCAAAATCGGGATGGGATGAAACCAACGGGAAATGTTATATCGGTCAAAAACAAGTTATACGTGTCCCGGCGTTTCGCTGGGTCACCTCTAGGAATCGAGATATATCTTTTTTTTATCATAACTCGAGAACCACTAGTCCGATTTTGCTCAAAAAATTTAAAAAATTAAAAATTACAATTCCTTTAATCTGTTCATATAACGTTTTTCTATATACTCAACAGTTTTGCCGGTAAAAATAAATGTTTGTTACCGCTACCGTAAAAATCAATAACCTTTTGTTTATAACTTTTTTTTAATATTTTAGGCAAATAATATTATTTTCTTCATACATTTATTTTTATCGGCAAAACTGTTGAGTATATAGAAAAACGTTATATGAACAGATTAAAGGAATTGTAATTTTTAATTTTTTAAATTTTTTGAGCAAAATCGGACTAGTGGTTCTCGAGTTATGATAAAAAAAAGATATATCTCGATTCCTAGAGGTGACCCAGCGAAACGCCGGGACACGTATAACTTGTTTTTGACCGATATAACATTTCCCGTTGGTTTCATCCCATCCCGATTTTGACTGTCGCATAGTGTATTTAATGAAGAAATTGTTCATTACAATTAAATAAAGAATTTTGTAAAATAGGAGCTGAGCCCTTTTCGAAATTCAAGACTCAATAATATATAATTCAATTAATTATTTTAATTGTTTTAAGTATTTGTTAAAAACCGACTTATTTTTGTCGGTTTTCGGTTTCGGTTTTGAGGCTTAAAACCGAACAGGAAACTCTACTACCAGCATTGAATTTAGAGCTTATAATCTGGGATTCTAACGCTTAAAATTAAAAATATGTTAAGGTTTTAATTGTTTTTATACATTTTTAATGCAATTTATAATACCGGTACGTACCTGTATTGCTGTTTCGATAACGGTATACCGTTACCGAAACAGTCTTAAATACCGTTACCTTTACCGTTACCGTAATAAACAAAATTCGATACCTTTACCGTTACCGTTATTCGTTTCGGTAACCAACCTTGGTGAAATGGCATATTTGTATCTCGTGGAATCCAATGAGATCTGATATGATATAATTTTATCCGAAAAATGGGTTCAGCAAATTTGATCAGGTTATATATAACTTGATACAATTCACGTTATAGATGCAATTCTAAGAAATTGTGCACTAATAATTTTCCTACATTCCAAATGATGAATACCCGATCTAGCATATCTCATTTGGTATAAAAAATAATGTATCAAGAAGAAGCATTTGACCTACATATTGGAAAAATAATTCATATAGTTCACTTAAGACTCTATGTATGTTCAGTGGGTGAGACTTTCCCTTTTTGTATCCCAATTTTTACAATATTCCTGGCAAAATACCACAATGTACCTTGTTGGTTGGTTAGAATTTCTAAAAAATCTTAACTTAGCAGATGTTCACGCTGGAGGAGGAACCTTCACATAAATTTCAAATTTAACGGTTTAAGCTGGGCGATGTTGAATCAGTCATGTTATTCTTTTATATGTAGAGATGTCGTTTAATAGAAAAAAATTAATTTTTCAAATATTAGATTTTTTTGTAGTTTTATATATTATCAACTTTTTCTTCTTAAAAACAAGCAGTTAAAAATTAAATGCATTACAATAATTATCTCAAGCAAATATTTAGCTAAAATGTCAGTTATCCTTTTGCCATCAAGTCAATTATTTAACAAATTTGTAATCACATCACTCTCTGCCATATAAAGAAAATCCAAAAATAAACCTGCCCAACAAAAGTCTTGCAATAGTAACAATAAATCTATGGAATACCAAATCAATTTGCTACTGAAACTTGCAAACAATGTATTGCCAAAAAAATCCACCCAAAATACTAGGGTTGCCAACTGAACCTTTAAGTTTGTTTTGCGGAATTAATTTTCAAGTTATATGTATTTTCGAAAAATTATGGTATCTGGTTTATTTCGTGTTGATCAAATATTTGAGAAATATAGTCTCAGGAAAATTACACAAGTGCAAGAATTACAACCATACTCTCAAAAAATTAGTTAGTATAAAAATTAGTAAAACTTCTGCTATATCAAGAGCACTAGTTTTTTTTAGCTATATTTCTTCAGCATTAAACTAGTTTTGAACTAATGTTGTACTAATTAATTTTGCTACCAAAAGTGGAATTTTTTTCTGTTCCACTTCGCTTTTGAAAGAAAGGGGTTTTTGTGATAACAAAGCGATTTTTTGATATTTGTTTTTTTTTTTTTAAATTATCTACAACATGCCAACAATAAGTGTTTGGTTATACAAGTTTGGTTATGTTTTATTTATAATTATTATATGAAGGTATGTATAGTTGATCTTTTATTTGGTAAATGAATATTTTTTGTTTGATTTGAGATCATACAAGTAAACTACAGAGATAAAAAATTTTAAAAATTCGATAAGGCAAGCAGGATATAATACGTATTTTCGGGTCTCGCTACAGATCCATCCTCAGTACCTTATGCCTTTATCTTTGGTGATATATTTGTATTGTATTTAACCGTTAATTAACGGTTCATTGCCTTTCAATAAATCCGTGATTCAGAGTGGAATAGAACCAGCGCGATACTTTAGGAATTAAAGTTTTTTGCTAGCATCCTCCCAACTAAAATTTGGCTGTGTCAGCAACATTTTTTGCTGGCTTTACTGAGAAATATTCGTTTGGGTATAAAAATGCTTTATGCAAAAATTAAGGTCATCGTGTAACGGGAACACGTGCAGCATCGGCCCTGAAATTTGAAATACGATTTATATGGAAAAAAATTACATTTTGCATTTTTTTTAAATACTGGTTCTTAAATAACTATTTTTCTTAAAACTGTCAATAAAATCGTAATCTAGACTGAATTACGTTTTTAACAAGGTATGTATAAAAATTCAAATTCGGTTGGAAAATGTTTAAGTAATTAGGATAATTATGAAAATCGTAAAAAAATTTAACATTTTTTTCAAAAACTTACAGTTTTTTAGTTTGATTTATAAGGTCTATAAATATTCAGATATAAAGTTTTGTCTCTTATGCTAACCTAGTCCCAGGTAGTGTCAAATATGGGACTTTTTTCTCTAAATTTGCAAAACTCTAATTTTGAGTTTTTTAAATTTTGTTCAACAATATATAAGAAAAATTGTCAACGCATAGCGTTTTTCAAATAGACCTAAGAGAATATTCTTACTAAAAATTATGATTGATTGTTCTTATTCTCAAACCAAACACATATTTTTTAAATTTTTAAATTTTTTGTCAAAAATTGCTCATTTTATGGACGAAAATATGAGTCCTCAAAAATGAATCATAAAACGCACAAAAATTTCAGGAAAATTGTGAAATCCAAAAGATGGTTTAGAAATAACTCAGAAATGTAAATAAGTTTGAATATTTTGTCAACAATTTAAAAAAGGCTCAAAAAAAGATTAATTTTGAGCTTGTAGAATTTTGTAAATATTTTTTCTTTTTTTGAGTCATTTAGAATACTCTTTTGGGTGAATCACTTTGATACAAAAATTTTAAATTTTTAATAACATATTTTGAGTTCTTTTTATTACCCAGCGAAAAAATAGATGGAGTAGAAATAACACCACAACTAATGATCTAGATGTACTTCTTTTTTAACATAAACACTAATGATTATACCCTACACCACTATGTGGTCAGGGTATTATAAGTTTGTGCTGATGTTTGTAACACCAAAAAATATTATTCCTAGACCCACCTTATAGTATACCGATTGGCTTAGAATTTTTTTTTATTTCGTTTTAACGATGTCCGTCTGTCCGTCCGTCTGTCTGTCTGTCTGTCCATGCATTCTTGTACGCACTCTACAGGTCGCAAATATTAAGATATTTTGATGAAACTTGGTACACCGACTTATGTCGGCCCAAGGACGACGCCTATTGATTTTGGTAAACATCGGTCCATGTTTAGACCTAGTGCCCATATAAGGGTTCTACTAAAATTATATAGTTTATACACTGCAGGTCGCAAATATTAAGATATTTTGATAAAATATGGTACACCGACTTATGTCGGCCCAACGACGAAGCCTATTGATTTTGGTGAACATCGGTCCATGTTTAGACCTAGTGCCCATATAAGGGTCCTACCTAAATTATATTGTTTATACGCTGCAGGTCGCAAATATTAAGATATTTTGATGAAATTTGGTACACCCACCTATGGCAGCCTAAGGACGAAGCCTATTGATTTTGGTTAACAACGGTCCATGTTTAGACCTAGTGCCCATATAAGGGTCCCCCCAAAATTGGCTTAGTTACACACTGCAGGTCGCAAATATGAAGATATTTTAATGAAATTTGGTTCGCTGACTCACATTATAGAATATTTTGACACAAGTCCCATTTTAACCCTTTCGAATTTCGGATCCAAACATTAGTTGGCTTTTACCCAGACTGGTGTAGGGTATTGTATAGTCGGCATGCCCGACTTTAACCTTTTTACTCGTTTTAACATTGAGTTGTCATAAGAGAGGAGTACTCTGACTTTAACATTTTTTCAGTACTTTTTGAAAGAGTGCAAAGGAAGCTCTTTTTCACCAATTAAAAGTTAAAAGAAAATTCTTCACAAAAAAAAAATTATATTTTTTTTATTTTGCAAAGTTTTTTTATTGCCGCCACCGCGTATCGAACTTGTGACCTCACGATTGGTAGTCGCTGAGCTCTACTATTCTATTCTTTGATATGAAAGTTGACTGGCATAAAAACACCACTTTGTTAATATGAGATATTGTTCCTTATTCTCTTCAATAAAAGTACTTATTAAACAAGTGTGAAAGGTGCACTCCAATTCAATATTGGTTTCAGTACTATTTTTACATGTACACAAAAATCAATTTCTCACCATTTTTTTTATATATACATATTTTTAAAAATTAAAAAAATATTGAATTTAAACAAATTAATTATAAATATTAAAAAAAAATAATAGAATAAAAAAAATTAAAAAAAAATAAAAAAAATATTGGTCCCGCCGGGAATCGAACCCGGGATCAGAGATACAAGTCAGCCGACTTTAGCCGGTTAGCCGCCGCCAGCCAACACCTTTGCCAAGCCGATTCAGCCCCCGATAATAATCGGCTAAGACAATTTTCGGCTAAAGCCGATAGAAAAATGCAAAAATATTAATTTTTTAAAAATTTATAAAATTTGTTTAAATATACAAATTTCAATATAAATATAAATATATTTTATTGAAAAATAAAATTTTTTTGTTTTGAGATATGGTTTTTTTTTTAAAGAGAAGCAACACTCAGGAAATTCTTCCTATTAATTAACGTGTTGCTTCCTTTGGAAAGGGGATAGAGAAGAAGTGAAAGGTGGTGAAAGATGAAGGGCTTCGATATATATGAGGTATAGAAAAAACTCATACATATTACTATTTTTTATAAATTGATGTTGCTTTGGTTGGGGCTCGAATCCGCAACCTCACGTGTAACAGTCCAACGCGCTAACCATTACACCACAGCGCCAGGCTTTTAACACTTTTTTTGTTAAATTTAAACAATCAATTTAAGTAAAAAATTTGTAAAACTTCAGTTTTATCTGTAATTATACTGAGAATTTATTCAAATTTAGGGTCTCGCGACCCTCCCCGGGCCTAATCCATATCATGTGAGGCCAAATAACGGCACCCCATTGGAGCAAACATTTTGTCCGCTTTGCTCTATCTCGCTTAGTTTTCGAGATATGGGCCATTTTGTGAAGTGGAAAATTTTTATTAAAAATTTGCAAGGGTCCAAGGCCCCGTCAATGTCCATTTTTGGATAGAGATATCCCCTTTCTCTGGGGTATTACACGGTTAGAGGTAGTCGAAATTTTCATCAATTTTGCTCTATCTCCCTTAGTTTTTGAGATATGGGCCTTTTTAAAAAATCGGGAGGGGAAAAATGGCGCCATCTTTTAAACTTCGGATACATTGGTGGCGCTATCTACCGAGTAATAACAGTAACATGAAAATATTATATCTGAACAGAAAATTTTTTTTAAAATTTAACGAATGGGTTCTTAAAAATCAGTTATAAATAATTTTGAAAAGTAACACTCAAAATTGGTTAAAGTACTGAGGATTTTTAGTATAGCGTTAAGTGAAGATAACTAAAATATTTGCTTAAATCAGTGTTTCAACTAAAAAATTGTTAAAAATTAGTCAAATCGATTTAAAACGGCTTTGACAGATTTTTCTACTGACGTATTATTTTAAGTGTACGTATAAAAAAATTACAAAGTTGACTTCGATATTTTTGCAGTTGCTTTTTTTGCGTGTATGTATTTGTTGAAATTCTTGGAAAATGTACCTTTTAGCCGACGTTAGCCGGTTAGCCGCCGCCAGTCGACACTATTTTTTTAAGTCAGCAGCCGTCGATGCGTTTGCGGCTCAACTCTAAGAATCAATCGCCGCCGACTATTTTAACCATTAGCCGCCGCCAGCCGACAGAATGGACCGGCTTGTATCTCTGCCCGGGACCCTCTGTTTGGAAATGCCAAATGATACCAAAATCACTTTTTACGATCACTTTTAAAGCAATTACTCTTTAGAAGCAATACTTAAGTGATTTTTTGGATGTGGTTCAGAAGTAATTCTAAAAAGGTTGTAAAAATGTAATAACGGATACTTGGGAAGCAACGAAAGAAGTGATTTTTTGAAGTTGTTCAGAATAACTTGTAAAAAAGCAGTAAAAATACACTAACGGATACTTGTGAAGCATTAAAAGAAGTAGTTTGTAAAGCACTACTTGCAATTTTTTTTGCTGGGTAATTATTAAAATCTGTAATATTGCCAACATTCCATGATAAATTCATACAAAGTGCCTTAACTTTTAAAGACTTCTTGTTTTTTAAGTAAACAGTATGTCAAAATTTGTCTAACATAATAAAATTAATACTGGCAATCCTATACCTCCCATTTAATATAAAAACAAAGCTGGACCAGTGGTTTTATTTTCGTCGGTACAATTTTTTTTCCCTTATACATACAACCAATAATTTTTTTATATGCATTGCCACAATGATTTTTTGTTCGATAAAATTAAAGTGCAATTGAATGTTATTATTTCAGTTAATACATTTTGTTGTTACTATTGAAGCTGGGATTTTTTGTTGTTGTTGTTGTTATATGCTTGTGTGTGTCTTATATATCAAGAATTACCATCAATAATAAAATGTAAACCACAATTCACCTAAAGCCACCAAAAAAAATATAAAACAAAATCAACAAAACGTACATAATAAACCAACCAAAGATCTATAAAAGAGGTAAAAAGAAACAAAACCAAATATACCATAGACTCTATTTTAGCCATTCAACAAAAGAATGGACATTATGAAAGATTGAAAATGAAATCAAAGCCAGTCAAAAGTTAACATAACCCAAACCACCTGCTCCGCCTTTTAACAATGAGCTGAGCTCTATGTTATAGTCATGTCCATAATATCGTAGTACACAACATGCATTGTACCTGCTTTACCTGATTTTATGGCAAGAAAAAAAAACATGAAAATCAGTGTATTTTTACACTCCCACTTAATCTGTTTTTATAATTTTGGCGCAATATTGCTCAAATAAATAGTGTATTGTTGTTTTAACAAATTGGAGACAATTCAAATGCAATAATATGTAAATGAAATTTCAGATTTGTGTCCAAGTTTAAAATTCTTTGGATGTAATTTACCTAAGCGTAAAAAATATACTCCAAGTATCTTACAGCAGTGTCTCGATAAAGCACGTGTTTTATTCTCTTTATTTGTCACTGTCGAAAAATTTTAAAACTTTGTAGATAAACAAGAGCTGAGTTCAATTAAAATTCCATCAGGAATTCAGGAATCAGGGGGAGCGGTAATTGTAATTGTACTTGAGAATTTTCAGTTATTTAAGTTGAAATTGATTTCAATTACAAATTTCAATTTAGTAGTTCTGAGGTTAAGAAGAAGAATAAACCTTTTCCTCTACACATTAATTTTTTTAATTAATTAATTTTGGAATCAGACTAGATCTAGTTTTTGCGATTTTGTATGGACTGTAGACCGTACCACCTTGCAGGCAAAAAAAGTGAGCGGTACACCTTCGAATATAAAGTAATTTTGCAAGGTAATTTCGAAAAACAAAAATCTTCGAACGTAGGGGTCGCCTTTTTTGATTTTATTCGTTATATCTGCGGCTTTTACAGTCGGATCTTTAAATGTTATATATTCATTTTTTTGTCTCGAGGAGACCAATGTTTTGCTACAGAGAAACATCCAATGAAGACAAATTGAAAAAGACCCCTAGTTTCGGCAAACAAAAAAAAATAAAATTTCTGCTGGAATTATCAAAAAACTTCCTTAGCAAAAGTTTAATGATTTTTTGCGAGCTAGAATTATGTGACATTAGGGTTGTACAGTAAGGTTGTAGGAACTGACATCTGGTGGGAAATTCCTAAAATAACGGGATACTTGAGGTCAATGACAAAACATTTGTCCCCTCGAAACAAAAAGAGCGATATATCATACCTTAAAAAGACGATTCTTACATTCGGCAAAAAAAAAAAATTTCCAAACCTCCTTGCGAAAATATTTTAGATTCGACGGTTAACCCCACGTCTGCTGGCAACCCTGCAATAATCTAAAAAATTTCTATTTGTTATCATGGCCAAATTTATATATTATTTTAACCCTTAAATGCATGATCTCTTCGATTTTAACCATTTTTTTATATATGACTTCTAAAGGCTTACATGCCTTTATTTCAAGAAAAATACCAAAAAAATTTTTTTTAAAAAAAAGGTGATTTTTATTGAAAAATATGGTATTTTGCCAAATAGCTAAATTGTGATTATTATAACTTGTATGAAAAAAAAATCTGTAAACTATAATTTATACATTTATTGTCGCCAAAATGAATTTTATTGCGAGAATACCACTTTAAATATTTAAACAAATATTTTTGAATATTATACTTTTTGTAAAAAAAACGCGTGTTTTAGATTTTTCACAAATATTCAGAGCAAAACCAAGATTTTTACTCTAACTGTTTAAAAATTCTGCGATAAACCATAGGAACCCTATGTACAGAAGGGGCCCCTTTTGCTGAAATTACCAACTTTTTGCAAGCACGCTCCTGACTAAAAATTTGCTGACACAGCAACATTTTTGCTGACTTTACTGACTTTTTTTGAGGGTTGTTCAGTAAGGTCGTATTAACTGAGATCTTGTGGGTAAATACTAGAACGGGATACTTGAGGTAAATGCCAAAACATTTTTCTCCTCGAAACACAAACAGCGATATATCATATTTTAAGATCCAATTGTAAATGCCAAAGATATAACGAAAAATTTAAAAAGGCGACTCCTACGTTCGGCAAAAAAAATGTTTTTCGAAAAATCCTTGCGAAAATATTTTAGATTCGACGGTTAACCCACGTCTGGTAGCAACCCTGCAACAATCTAAAAATTTTCTATTTGTTATCATAGCCAAATTTATATACTCTTTTAATCTTAATTAATCTTAATTTAATACCGTAATTTCCTTTTTTTTGAACTAAATTTATATTTTGGGAATGAATTCCATGACCAAACTTAAGGAATTGAATGAATTCCTTTTTTGCCATTCGATTTATCTTAAAGGAATTAATTAATTTTTTTTCTAATTCCTTCATATAATTTAATGCATTCATTCACCAAGAAATTCATTAATTTCTACTTTTAGTCAAGGAATTCATACCCTAGGAATTCATTCCCTTGTACATTTAATTCCCTAGAGGAATTAACTTTTTCTTTTAATTCTCTAAGAAATTAAATTTTTCTTTTAATTTCTTAAGGAATTAACTTTTTCGTTAAATTCCCTGAATTTAAGTTTTTCATTAAGTGCCCAAAAGGAAACTAAATATTATTTATACAATTCAAATATATTTAATTTAACTAATATGTCGTTGTTGCTATTAAAGGACGTACACATAGACTTTATTAAAATCCGTTTTAGTTAAACCAATTATACAAGTTATCGGAAGAGCTGAAAAATAAAGAAAAAAAGTTAACACTTTAGAGCCTTAAGTGGGCATTAAGTGAAAACTGAAATTCAGGGAATTAAACGAAAAAGTTGATTCCTTAGGGAATTAAACGAGAAAGTTAATTCCTTAGGTAATCGAACGAAAAAGTTAATTCCTTAGGGAATTAAACGAAAAAGTTAATTCCTTAGGGAATTGAACGAAAAGGTTAATTTCTTAAGGAATTAAAAGAAAAATTTAATTCCTTAGGGAATTAAACGAAAAAGTTAATTCCTTAAAATTTATTTTATAAGAAAACCTTAGAAAATATTGAGCGACTATATTTACAATAGTTATTGAGACATTGATACACATATAAGTTTTAAAAATAGTGCACGGAATTAGACTTAAACTGTATAAAGGGTTTTCTTTCTGGAGCTGTAGTTACTAAATTATAATTTTTTAATTGAAAAAATCAGTTGAAAAATTAAAAAAAGTAAAAAAAAGAGAATTGTGCCAAATCTAGAGCCAATTTGAACAAACTGGTTGCAGATTCGAAATCAGCATCCTAAATCCACTACAATATTAATCACCTTTTTTTTGTAGAGCATTGTTATTATTGGTAATCTATCAAGTAATGTGTATGAAAATTGTAACATATATTATTTTGCTGGGATGAATGACTTTTTTGTTGCAATGTCCTGTTTATTGTGTAGTTGTTAATTTACTATCTTCTACATCTTTTTGTGCAATAAAAAGGATTAAAACATGGTCTGATTATATGACGAAACCTAAAAAATATTGTTACAACTTTTATGGGGAGGTAAATTAATGCAAACCAATAACTATAACTAAAATACCAAACAACTAACAAGCAACGATTTGTGCGAGGTCATGTCAAAAAATCGGAAAAACGGAAGTAAAAAACAACGCCATATTGCAATTGCTTTTACACAAAAAAAAAATAAAGAAGACTCCTTAGCAATTCACATTGCAAGCGATAGTTTTGGTAAAAAAACTGCATGGATGATATTAAAAACAAAAAACGAGAAATGGTTTGGCAAAAAAGGTTGTAACGGAACTACAAACTTTGTACACCATTTAAATGGTGTTTAAAGTGCAATAGTCGCATATTTTTTGTTTAACCCTTTCATATGCTCTTACGAGGATGATTTGGAAAGTACTAATTTAAATGATAACCTTAATTTTTTTATAAAAACTGGTAAAAAAAAAGCATGTAAAAGCATTCAATACGGTTATACCAAATCTTTTTTATGAGATAACGTTGTTAATGTGAAAAATATAATTTTGGGATAAAAAAACTTTTTGAAAATCAAAAATTATTTTTTTTGATGAAAAAAATATTTGAGCTAAAGAAATTGTGCTGTTAATAAAATAATAAATGAAATTCAAAAAATCTGTGGTTATCATACACAATGTTAAATAGAATCAGCTGAGATATCTTAAGAATTAAGGTTCAAAACAAAAAAGAGTAATAATAACAAAGGATAAAAATAGCATTGTTAGATTTCATTGATATTAGTCTAAGTTGAGTTGTTGATAACAAATTCGATTTGCTTTCAACTGTCACATATGTAGACAATTATCAATTATTAACCCATTCAAAGGCGAATGACACCGATGATGGCTTTGTAGCGAAAGCCGAAAATACGTATTCTGTCTTTCTGGCTTTATCGAATTCTTTCAAAAAATGTTTATTCTTTGTAATTTCCTTGTAATTGTATTGTATCATCTTTCTTTAATTTGAAAATAATTTAAACAGAAAGTGATATTAATTTATGATATAGAGTCAAACTAAGGAGCATTCATTTACCAAAATAAGAGATCAACTAAACATTCCCCTCATTCATCATAAAATATTCACTTTAACGCGTTGGTGAAAAACTACGACCAAGTATTTTTTTTTTACCAAGAAAATATTTGATATATTTTATTTCCTTGGAAAATGTAGTGATACCACATTTTTAGAATTTTTTATAGAATTTTGTTAGAAGGTAGCTCATGTTTATTTCGAAAGTAAACTGTTAAATTTACAGAATTTTTGTTATACTTATTTGAGTTAACTTTTAGTCAATTGAATATGACAAATTATACTGTTAAAATCTGCAGAAAATTTTGATAAATATTGGTAAATAAAAAAGCAAATGAAACTGTTACTGTGATTTTAGCAGGTTAATTTGTTATTTTCTATTAACAAAAATTTAAAATTCTGTATATTTAACAACTTTATTTTTGCTGCTTCTATCTTAATAGGAACGATTCGAGTCTTTTCTGATGTTATTCTCGTTGCCTTTATTTTTATAGATCAAAATAGTGGCTAAATTCACCACGAAAGGCGAATATGTGGCTAGAATATTATGCAGAATTCTAACCTAATGTCTGGTTTTTATTTTGTCGCTTGTTTTAAGCGAATTTAGTCACTATTTTGATCTTTAAAAATAAAGGCAACGAGAATTAAATTTAAAAAAAACTTGGATCGTTCCTATTAAATTTACCACCAGTGTATATCTAAAATAATTTGCTAATTTAGCAGTTTTTTTAAGCAGCATCATATTTAACTAATTTTTAGTAGCTTTAGTGTAGTACGCCCTTGTAAAATGTTTGTTGTAAAAATTTCCTTGTCAAAATCAAAATTTTTTTATAATTTTTAATACTAAAGGATTTTATTTTTCGTTAAATATAAAAACAAATATGCATAATTTTGTTTAGGAATATCAGTTATAACGTTTGTTTAATTTAAATTAAATAAGTTTAAATTAAATAAACTAAAATTTGTTAAATTTGGAAATAAAAATATTATTTCGACCTTTAATTCTACAACGAAAAATTTATTTATTCTTGTTCAAAGCTAATTATTTTTTCAAAAAGTACTTATTATTTTCTGAAAAAATACTTATTATGTTTTTCCATAATAAGGAAATAATTGGCCTCGAAAAATAATAAATAAACTTTTTATTGTAGAATTAAAGTTCGAGAAAACTATTTATATTTTTAAATTGAAAAATAATAATTAAACAAATATGTGTTGAACCTACTCATTGTACGGAGTATTTTTCTTCCTCTTCTAGTACTAAAAACGAAGTAAGGCAGAAATGAAAACTTGTATTGTTTATTACCAATGGTGATAACATACAAAATACCAACAAAAACTTTAAAAATATCTCTATTGTTGGTTATGCTTGCAAACAACTTCGAAAACATATTTATTTATTCATTTTCTGCTGCTTTTCTCATCTAGTTGGAGTAGCAGATTATGTTTAATATGAAATTTTGAAGTTTTATAATTGCAGTAATTCCTCCACTTTTTAAACAGAACTGACAATGGGGAACTGGTAAATCCCCGAAACGATCGTCGATTCATTCCTGAAATTGTAGAATCTTTTGAAAGCAAAAACTCTGTGAAGAATTTGTTAGGAGAATATCCTGATGGAGAAAAATGGCAGAGTTTTTTTCGTAATAAGGAAATAATTGGTCTTGAACAAGAACAAATAAATTATATCAGTTACTATTTATAATAAGGAAACTTATGCAGTGTAGACTTGTTAGTTGTTTGTGTAGTATTCGCAAGAGAAAAACTTTAATTTTAGAAAAAATTTAAATAGCATATGTTAGTAATTAAAAAAGTACATAAAATTACTGATACTTAATTCGTAACTCTGAGTTTATGCAGTCATTTTGTTATCATAAAAAAATCAAGTAGCTTACGTAAGTAACCACTAAATAACAGAGGAAGATAACAAAGCAAATTGTGGTAAATTTTTGTTCTTGTTTTTGTTTTTTCTTTTGTTTTAATTTAAATGTTTAATAACCTCGTCTAGGAGGAGAACAAAAAATTCTCATAGAGTTTGTAATTTAACTTAAAAAATGTTTCTAGAAATTCTAAAAACATCGCACAGTGCTTTGTCTCATTGGCAAAATTAAAAAAAAAATGTGTGGAAAATGTTAGTGACTTACCTAGGCAAGAATGAAATCGGGACAACAGATTATTTTTCACAGTTTGTTAAATAAGTTTTGGGATTTTAGCATTCCTTTAATGCAATTAATGTATATCCCGATAAAAATAAATTTAAAAAAAGTAAGTAAATTTTGTTAGTAAAAATAACACAGTGCTAGTTGAAAAATCCAACAAGCGGCGCACACGGTGGGTAAACCTTATTCGTGTAGCCGTTTTTCTAGATTAGCTCTTGAAAAAAAGGTATTTGTGTTTAAAAATTCTGGGTCCAAGGACCCCAAAAAACGCGATTTATCTAACTTTTTGACCATTTATATTAACGCAGGTTATTTGCTATTCTCTCAGTCAGCTTTGGGTTGAAAATTATCAAAATCGGTGCAGTCGTTCAAAAGTTCTGAGTGAAAATGTGAGGACACTTCGAAATTGTCCATACAAAATTGTACATTTTATTGCTTCGTTTAATGTACTGAAATTTGTATAGAAGTGAAAAATTTGCATAAAGGTTTTTGTGGTGTCCTCACATTTTCAATCACAACTTCTGAACCGCAAGACCGATTTTGATTATTTTTTACACAAAGCTTCTTGGTAGAGTAACAAACAACTTAACTAAAAATTAACAGTAAACAAATTTAAAAATCGAATGTTTTGGAGTGCTTGGGATTATAATTTTCAAACTCAAATATTTTTTAAGAGCTAACCTAGAAAACGGCTAGCGCCACTAGATTCCGCGTACCCGAATTAGTTTTACCCACTGGGTGCGCCACCTGTCGGGAAAAAAGTCTCAGATTCGTGCACAGTGTAATTGAACAAAACATTTCTTTTGAATAATTTGTGGTTTATTTTATCAACAACAAAAAAACTATGCAAATTAAATTTAACGAAATATTAGTGGTCTTATTTTCAAATGAAATGTGATTTGTTTTCAAATAAATTTGCCGCGGTATTTACATATATAATATTCTAAGGGTACGCTTAGCCAAGATTATTTCCAATACTTTTGAATTTATCCTCGTTCAACTAAAATTTGTTTGTATCTCTAACAGGAATGTAATGCAATTTAAAATTTTCTACTTTAGTTACATATTCTAATATAAAATGTTTTTTATTTTGTTTTTTATTATTTTTAACCAACAAAATGAAATTTTGCTAATTCAAAAAAACGGAAGTTGGCCATGTTTAAGACACATTTGTTCCGAAAACAAAAATACCACCACCGTGTCTTTTATATGAAAATATTGTTTCCTTATTTCACTGTATTTTTATTTGAAATAAAAAACAAAGTTTTTAATATGTGAATCCATTTGAAAATGTTATACAGAATATGTGATATTACATCAACAATCTATAGACAAAAAGTCCTTGTTTGTTAGTACATATTTTATTTGGTTCGTTCGTACATGGTAGTTGGCTTGGCTTCAATTTTTATTGTTATTGGTGTTGTTGTTGCATATAATTACCATGCAACTTGTTAACAAGCAAACAGCTGTAATTGTTGCCTTCTTACCAACAATTTTTTATTTATACACAGAGAAACTTCTTAATATCGGACAGCGACTGTCGCAGATAATTTTTCCGGTGACAGGTCAGAACTCCCATGGACATTATTGGTATTTTCATTTTGGGGATTACGACCGATATCGGATCGGACATAAACCGATCGAAAAACCTACTTAATGCACATGGGGAAATGGTCATGTTTTTACTGGGGGTTATAATCAAAATCATGGTGGCCATAGTTCCCATTTTGATCTGGGGGTTTTGACCAAACAATTTTCGCGCATAATCCCCAAATAGGAAATGAGGATAATGCGCGTGGGGAATATGGCAGTCAGCAATTTTTCCGTAACAGATAACACTGAAATTTTGATTTGGTTCAAAACAATTGTCTTTTATATGAAGGTGTCCACTATTGGGAGTGTCAGTTAGTTGAAGTTTTCACTGTTCATTTATACATACGCTTATATGGATTTGAGTTCATATCTATTTGTAAGCCTTTATCTGTCTGTCTATGTATGCAATTGTTTGCTTCTGTTACAAAACAATTTATCAACTAATTATCTGATTCGATTTTTTAAAGGAAGTTTGGCAATTTATTTCCAAAGTTTCATATTCAGGGTGAATATAATATGCATGTTATCAAATTGCATAACAAAAAACAAGAAATTTAAAATGAATTTTATTTGAATTAAAATGTATTTTAAGGATTTACTCAATTTATTTTCCAATTTAGATGTAATTTTTGTTAAATCATTTATTAATGCAAATATTTGTTGATTAAAGGATTATGGCGTTAGATGTTATGAAAATTTGATAAATATTGCATTTTTTCTATTAATAAACTATATCAACATTTATAACACATATTTAATAAATTTGTAATTTTCATCAAAGTTAAAAAAACAGGGTTCAATATTTATATTTAACTCATTAAGGACACGTCATAACCCCAAAGAACACAATTTAACCACACTATGCAGAAATATACAAAATTGCTGCATTAATTTTTATGTTTTTTTTTCCTTAAATCGCTCTTTAATGGAAATATTGGTAATCAAAATTTAAATTTTGACATTATGTGGATACGATACGCATGAAGGTATTTTAAAAATCTCAATACCCTACTAAAAAAAATTATGTGACTTCTGATATTATATATAATTATATCCGAAAAATCAGAACATCTAATTGTATCAAATTAGATCGTACTATGATCATATTAGATCTAATTTGACACAATTAGATCTAATTTGGTGGAATAAGATATGGTTTGATACAATTTTATCCGGATTTTGTCCTCATCCAAATGTATCAAATATAATATAATCATATCTAACTAGATGTAATAGTATATAATTAGATACAATTACACATAATTATATGAGGCATATATAACTATATATAGGTCTATATAAAATTGGATATTGTAATATGTTGCACTATATATTGTGCAATATATAACAAAATATATTTATATATAGGGTTGTTCAACAGGGACGCTACAAAAGGAGAAAGACAGGGACAGCAAACGACGCCATATTTCTTGCAGCTCTTTTGACATTTCTCTTCAGTAAGGTTTGCCATTTCATGATGGAAAGATATACGAGCCAACAACGAGTCGAAATTATTAAAATTTATTACCGACATTCGGAGTCAGTGGCCTCAACTTTAAGAGCGCTACGTCCAATTTATGGTCGCCATAATGAATGGCTTTGTCAATAAACAAAATATGCGTTATTGGTCAGACAGCAATCCGCACGTACTCCATTAGTCATCATTGCAACCCGAAAAAATTACGGTTTGGTGCGGTTTATGGGCCGGCGGCGTCATTGGGCCGTACTTCTTCCGTGATGATCAAGACCGGCACGTTACTGTGAATGGGAATCGCTACCGTTCAATGATAACCGAATATTTTTGGCCCCAATTGGATGATATGGACTTGGAGGACATGTGGTTCCAACAAGACGGCGCCACAAGCCACACAGCGAATGTCACAATCAATTTATTGCAAACCAAGTTTGGAGAACGTGTTATCTCACGAAATGGTCCAGTCGATTGGCCGCCTCGGTCGTGCGATTTGACGCCGTTGGACTTTTTCCTGTGGGGCTACGTCAAATCTATGGTCTATGCCAACAAGCCAGCGACGATTGATGAACTTCGTACGAATATCGGCCGATTTATGCTTGAAAACTGTCGAAAATTGGGTTCAGCGTCTGGACTTCTGCAAGCGTGCCCGTGGTGGCCATGCAAGAGAGATCGATTTCCATACATAATGGCATCGAACGTACTTTCACAGGAATAAAGAATTTCATTGATATCCAAAACCGTTTTTGTTTTATTTAAAAAAACTTTTGTAGCGCTCTTATTGAAGAACCCTTTATTTAGGATATAATTTCGTAAAATTTTATATAATTATATCTTGGTATATATGTCCCAATATATTATTATACAACATTTTATATGATAATATATGACTATATCAAAACTTTTTTACTTGGGTATTGTATATTTTTATGGAAAAATGTTAATTTAATAAGTATAGAAAATTTATATTTTTTTGAGTTAAAGGATTTTTAAAATTTTGCAGAGAAATGTGCGGGTTTTTAAATATTTTTTAAAGTTGTCATATGGGAACCCCAGCATTTTAATTTTTATAATTGTAGCAAGGAACATACATATGTATAAAGTAGGAAGTTTAAACTGACTGTTCGGGCACTTCTTCGGAGGGGCGAACTATTTTATATGGCTAAGCCGCTATTCGCGAACGATTATCAATAGAGCACTCATATGTGCAAAAGTGTTACTAAATCAGCTCCCCGCATATTTTCCGGTAAATTGGGCGTAAAAAATAATATCTCCGCAAAAATTGGTCCTCTCGAATTAAAACAGGCCAGTTACCCGCAGCTTTTAGCCCTAAAAATGGACTAAAATTAGTGCAGTTTCTTTGCGCTATAACTCTTAAAGTAAAGGTTTTAGAGAAAAATACTAAATGGGTATATCTACAGGCAATGAAGTGGCGTTTCTCATACGCACTTTTGCTGTATCAGTTACGTGTTATGGTGATTTAAGTTCTTAAATTCAAAATGTGTATTTAACCACTTAAATCACTTTGCTGTTAACCAAAAAACCACAAAAATATTTGTCTCTGAAGACATCAAATTTGCAAATTTAAGTTCAATGCCAGAAATAAGTCAAAACTTAAAATGTGTTTAAGGGTTAATTTCGTACTTATTCAGAATTGGCGCTCAAATGAAGATCTTCATATCTTGGTTTTAATTTCTATGATTTTTATATTAATTATTTGCATATTTTCTATTACTTTTTTAATGATTTTCAAAGTAACCCAAATCGGCGTAACTGCCCCAAACTTGAGGGATATTCGCCAAAAGAGCTAGATACAATTTCAACAAAAAACTTTATTTTTATAATTTGCTAGTAAAGCCCTACAATAAACATTTTACACGTGTGCGATATCTCTTAAAATATAGAAGTTATTCGCATTTGAAAATTGAAAACTTGCATTTTGGCGATAACCTAGTCCGGTTTTTTGCCAATGGCGAAGCCAAATCAAGTTCCAATAATCTTAAAAAATTGCACTTACACTGAGAGAATTATCTGCATGATACTAACGAATTTCTGCATTAAATCAATGAAGTTTCACTGGAACTCGTCCATTGAAACTTTTTATTAAGCTAATGAAGTTTTTCATAAAATTATATGGAAAATTTCATTTTATTTATTAAAAATTTCATGCATTCAATGAAAAGGTTTCATTAAACGCTAGTTTCATAAAAACTATGAAGCTTTTTCATTAAAATTAAGGAATTTTTCATTCACGTTTTGAAGAAAACTTCATTAGATTACTGAAAAAAAATCATTAAAACTCGTCCAAGAAATTCTCTCTGTGTATATTTGCAACTTAATATTTTAGTTCAAAAAGAAAATTTCAATACAATATCTTTTTCGCGCTTAAAACTGCAAGCCTCTAAAATTGAAAATAAAAAAAAAGTAAATTAAGCAATTTTTTGGTCAAAAAGGTACCAAGACTCATTTGCTTCCAGATTAAAAGTTAGTTTAAGAACACATATACTATTTATATTTTTCTGAAAGCATATTTCTTTTAGATGTACCTAGTCGAAAAAACATTTTCCACTTCAATTTGACTTCCCCCAGACCATCCCGAATTCGAGCATTTTTTTTTGTCAATTTTTAACATCGCTTTATTTTTTATATTTCTTAGAAGAGTTGTGCTTTTAGTATCATTTTGTTTGTCCGTACTATAGCTAGACAACCTGAAATATCTACACTGATAATAATCCGTGCATAAAATTACGAAAAAATGTCAAAATAACAAAAAAGTTTGTAAAATATACGAAAAATGGTTTATTTTACGAAAGTTTTTGTTGTTTTGACATTAATTTCGTATTTCTATGCATGGATTATTATATGTGTACATAGTTTCTAACTTTTCGTTTTCCGCACTATAAATATGTTTATTAGCCCAATTTCGACGGAGCAAGCGAAGTTTTTTAAACTTTACTACGCAGTAGAGTGGTTAAGTAAGGGCAAGACAGCAAGACAAAAAAAATCCCATTTTTGGAAATTTTGTACAGTTTTTTGGGAATTGTGGGATTTGTTTAATTTTATATCGATTTTTTTTAGTTTAATATAAAGAATAGCACAGCCCATCTTAGCTTAAAATTTCATTGCAATACGATTATTAACAAATATTAAATTGCAAAATAAAAGCTTAACATATTCACAAAAATTACCAAAAATGATTTTTTCGGATAGCCCACAATTTTATTCGATTCGGTTAAAACTCGGCACATATTAATTAGAGGTAATTTTATTGAAATGTTCAAAATTCGGAGGAAATCGGTTAATATTTAGCGTGCTAGTTCGCGTTTTATCAGAAATTCGATTGATGGTAAACTCTTTGTTCTGAACAAGCAATATGGTTAACAAAATTTTTCTTTTGACAAGTAATACATCGTTGTATAGAAATAATATGCAATTTTGTATTTCCCACGTTGATGCGTACCGAATTTTTATAAATTTTTGCGTTACTTCAATGTGCAAGCGGATTCAGATTCTAGTTTATATGAGAATGAAAATTTGACTTAACAGAAAATATCCCAAACGCGCATTTTTTTGCGGCATAGTTTTTTTTTCGCGAAATACACGAAAATTAAAAAAAAAAAATTAACAGTGTTGCTTCAATATACATCTGTAAAACAAAAAACGTTATGCCTCCAAAAAAAAATGCGTAGTGGATTTTTTTGTTAAGCCACATTTTTACACTTATATCAACTAGAAACGAGTCCACTTACAGATAACAGTAACACAAACATTTTGCTAAAATTTGGTCCAAAGCATTTGTAAAATTTCAATTCTCAAAAGAAAAATTTTTGTACCGATTAGGGTTGACCGATTTGTAAGGACAAAAATTTGTCGATATTGTGCCATCGATTTTTCGATAGCTTTTGGCATGAGGGGAAAAAAGTTCCACTACGACATATTAAAAAAAACATTTTCGAGGCGCCCAAATTTCGACAAAAACTCGTCTAAAAACCCAAAAAAAACATTTTTTTTTTCGAAAAAATGATATCGCCATCGTTTTAAGAGTACAATTTTACCTTGGATAGAATATATTTAAAAAATTTGAAATCGGCGAATTTTTTTTAACTTACCTACTAAAAAACCTTAAAAATTAACGCGCAAAAAAGATCGATTTTTCGACAAAAACTCGTCCAAAACCTCAAGAAAAACATTTTTTTGGAAAAACTGTTATCGCCATCGTTTTTAGCGTACAATTTCACCTTGGAAAGGTAATATTAAAAAAAATTAAATCAGCCGATTTGTTTTTATTACCTGCTAAGAAACCTTAAAAATAAAAGTCGAGAAAAAGTTAAAAAATTTAAATTTGTGCGCCTCGAAAATGATTTTTATACCCTACACCACTATGTGGTCATTATACCCTACACCACTATGTGGTCAGGGTATTATAAGTTTGTGCTTATGTTTGTAACACCATAAAATATTGGTCGTAGACCCACCTTATAGTATACCGATCGGTTCAGAATTTTTTTTTATTTCGATTTAACGATGTCCGTCTGTCCGTCCGTCCGTCTGTCTGTCTGTCCATGCAATCTTGTGCGCACTCTACAGGTCGCAACTATAAAGATATTTTGATGAAATTTGGTACGCAGACCTATGTTGGCCCAAGGACGAACAAGTTTGATTTTGGTGAACATCGGTCCATGTTTAGACCTAGTGCCCATATAAGGGTCCTACCAAAATTATACTGTTTATACGCTGCAGGTCGTAAATATTAAGATATTTTGATTAAATTTGGTACACAGACCTACATTGGCCCAATAACGCAGCCTATTGATTTTGGTGAACATCGGTCCATGTTTAGACCAAGTGCCCATATAAGGGTCCTACCAAATTTATACTGTTTATACGCTGCAGGTCGCAAATATTAAGATATTTTGATGAAATTTGGTACACAGACCTATATTGGCCCAATAACGCAGCCTATTGATTTTGGTGAACATCGGTCCATTTTTAGACCTAGTGCCCATATAAGGGTCCTACCAAAATTATACTGTTTATACGCTGCAGGTCGCAAATATTAAGATATTTTGATGAAATTTGGTACATAGACCTATGTTGGCCCAAGGACGAAGCCTGTTGATTTTGGTGAACATCGGTCCATGTTTAGAACTAGTGCCCATATAAGGGTCCCCCCAAAATTGGCTTCGTTACAAACTGCAGGTCGCAAATATTAAGATATTTTAATGAAATTTGGTTTTCTGACTCACAATAAAGAAAATTTTGACACAAGTCCCATTTTAACCCATTCGAATTTCGGATCCAAACAATACACCAGACTGGTGTAGGGTATTGTATAGTCGGCATGCCCGACTTTCACCTTTTTACTCGTTTTGATATGACGTAGTGGAACTTTTTTTCCTAATGCCAAAAGCTATCGAAAAATCGATGGCACAATATCGATTGCTAAATCGACACACCCTAATACCCATATTGCCCTGTTTAAAACAAAGAGTTTACCACCAGTCGAATTTCTGATAAAACGCGAACTAGCACAAATTTAAAAAAAAAAATCTGGAACACGTATTCATTTAAATCGACTAGAGGTTAAGATGTATTAATTTGAAACTTATTTCAAACCTCTCCGTACAAAAAACTAAAAAATTTGTTTGGACATTCTTGGAATGGACGCGTCTTGAAATATGATACCCATCATATGATACCCATATTGTGTATATTATCTTTATCTAAAATTATAAATTCTTCCAAAAACTCAAAAAAGGAGCTTTTTTAAAAACTGTCCAGTTTGTGAGATCTCACTGCTAGACCGAAAATATTTTGGGAATCGTCATAAAACAAACCAAGATATCTATTGAGGGGGTGACTTTGTTTTTATCGGAAAAATTTCGTTGAAATAAAATGGAAATGATGAATAAAAAATTGCAATGTAATTTTTAGTAAAATTCATCAATTTTATTCAAAAAGAAAACAAGAAAATAAGGCAAAATTAAAAATATCGTTAAAAAAATATTTGTTAAAATTAACATTTTTACTAAAAACTAAAGAAAATAGTAAAGTAATATTTTTTACAAAATTTTTTAATATCAATAAGCAAGTCAATTTCGACTCACTCACACAAACAACCGCGACTCGCATTAATTTTTAAATCTGTTTTATGTATTTATGTCAATATATATTGCAAAATAAAATAGTAGTAAAATATCGCATTAGGACTTTTTTCTTTAAGCGAATTTTTCAGCCAGTTGTTTACAGAAAAAGACCAAGCTTTGGTAATATGAGAAAAATAATTTAAAAACGAGTAAAAAGGTTAAAGTCGGGCATGCCGACTATACAATACCCTACACCAGTCTGGTGTATTGTTTGGATCCAAAATTCGAATGGGTTAAAATGGGGCTTGTGTCAAAATTTTCTATAATGTGAGTCAGCGCACCAAATTTCATTTAAATATCTTAATATTTGCGACCTGCAGTTTGTAACCAAGCCAATTTTGGGGGGACCCTTATATAGGCACTAGTTCTAAACATGGACCGATGTTCACCAAAATCAATAGGCTTCGTCCTTGGGCCAACATAGGTCTATGTACCAAATTTCATCAAAATATCTTAATATTTGCGAACTGCAGCGTATAAACAATATAATTTTTGTGGGACCCTTATATGGGCACTAGGTCTAAACACGGACCGATGTTCACCAAAATCAATAGGCTGCGTTATTGGGCCAACATAGGTCTGTGTACCAAATTTCATCAAAATATCTTAATATTTGCGACCTGCAGCGTCTAAACAGTATAATTTTGATAGGACCCTTATATGGGCACTAGGTCTAAACATGGACCGATGTTCACCAAAATCAATAGGCTGCGTTATTGGGCCAATATAGGTCTGTGTACCAAATTTCATCAAAATATCTTAATATTTACGACCTGCAGCGTATAAACAGTATAATTTTGGTAGGACCCTTATATGGCCACTAGGTCTAAACATGGACCGATGTTCACCAAAATCAAACTTGTTCGTCCTTGGGCCAACATAGGTCTGCGTACCAAATTTCATCAAAATATCTTAATATTTGCGACCTGTAGAGTGCGCACAAGATTGCATGGACAGACAGACGGACGGACGGACGAACATCGTTAAACCGAAATAAAAAAAAATTCTGAGCCGATCGTTATACTATAAGGTGGGTCTACGACCAATATTTTTTGGTGTTACAAACATCAGCACAAACTTGTAATACCCTGACCACATAGTGGTGTAGGGTATAAACATAGTGGTGTAGGGTATAATAAATGAAAAATCTGAAGAGAGTAATCCCCTTAAGCAAAAATTTGTTTTATTAAACTTTCCCATTCAAAACAGCATCCGAAGCTCAGAAAATTGTGTAGGTAAATTTAACTGCATCTGCAGTTACAAAAGTATACACTGCAATTGCATTTAAACTAACTATAATTAAAGTTACTTCTAATTTTAAATTATTTAAAGTAGTTAAAATAAATGCGGTGACAGTTAATTATACCCTACACCACTATGTGGGCAGGGTATTATAAGTTTGTGCTGATGTTTGTAACACCAAAAAATATTGGTCCTAGACCCACCTTATAGTATACCGATCGGCTTAGAATTTTTATACCCTACACCACTATGTGGTCAGGGTATTATAAGTTTGAGCTGATGTTTGTAACACCAAAAAATATTGGTCGTAGACCCACCTTATAGTATACCGATCGGTTCAGAATTTTTTTTTATTTCGATTTAACGATGTCCGTCTGTCCGTCCGTCCGTCCGTCTGTCTGTCTGTCCATGCAATCTTGTGCGCACTCTACAGGTCGCAGCTATTAAGATATTTTGATGAAATTTGGTACGCAGACCTATGTTGGCCCAAGGACGAACAAGTTTGATTTTTTTGAACATCGGTCCATGTTTAGACCTAGTGCCCATATAAGGGTCCTACCAAAATTATATTGTTTATACGCTGCAGGTCGTAAATATTAAGATATTTTGACGAAATTTGGTACGCAGACCTATGTTAGCCCAATAACGCAGCCTATTGATTTTGGTGAACATCGGTCCATGGTTAGACCTAGTGCCCATATAAGGGTCCTACCAAAATTATACTGTTTATACGCTGCAGGTCGTAAATATTAAGATATTTTGATGAAATTTGGTACACAGACCTATATTGGCCCAATAACGCAGCCTCTTGATTTTGGTGAACATCGGTCCATGTTTAGACCTAGTGCCCATATAAGGGTCCTACCAAAATTATACTCTTTATACGCTGCAGGTCGCAAATATTAAGATATTTTGATAAAATTTGGTACACAGACCAATATTGGCCCAATAACGCAGCCTATTGATTTTGGTGAACATCGGTCCATGTTTAGACCTAGTGCCCATATAAGGATCCTACCAAAATTATACTGTTTATACGCTGCTTTAGTGCCCATATAAGGGCCCACCAAAATTATATTGTTTATACGCTGCAGGTCGCAAATATTAAGATATTTTGATGAAATTTGGTACATAGACCTATGTTGGCCCAATAACGCAGCCTATTGATTTTGGTGAACATCGGTCCATGTTTAGACCTAGTGCCCATATAAGGGTCCTACCAAAATTATAATGTTTATACGCTGCAAGTCGCAAATATTAAGATATTTTGATGAAATTTGGTACATAGACCTATGTTGGCCCAAGGACGAAGCCTATTGATTTTGGTGAACATCGGTCCATGTTTAGAACTAGTGCCCATATAAGGGTCCCCCCAAAATTGGCTTGGTTACAAACTGCAGGTCGCAAATATTAAGATATTTTAATGAAATTTGGTGCGCTGACTCACATTATAGAAAATTTTGACATATGCCCCATTTTAACCCATTCCAATTTCGGATCCAAACAATACACCAGACTGGTGTAGAGTATTGTATAGTCGGCATGCCCGACTTTAACCTTTTTACTCGTTTTTATTTCGTTTTAACGATGTCCGTCTGTCCGTCAGTCCGTCTGTCTATCTGTCCATGCATTTTTGTGCGCACTCTACAGGTCGCAAATATTCAGGTACTTTGATGAAACTTGGTACACCGACTTATGTCGGCCCATGGACGACGCCTATTGAATTTGGTAAACATCGGTCCATGTTTAGACCTAGTGCCCATATAAGGGTCCTACCAAAATTATACTGTTTATACGCTGCAGGTCGTAAATATTAAGATATTTTGATGAAATTTGGTACACAGACCTATATTGGCCCAGTAACACAGCCTATTGATTTTGGTGTACATCGGTCCATGTTTAGACCTAGTGCCCATTTAAGGGTCCTACCAAAATTATACTCTTTATACGCTGCAGGTCGCAAATATTAAGATATTTTGATGAAATTTGGTATACAGACCTATATTGGCCCAATAACGCAGCCTATTGATTTTGGTGAACATCGGTCCATGTTTAGACCTAGTGCCCATATAAGGGTCCTACCAAAATTATACTCTTTATACGCTGCAGGTCGCAAATATTAAGATATTTTGATCAAATTTGGTACACAGACCAATATTGGCCCAATAACGCAGCCTATTGATTTTGGTGAACATCGGTCCATGTTTAGACCTAGTGCCCATATAAGGATCCTACCAAAATTATACTGTTTATACGCTGCTTTAGTGCCCATATAAGGGCCCACCAAAATTATATTGTTTATACGCTGCAGGTCGCAAATATTAAGATATTTTGATGAAATTTGGTACATAGACCTATGTTGGCCCAAGGACGAAGCCTATTGATTTTGGTGAATATCGGTCCATGTTTAGAACTAGTGCCCATATAAGGGTCCCCCCAAAATTGGCTTGGTTACAAACTGCAGGTCGCAAATATTAAGATATTTTAATGAAATTTGGGGCGCTGACTCACATTATAGAAAATTTTGACACAAGCCTCATTTTAACCCATTCGAATTTCGAATCCAAACATTAGTTGGCTTTTAACCAGACTGGTGTAGGGTATTGTATAGTCGGCATGTGCGACTTTAACCTTTTTACTCGTTTTTTTTTTTAAATGGTGATCTCCGTTCAAATAAAACAATATATACAACATTTCAACATCAGTATTTTAGTTCGAATTAAAGCTCCAAAAAGAAAAATTAAAAAATTAGTCATATTTTCGTATCGCCAATTAATATAAGTATTTTGAGTTTTTCTTACTTCAAATATTTCATTTACATATATTTCAATTGCTATTCCTTTACTAAAATTGTTTTCTTTTAATTTTGTTTTTTAAAATAATGCCTCAGATGCTTTTTCAAATTATTTTTTATATATGTGCTAATTTAAAATGCAACTATGAAAATTTAATAACTTCTTTTTAAGTAGTTGTGGCATAAAAAATTTTTATTAAAAAATACCAACTAAAGTTAGGAACTAAAATATCGAGTTAAATATATGATAAAAATAAAAACAGTTTTTAATCAAATATTTAGTTAAATCAATTAATTTTTTAATTGTTACAATTAATCGTTTATACTTTTTAGGAATTAATAGTATCATTTGAGTGATAGGTGCAAAATCAATTAAAATTATAATTAATATAATCAGTTTCGTAATTAAAACTCGTTTTTAGTTTTTTCTGTGTATTTATTTATTAATAATTATTTTAATTTGTTAATTAAAAATTACAAAAATTGTTTTTTTTTGGACTTTCTATATTTTTATATATTTAATTAGAATATTGCTATACCTCAAGTCCAAATTCTAATATGATATTGTAATATTAGATTTTATTTGTTTTTTTTTTTTTTTTTAAGTTGACCATTTTCATGACAGATGATACAATTGTTTCGTGTTGTCCGCATAAAGAAAATAATGATTGGAACACACAAATCGAGACATTACATAAAGTACAAAAATTCAACCGGAGGATACTTTTGTATATGAACTGCCTGATTTGGTAACCAGTCATAAATTAACACTTTTCGGAAAGCAACATTTTACACAAAAGTACCCCTCAATAACATTGATAAAAACAACGATATTATCCCAAACAAAAAAATATTTTGCATGGGACTAGCCGTGTTATGTATTGGTCAACAATTACGAGTATTATAATGTTTGCATTAAAAAACTATTTATTAATATTTTAGTGCCTATTTTTATGAAAAATTTTGTGAATTTTCCTAAAAATTTGTGTGAAATACAATCACTTTTAAACCTTTTTATAAAAATAATTATCGATGAATATTTTTGAAGATCTACATAGAACCAAAATATCTATAAAAATAATTTTTTGGTTTCACATTTAAGAAATATTTAAGTAAAAAATCGATCTTTGTTCTGACGTAAAGGAAAAAAATAAACAACACGGTCCAGAATTTCATGTAAGAAACGTCTAAAAATATTTTTCTATATCTTTCTAAAACTTTATTTTAATAAATTTGTTATTTCACCGCCCGACTCAAATTTGCGCACATTAACAATTCCAATATACTGGAAGAAGGGCTGAAAATAAAATACCAGCGAATTAATATCTAGTTAATATATTTCTAAGAGAGTTTTTTGAAATTAATATGGCGGCTTAAACAGTTAAACGAATCGATCCAGAAAAAGTGGGTGACATGGATATTTTCTATTTAGCTCTTCTTTCTCTCATATTAAGCCCTACTTTCTTTACTTTTGGTGTGCAAACTTCCTCACTTCCTCATGACATTCAACTTTTATGTAACGCACAACAGTTCAAGAAAAATATTATTAATTTCTTCTCACAATGATTTGGTAAGAAAATGTTTAAAATTGGTTTGATTTGTAATGATTTTTTTTTTTTTTTTAAGATTGTTTAATTATATATAATTTTTTTTTTTCTTTTTTGAATAATTGTAATTAGTTTTTAAGTTCAAAGTTTTTTTTTTATTATATTAACGTTTTTTAATTTTACAAATACTCAGTTCTATACTGTAATATGAGACTCTTAGTCTTGTGTATCGAACAGCAAATAAATAAATAAATAAACCAAAAGATGAACTTTCTAGGTCGGTTTTTTATTATAAATCGAGTTTTTCAAGTAAAACATATGTCGGATTTAATTATTATCTAACAAGCGGAATTTCTAAAAAATCCCGCTGTGCCGGGAAATGAAAAGCCCGGGAAAATGAAAACCCGAATTATTATATAATTTTGGACTTTTTGTTTGGCAAAACAACTTGAATCTAGTTTTAGATCAAAGTATATGTAGGAAAATTTTTTACAATCTGTTGTCAACCACTCTAATTCTGCAACTGGTTCCATTGCAACTGATTCCATGGAACTGGTTCCGGAAGCAGTTCCATACATCTTATATGAAAGATATGACTGATGTGGAGTAGTTCCAGAACTAGAAGTAGTTCCAGAACTGATTCCAGGACAACCAGCACCACTTTGGAGCGGTTGCTTTTGGGATAATTTCAAAAGGGGTTGTAAGGGAAAAGTGGCTAGTCGACAACCAATTCTTTGGAACACAAAATTTTCCTGCGTAGTTTTTGGGTGTTCCTAATTTTCTTAAATATATTTTATTTAATTAGCTTTTTATAAATTATGTACAATTTTTTACTCTTAACTAAATTAGCGCGTTCTACGCATACAAAACAAAGTTTTTGGGTTTAATTATCGGGCACTAGAGATCAATGGAAATTTCATATCATACGTTGATAGATCACTATGTGATTTGCTTTAAAGAGTAGCAAGTTATTCCTCTAGAACTCCCTTTTCAACACAATCTTACATAGGGATGCCACCTTGTCGTATAAGATACTGTTGATGGAACTGCAAGTGTTGGATTTGATGTTGCTGACGATGTTGTTGTTGTTGATGATAATTGGACCAGGCTTGCTGTTGTTCTCTCTGACTTTGTAGCAGCACAGATTGTTGAGCAATACGAATTTCTTCAGGAGTGGGGAAATAGACAGCATTTGGTGTATAACGATGAGCATAAGCCATAGTATTTGTCATAGATTGATGATAAGGATGATGATGACCACCGTAGGCGGAACCATAATGTAAAGGAGCTTTTGAACGCATTGGATTAGTACCAAAAGAACGATTAATCATTGAATTATTGCAACGTCTTAAACGACCAGTAGTTTCTCCAATGGTTAAGTCTTCGGCAGAAGGATCTAAAGCCCAGTAGTGACCACGACCGGGATCATCTAAAGCACGTGGCACTCTTACAAAGCATGGATTCAAACTAAGATTGTGACGTATGGAATTTTGCCATACACTTTTATTCTTCTGATAATAAGCAAAATTTTCGGCTATCCATTCGCAAATACCACTAAGAGTCAAACGTTTTTCGGGACTGCTTCTAATGGCCATTACAATTAAGGCACTATAGGTATAGGCAGGTTTAGCATCTGGTGATTTGCCACTGGTGGAGGCAGAGTCATCACTAGACATTTCTTCGGAAGTTTGAGAATCCGAAGGACTAACGGGAGCATTTGTAATACATGATGTTGTTGCATTTTCTTCAAAACATTTTTTAGTTTCCGATAACAATGAGCGTATAGAAAAATTAGATTGGAAAACAGGAGCCATTTTTTGTTGTATTTTAAATAATATTTCTTGGCTATGTAAATTCTCTTAACGCGCGTTTGTTTCACTGGTGTGTTCTCTACTATTATCGAGATGTGACTGATGGCATTTCAATCCCTTACTTTACTATATATAGTCGTTGTCCCTATGGTTTTTGCAAAATTCTATGAAACAATTCTTAAAATTTACAAATGTTTTTAATCAACGGATATAGATATTTAATACGACGATTTGTTTAGCATTTTCCAAACCTCAATATGTTTGTATATTCTCGTAGAAGAACAGTGCCGCTGGATTAATAAATGCAAGTTTAACTCTCAATTTTCTATGTTGTTGAGCATATAGCTTAAGAAATGCGCATACATACGAAGAAGAAAAGAAGCAGCACCTTTATAAAATCCACAAACGCAGCCCACAATCCGCCTTCCAAATAATATATAAGCATGTTCATTAGACTGGTCCAGTTTTGTTGTAAGGGAATTTCTTTACCATTTGATCGCCGAGATCAATGAAAGCCACAGGATTCATTCATTGATCCCATAGCTCACCCATTTCAAAAAATTTGTCAATTTTACAATATTGTCTATTCAAATACCTGCTATCGTCGTTTATTTTCAAGGTATTCCCTATATATTCTGTTGTTTGTTCAAGTTTAATTTTGTTAAATTATTAAATCCGGTTTCATTATTTAAATTTTACGGTCTTTTTCCGTTTTAATCTTTCTCACACAGTGGTTTAAAATAAGAAAAAAGTGATAATAAGTATGGAAATTCAAAAAAAATAAAACCAAACGTATTTGTCTGAAAATTTAAATGGTAGGGTAGGAGCTAAGTTTTCAGAATCACATCTTATTAAGTCTGTAGCTGAACCAGGGACGGAGCTACAGGGAGCGAAAGTTAACTACCTCAGGTATGAAAAATTTTGTGCTGCTTGTAACTTTCTTAAATACTAACCGATTTTAATGATTTTCACCTTTTTGGATTTTAAAAAAATGTTTGCATAAGTGTTTTTGTATCTCTTACACTTTAAAAGACATTTCACTTCGAAAAGAAAATTTCTAATTTTTTACTCGACTCTTTTTGGTTTTTTGCTTATAACTTTTTTAATGCTGGCTCGATTTTAATATAAAGAACACCATTAAATTTCTGACAAAATTCTACAGACCTATCCTCAGTATGCTATGCCTTTGGGTCTGAGGATGGGTCTGTAGCGGGACGCGGAAATACGTATTCTATCCTGCTGGCCTTATCGAATTTTTTAAAATTTTCTTTTCTCTGTAGTTTACTAGTATGATCTTGATCTCAAATCAAACAAACAAACATTAATTTACCAATTAAAAGTTCAACTATACATACCTTCATAAATTTAAAAAAATTTTAATATATTTATGTTTCTTAATTTATAAATAAAATATATTTACAATAAAAACCGTGAAACACCACTTTATAAATAAACCCATAAAAATTATAGGCGGTCCACTTCTCTCCGTTTATATGAAATTGTTTGAAATTTTCAACCCTATTTGATTTTGAATATTTCTGAATACAAGTTATGAGAAATCATAAAAAAATAAATTCACTTTCTAATATGGTATAAAAACACTAACATTTTTACCGGGGATATTTAGGTAATTTTTTTTAAAACCAAGTTATGATAGATTATAAAAAAATAAATGCACTTACTATACTCATATTTTTACATCTGGTATTATATTAAGGTAGATTTTTTAAAACTGCTGCAAGCACAAGAGTATAAAAATAACTAGGATTTATTTTGAAACTAAAGCTATGTACTTTGAAAATATAAAATATTCGTTGTAGAAGAAAGAGAAAAGGTAGACATGTTATATACCGTTGGAAAGAGAATTTTATATTCTTTTCAGATTTATAAAAATATGTTAACAAAATTTGCATTGTTAGGTCACTTTTGTTAAAATAATAAGACAAGTAAAAATGGGAAGCTTTTCGCACATATTAATTACACTAAAACTTGAATATCTCGAGATCGGTAAGAGCCATATGAGTAATTTTTAAACACTTAGTTAAACAATATATTTAGAATTTAGAACACAAATTTCAGAAAAAAATAAAAATTTTTAGTTAATTTGTTTAATAGTATACAAATTTTCTTTGCGAAATTTGATTTTTTTTTACTAATTTTGACCTATCGGCCCCATTTATAACCAGGATGTCTAAATTTGATGCAAGAGCAATGCTAACCATCTGTCTTATCAAATGTAATTCATGGATTTTTAACACACCTGTTGCTGATGTTGGTTTTATTTTACAAACAAATATATACTTATTGATTTACGTCGACGATATTCTGATAGCTGCAAAGAACAAAAAATATATTGATGAAATTGAAAAGCTACTAAACGATAAATTCGAAATTAATAGCCTCGGAGAAATTCATCATTATCTTGGTTTAGAAGTTATAAAAGATAAGGAATATAATTTTTGTATCCAACAAAGTAATTATATTTATTAAAAATATAGTAAATGAATTTGGTCTTGAAAAAGCTAAAACCTCAAAATTTCCATTCGATCCCGGTTATGGAAAATCATCATCTGAAAATTTAATGTGTAACAAAGAGTATCAAAAGTTAATTGGATCACTGTTGTACATTAGCGTTAATTCACGTCTTGGTTTTGCCTCTAGCATATCAATCCTAGCACGAAAAGTAAGTTGTCCTAATAAGGAGGATTGGAATGAACTAAAACGAGTACTAAGCTATTTAAAAGGCACTGCTGAGCTATATCTAAGACTAAGCGATAACAAATCGAATAATAATTCCTTAATAGGTTATGCAGATGCTAATTGAGTAGGAGATTATTCCGATCGCAAATCTAATACTGGATTTATTTTTCAGATTAACAATGGCAGTATTAGTTGGTGCTGTAAGAAACAATCTTGTGTATCTTTATCATCTACAGAATCAGAGTTTATGGTATGGCAGTATGGTTGCGCACACTTCTGGGTGACATAAAACAAAATAAAGCTACAGTTATATATGAAGATAACCAAAGTTGCTTGCGCATGGTTGAAGAGGGTCGATTCAGTAGCAGAACAAAACATATCGATACTAAAAAGTATTACATCAAACAACATGTCGATGTCGGTAACATCACTTAACGTCTTGACGAGACATCGATTTGTTGAAACAACGAACAATTTCTTGTTCACCCATGAATCTGTCTAGTGTGGACCACTCTTGTTCATGTTTTGTTCTTGTTCAGACAACGTTGTCAGCACAATTGTTTTCACAACCATATGCAACATCAGCCACAATGCCAGATCTAATTTTTACTTAGTGGCATTACTACAAACAAAAGCAAATATTAGAAAATTAATAAAATGCTAAGAAAAAGTAAATAATTTGTATTATTATTAAATTTAAAGCAATTTACTTTTTATTATTGTTAAAAAATTAGTGGAAAAGGCATTGAGAACATGAATAATAATAACGCTCTTAGACGAGAACAAAAAATTCTCATTGAGTTTATAATTTAACTTAACAAATATTTCCAGAAATTCTAAAAACGTCGTCCCCTGACGATTTCCTTAGGCAAGAATGAAATCCGGATAGGGACATGCCTGCAGCGGATTATTTTTCACAATTTGTTAAATACGTTTGGGATTTTTAGCATATTTAATTCCTTTGATGCAATTAATGTATATCCCGATAAAATAAAATTAAAAAACTAATATGCAAGTGCTTGTGCAAATTTAAATGTTACTGACACTTTAGAAAACATTGTTCTCTATTGTTGTTTCTACATGAATGGATGTCACTACATTGCTAGATCTGTCAAAACAACAGAGTAGTACATTGGAAGATGACAAAGCAAATTGTGGAAAATTTTCTGTCGGTGTTTTTGTTTTTTCTTTGATATTTTAAATGTTTAATAACGCTCCTAGACGAGAACAAAAAATTCTCATTGAGTTTATAATTTAACTTAACAAATATTTCCAGAAATTCTAAAAACGTCGTTCTCTGACGATTTCCTTAGGCAAGAATGAAATCCGGATAGGGACATGCCTGCAGCTGATTATTTTTCACAATTTGTTAAATACGTTTGGGATTTTTAGCATATTTAATTCCTTTGATGAAAATAAATAGTTTCGTTTGTGACCTACTCCCACAAAAAACAAAAAATAATGAATTGTCTGACATTACGTATTCTCCACCCAAAACAAATGCACGAATTTTTTAACGTTATTCTGCCGACGATTAGTTTTTGGGCAAACAAATCAATGTCTCGTCAAGACTCAGAGTCAAATGCATTTATTGTCCAAGTGAAGATATGTTGGCCGATATGCTTACCAAGCCTCTGAATTCAAAGCTAGAACGTCATAGAAACAAGGCTGGCATACAAGTCGTTTGAGGAAGGGTGTTGCTGATGTTGGTTTTATTTTACAAACACCTTGCATGAAAATAACTTTGAATGTAAAATCATTTTTACTTTTGAGAAATATGTATTTTGTTGATGTCAATAATTTTCATAATTATATTTTAAATTTATAATAAAATTATCCTCTCGTTCAAAAGAACGTATCTTGTGCAAAGTTTTTTACAGGCCCATAAACTCAAAAATTATTTTCAAAATTGATGAATTTCGACCACTGCCAAATTTCGACCATGTCCAAAACGAGAAAAACTTAGCGCTAAACACGTCCTTAAAGGATGCCCTTTTACTATGTAAAAATATAAAATTAATATTTCCAACAAATTTTTTTACAAATTTAAAAGTAATGAAGGCACTTTTTTTTACAAAAATTAACGATTTTTTTGTTAAAATTCAAAGTTGCGAATTTCGACATTTTTTCCGCCTTAACGGAGTAAGATATTTCAAAGCATTTTTCTTTATATTTACTTAGAATTTTGAATGGTGTACTTTGGATTAAACCAGTATTAAAAAAGTTAAAAGCAAAAAACCAAAAAGAGTTAAAATTAAAAATTTTATTTTCGAAGTGAAATATCTCTTAAACTGTAAGAGATACAAAAACATTTATGCAAACATTTAGCAAAATGCAAAATGGTGAAAATCATTAAAATCGGTTAGTATTTAAGAAAGTTACAAGCAGCACAAAGTTTTTCATACCCGAGGTAGTTATTTTTCGCCCCCTGTAGCTCCGTCCCTGGTACAGCTACAGACTCAATAAGATGTGATTCTGAAAATCTAACTCCTCCCCTATAGCCATTTCAATTTTCAGACAAATACGATCAAAACTTTAGAAGTTCCATACTTATTACCACTTTTTTATTATTTTACACCACTGTGCAACGCAAACACATTTCTCTCTGTTTTAGTCAGCTACTAGGAAATTGTCCTCAGCATTATCTTTGTATATGTTTTCGAAAGGGTTAAGCGTGTGGCGAGTAAGTTTTTAGCAAGTAGTTTCTTGTTTGAAAAACGAAAGAGTTTAAACGATTTTAAATGGAAATTTATTTTATTTTCACTAAACTTGATATGCAAATTTTGTACAAATCCCCTGGCGATTTTGTCAAAACAATATCTGTTAGTTTTGCTAAGACAATAGAACTAATGTAAGCTAATTTCAGAGTTTTGCTTGAAAATTATTTTGTTTTGTTTGACATACTTAGCACAACAATAGAATTCCCCAGAAGTTTCCTTGGTGTTTAGAGCATGGATCATGAAAATCTTAACACACTTTAAAAGGGTTAAATGAAGGATTTTTATAAATTTTGTTTAAAATTCTGTGATAATTATTATTTATTTTCAAGCACAATATGCAGCAGTGTACTGGAAAATAATATTTGATTGTGCATATCACAGTTACAAATTTTAACTAAAGGGTGAACACACCAAAATTGCGAAACTTTGGAAAATTTATAACTCATATATGAGAAATTTCATTCGAATTTGACTTTTAGTTTCGTCAAAAATGACCACCGAGTTAGAAACGAGGCAAATTATTTTGCACGAATATATAAAAAATCCGTTTCTCAGTACGTGGAAAATTGCGAAAATTTAAAAGTGCACCACTCGACAGTTTCCATGGCTTTAAATAGCTACTAGTCATGCCAATCGGGATTGATATTTGAAAATCCCGGGATTCCGGATTTTGTATGAAATCCCGGGATGCCGAAATCGGGACTACGGGATTTTTTGGGATCCCGGGATTTAAATTTTCTTTATTTGTAAAAATTTTTATGTTATGTAACTAATTTTTTTAAAGAATAAAGCGTTTTATAATTATTTAATAGTTGTTAATTAATAATGTGGTACATTTTATGAATATTGAAACATCTCAGTCAGAAATTGACAGTGGTACAAAAAATCAAGTACCTGCATACCACTTGGTAACCGCGATGTTAAAAATAAATGACTGGTAGAAGACTCATTTGGGACGCTTTGCCAGCGTTTGCAAAAATCGTTTTGCCAGTATTTGTTTTACAAAACATCACGGCAGGGCCAAAAAAAGATACATATGAACTTTTTTTAAATTTTATTTTGGAAAATATAATTCCAAACCACCTATTTATTGGTTTCGGCAGCGTTTTGCCAAAGTTAAAAATTTTGTTTCTCCAGTACTTTTCCGGCGCTTTTTTAACTGCCGATCCTTTTTTCTATTGACGTTATCATATTGGAAATGGGAAAGCAATTTTTGTAAGTACTTGTACCACCTGTTAAAATACCTTGCCATCGCTTTTCCGTTTGTATTTTTCTGGCTGGGAAAATATATGAAGGCCTGTCATTAAGTACACTTGCGCCCAGTATTTTGTAAGCAGATTTTAAAACAGATTCGTTGCGATAACCTTGCCTACTAAATCGTGTAATTACAGCAGCAAAGTTTTTTGGTTATCGTTATCAGTTGTTTTCATGGAAGAATTCAAACTTATAGTCCCAGCCAAAATTAGATTTCAGAAATCGAATTTCGCTTGGAAGAATAAATCGGTAAAATAACAAACAAACTTGATTTTTCGCATGTATTCCTCAAAAACTTAATAGTGTTTACCAAAATTTCAAATTTTTCTGCAAAGTCTTTGCATAGTTTACTCGAATAATCTACTTAATTTATAATTTTACCAATTTCTTGTCAATATGAGAAAATTCAAGAAAAAACGTAGGTAATCTAAAATTGCTCACTTTGTTTATTTGCGTTTATATTAATATTAAACAATAAGAAAATCCCGGGATTTTTGAGAAATAATCCCGGGATTCGGGATTTTTGCCAATCCCAAAATCCCGAAATTGCTCACTTTGTTTATTTGCGTTTATATTAATATTAAAAAATAAGAAAATTATTTCTCAAAAATCCCGGGATTCGGGATTTTGCCAATCCCGAAAATCCCGGGATTTCGGGATTCGGGATTTCCCGTTTGGCATCCCTAATAGCTACAGAGAAGGTCTGAAATTGAAAATGAAGTCCAAGTTTCAAAAAAAAAAATACATGGTTTGACAAGCCATTTGCTCCTGTGATCGGGAATATTGAAGAAGACAGGTGAACTGGTAAAAGATATTGCAGAATTCAAACCAAGTGGTTGTCGGCGTCGCGAAAAGTCGATGATGCACTCGTGCAAAAGATGGTGGCGCGTGTGCGACGAAAAGTCCGATCAGTTGCATATGAAACAAATAATAACTAATATTTTTATTACCTCTAAACTTCAAAGTATTCGAATAAAAAAAAAATTATTTTAAAGCCATCTAGTTTTTTTCTGGTATTAGTTTCTAAGTGTCGGAGTTTTGGTGTGTTCACCCTTTATGTACCTACTTTTAAATCACAAAACCGCTGAAGGTAGTTTTCGTCAGTTAGGAAAAACATATTGTAGACATATTTTGTGGCAGCGGTCAAATCTTATGTTAAGGGGTTGAAAAGTGTGTCAAAACAAACCAATTTTTCGTCTCTTTTTTATTTTATTTGTTATAATTTTAAAGAAAAATTAACAAATAGACTACCACACGAAAGCTTTTTTGGACACTCATCTACCATTATAAAAAACATGTCCGAACAGCACATTTTTGAATAGCAGATTTTTTTATGTTAGACCAGCACTCAGGAGATTCCCCTACTAACGCAGTGCATTGTGTTGGCATTAGGAAAATAGGCTATGGGGTGAACTAAAAAGGAAGTATCCCAGCAAAAACAGATATTAACAAATAATTAAGCAAGTAAGTAGCACGTAAAGGGTGTTTACTTGCAACATTACTTTTGTTCGCGATGTCCAAAAATTCATAGGTGGTCATTACCGTCTCGCTTACAAAAAAGTGAGAGTAATGAGTTACCAGCGTGGTTAACTATAGTGAAAAAATAAGTAGTTACTCACAAAGATAGAATAAGTGGTTACTCAGAAGTTAGGATATAAGTGGTTACCCTACGCTCTGAAATAGTTGGTCATATTACAAAAATAACTTTTTACCTTTAAAAATTTCCTATTTAGTTCAAAACTGATTAATAAATAAAATATTAATATAAAAAAGACTAAATCGGTACTTATTTAATCAATTACCAGTGAGTGATTAATTTGCAAGAATATATAAGTATTAACGATTTTCGTTTATTACACACTAGTTTTATTGGAAATGGTCCCAAATGGAAGAAATCTTTGGAAAACGTTAACCCGTGCCGAAAGTTGGACGAAAATGTTCCATTTTGGGAAAAAGTGTATTATTATTAAAAATTCGAAATTTATAAAAAAAAAATTTCATTTAATATAGTCAAAATGATTCAGATATAGAATTTTGACTCCATCGGATATCATTAAGCCTTGTTAGCCTGGAATCCAATATGACCCACGAATTTGATAAATATGTAAAAACGTGTTTTTTTTTTTAAATTAATTTTAAAGATTCTTTAACATGCCTAATTTGTAGATGTCGATTGATATTTGTACCACATAATAGTTGATATTAAAGAAAAAAAAAATAAATTGGAAAAATTATAATTCAAGTTTGTGTTTGGAGCGACTGCTTTCCAGGACATTATACAACAATTGCTTATTATGTCAAAAATTTAACAAATTTTGAATGTTTTCATCAAATTTTACATAGCTTTCGGAAAAATATCACTTAAATTTGGTTAGACTGCATTTATATTTATATTTGTTTAAAAAAACGTTAACCCTTAGTGGACTGGGGTCAGAAAAGGCCCATGAAACATAATATTAATTATGACTACGAAACTGTAAAGCCTTTAAATTTGACAAAAAATCTCAACTGGATAAAAATAATTATTTTATGTAACATGATCCATGTAGGGTTAATTTTTATACTTTTGGCCAAAAACGCACCACTAGGAAATTTACAGAATAACACCTTTAATAATTTTCTAAAAAATATCACTTTAAATGAATAACAAAAAAGTCTTTTCCACTTGATAAAAATTATTATTTTGAGTAACTTGAGTAACTTTAATAAATATCTGATAAATGTTATTCTGTCAATTTTCTAGTGGGTCTTTTTTTGTGAAAAGTGAGAAAATTAACCCTATATGGATCAAGTTACTCAAAATAATAATTTTTATGAAGTATTGTTTTATTCATTCAAAGTGACATTTTGTCGAAAATTATGAAAGGTGTTAAATTTTTGACAAAATAAGCAGTTTTTGTAAAATGTCCTGGAAAGCAGTAGCTCCAAAACACAAACTCGAATTATCATTTTCCAAATTATTTTTGTTTTCTTTAATATCAATTATTATGTGGCACAAATAGCAATCGACATCTCCAAATTAGGCATTTTAAAAAATCTTTAAAATTAACTTTAAAAAAACACCCTTTTTACATTTTTATCAAATTCTTGGGTCATTTTGGATTCCAGGCTAGAGTGGGTTAATAATATCCGATGAAGTCAAAATTCGATGTCTGAATCATTTTGACTATGTTAAATGTATAAATGGAATAAAAAATAAATTTTTTCGAAATTTCGAATTTTAGGAATTTTTAATAGTACACTCATAGAAATAAATCTGTAAAAATAGCAGAAAAAGTTACTAAAATTTAGTTAAAAATGCAGAAAAAACTGCTATAAACAGCAGATTTTTTACTAAATACTAATAAAATGAGAACAGCAAAATTAAAACTATTAAATTTGCAGAATTTTAGTTATATTTAGGCTAACTTTTAGTTAATTGAAATTAGCAAATTGTACTGTAAAATCTGCAGAAAATTTTGCTAAATATTTGTAGACTAAAAATAGCAAAAATAAATTAAATCTACAAAATTTTTGCTATTTTTAAGCTAAATTTAGTTGTATGCAAATAGCAGTCTATTCTGCTAAAATCAGCAGAAATATTTGCTAAAAAATTGTAAACTGCTGTTTTCAAAAGGCTCGATTTTTATTTGCATTTAAAAAAAAATCTAAAAAAAACTACGAAAATTTTAAATTTTTTGGTGATTTTTTAGGCTACTAATTATTTTGCAAAATTATTCGCTGATTTTAGCAGGTTAATTTGCTATTCTCCGTTTACAAAAATTTATAACTAAAATTCTGTATATTTAACAGTTTTATTTTTGCTGTTCCTATATTGCTAATATATAGCAAAAATAATCTGTTAATTTAGCAGTTTTTTTCTGCAGCATCATTTCGATTTATTCCATTTGGGACCATTTCCAATAAAACGGGAGGTGTAATGACAAATATATTTTTAAGGGATACCCTAATAAGTACTCATATAACTTATTATCAGTAAGACAATATTTTGTATTTTGGATAATCGACTACAAACGAATGTGATAGTATTCAAAATAAAATCTCGAGCTCTGGGTCAAGTTCACTTACCTCAGCAGAACACTTCCCATGATAATATCGATAGAACAGAGTCGTACAACCCACGTTCCCATGATATGATAAGCGCCGAAGAACTCCTTTGTACACGAACTAGAAGCTCCAAAAAGACTTCGAAGTTGCTGCCCATATATGGAAGTTGTATTCCATCTTTAGCCGGATATAGTTATTATAAATAATGAGTTAATCGGATGGAGTGAAGTATTTCTTGGTCCCACGTAGAAAACCTAGACATTTGAATGCTTCTTCCGACACCCAAACACATGCTTACTACAACGGACGTCACACTGAATTTTCATGTCCAGAAAATCAAGGGTATCAGATTCCTCAATATAGATATCACCAATATGCACACCCTAAAAAAAAAAAAAAAAGTCAGCAAAAATGTTGCTTCGTCAGCAAAAATGAAAAGCTCAGCAAAAGTTCAACTAACACTCACTTTTTGCTGAATATTAGTAAGCTGAAAAAACTCAAAACTTTATGCATAAAGTTTATAAAGAATTTAATTACACGTTTTTAAGCTTATTTAGCAAAGACAGTATGCATAATTCGTTTAATAGCGACAAATTTAACAATATGTTAGAATAGGGTAAAGCCTGAATTAAGCATTTCATAAAATTTGGAAAATAAAAGTCTGAGTTGAAACAATAAATATTAATCCCTCAATTCATAAATGCTTTGTAAAGTTATAGCAGGTTTACAAAACGGAATTTTCATACAAAATTTGTCCAATAAACCTCCTATAATTTTTCAAAGCGTTTATGAATTTAGGGGTAAGTTTTTATCTATTTAAAGAATTTTTTAAGGATCATGCATCCAAAAACATGTAAAATCCAATATTTTATATCCAAATTAAACAAATTTTTACATTTAAGCATTTTTTCAAAAAATTTTCTCAAATTGGTGTACAAATAGAATTCAAAATAAACAAAATAGTGATGTTGATTACATCAAAACATAATCGTCATTCGAATACATTCAGTATTCGTACCATTAAACTCTCTTTAAAATATTAGTTTTCCTCTTCGTTATGTATAAAAATTTTTTTTTATCATGTTTTGATTTATTATAAATTATTTTTATTGATAAAACCTTAAAAACAATATTATTCACCTACGATTAACGAGTCAATCTTTTACAAATTTTATGAATCACTAACAATTTATTTGATAGTAGAGACACATTCAATTAGGGTGTTGCCAGAATAACAAACAGTTATTTAACGATTATGCATAAAATTTTTTAATAAACGTTTAATAAGGAAAATACATACATTAGCAATTGTATACCTTAACGCCAAATTATGAAAAGTTTATGCATTAGAGCCTTAAAATATTATATTAGGTGTAAAAACATAAATTTATAAAAATTTACTTACCATTATTAATCGACTGGGCTGCACGTGAAAAATTCACCTTTTTAGTTAATTAGCATGACCGAATGACGTTTTTTTCTTCGACACCTCCTAGCAAACATGTCCACAGAACATTTTAACCCATTAAACGCACATTTTGGGATACTTTTTTGGTAGAAAAAAGGTAGAAAAAGTGACTTAAATGACCCATGAAAATTACAGATGTGGGGTTAAAATATTCTATGAAAAAATTTCTCTTAAAATTCTGTTGGGAATTTAATATAGAAGGACAATTACACTACTTTTTGAGTCTTATTCTACACTGTGTTGGCGAAAAAAATTAAATTTTTAAATGGCCATAAGATTTGACTGTACCCACAAGTACCAAATGATTTGGGGGTTTTACTATAGTGACCTAGTACAATCGTTCCGTATAAGAATCATCCACCCCCATGACCATGACTCTAGTTTTGTTCCCATCATACACTTAAAATAATAGGCCTGTTGATTGAACAGAAAAGTTTGTTACTTTAACAAAATTAATTCCTGTTTCTTTGCGTAAAATAAAATTTGTTGATTTTATTTGTTTTTATTTATTTTTATTTGTAATTATACTGAGTCATAAAATTTGTTAAAATTTAGGGTCTCGGGACTCTCCTCGGGCCTAGTCCATATCATTCAAGGGCATGTAATGGCAATCTAAAGGAGCAAACAGTTTGACGGTTTTTCTCTATCACGCTTAGTTTTCAAGATGTGTGCCATTTTATGAAGTGGAAAATTTTTGTTAAAAATTTCCGAGGGCTAATGTTCCACCATGATCCATTTCTGGATAGAGATAACCTTTTCAAAGGGTTATTATGTATAACCAAGTTAGTTAGTTAGAAATTTTCTTAAATTTGGCTCTATCTCTCTTAGTTTCCGAGATATGGTCCATTTTAAAAAATCGGGATTGAAAGAAATAGCGCCATCTTTAAAACTTCGGATACACTGGTGGCGCTATCTACCGGGTAATAACAGCATGCGCGTCTTCAGCAATTAATATAAGGGGAAATTTCATACGCTACCGTGCCCAAGTCAATGTGTTTGTTGTTTTTTGTCTACGGTGGCGTATGAGTTTTCCCCTTATATTAATTGCTGAAGCCACGAACGTAACAGAAACATAAAAATATTACATTTTAACCATAAATTGTGTAAAATTTAACGAATGGGTTCATAAAAATTAGTTGTAAATAATTTTGAAAATTAACACTCAAAATAGTACTGAGGATTTTTAGTATTGTGTTAAACGAAGATAACCAAAATCTTTGTTTAAATCAGTATTTGAACTAAAAATAGACGTATTATTTTAAGTGTACTCTTCACATTGCTACCAATAATATCACTCTGAAAAGGCTGCGTAGAAAAGAAGATACATAATAGATTAAACGAGCATTTTGTGGCACCTTTCTACCTGAAGTGAATATTTTGATGCGTGAATTTATACCAAAACTTTTACAGGCAATAATTTGCGGCTAACCTGATTAACTCATGACTTCCAATGAGGCTTAATACAAAGTTTATCTGGGCAAATTATATCAGTCTCATGGTTAATTTCAGAAAGATCGATTTCACTAATTTTTAACAAATTTTTAGTTAAAGCTCTGATTTAACTAAAGATTTTAGTTATACTAAAAATCCTCAGTACTTTAACTAATTTTGAGTGTTAATTTTCAAAACTATTTATAACTAATTTTTAAGAACCCAATATTTTCATGTTTCTGTTATTAGCCGGTAGATGGTGCCACCAATGTATTCGAAGTTTTAAAGATGGTGCTATTTTTTTCCATACCGATTTTTTTAAATGACCCGTATTTCGAAAACTAAGCGAGATAGATCAAAATTTACGAAAATTTCGACTACCCCTAACCGTATAATACTCCAGCGAAAGGGGTTATATCTATCCAAAAATGGACCATGGATTTTTGTAATAAAAATTTTCCACTTCATAAAATGTCCCATATTGCGAAAACTAAGCGAGATAGAGTAAAACGGACAAAATATTTGCTCCTCCGGAGTGACCTTACATGCCCTTAGATTATATGGACTGGGACCGGGGAGGGTCCCGAAACCCTAAATTTGAACAATTTTGCGACTCAATATAATTACAAATAAAACTGCAGTTTTATTAATTTCTTACTTAAATTTAGATTTGTTAAATTTAACAAAAGAATTTGTTACAATCAACAAATTTTATTTTAAGCCAAAAAACAGGAATAAATTTTGTTAAAGTAACAAATTTTTCTATTCAGCCAACAGACTTATTTTTTTGAGTGCACACAAGCAATGAGACGGTCTTTAGCGTTCCCTTTTACCTGCTGGATATGAGATTGAGTCGCTAAACAAATACTTGTGCATTATTTTTGTCTCCACTATCACATTTCCAAATTTCAGCAAAATCAAAATTTTCACTATAGGAAGTTCCCTTTTGAGACCCATAATTCGACAGATTACATCTTAATTTATATTTGCATGAACTCATTACATATGAAGTTGCTTACATGAAGTATATACATAAGTATCACCTGCATATATGCAATTGCTTTCATTGTTAAAAAGTGCAACATTAAATCATCGGAAGGAAAAAGTCCAATGAATGAAAAAGGAAATCCACTATAATTGCAAATATGTTTGTTTCCAATACATCAGAAAAAAAAGTTAAATAACTGACATGTGTAACAAAATATTCACAAAATTTTTATGTGTATCCAATAACAGCAAAAAACTGGGAACTTTTATTGTCTTATACTTGTACGCTTTAATAAATACATGGAAATCTTCAGATCTTAAGCGAAATTATTGAACGGTGCCTTAATTTTCATGTAAAGCCGGTAATTGTTTCTTAACGCTACTTTACTCAATCTCTTGCTCCCGCTTTGTGCTAAAGTAAAGGCTTAAATAAGTTTCTTTGGCTGCATATGACTTGAATATTTAACATGATGATCCTGTCTTACACATGGTTTAGTTAGCTGATCCCATCTGTAGTATACGATTGTATCGCATCGTGTACACATTTTTGTCATTATCCTCTTGTTATTATTATTGTGGTGTACTGTATTAAAAAATAATTGTTTTTGTTTGGTAAATTAAATGTTTTTAGTTATTTTGTTTCGCTGCAAAAAAAACATGTTTCCGAATCTTTTATAACTGTTCAAAATTTCAAATTATTGGTTATTTCTCACTTGAAATTGATACACTCAAAATAATAAGTCTGTTGGTTCAACAGAAAAATTCGTTACTTTAACAAAATTTATTCCAGTTTGTTGATTTTAACACTTTTTTTGTTAAATTTAACAAATCTAAATCTAAGGAAAAAATTTGTAAAACCACAGTTTTATCTGTAATTATAATGAGTCATAGAATTTATGCAAATTTAGGATCTCGGGACCCTCCCCGGGCCTAGTACATACCATGTGAGGGCATATGAGGATGAGTAGCAAACATTTTGTCCGTTTTGCTCTATCTCTTTTATGAAGTGGAACATTTTTATTAAAAATTTCCGAGGGTCCAAGGGCCCGCCAAGGTACATTTTTGGATAGAGATAACCCCTTTCGCTGGGAAAAGGGGTATGGAAATTTCATAAATTTTGTTCTACCTCTCTTAGTTTTCGAGATATGAGCCATTTTAAAAAATTGGGAGGACAAGAAATATACACATTGGTGTCGGCGTCTATCGGGTAATAACAGTAACATGAAATATTATATTTTAACAATAAATTTTGTAAAATTTAACGAATGGGTTCTTAAAAATTAGTTTTAAATAATTTTGAAAATTAATACTGAAAATTAGTTAAAGTATTGAGGATTTTTAGTAGGGTATTCAATTAATCGACATTTTAATTTAATCGATTAATCATTCAAGTAATTATTCGGGGTTTTTTCTTAACCGATTAATCGAATAAGATTTTAAAATTAATCGATTAATCGAAAAAATGTTATGTAAAATAATATACATACATTTGTTGTATTTTTAATAATTTTATTTAAAAAAAACAACAAAAAGAGTTTCGGAAACTCTTCTAAAATTCATAAAAATAAAAAATGCTATAATTGACATCAAAAAATGCTATAATTTTTATTACTTCTGTCCTCTCTGTAATATATTCAAATTTTATCCATATCGGGGAGAACCATACCGCAGACCTTTCTTTAAATTTAGCATTTTATAAAAATTAGCCAGACGTTCATATATTATACATAGCGCTCTATAATATCTTCAATGAGAAGAAGAATAGAACAACTCGTAGATTAATTTGTATATATTTCGTATAAAGTCAACTCATAAAACACATAAATGTAGAGAGACATTCTGTTGAGAATTGATTTTCCCTCCACGTTTACGTCCCTCCATCCCATCATTTGATTTTAGTAACTATTTCGCAGGAAATTTAAAAAAAAACTTGTGATTAATTTCGACAAATTTTTTTATAGCAGAGTTAGCTGAATTGGGCTCTGAAAAGCTCATATATATAAAAGGTTATTTAGTTCTCATTAAACATTATTTAGAACTCATAAATACGAATTTTGAATATAATCTTGTTAACAACTTATTTGTAAATTTCTTTGTCTTACTTTTCAAATAAAAAACACTTTGATATGTTTATTTGTCTTTTAATTTGCCATTTATTAATTCGAATCCTATGGCTTGGGATAATATCCTTTGCTAATTATGAATGCAGAGTGCTCACTACTGTTGATGTTTTTGTTTTTTCTTTGATATTTAAGATGTTTTTTACAATTTGTTACATAAGTTTTAATAAAATCCCATGTTTACTTTAATAAAAAATATATGGGTGATATCAAAAAATGTGATAAAAACCGTGTAACCACTTAATTTCTAAAGCATCGATATATCAGCGCATTGTCACCTGTTTTACAAAATTTATAACAATCTGACCAATTTTTGGTTAATACATAAAATTTGTGACCAATTTTATAGGCCAAATGTAAACTCCGTAACAAGTAACTCATAAGGTTGTTTAACTTTAATAGCTTATATTTTAATAACCAATAAAGCTAAACACTAACTGTAAGAATTTTTATGAAGAGGAAAAGTGCCGTTTTTAATAAAAATTAATACATTTTACAAACTTTTTCGTATATCTTAGCAATCACGACTTCAACTCTGTAACGATTTTTCGTCATAATTTTTGATAAAAATGCATATACCAGAATTTTGGAGTTATCTATTATTTATATTGCGAAAAGTATAATGTTATTTATACTCAAATGATCGTTGGACTGTAAGTAATCATCCAGTATAACAGACTTGAAGCTTTTCTGCAGCATGTAACATTCTCGAGATGAAAAAGGATGTCTTTAATAAGATTTGAAAAAATGTTGTAAACTCCGTTCCTAATTTTTACACCAAACTATTTAACGAGTTAAAAAAAACGATGGCATATTTGGATTCACTTTGTAGGCATCTTACGATTTTGTTTCGTAAAAAAAATTCTGACAAAGCGTTGCTGAAAGAAAACGAAAAAAGTAACCAAATGTAAACTCCGTAACTGTAAACTCCGTAACCACAATTGTTTGCATCAGATTTCATTCAAATAAATGCAGAAAAATGTTTAAAATATTTTAAAACAACCATAAACAGAGGTGATTAAACTAATAATTATATGTCAAAAGACGATTCAATTAATAATTTTGCGTCAAATCAAAAAAAGTTATAAGTTTTTTACCCTAAGCTGCTGGAGCGAAAAACGATTGATTTTGCATTTCATTGGTTTTGAATCGATATTTCCAGTCAATACTAACATTAGTTTGACAAATTAAATTTGTTTCACACAATTTAAGAATTTTTTGATGCCGAAATGTTATGTTTTTAATATATTATTTTGTAACTGCGCAACCGATGTTTGGATTTTAAAAAATTTTATATTTTTGAAAAGAATTTAAAAGGACCAAAAATACAAAATTAAAAAAAAAAATAAAAATTTTTTTCGCGGAATGAATTGTATTTTTATTCGCGAAACCGCCAATTTGATCAACACAAATTATATATCATTGGAAAGCAAGTTGAAAACCCAAATACGAAAAACTAATAAATTGAAGAAAATTCGTACGCAATTTTTTTTGTTATATCTTTTGCTTGCAGAAATTTAAACTCCGTTACAACAAAAAAAATTAAAATTGTGCAAAAAAAAGTTATTGCGACAACAAAAATTTATCACATTTTTTGATTTTACCCATATATTTTTTAAACATTTTATTAATTTTTTACCAATTTCGATTAATCGCATTAAATTATTCGAATTATTCGTTATTCGAAATATGGCCATTTTAAATTATTCGAACAATTTTTGAGCAAAATTGTTCGATTAATCGTTATTCTATACTGAATAACCTAATTTTTAGTATTGTGTTAAATGAAGGCAACTAAAATCTTTGCTTAAATCAGTGTTTCAACTAAAAATTTGTTAAAAATTAGTCAAATCGATTTGAAACCGGTTTGACAGATTTTTCTATAGACGTATTATTTTAAGTGTACATTAGGGTTATGACTTTTTGAGTTTTTTTTTGCAAATAAAAATTTGACATGCCCTAGCCAAAAATGCCATAAAAAATATTAAGAAACGGAATCTTACTTTTTCGCTGCTGTCAAAAAAGTTCCCGCACCAAAAGGGTTGAAATTTGGTCTATATGGTTTTAGTTTAATTAAAATATTTCTCCGAAGTTTTACACAAATAAGACTCAAACGATGCTTATTAAAAGCTATTTACGGTAAAAGTTACGAATCCTTTTTGGAGGGACTTTTGGATACATTTTTTGTCGTATACAATATTTTTTGTAATAATTCGTTATGTAAATTATGCAAATTCCCGTGCAAAAAATTATTTTTAGAAATTGCATTTGGTACGGAAGGTGTTTTTGTCAAAATGACCCGCAAACACGATTTTTATTATTAATTTAGTATTGCCTATCACGTGGTGATAGGTTAAATTTTTGTTAAATATGAGTCATAACCCTAGTGTATATATAGTAAATATGAATAGCACTCCATATAATTCAAAAAACAGTAAAGCTCAATTCTTTTTATATGATATGAGATCAAACAAACTGTAATTTAGGGGGTAACTGTAGGAGATGTCATGTTATCATACTTTTTAAGTGATATTGCTCTCACTGTACTTATTACTTTTACAAAAAGCATAATAACATAATAATATGCTTATGTTGGCTGCAAAAAGTTTGGTACACAAATTTTGTGTTTCAGAAAATAATTTTGTTTTCATTGCTATTGAGGATTATCTTTTAACACGTCTCCACAGCGAATTCAAGGTTCAAAATCATTCAATGTGGTAGAAATTCACCTTTTTAAAATTTAGTTGTAACGAAATATTTTCGTTTTTTTTTCCTCGTTAATAAAAAAGAATGAAGAAATATTTCTCGCTAAAAAAATTAAAAATTAATTTTTTTCCCATACGTTTTATTTAGAAATTTCTAAATACAAACTTCCATGGTCATAAAAATCGGAATTTAAAAATAAGTATTTTAATTTTTATTGCAATCCGACGCTCCGCATTTTGTTCATTATTTTGAAAATTTCTGAAAATTTAAATTTAAAGATCAATTTCGATTTGGCTGAAATTTTCCAAAAATATTTTTACATCTATCCACAACATTCTGCCGTAACCAAAATCAATACAAAGGCCGAATTCGAAAGTCTGTACAAATTTTAGTTGAAACTAGCAAAAATTATTAATAAACCCGGAACCAGTTCCTAGGATCCCATATGGAAGGTGTGATTGACGTAGAATCAATTCCGGAACTAGTTCCTGAACTGGTTCTAGGGCAACCGGTTCCACTTTGGAGGTATCATCATCGGTGTTAGAATCGACAGTACACTTAAAAAAAGTCAGTAAAGTCAGCAAAAAATGTTGCTGTGTCAGCAAAAAATGTTGCTGTGTCAGCAAATTTTTAGTCGGGAGCGTGCTTGCAAAAAGTTGGTAATTTCAGCAAAAGTGTTTTCTGAAAATCAGCGAGCTGATTTTTACCACAAAAACTAGTAATCTCAGCAAAAGTTTTGCTAACACTTAGTCGATTGCAAATGAAAAAAATCCTTACCAAAATTACTAAACTTTCTGCTGAATATTAGTAGAATGAAATAAAACTCAAAAAATTTGTAGAGAAACTTTACTTTAGTTAATTTATTTGCTAAAAATTTAAATATAGAAATTGTGTAGAGTTATTTTTTAATTATCAATTCCGTTGTCTGTACTACATCCAGACAAGCTGCGATATCTACATCTTCCCGAGTAAAAATAGTTATATATTTTCATAAATCATTGTAAGGTAATTGATATTATTACATATCCCCAAATCTGACTCCATATATACTACATAAGCCTTATAAAACTAATCAAATTATATGTAGTGATCGATATGATTATATATGATTTGATACTAAGTTTTATAACACTGTATGTGTCGTCGTACTAAAAATATAATTTAATTTAATATAACATCAAAATTAGTTATCTGCAAATTCAGAGTTAATTACTCCCTAGCCAAATAATTTTCACGTGATGTTTTTGCATGTAAAATCATATTAAAAAATGATGCGTACGATTTAGAAGACAAAAGTATTCAAATAAATTTTTATTTTATGTTTTAAAATTTGGGTCTTCAAAATTGTTAAAACCATACACTCTAAAAAATTTTTGTAAATTTACTACTATAAAATGGTTAAAATTTTATTTAATTTTACGAAAATTCGGTAAATATAAACAAAAAATGCGTAAACTTTTTTCATACACACTTCCATACACAATAATACACACACAAAGTATTTTTAGACATTATGTGTTTATAAATAAACACATTGTGCCTAAAATTACTAGTGTTTTGTTAAATAAAATTTTTACGCACAAAGTTGGTAAATATACTATCCTATAATAGTATTAAATACTCTGACATTTCAAATTTAAAAAAATTTTAAAAAAAATTATAAATTATAAAAAGAATAAGCGAAAACGGATTATTTTTTGTGAATTACAACATTTCCACAAACACATTAGAGTCTGGAAATAGCAACATAAGCATGAAATTGTTTTTGGTGGTAGTCTAAACCTCATTTCAAAATTGAAAACGCAGTAAGAGAGATACGGCCTACGCAGGAACAACTGGGTGCAATGACTCCTGCTCATCAAAATGCCTTCTTTGCAAGGGAGGCAGTCAACCAACAACCGTCAACAATAACGGGAGAATACGCCGTAAGAGAGATACGGCCTAGGCAAAACAACTGGGTGCAATGACTCCTGCTCAACAAAGTCAGTATTCATTGAGTACTGTCTAACTTGCAAAGAAAGCATTTTGTTGATCAGGAGTCATTGCACTCAGTTGTTCCTGCGTAGGCCATATCTCTGCGTTTTCTCCCGTTATTGTTGACGGTTACTGCCTCCCTTTCAAAGAAGGCATTTTGTTTAGCAGGAGTCATTGCACCCATTCAATAGTTATAACAAATTTTTATATGAATTTTATACAAATGCCTTAAGATCCCAAAACGATTAATTTGGACATAAACGATTATGAGAGAATGACTTGGATATTATTATTAATAAAATACGTACTAAAAATTAATTTGTTATTCTATTTTAAAAAAAATTTTGGATGGTGCTTAAAGTTAGCACAACTGTTGTAAATGTACGCATTTTATTGGATTTTTACGCACTTTCTGTGGATTTTTGCGCATTTTAGTGGATTTTTACGCATTTTATGCGTACATTTACATGTGAAACGTGCTTTTTTACACACAAATTTAGTTAATTAACACACTAATTACAAAATTTCATTTAATTTTTACGCACTTTCAATGTAAACTTACAAATTATTTGTGCACCAACTTAAACACAATGTGCGTATTTTTTTTTCAATTACTCACATAGAGTAAATTTACCCAATTTATAGTAGGAGTTCAGTTTCCTACTATAAGTTAGGTAAATTTCAACAGAATTTAATTAGAGTGTAGACATTTCAATGTCAATTTAAGAGCTGGTATGCATAAAAAGTATGCCTACTATAAGACAAAATTTTATAAAATCAGATATTTTTATATCAAATTAGATATAATTTGATATCCTGGATATGGACAAATCGCGGATCAAACTTTATCAAATTATATTTAATTTGATATAATTAGACACATGTAGATGACCCATTTTTCGGATCAAGTTGTATGTCGTTGTATATGGGGATTTATCAAAAAAGATATACTTATGTATGACACCATATTAAGATTTTTACCCGGGTTGTCTATCTGGTTGTCGTCTACGCTATAATTGCGGTTGTCAGCATAATTGTAGCAAAATAAATTAGTAAAACATAAGTTCAAAATTAGTTTAGTGCTAAAAAAATATCACTAAAACTTTTGTTGAAAACGAAATTTCAGCAAAAAAAATTGCTGAAAACTAGTATACTTGATATACAGTAGTTGACTAAAGTGGATTAATTCAACATTTTTCGAAATTTGTTATAATTTTTATTTTATTATGGAAACTTAAATGATTTTTTTTTAAATCATAAAATTAAAACATTCTTCTTCAATAAAAACCTAAATACAGTAGACAATATCACTAAGAAGTTAATAAAAAAATAATTGCAAATTGTGACCGCTTTTATCCAGTATTGTTCATATTTGAAATTTTCGGCAAATTCTTTCTTTAATATTTTGTCCAAAGTCCTTTGTGCTTTAAAATAGATTTTATGCGAGAAGGCATGCTTTCCGCGAGATTTTTAATAGTTTGAGGTGGAATATTAGTCCATTCCGCTGAAACTCCTGACCAAAGATCATCTAAGTTGGTCGGTGATCGTTCGCATTGGGAGAGTCTTCTTTTGACAATTGCCCACCAATTCTCGATGGGATTCAAATCGGGGCTCTGACCTGGCCACTTCAAAAGCTGGAAAAACTACACTTGGATATCACAAATTGAACAAACGTTATTAATACAGATTTAAAAATATTCAAATATGTATCCACTTTAGTCCACTACTGTATAAGACGTTTTACTAATTTAGAACTAGTTCCAGAACTGATTCTAGGGCAACCGGTTCCACTTTGGAGCTATAGAAGTGGTTGCTTTTGGGACAATTTCAAACAAAAATAATCGGTGTTAGAATCGACAGTAAAAGGGGTTGTAAATGAAAAGTATGCAACGGATTGTTTGGAACAGAAAATTTTCCTGGGTAGTTATTCTACAACCGGTTCTTTGGAACAGAAAATATTCCTGGGTATTTGAATCAAATTTTATTTCGTAGAAAATTACAACTTAACCTGCTAAAATCAGCAAAAAGTTTTCCAAAATAATTAGTGGACTAAAAAATCACGAAAAATTTTAAATTTTCAAAGTTTGTTTTTGCTATTTTTTTAATCGGCTTTTTTCAATATTCGGCCTACTTCGGGTTTGAGACGAATCTACCCGAAGGTCTATTTTTTTTAAAGATTTGGGAACCTCTGGCTACTTAACATAGGGAATATAGGTATTAAACTTTTTCTGTTTAAGAGTACATTCGTGTTATGGAAAGAAAAGGCTAGCAACCCACTTTTCTGAACTTGCCCTGTTAATGACTCGTTACACAATATGCTATGTCTTATTGCATCAGCTAATGTAGGTTTCAATAAGCTTTCCGAAAATATATAACATGATATAGGAAAATAAAACTAAGAGTAAAGTTAAGGAAAATACGTTTTATAAGAAACTGCCATACAAAATAGCACCGTCATCTACTTATATCATAAACAACGTGGTAGATCGTACCACAAATAAAGTTCGCCATACGCCGTCAAATCTAATTTATTTTGCAAGGAGGTTTCAAAAAAAAATTTTTTTCCCGAACGTAAGGGTCGCTTTTATAATTTTTTCCTTATATTTTTGGGATTTACAGTCAGATTTTAAAGTATGATATATCTCTCGCTGTTTTTCTCTCGAGGGGACCAATGTTCTTCTCTAAGGGCCATTGACCTCAAGTATCCCATTCTAGTATTTACCCACTAGATCTCAGTTCATACCACCACCGTAATGTCAGAAAATTAAAGCTCGTAAAAAATCACTAAAGTTTTGCTAAGGAAGTTTTTCGATAATTTAATGGTAATGGTTAGCGCGTAACGGGTTTGCTCCCAAGTGACAGCAACATCATTGGAAAAAATAAGATGTACGATTTTTCTATCCCTCATACATATCGCACCGTCCTCCTTCGGTGTTCCAAAAGCACTTAACCTCAGCGAAGTAAAATTAAATAACAGCCCGAGTAAAAACGTATGTATACAGTAGACGCTCGCAAATTAGAGCTTTCAGTAATTGGAACGTCCAGAAATTAGAATCAATGTTTGCAATACATTAAACGCTCTGAAATTCGAATTTAAAATTCTAATTTCTGAGCGTTTTTTTTTTTTTTTGGTTATTTGAATACACAGGAAATCCCCAATTTATTTTTATTCTGTTTGAATAAAGTAAAACTAAAAAGGGGAATCACCAAATTATATATGTTTTTCCCTATTTGTTTTTTTTTTTTGTCGCATTTATGTACATTTTTGGCTAGTTTATTTGTGAAATTTGATACGCGTGTACATATTATTTGGCAGTCTCTATTAAATAGTGAAAGTGTATCATTTAAAATGTTAAATAAACATAAAAAAAACACTTTATCATTGGAAACTAAAGTTAAAATATTAGAAAAGCTTGACAAAGGCGTTCAAGGGAACCGGTTAGCCCTAGATTTTAATGTGACAACATCTTCAATCAGCTACATCAAATCACATAGAACAGCAATATTAAATGCTGTTTCAAACACATATCAGGAGGCAAACAATAAATCTTTGCACAGCGCTAAATATCCAAAAATGGAAAGTCGTCTCTATGAGTGGTTTTTAAATCAACGAGAAAAAAAAGTGTATATTGACTGGGCCAATATTAAAAGAGAAAGCTAAACAAATATTTAGAGAGGAATATCCCGATAAAGATGAAAATGCATTCCGGGCAAGTGATGGATGGTTTACCAAATTTAAGAAGCGACACGGTATCCGTTATTTAAAATTTGTGTCGAGATTCTTTCCAGTGATGTTGCTTCAGTCACTCCTTTTATTCATCGATATCGTGCAAAGATCGCTGAGATGGGTTTAATGGAGTCACAAATATATAATATCGACGAAACCGGATTATTTTTTCGTTGCCTACCAGACAGAACCTATGTCTCTGCTTTTGAAAAAAACGCCCCTGGACATAAAATTCAAAAAGACAGAATTTCAGTCCTACTTGGTGCAAACTCTGATGGATCACACAAATTAGTTCCATTGGTAATTGGAAAAGCAAAAAAACCCAGGTGTTTTAAAAATTTCAATATTCCTCTGCATTACAACTTTTCAAAAAATGCTTGGATGACTTCTCGGATTTTTCACGAATGGTTTCACGGAATATTTATTAAAGAGGTAAACAAAAATATTGATTTCAGGTTCAGTACATAATTTTAAAATTTTTTTCAATTCACAGGTGATCCGCTTTTCTCAGGAAAATAATTTGCCTCCGAAAGCCATTTTGCTTATAGATAATTGCTCCGCTCATACACCCATTGAGAAACTTAAAAGTGACGATGGAAACATAGTTGCATTATTCTTTCCACCAAATGTGACAGCAGCTTTACAACCAATGGATCAAAACCCTATTAAGTTAACAAAGCTCAATTACAGAAGTATGTTTCTTTCTCAGTTAATTGCTGAAGGTGGTGAACTGAAGAATCATTTGAAATCCCATTCGATCCGCATTGCTATATTATTACTGAAACAAGCTTGGGATGCGGTACCACAAAGTGTTATGAAGAAATCTTGGTCAAAGTTGTCCAATTGGGACTCTAACCAATACGACAGCGACGATGACGTTCCAATAGCACAATTGTTGCAAATAGATCAGGACTGCAACGAAGTTATTCAGATAACTCAAGCTCTTTTAAAAGAAATAGCTCCCAACGATTTCATCGGTATAGAAGACATCGACAGATGGAATGAAGATATGTTTGATGACGGATCTGTTTATGTTCTCAGTAGCGATGGTGAGTCTTCAGATAGCAGCGAAGACGACGTTGTTGCAGTATTATCAGTTGTCTCTAATACTACAGCCATTGGAAGCGTAAATAATTTAATAAAATGGTGCAATAACAGTGAATTGTTTTCAACTAAGCACATAAGTAATCTTTTGGCTCTCCGTAATGATATTTCGGATTTAAAGAACCCAAGTAAAAAAAAATGATATGGAGCCATATAAAGTTATATTTAATTATATATAATCTTCTATGTAATTAGATATAATTATATTCGAAAAATGAGAACGTCTTATTGTATCATATTGTATCGAATTGTATAAAATTGTATACAATTTGGTACAATTTGATACAATTCGATACAATATGATACAATTGTATCCGAATTTTGTCCTCATCCAATTTCATAAAATTATATCTTTTTGTATAAAATTATATAAAATGTTATAAAAGTGGACATAGTTTGATACAATTATACCTAAATATTAACCCTATATTTTTACCATAATATATATGACCATATCTAACAATATACAAAATCATTACATTTTGTAAATAATCATTACATTTTGTAAATAATTGCACATTCATTTACACAATTACATGTAATTGTAATTGAAAAAAACTCAATTACAATTACAAATTATTTGTAATTGTAATTCAAAAAAGAACAATTGCAAGTAATTTGTAATTACAAGTAATTGTAATTGAAAATTTTCAATTACAAATTACTAGTAATTGTAATTGAAAGTGATTTCAATTACATTTAGAATTAAAAAGGGTTTTTTGTTAAAATTTTGTAGAAAAATCTGATTGGGATAGGTTGCATACGCATGGATGCGTATAAAAAGAATACGTCATGTTGGGCTTACCCCTAACTTGTGCTTTTTGTCATTATTTATTTTCCCAAAAAATGTAATTGACATTTTTCAAATTACACATTACTTGTAATTGTTCTTTTTTGAATTACAATTACAAATAACTTGTAATTGTTCTTTTTTGAATTACAATTACAAATAATTTGTAATTGTAACTGAGTTTTTTTCAATTACAATTACATGTAATTGTGTAAATGAATGTGTAATTATTTACAAAATGTAATGATTAACCCCAGGTCTACTGGATATCCTATAATTTCGATAAATCTTCCATTACTTTTATCCAGATTTACCATGACAGTGCATTAAACATGAACAAATTTTTATTTGTTTTTAGTAATTTTAAAATAAGGTTAACAACACTGAAATTTTTAACTTAATAGGATTGTGATATACCTACAACCAAGATATAAGAGATCAGTCAAGTGTGCGTTATAGTATAGAGAATTCCATATTAAAGCTTCAGTATTGTTAATTTTATGGGCGCGTTATCCATTTTGACTCACGCTCCTAAACAAAAACAAATTACTCACGCACGAGTATTTCGTGTCTTACTCACGCAAACATGAGTATATTAAAAATTTACTCACAATCAGAAAATTCTCACGCAAAACAGTAAAAATTACTAAAAACATATGATGCAAAAAATAAACTCACACACGAATCATGCACGGGTTATATATTCTTACTCACGCTCACGTACGAATTATATATTCTCACGCTCACGGGCGAATTACTTTGGTATAGTAATTATTACTCACGATCACTTGTGAATAACTTCACTCACGATCGTGTCATGCGCCAATCCCTAGTAATTACTAAATCTAAAACTAGTTCAAAATCATTTTTTTATATGGAACCGCATTTCATACAATACGGTTTTAAAAGGACCTTATACATATATTTTTATATAAAATCACTTTGAAAAAATTGCTAATGTGGGATGATATATAATTAAAAATGATTTTATAAAGAACGTTATATCGTTATATATAAAAGAAATCATGAAATATTGTAGATATGAAACCATACTAAGTTATATATGGGTTCTTATGCGTCAATATATAACCATATATAACACCTATTATACAATATTTCTTAAATGGCTCCATATATAGTTTTATATTATTATGTATAGTGTCATACTAAATTATATATAAACGTATATGTAATTATATCTTTTATATATTACTTTGTGTACTTATATAGCACTAGCACATACACTTATATGTAGGCCAGTATGTAATAATATAAAATCACATATGTCTCAATATTAAAACCTTTGAGGAAAAAATATTTAATATAGGACTATATAAAAGTCTATATGCTTCAATTTAAAAGCATATGTGGCCATATCTAACTATAAGTTACTATATGTAATTACATAAAATAATATATGATTATATCAAAACTTTTTTACTCGGGAAACCAAAAAAACAAACAAATATAACTGATTATATGTCAAACAAAGATTAGTTGTTAACTTGGCCATTGTTTAATTTTAATTGTTTAATTTTTTTAAATACAGTTTTTAGTTTTTAATTAAAAAAAATACATGTGATGTAATTGGACTGCATTGCTATGTTTTGTTGCCATTCGTTTTTTTTTTATATTCATATTTTTAATTTAAAAAAATACATTTGATGTATTGGACTGAATTGTTGTGTTTTGTTTTCTTGTTTTTATCAAATTAAATTGAATTAAAAAATATTAAAAAGAGTTTTATTTAAGTTTTTGGAAGTAAATTTACTCAATTTTTTTTTCGAAAAAAAACGTCCAGAAATTAGAATAATTCAGAAATTAGAATTGCCTCAAAAACAAAGCGGTTCTAATTTGCGAGCGTCTACTGTATAATAATATATAATGTTATATACCCATATTTATATATGTATATGTTATATACATATATAATTTTCTCCTTCCCAAAAAATTGTAATATGATGTCATATTTAGTTGCATCTTATTATATGTCGACCAATATGTATTTGTATATTGCATTTCCAGTTAGATACCGTTAATCCAATTTTATATGACGTTATATATACCTATTTTTTACATATCCTAAAATAATATATATTTAAAAAAACACACAACTTCGTTTTCGAGTCACACTGGAAAATTTGTTAATCGTCTTTTGGATATAATTATATATTACATCAAACAATAAACAAATTTTCTGTCTCATTTTGTAAATAATCATATCATGCGACTTTTAGCAAAACAATTAAAGATTTTTGTCGACAACATAACTTTTGAATTCGGATATTTTTGTGTTCCTCATATTTTCTACATCTTATACACTAAAATATATATGTGAAAAATATAAAATCAACTTTATGTTCGAAATTTTATTAATTTCGTATTTGTGCAATCAGTGTTGAAAGGATAAGCGAATTCTTAAATCATTTTCACAAAACAAATTTTTTACCTTAAAGCACCGTAAGTTATTTCGATTTCACTCGATATAAAAAATAATTTTTCACGATAATGAGTTTCACGTTAAAATTGTGTAGAGTTTGTTTTCATGCAAATTTAATGTACAAGAATATTATTTTTCTAGGGAAAAAGTGACATTTTGTGTTTATTGTGATTGTGTCTTTGTTATAAAATTAAAAAATTGTTAACTTTTATAAAATAAATTGCAATTAGAGGCCATTAAAGTTCGAGGTAATTTTTCCAGAGACTGTTAAAAATAAAATTTGCAATGGAAAGAAATTCTCTATAATTTTTTATAACACAAGCTTTTAAACTTTGTTAGAAAATTTATACAAACAGTTTAAAACAACAGTAAAGTTGTTTGTGTTTGTTTCCTATAACATAGTCTTTTACTAAAATCGAAAACATTTTAATAATTTTCGTAAAGTTTAATGTTAAAGCTAAAGTTAAAAAATCACGAACTTTTCGCAAGTGACTTAGGTCTGACAAAAACACGAACTCTCAGATAATTATTTCTGAAAATATTTAAATATTTTTCGCTTGAAATTTTGCAACAACAATTTTTAGAGGTGACCCTATATTATACTAAAAGTTGGGCTTTGGGGACATCTTGGAAAGCTATGCTGCCATATAAATTTTTTGAAAAGTCGGGATTTTAACGTATAGGCCGCTATAGATGAATACATTTTTTTTAATGAAATATTTTTCTTTTAATTGCTTCCTTACTAAGGCATTACATTTATTGACGTCGATTGTACATTGGGCGACTAGTTGCTGAAATAGCAAAAAACCATAAAAACCTATATAAAACGCTAAGTAGTGGTTTAAATATCAAGTTTAGCACATCGCATTTATATCGTAAATATGGCCACAGGTCCTGTGCTTACATTTGTGCTTATATAAAAAACTGAATGGACAACCATCAAACTTTAAAGACATTTAGCGAAAAATCCATACCATTGATCGAAAAATAAAGTACGCCATTGTAATCAGCATGTCCGAAATATATAGAACTGATGGTCAGATCTCCATTAATTTTTTGAGTGTCATGCAGTGTTATGAAATTCGTAAAAAACTAAAATTTTTTTTTCAAATACTTACAATGTTATACTCTAGTTTCATTTCCAAGATATATAAATATTCAGATATAAATTTTTGTATCTCTTGGATTATGCTAACCTAGTCCCAGATATGGTCAAAGATGGGATTTTTTTATAACTTTGCAAAACTCCCATCTTTGGCCATACCTGGGACTAGGTTAGCATAATCCAAGCCAGACAAAAAATTACATCTGAATATTTATAGATCTTGGAAATGAAACTAGAGTATAACATTGTAAGTATTTGAAAAAAAAATGTTTTATTTTTTTACGATTTTCTTAATTTATCTCATTTAAAACCTTCAATGGTCTGGGGAGGGTAGAGGAGGGATCCTTCGCCACTTTTTTTTCAAAGCACTGTCATTTGTGAACCCCTAATTATTTTTCAAAAATTATTTTCAAATTGAAGATCTACATATATTGGCTTTAATTTTTATTATTTTATTCTAATTATTTGAATAGTTTCTATTACTTTTTTAATGATTTTCAAAGTAACTCAATTCGGCGTAACTGCCCCAAACCTGGGGGATATTCGCCAAAAGAGCGAGATACAATTTCAACAAAAAAATTTGTTAATAAAGCAAAGTCAATCTTTTAATGACTGAAATAGATAATTTAGAATAAGGTCTTTAAGGTACATGATTCCTTTTTATCAATAAATCTCCACTAAATTAAAAAAAAAAAATAATTTAAAATAATAATTCTTCTTAACCTCAAACCTACTAAACTATAATATAATGATTCTTCAAAATTACAAAAAACTGAATAATTAATATACATTTAAAAATGAACATGATTGATCTAATTTACTATTAACCATATTTTAAATATATAAAAAAGTCTTATAGAGCATTTTAGGCAGGGATGCACCAACTCTTCGTAGCTCCAGGGGCCATCTGGTGATTGTGCCCCAGAGACAGGCACTAACATAAAAATAACATTTTTTCACACTTTTTAAGCATTTATTAAAATCTAATATAATGAAAAATTATTTTTTATCACACGATTTGAGGAAGATATTGCAAAATGTAGCTGCTTTCAATTTCACCCCAAAAAACACAAAAACACGTCTGTCTGCGACCACATGTGATGTAAATTCGTCAAAGTGGATGTCAAGGAAAGGTAACTGAAAAATGCACAAAATATATTTTTTACAATTTTTTATCCCCCTTAACATCGGAGAAAAATGAGATTAGTGTATGTGCCCCACTGGCGAAGGATCCAACATCCACCCTAATTGCAATTACTTAAATATTTTAAAACTGGTTTTATCTTTATGTATTGCTAGAAAGGTAACTCAGTCTAGGTAATTCAGTCTAGATTACGATCCTATTGACATTTTATAGAAATACGGTTATTTAAGGGCAAGTTTAAAAAAACAAAAAGGTAATTTTTCCACTTTTAAATCGCATTTAAAACTTCAGGGTTAATGCGTCACGTGTTACCGTTATACGATCACCTAAATTTTTTGAATGATGTATTTCTGTAGCTAAGCAAAAATTTATGTGGGGGGGGGGGGAGGGAGGGCCTTAAATCGCAAGTTGAAAAATAAGGTTCTCCCTAACCACCACTGAAGTAAAAATATAAAAAGGCTGCCAACTAATGAGTAGAATTAGTTGAATATAAGCGTTTGTAAAGTGGGTTTGTGTAGTCAATTGCTAATCCTAAACCTTGTATAGCGAGTTGCGCAATAGCGGTTCTATAGTTCTGTGGTAATTCTTGTATACCCGAGTATAAAAAATTGATCTCGCGCAATATCTAGTCATATCCAATTTGATATTGGATAAGATCTGCTGTAATATCTAGCTGATCCAATTAGATCTCAAAATTGGGTGTATCCAATTATATCGTATTAGATCCCATTGGGGATAAACTAAGATCAAGTTATATTTCAAAATTGGGAGGTCCAATGATATCTTTGGGGATAAACCTAGATGTAATTTGATCCGAAAAATTGCGGATCCAGCTATATATTTGCGGATAAACCTAGATCTAATTTGATTCGAAAAATGGCGGATCGAATTAGATCCAGTTATATATTTGTGGATAAACTTAAATCTAATTTGATCTCAATTTTGGCAGATCGAATTAGATCCAGCAATATATTTGTGAATAAACTGAGATCTAATTTGATCCGAAAAAGTGGCAGATCGAATTAGATCCAGCAATATATTTAGAGATAAACTTGGATGTAAATTTATCCAAAAATGCCACATCGAATTAGATCCAGCAATATATTTGTGGATAAACTTAGATCTAATTTGATCCGAAAAATGGCAGATCGAATTAGATCCAGCAATATATTTGGGAATTAAGAAAAATCTAAATTTATCCAATAAATGACAGATGAGATACGATCTAGTAATATATTTCGGGATTGCTTAAGATCTTAACTTTTCCGATAAATTGCAGATGGAATTAAATCCAGTGATATATTTGAGGATTAGGTAAGATCTTTATTTATCCCATAAATTGCAGATCGAATTAGATCCAGCAATTTATTTCAGTATTAAAATGGCAGATCGAATTAGAAACAGCAATATATTTGGGGATTGACATCTGAAACTATCCAGAAAAATGATAGATAAAATTAGATCCCGCATTATATTTGGGTCCTACGTAAGATCTCCATTTATTTGGGATTAAATAAGATCCCAGACAAATATTGACAACAGTTCAAAAAATAATACACTGGCAGAGCACTGATGTTATAAAAATTACAATATTTTGTTAAAATAAGGTTTAAACTCAGAAGGTCTCGAGTTCGATACCGTTCACGGCTATGCATGAATTTCTTTTTATAAAATTATAATTTTATTTTCTATAAATGTTTTTATAAAATTATATTTTTTTTTATTAAATTGAATTTTTAAAAAAAAAAATAATTTTATTTATATCTTTTTAACGCTCTACACCATTTCCAATTGTATCAATTGTTTTTAAGATTTATCAATTGTATTTCAGAAATAATCAATTGGATTTCAGTTTTATCAATTGTATTTCAGAACTTATCAATTATTTTTCAGATTTATGAATTGTATTTCATGACTAGTCAAGTGAATTTCAGTTTTATCAATTGTATTTCAGAAATTTTTAATTGTATTTCCGAAATTCACAACTGTATTTCAGAAATTATCAAACTGTATTTCAGAAATTATCAACTGTATTTCAGAAATTATGAAATGTAATTTAGAAATTTTTCTCAATTAACTATGATAAACAATCAACAAGTTTTGAAATAGATTTGATTATTTCTGAAATACAATTAATAATTTTTGAAATACATTCCATTATTTCTGAAATACATTTAAAATTTCTGAAATACAATTAATAGCTTCTGAAATACAGTTAATATTGTAGATGAGTTACCATATATGACCATATATTGTTTAAATGGTACTATATATGACAATATTTTTTTTTTTTTTTTTTTTTGCTTTTTATAAAGAGAAGCAACACTCAGGAAATTCTTCCTATTAATTAACGTGTTGCTTCCTTTGGAAAGGGGATAGAGAAGAGGTGATAGGTGGTGAAAGATGAAGGGCTTCAAATATAGCAACACTGTAATTGCGCGAGATGTGGAATTTTAGAACAGTTGTTGCGCGCCATCTGATGGTGAGTTGGCGAACTTTGTTGAAGCTTTTTTTTAGTTCATAGCCCTGTTTTATTATTTTACTTTGGTGGGGTTAAGTGCTATGGGAACACCGAAGGAGGACACTGCGATATGTATGAGGGATAGAAATAACTCATACATATTACTATTTTTCATATGTTGCCTTGATTGGGGCTCGAACCCGCAACCTCACGTGTAATAGTCCAACGCGCTAACCATTACACCACAGCGCCCAATATACTGCTTAAATGGCACCATATATGGTATGTTCCCTATTAAAAAAAAATAATATGGAGCTTTATATGGTAATATATAACTTAGAGTGATCCATGTATCATTTGAACCGAAAAATGGCCCGATAAAATTTTATCAGTTTTTATCTAATTGTATCAGTTTAGATCTGACCTGATTAAATTATGTGTTAATCAGATTAAGTAGTTTTGTTCATTTGTGTTTTGAATGAAAATAAATAACGTAAAGCAGGGTTGTTAGCGTGCCTTAAAGTTTTTTTTTTTTAATTCCAGTTTATGTAAAGGTAGACCTGGCAATTCAAGTAAATTCACAAATTCAGTTGGAAAATTTACTGCGTCGGTTTCTTCCACCGGTGCTTCGTTACATGAAGTTTAAATATCGGAATATATAAGTTCCATTCCTTTTCTAAGGCTTTTACTCTTTTAGAAAATTTGTTTAACTTTTTGGAGAGTATGTTTCAATGCTACATAAGTTTCATATTCTGTGGATAGTGTTTGAACAGGTAATTCCCTCTTCCAATCCATTTGCATTGTCTATAATTACAATTCCACGCGTTCAACGTTTATATCCATTTCATTCCACTTGTGTAGTGTTTCAATTCCACTCGTTTCCTATTTAGTTTCTTAATTTTAGTGTTTCATATACACTTGTTCTTTAAGTTTTAGGTTTCTAGCTAAAGACGCAGACGTTAAGGGGGGGCAATTTTCCCCTTTTGAACCACCATTTTTACCACATTCCTGTCCAAAGTCCTAGAAATGCCTTGTCGATAAGTTAGCGCATACTCCAAGGAAAACATATTATATATTACAGGTTTCTAGCCGAAGGGTTCGGTTACGCCATCAAGGGGGAGAATTATTCCGTTTTTACCCCTCCCGGTAGAAATTTCCAAAAATTCCGTCTTAGAGGACGTCTGCGTTGGAGGAGGAACCTACTACATACATAATTTTAGGTCTCTATATCCAGCAGTTTGGCCAGGCCGTCAAGGAGGAAGTTTTTTCCCTTTTTACCCCTCCCGGTATGAATTTCCAAAAATACCATCTTAGGGGACGTCAACGTTGGAGAAGGAACCCAAATACCGAATTTAAGCTCCCTTGTTCCAGCAGTTTGGCCAGGCCGTTAAGGGGGAGACTTTTCCTGTTTTTGACCCTACCTGTAGAAATTTCCAAAAATCTCATCTTAGTGGATGTCTACAATAGAGGAGGAACTTTAATACAAAATTTCAACTTCCTACCTCCAGCGGTTTGGGCAGGCCTTTAAGCGGCACTTTTCGCTTCATTAATCCCCATTTTTGCAATGTCCCTGTCCAAAAAGCACCTTCCCGGTAAGTGAGCCCATACTCCAAGTAACATACTATTACTATTTGTGCCCCTCTCGGTGGGAATTTCCGAAAATCCATCGACAGGGAATTTCAGCTTCCTAGTTCCATCAGTTTGAGCAGGCTGTCAAGGGGGACACTTTTTCTTTTTTTTGTCCCTCCCAGTTGGAATTAGGCTGGAAGAGGAACCTAAGTACCGAATTTCAGCTTCCTAGCAGTTTGGACAGGTCGTTAAGGGGCAACTTTCCCTTTTGGAGCCCCCATTTTATAACGACCCTGTCCAAAATTCAAAAAAGTATCTTTCTAATAAGTTAGCCCTTACTCCAGGGACCCACATTTTAAGCTTCAGGTTTCTAGCCGAATGGGTTTTTAAAGGCCCCCAAGGTGAGGCTTTTCTTCTTTTTGCCCCTCCCTTTAGGAATTTACAAAAATTCCATCTTCGCGGCTATCTGCGATGGATGAGGAACATTCATACCAAATTTCAACTGCATTGCCTAACCGGTTTGGGCAGGCCGTTAGTGGGGACATTTTTCCCTTTCAACCACCATTTTTACTATGTTCCTGTTCCAAAATAGAAAAATTACGTTCCGGTGAGTTAGTCCTACTCCAAGGAATACATAATTAAAATTTTAGGTTGGCCAAAAGAGATTGGGCAAGCCGTCAGGAGGAGACTTTTACCTTATTTCCCCTCCCGATAGGAATTTCAAAAATTCCGTCTAAGCGGACGCCTACACAGAAGGAGGAACTCACATACCGAGTTTCCTTTTGGGATATCCTGTAGGGAATTCCAAAAATACAAACTTAGTCGATGTCTACTACAGTGGAGGAACCTTTATACCAAATTTCAACTTCTTACCTCCAGTGGTTTGGGCAGGCACTTTTCCATTTTTGTGAGACTGTTTATGGGGAGACTTTTCCCCTTTTTGCCCGTTCCGGTAGGAATTTCCAAAAATCCCGTGTTAGCGGACGTCTACGCCGAAAGAGGAACCTACATACCAAATTTCAACTTCCTAGCTTCAGCGGTTTGGGCTGGGCGATGTTGAGTCAGTCAGTCAGTCGGTCAATCAGTCAGTCAGTCAGTTTAGGTCCAAATAAATGTATTTGTATACAAAATTATATAGTTATATCCCAATTTTGACCTGATATCAGCTTAAAACTTTGATACAATTGTATAAGGTAAATGTCGGATACAATTATATTTTATTTATATAAAATTGAACCAATTACGATCAAACCTGACACCATTACATATAAACCTATAAAATTGTATCAGGTCAAAAATCGGATACAATTTCATCTGATTAACACATAATTTAATCAGGTCAGATCTAAACTGATACAATTAGATAAAAATTGATAAACAATTGATAAAAATATATCGGGCCATTCTGCGGATGAAACTGTATATTTATACAGATATAACTTCATTATATATATGACTATATGTAACTACTTTTATTCGGGTTGTTTAAATGATACGATATATATGGTACTATTATGGTAGCATATATTATCATATCTGGAACTGTATTAAAAATATTGTTCATAAGGTACCATATATGACCATATATTGTTGAAATGGCACCATATATCATAATGTATGGTTTAATTGTCACCACATATGGTAATATATTGTTTAAATGATACAATATATCAATATATATTGCACCATTATAGTAGCATATATTATTATATCTGGAACTGTATTAAAAATGTTGTTCATGAGGTCCCATATATGAGCATATATTGTTGAAATGGCACCATATATGATAATATGTTGTTTAAATGGCACCATATATAGTAATATATTACTTAAGTGACACCATATATAAATATATATGGCATTATACATGAGGTACCATATATGACCATATATTGTTTAAATGCCACCATATATGATAATATATAGTTTAACTGGCACCATATATAGTTATATATTGTTTAAATGCTACCATATATAATTATATATTCCTAAAATGCCGCCATATATATTAAGATATAGCTCTATATACAACTATATATGCAATAAGATCAGCCATGCTATGTAATATATAATCATATATACCATATCTAATATTATAAAGGCCGATATCTATTTAGATGAATTGATATATGGCATAATATAAAGAAAAATTTTGGAAAAAGTCGGCATATATATTTATATATGGATATACATAACGACTTGTCTAATTATATATTGTAATATATGCTACATATCTATATATATAAAAATAAGTTGGTATATGTTCGTCATTTTATAACTCGAGAACCACTCAACCGATTTACAAACCAATACATGCGTTGGAAAGGTCTACTTTTATTGATGGTTCTTAAAAAAATTACGAAAAATGTCTACACATATGCGTTATACGCACAATTTTGTGATGGTGTATTTTTCCCATATAAAATGTGTGATCGATATATTACAAATTTTTATTTTTGAACGGATTTCTGTCAACCAATTTCAACCAAAATTTCAGGGTACGTTGAGGATGGTCTGTAGATGGTACCCAGCAATATATTGGTAATGACACCTCATTACTATCTGCATTACCCAAAATGATGAATCATTACCTTTTGCATTATTTTATAATTTAAAATAATGACTTCCTAATAAGGGCCTATTGTATTCATTGTTTCTAAATACAAAATAATGACTTACTCGTAATAGTTTAAATAAGTACTTTTTACACAGTTAAATTTTATTAAAATTTTATTTATTATATGTAAATATGTTTTATGTTTAAATTTGTATGACGTGTCCTAAAACTAAAACTTAAATTTTTCTGAATTTATTTCCTTAAGCTAATAGTATTTGCCTAACTCCTTATTTTTAAGAATCAAGTAAGCAATCTGATAACCACTTATAATTCAACTTTTTGTAAGCATGTGTGTAACCACTTATTATTCAAAACCTCATAACTACTTATTTCTTATTTTTTCGTAAGCGAGCGGGTAAGCGTGACTACTTATAAAAACGACCACGCCAAACAAAAATAATGAGTTTAGACGCCAAAAAATAAGTTGTGCGGAGCTATGAATTTCTATTATATAACCACTTATTTGGTAATGAAAGATTTTGCTGGGTACATATAAAATTTTCGTGTTGCTATGACAACCACGCCTTGGCGTTACTATGACAACCAGGCAGCACTTATAGCATTAACCTAATCTAATCTCAGCTCATCCTATCTCATCTCAATTTTTTTTTTGTGGAAACACTTTTTTTTTTGTGGAAATATTTTTTTTCGTGGAAACTTTTTTTTTGTGAAATATTTTTTTTTTGGGGAAACCTTTTTTTGTGGAAACTTTTTTTTTATGCAAACACTTTTTTTGTGGGAACATTTTTGTTTTTGTGGAAACTTTTTTTTTTGTTGAAACACTTTTTTTTTGTGGAAATTTTTTTTTTTTTTTTGTGGTGGAAACTTTTTTTATTTTTTTGTGTAAACTTTTTTTTGTGCAAACATTTTTTTTTTTGTGCAAATACTTTTTTTTTGTGGAAACACCTTTTTTTTGTGGAAACACCTTTTTTTTTTTGTGGAAACATTTTTTTTTTGTGGAAATTTTGTTTTTTTTTGTAAAAAAGTGTTTTAATTTTTTTTTGTGAAAATATTTTTTTTTTTTGTGGAAACTTTTTTTTTTTTTTGTGGAAACACTTTTTTTTTGTGAAAACACTTTTTTTTGAGGAAACTCTTTTTTTGTGGAAACTTTTTTTGTGGAAACTTTTTTTTTGTAGAAACTGTTTTTGTGGAAATACGTTTTTTTTTGTGGAAGCACTTTTTTTTCTAGAACACTGTTTTTTGTGTAAACTTTTTTTTTGTGGAAACACTTTTTTGTGGAAACACTTTTTTTGTGGCAACACTTTTTTTTGTGTAAACATTTTTTTAACACACTTTGGAAAAGAAAATTTGTCTACGCGCACTTTTTTTAAACACATTTTTTTTTTTTAACACACATTTTATTAAGGAAAGTAATATAGAGTTTGTTTACGACCATTTTTTTTTTGTTTTTAAACACACATTTTTATTAAGGAAAGTAATATAGAGTTTGTTTACAACCATTTTTTTTTTTGTTTTTTTAAACACTTTTTCTAACACACTTTCGGGAAAGAACGTGCAAATTTAACGGGGAACAAGTGGAATTGAAACTCGAGAAAATGGAAATGGAACAGAGAACGAAATGGAATGCGGAACGAAACGAAACAGAACGGGAAACTTGTGTTAGTTTCAGAATATTATTGGCGAACTTTTGTTGAGGCTGTTTATTTCATAGCCCTGTTATATTATTTTACTTCGGTGGGTTTAAGTGCTATGCGAATACTGAAGGAGGACACTGTATTAGGAATAAAAAATTATACACATTATTTTTCCAAATTGATGTTGCGGTCGCTGGGGATCGAACCCGCAACCACATGTGTAACAGTTCAACGCTCTAACCATTACACCATAGCTCTCACATCATCATCGTTATTTATTGTTAATTACACTGTTCAAGTTTTAAACACGAAATTTGTGGTACTAACGTGAAAACCATATGGTTGTGTTTGGATGAGCCCCCTGACTACTACTCCACCGATGAAAGTGCCAATTTGGCTCATTGGGAAAAATTTATGGCGTTTTTTTTGAATTTCGGTCAATTCGTCAATTTTTTACCATTTTCAGCCCATTTAAGCCCATTTAAGTCGCTTTTCCTGTATTCAAAATTTCTTGTGTTATCTTTATGCGGCTCACAATTACTATTTCCACCATTAGAACGCACTTTTCAACTGAGAAAATCCAAATTTTTAGCCTATTTTCATGATTTTTGCCCATTTTTCATCGATTTTCCCCATTTTTGTGCTGTTTTTTTGCGCTTTTTTGTAGTTCTTGCGCAAACTTATCGACTAATGCTTACCGTTTTTCCTTTTTACAATATATTATGCAATATTATTGCCATTTCAAGCAACTCAACACACTTTTTTCGCTTTTTCGGATGATTTTCGGGTTTTTTATTGATTTAAATAAATTTTTTGTGGTTGAATACATTTTTTCGGTATAAAAATTAATGGAAATGCGTGTTTCTCCGTATTAATGTAATTCATTTTAAATTGGCAATTGAAATAGAGAAATAAGCAATGGAATATCATTCGTTATCCTCCAATTCCATTAACAAATTCCAGCAAAGATCTGCCAAAAGTGAATCTAATTTTTTTCCACTATACCAGTGTTCCAACTGTGCTGATACCTGGTGGAAACGTTCCCCATGCTCGTCTGATTCAGAGGGCAACTGACGCTCGAAGTGATCCTGGTGGTGATGCATGAAATGCACTTTCAACGACATTCGAACACCGATGTTTTCGAAAGATTGGAGCATATCATCAACAATGGCACGCCAATTGTCCACTCGATGAATGCCGAGAACTTTTTCGATCGATCACTGCTTTCAGGCTATCCCAAGCGATGATTTCCTCCTCTTGAAGGACATTGTTGAAGTCTTCATCCTTCATCAGTTTGCGAATGTCTGGGCCATTCAACACACCTGGAATAAATATATGATTTTATATAAAAACTTTCAAGAATACTTCATCTTTGTTTGGCGGAAAAAGAATTCCAAATATTTATTTACCTTCTTTAATTTTCGCTTCACTCAAGCGTGGAAAAATGTACTCCAATCGTCCAAAAGCCAATCTATTTCCACGCACCAGTAACGCTTTGATGAAATTCTTCATTAACCCAAGTTTAATGTGCAATGGTGGCAGCAATACCTTATCCATCGTCACCAACTCCTCGTGGATAACGTTCTGCTGCCCGATTAGACGTTCTCGGTAACCAATCTCGTTTTTGATACTGTGGTGTATATCGCGAATCCCACGTACACAAGTAGCACATATTTTTAGTGTAACCAGTTTGAAGGCCACAGATAAGTGCAACCACTTTCAAATCAGCGCATATTTTCCAACAATGTTCATGGTATTTCACAGAATCCAAGATTAGTTTCATGGAATCATACGTTTCCTTTGTTTTCACGGCAAGTGCAATTGGCACAGAGTTTTTTGTATTATCGAAATACAGCAGCACAGCCTTGAGACTGCTCTTCGATCCATCGATGAACAACCGCCATTGGTCCGCATTGTACGTGTAATTCATGGCCGACATCAAACCATCGATATCATTACAGTACGAATTGTTTTCGTTGCGAGTAAAAAAAGGTAGAAATTTATGCTGTCGACCACGCGAACCGAACACTTTAACTTCTGGTGACAGGATGTTCACAGCTTTAAGATGTTGAGCAAGAATTATGGTTTTATTTTGTGACAACTTTAGTTGTCTTGACATTATGTTCAAGCGCTGTTGTGTAACTTCAATGTGTTTGCATGGTGGCGTAATATTTGATGGCTGATACAAAGAAAAATTCGATTCTGGCTCCGAAAAAAAAATGGTGGGATGTATTCTTCAGTTGGACTCAGTTTTCTCGGGATTGGCACTGGCGGAGAATGGTGAAGAGTGGTTTGAGCTGACGGAACACTTTGGTAAATATATTCCCTCGCCTTTCTTCTGTTCATACCCACAACATTATTTTTACATACGTAGCACATGTTTTTTTCGTGGTCGACTGGCTCTGACCAAATCGTCGGTATTCCATATGGCATGCTTTCCCGTCGACCTGTTCGCCAATCATACAAACGTGCTACACACGATGAACAAGCTATTTTAGGCACCCAGTCAACATTACGAATCAATGGAATATTGAAGTACTGCTCGTACAATGTTGCAATTTCATCAGTAATTTTTTTCTTAGACGACATAATGGTCCACTTTCTGCACATATAACAGTAATGATTGCAGTTTTTCAGGCATTCATCCATTTTTACCGTAAAAATTAATCACTTCAAACTGGAAACTTTATTTATACTTTTATTACTTTTTCTTCACTTTAAAAAAATCGTACTTTACGCGTTCGGAGACACTTGTTGAATGACAAAAATCGATCAATGAACATCTATAAATACTACGTCAGTTTCAATATTTTACTGAGAGGTCCTTATGAATTGGTGCATCTTTTAAGGGTGGCTATATACCTGATTCGTGTGCGTTTGTGTAAAAAAATTTGTGTAAAAATATCATGCAGGTAGCCAACGGAAAAAACCCAAATAATTAAAAAAGTACACTTTCCTTTTTTCCTTTTAATTGTCCACGCACATTACCGAAAAAGCGTAAAATACGATGGTTTTTGTATTTAAAAAGTGTGTTGAGTTGCTTGAAATGGCAATAATATTGCATAATATATTGTAAAAAGGAAAAACGGTAAGAATTATGTCGAAAAAAAAGCGCATAAAAACAGCACAAAAATGAGGAAAATCGATGAAATATGGGCAAAAATCATGAAAATAGGCTAAAAATTTTGATTTTCTCAGTTGAAATGTGCGTTCTAATGGTGGAAATAGTAATTGTGAGCCGTATAAAGATAACACAAGAAATTTTGAATACAGGAAAAGCGACTTAAATGGGCTGAAAATGGTCAAAAATTGACGAATTGACCGAAATTCAAAAAAAAACGCCATAAATTTTTCCCAATGAGCCAAATTGGCACTTTCATCGGTGGAGTAGTAGTCAGGGGGCTCATCCAAACACAACCATATGGTTTTCACGTTAGTACCATTTTACAGCTTGAACAGTGTTATTAAGTGTGCCTATTTGATTTTATTTTTACTCAAAAAGTAGAAAATTTGTACCTAATGTTCCTGTGAATAATAATTTTTGAAATTATTTATTTTTTATACAAGCTCCTAATAAGCATTCTCATCGAAGGGGGCTTATATTTTGAAGATTTTTACATTAATAAAAAAACATTGTATTTTATATTCATAAAAATATTTAATTCCTATACAAAACCATAGCTGGGGAATTTCGATTAGAATTAGAAATCATTACGATTAGAGAAATAAAATAATCTAATCATTAGAATTGAGTTTTGATAAAAATTTCAGATTACTAATTGATTTGATTAGAAATAATCAAAAATCTTATCACAATTAGTGACGATTAGCATTTCTAATCAAATCTAATCAAAACTAATCCAAAAAATAATTGATTAGATTTCTTCATTATTTTTGATTAGATTTGATTAGATCAACTATTTTTAACTATTTTTGTGAAAAGAAAATATTTATTTATCACATTTGTTGCTATATTTACATAATGTAACAGTTTTTGACATTCTGTAAAATTCGTTCTTTATATTTATTTTATGTATAGTATGTATAAATGTAAATAGTATGTAAATATATATGTATGTGGCAATATATAATGCAATTTTATGCAATATTCAAAAACTGTTACATTATGTAAATATAGCAACAAATGTGATAAATAAATATTTTCTTTTCACAAAAATAGTTAAAAATAGTTGATCTAATCAAATCTAATCAAAAATAATCAAGAAATCTAATCAATTATTTTTTGGATTAGTTTTGATTAGATTTGATTAGAAATGCTAATCGTCACTAATTGTGAATAGATTTTTGATTATTTCTAATCTAATCAATTAGTAATCGTCTAAAATGGCTAACTAATCATAATTAATCAATTTTTCAACACAATTAAAATTTCTAATCCAATTGCTAATCATTAGGATTTCTAATCATTATTCCCAAGCTATGTACAAAACAAATCACATTTTAAACTTTAAGGTACGCTAACAACGTAGCGGGCTTGCCCGATACGACAGAATTCGTTTTGGTTTAACTGACATCCCAAACACTAGGCCTAAGGCACGCCGCTAAATCTAGCGGGCTTGCCGCTGATTATATATAATTTTTTTTACTCGGGTAGTGAGTTGCGCAATAGCCTTTGGATAGTTGGATGTGCTATACTGCAGTATGTAAAGTAATAAATTGTTAGGTTAGGTAACCATCAATCATAAGATTGTGTGGTTATTTTGATTGCAATAGAAAAGAACCCGGTTTATTTAAAAGAATTAAACCAACGTTTTTAAAACGTAACAATATTTTCTGTTTACTTCCCAGGGAAATTTTCTGTTCCAAATAATCGGTTGTAGAATAGCTACTTTTCATGCACAACCCCTTCTACTGTCGATTCTAACACCGATTCTTTTTGTTTGAAATTGTCCCAAAAGTAACCCCTTCTATAGCTCTAAAGTGGAACCGGTTGCTCCAGAATCAGTTCTGTAACCAGTTCTGGAACTGATTCTACGTCACCCACATCTTCCATATAGGAATCGGTTGCAGTGGAACCAGTTGTAGAATGGGTGTGGTTGGCTACCGATTGTAGAAAATTTTATGAAAAAAATGTTACATCCCAGGAAAATTTTCTACAATCGGTAGCCAACCACACCCATTCTACAACTGGTTCCACTGCAACCGATTCCATGGAACTGGTTCCGGAACCAGTTCCTCGGATCCTATATGGAAGGTGTGGGTGACGTAGAATCAATTCCAGAACTAGTTCCAGAACTGATTCTAGAGCAACCGGTTCCACTTTGGAACTATAGAAGGGGTTGCTTTTGGGACAATTTTAAACAAAAAGAATCGGTGTTAGAATCGACAGTAGAAGGGGTTGTGACTGAAAAGTAGCGATTGTACAACCGATTCTTTGGAACAGAAAATTTTCCTGGGATAAGTACTACCCTAGATTAGACAATTAAAAAAATTATATAATTTTTTAAAATTAGTACACTAATAGAAAAAAGTCTGTCTGAACATTAAATTGTATTAAAACTACTTTTTGCGTTTTAAGATACAACCACCGCTTTTCTTGACAATTACAGAATTGTTTCGGAAAACCCTTTTAAAAATCTTCGAAAGGCGGTGAGGAATTAAAGATTACAAGTTACAGCATTCTCGCCTATAAAAACTTTAAAGCAATTTATAGAAGTTTTATTAATTTTTTAATCAATTTTTTTTTTAATTGCAGTTTAATCTTTATAAGCCTTCAAATTTGTCACTCCTCATTAGCTCTTTCCTAAAAACTTTTAAAACTTGCAATTAAAATTAAAAATAAATTTTAAAAATTAGGCGACAACGTTAAATCCAAATCTGAAAAGAACATATCCAACAATATTCGACAAATTTTTTGCGATGCTGTTGACGTTATAATGCACTGTCGAAACTATAAGTTTTTGGCTGCAGTTTTCCGCATAAACTACCTACTATAGCATATTCAAACATTATCTCAAACATCTCTCATATGGCTTGCCTGACAATGGCGTTGTTTTTCCATATTTAGCTTATAGCAATATATACAACACCAACCAACTTTTGGTTGGTTAGCTGCAACTGATTTTTGCTGTTGCTGCCAAAATTGTTATATTCCATTTTTGTTCCTATATGTTTATTTTTTTACATCAGAAGCTATAGCAAAAAGCGCTCACGGTTTAGAAAAAGACTAACAATAAGTTTAAGACTTAACTAAAATGATTTGTTCGTCCTACCGTCTATCTGTCTAATTTCGGGTGGATTGCGTTGCATTTCGAGTAAAAGGAGTGTGTTGTGTTAATAGTAGTGATTTTCCATGGAAAATTTCTTTGGGTGTTTACTGAAAGTTATTTGTTTCCCAGAAGGTGGATGTTTAAAATAGATGGATGACGACGGAGTGACTGACTGAGTTGTTGCATATATATATACATGCTGATTTTGTTAAATTTGTTGTGGTTTAAAAAACGCCGTACATATGATTAGTATTTAATGCTATAATAACCTTAAAAGGAACTTTTCTTTTTGGAAGTTTATGATAAAAATCTTAAATACAATTTGAGCATTGATTGTTATCAACTATGGAAAATTTATTATTACCAACTATAGAAATGAAATCGACATGATAATTTTCTTTTAAAGAAATAAGCAGTTAGTGAAAGTAAATAGATTGAAATGTTAATATACCCAGTTTTTAGACAAGTTTTGTGGTGCTCTACAGAGCCAACCTTTAAAAAGACAATTCAATTAGTAATAATTCAGCTCCTAAAACGAATCAATAAAAAATATGATTCTCGAATTAATTTCAACATTTTATACGTTTGTCAGATATTAACTTTAATTTATTGCATTGATTCAATAAACAATTAAAATAAACTTAAATTTACTCGACATAAATGTTTTAAATAAAAATCGACTACTTTCAATGGGTTGTAGGCCAAAGCACCGAAAGAAAAATAACCAAAAAATAAATATCAAAAATCGCCATAGGACAATATGGCATTGAGATTGGCCAATATGTCAGTGTTTTAAGTAGTGTCCAAAATTGTTTACCCAAAAATTCAATTCTTAATTTTTTTTAAAGTACGGCAAAAAAAAAATCGCTAAAAAAAATTTTTACAAAAGAGGAATTTTTTCCCTCAATATATTTTTTTGCAGAATGCAAATCGCTGATTTAGTTTTTTATTAATTTTCAGTACCATAACTATTATACTATTATATCATACCAAAGTTTGGTGGTTAGATTGCAAAAAAAATCTCGAAATAAAAATTTTGCAAAAGGAAAATTTTTGCATCAGTATATTTGTATGCAGAATGTAAATCGTTGAATAAGTTTTTAATTTTTTTTTCCACCAAATAGCTTTTTTCGCATTCCGCTTTTTATAAAAATGTATATATTTTTGGCTCGCTTGAGAGCTTTTTACATCCCTATTGATAATAAAATTTTTTTCATTGTCATTAGTGGCAACTAATGGTAAAATGTGTGCATTAACGGAATTTGAGGTATCATTTGCATGAATTTATGTATGTACACTAGAGCGTACCACCTTACAGGGGAAAAAAGTGCGCCGTACATCTTCAAATATGAAGTATTTTTGCAAGGCAATTGCAAAAAAAAAAATTGTTCAAATCAAACTAGTTGCCTATATGCCTCTTTTATACCATTATTGGTGCTGAGGCTTTGATTTATATTTTTGATAATAAATGCATATATAAAAAAATCAATTAAAATACATGGAAACATATTGTTTAATTTTTTTTAACAGTCAATAAAAACAAACTGCACAAAAATACGTATCGTCTGTAGGAGTTGATATTTTCAGTCAAATGTTCTATTTTTAGTTTTCTATTTTTAGAAAAAATAATTTAAATAATTTCGTTGTTTTCTGTTTTAAAACAAAAAATTTTAATATTTTCGGTTTTCTTTGTTTGTTTATATACAAAATTATTTCAATTCAAATTACAAGAAATTCTTTACTCATACACAGAAACATATCCAATAGAAATATGAACGTGTGTGTTGTGTGTGTAGTGTTTTGAAAATTCAAAAAAAAGAAACTTTCAAATATGAAAAAACAAACCACAAAATCGTGTTCACTAACGTTTTGTCAGTTAAAAATTGAAGATTATTTTAACAGACTTTTCAATTATTTTTATTTCTTGTATGGATTGTTTAAACAATGTTTGAAAATAGATAGCAAAATGGTGTGAATATAATGAAAAATCAGTAGTCCTTTTTTAGTTGTGTTTTTAATTAATTTAATATGTATTTTAGGTTGGTTTTAACTATAAAATATTGTGAGTGTATGTATACATGATACATTTTCATATATATCCATACATGCTAATGCGGTGTACATTAATGAAGATTAAAATAATACGAGGATGGATCAATAAGTCCGTGACTTTTTTAATGAAACAGAGTTCTTTTTTAAGAAAAAAAAGTTTTTATTTTGAGCCTATGGGTTGGCTATGACATCAACAATCTTAGCAATTTTCACTCTCCGATTGACCAACATAATATAATAATTTTTTTCAATATTTTCGGGTGTATTAACCTCAATTGGCAGTCCAGTTTGAGTGACCGGTTTTTTTTTGCAAAAAATAATGTTCTACGAGCAATTGAAATTCACTTATTTCCATTTTTAGAAGAATCTACGAGGTTGCATGTTTTGAACACCTATTAAACCCAAAGTTAACCTTTGGGAAAACAGGGGTCAGTTGTAATGGGAGTACCTCTCTCATGACCGGTGAGATCAGGACCGGTCTAAAAGAAACTATCATGTGACCTGTCTCATAACTGGTAAAACAAGATCGGTCTGAAAAGACCTTACAAATATGTATGGAATCTATAATGCTTAACAAAGTTGGTAATAATTACAAAATTCGACGTATGGTTAAAGAAAGTCTTTGCCAAGATGGCCTTTTACTGGTTTCTATTAAATGCAGCGAAGAGACATTACCAACATCTCGTCAAAATATTGTTCATTACAATATTATTTTTTCTACCACAATAGTGGCACATGAACTGTTATTTTAACTTATTTTCTTTTATTTAAATAAAAACACTTTACTTAGTAAAATGTTAACATTATTTTGGAACAAAACAATCAATAGAAATGTTAATCGTTTTTCGGAACATAATTTTGTACATAATTTTTATTTTAAATAAATTCGTCAATAATATTAATGTACGTTATATTAATTCTGTGCTATAATTATTATAATTGTTATAAAGAAAATGACTCAATGTTGTATAATTATACCCTACACCACTATGTAGTCAGGGTATTATAAGTTGGTGCTGATGTTTGTAACACCAAAAAATATTGGTGAACATCGGTCCATGTTTAGACCTAGTGCCCATATAAGGGTCCCCCCAAAATTATATTGTTTATACGCTGCAGGTCGCAAATATTAAAATATTTTGATGAAATTTGGTACACATACCTATGTTAGCCCAAGGACGAAGCCTATTGATTTTGGTGAACATCGGTCCATGTTTAGACCTAGTGTTAATATAAGGGTCCCCCCAAAATTGGCTTGGTTACAAACTGCAGGTCGCAAATATTAAGATATTTTAATGAAATTTGGTGCGCTGACTCACATTATAGAAAATTTTGACACAAGGCCCATTTTAACCCATTCGAATTTCGGATCCAAACATTAGTTGGCTTTTACCCAGACTGGTGTAGGGTATTGTATAGTCGGCATGCCCGAATTTAACCTTTTTACTCGTTTTGTTTATATTAATGAAATTACATACAATTTTATATGATATCACATTAACCACACTTGATTAGATATGATTGTATCAAATTATATACGTTTTGATTTTGAGATTTGAGATTTACACAAAAATCTAAAACCAAAAAGTTTTGGTGGTTTTCTGAATAAACAGTATAATTTTCTTTTTTTATATTTCTTGACACTAGCCTTTCTTTACCCACTTATTAATATATAAGCAATGTTTTTTTTAAACAATTTTCATTGCAAAAAGCTGGTGATATACATATATATATATATTTATTGTAAATAAAATAAAAAAAATTATAACCAATTTGTAAAAACCAAATTATTATATTAATAATACTTGAGAGCTCGAATATGAGACATTGTATATAGAAATTGTTATTGTTTTGAAAAAGTATCAAATTCATCCACTCTTCATTATATATTTCTGGGAATTAAAGAGAAAAATGGTCACCTCAATCTTAACTGACAAGTGGGCGTTAACACTCAAACTGATTATAAATTAGTTGAATTTTAAATTGTTTTATTATAACAAAAGCAAAAGTTAATTTGAAATTTAAAAAAAAATCATTGACACTGTCTTCGGTTACAGTCATAGAATTATAAACAGATCCCCCTTGAATGTATGAAATAAAACAGATAAAAGAAAATTAAATAAATTACTTTAAAATTGTTTGAACACAACAATCTCCACGAATGTGTATCTTGCCATTTTGCAAAGAATGAACAACATGCCACACATATCAAGTTCAGAACTAAGAAACAATCAAGAAAATTATGTTCAGCGACAGTTGACGATGATTTTTTTCTTTCAGATTGAGTCTTTTATGTTTTTTTGTGGTCGACTTTAGTCGTGGTCAATATACTCGTATATTCGTATACAAACCAATTTAAATGTATGAGGATGATCGTGATGAGGACTTTGAGATTTTTATACTACCCAGTCAGAAAAATACAACCGGGAAAGTGGTGACAAGGCATTTTAACCCTCTAACGCTCTTACGCTGTTTTGCAATGAAACTTAAACCATGTGTTCGGCACAACAAATAAACTATAATTTCTTCCACAAAATTTTTTTTTCGTTGTCTACTTTAGACGATATGGGCCAAAATATGTTAGAGCGATTCTTGAAAACTAATGTATAAATATTAGTACGTTAAAGCCTTATTTATTCCTCTTGTAAAGAAATAACTACAGTCCGCAAATGACATTTTTTGCTATGTTGTTTAAGAAGATATAACGATTTTCGTATATTGTTCAAACTTAAACGCTTTACTATCAAATATAAATACTAAATATATTATTTTTGCCATGTTTCATAAATTACTGTGTGTCCTTGGACCAAATTAAGGATTTATTATAAAAGCTAAGGCTTCACTCTTGCTTTGAGTTTATTATCTAAAGTTTTAATAAAGGTAAATATGTTTTTTAGATTTTTGAAATTTGTGTTCGTTTTGAAATTCTTTTTTTTTTTGAAATTTAACGAAATTTTAATTTGGACACTTTCCCTCTCTCAAATTGAGCACGGTATACGAAAAAGTTATTCTCAAAACATTTAGCGCATTTTGTTTTCTATCGGAATTGCTCAATTTACGATTATAAAATGCGTCTTTGACGCAATTTACAATTTTGTGGTAGCAGCAAGTGCTTTCCCATTCGCAAAATTATAACATCATTAGAAAAATAGAAAAAAATACCGTTAAAACAAAATGTTTAACATTGGCACTGCCGAATACAAACCTTTTTCAACCAAGCGTCATCATTTTTATAAATTCATTGCCCTACCAGTGAATTGGTTTTTATACCTTTGGCAATTTCTGATTGGGTAGTACTGGATAACCATTGTTTGGAAAAGTTGGCATGGGACTTTAGCCAATTATTTTCCAGTGGTCTCCCAGTAATTTATTTTTAACACCGCGATTATCAAGTGGTTTCCATTTCTTGATTTGTTTACCACTGACAATTTCTGACTGGGTACATATGTATTTTGCACCCCAACAAAAACAGATTTCATTTGAAATTCTTGTATCAACGCAATTTTATGTTCAACTATAATTGGTTAAAATAAAATGTGTGTATGTTTATAAGATTGGTTGCAAACAACGACAATTTAAGTTTTGAATTGTTGCTGTACGATGTTGTTTACTCGAATGTCCCTATAAACGTAAAATGGTTGGTGGTAGTGATGACAACGTGACACAATATTCTAAACAAGATCAGCACCAAAAATTTTTCGCAAAAATCATATAAAATGCAACCCTATCCTATTTTACATAGGATGAGTTGAAAACAGGAAAATATATTTAAAAATAATGTATTTCATGCATCATACACTCAAAAAAAAGTCAGTAAAGTCAGCAAAAAATGCTGCTGTTTCAGCAAATTTTTAGTAAGGAGCGTGCTTGCAAAAAATTCGTAATTTCACCAAAAGGTTTGCAGAAAATCAGCGAGCTGATTTTTTACCAAAAAAATAGTAATCACAGCAAAAGTTTTGCAACACTTAGTCAATTGCAAATGAAAAAAATCCTTGCTAAAATCACCAAACTTTTTGCTGAATATTAGTAGGCTGAAAAAACTCAAAAAACTTGTAGCGAAATTTTACTTTAGTTAATTTATTTGCCGAAAATTTAAATATAGAAATTGTGTATAGTTGTTTTTTTTTAATTATAATTTCCTATGTCTGTACTATGAATACATTCAGACAAGCTGCGACATCTACATCTTGTATATCTGGTTGTCGTCCACGCTATACATGCGGTTATCAGCACAATTTTTGTAGCAAAATAAATTAGTAAAACATTAGTTCAAAATTAGTATAGTGCTAAAAAAATATAACTAAAACTAAAAATTGATGAAAACTAGTACATTTGATATACAAGACGTTTTACTAATTTTTCTACTAACTAATTTTTTTGAGTGTATTTCACTATCTAATTACCCGTTTTACAAAACATAATGCATCCATAGTTATAAAATTTACAAAACCTAAAAGATTAGCTTATTAATTTCTAGTCAACTTTATAACTCACCCTGTATAAAACAGGGTGACCCTGCATTTCTCGATGCTCATATTTCTCGCATTTGATACAGGAACGGGGTGCAGGACCCATATTCTTCATCTTTTTAATGACATACGATAGAGAAATGAAACCTAAATCATTATCGATTTAGCAAAGTGAATAATATCCATACTCGTAATTAGGGTCCTGCAACCCTTCCTGTATCTAATGCGAGAAATATTTCGTACACTGTAAGATAGGCATGAACTGAACAACTGAAGTTTGAATAATCGAAAATCGGCTACTTCTTTTCCTGTTATTTTCTTATTGTAATTACGCAAGACGAAAAATATTCTGAAAATCAAATCAGAGTGATTTGAAAATATGTATTTTTCATTCGTAGTGGTATATCACTCACCTGCCCATCTCTAGTTGATGGTAGTGTGACAGCAACAACATCAACATCAGTTGTTGTTAGGGTGATCGAGTCGGTTTTCTGTGCTTTTTTTAATTTTCGTTTTTCGAATATCGAATAACACGGTTTTCTATTGTCGAATACCCGTCTTTTTAAATGTATTTTTTTTTTGGCTTCAGTTTATTAGAAACTGTAAACTTACAAAATTCATTGTTGAAAATATGGTGTTTAATAGTATAATTAAAATTTTGTATGTGCCAAGAAAGTTGCCTTCCTTTAAAATTTTAATATTTCATTTGGCTCAAAAATATATCGGTTTTTAAAAAACAAATTTATGGTTTCGGTGTTATAATGTTTAATCAACGATTTTAATTCGAATATTTTCAAAAATACAAACAAAAAATATAAATACCAAATAGCGTACCACGGCAATTCCCATACCGAACATGGGTTGATATATTTTTCCCCATTTTTTTTTTTTTGCTATTTTAGGAAATCTTGTTAGACGAATTCGTGAAAGACTATTTATATCAACACTAGAGAGATATAGCTTTGTAACGATATATATAACTTGCAGCCTGATAGTCTCAGAGCAATACAAGGTCAGCTCGAAATTAAACATTAAAGTCTAAATTCATAAATGTTTTATAAATTTACAGGAGGTTTATGAAACAAATTTTGTATAAAAATTTCTTTTGTAAACCGACTTTAACTTTATGAATTTTGGCATAAGTTTTTATTTTTTTAAGATTAGTTTTTATTTATTTTTTTTTTTTATTTTAAAAATTCAACTTAAAATCCTTCTGTGAGTCCATTAACATTATATTTCCATATTTCTCCGATACTGGGCACAGTAAAGTGCCCAAAATAGCCTAACAATAATTCTCAGCCATAAGTCTATGCCATCAAAAAGTTTCGTTAAAAAATCTGCAGCGGTTCAAGTTTGGTCGTCAAAGAGTTAAATATAATTTTAAAATCTACTACCGGTCGACTGGTTTGTCTTCAAATTTGTAAACCCGAAACCGTTTTTTCTGAATTCCAACTATTTGGTAAATCTGAAAAACGCTGTTCCAAAAATATCGAATAATTGATCACCCTAGTTGTTTTTGATATGCGACTAAAAGGTTGACCGTTCTTGGCATTATAATAACTTAACCATAGTACACAGACCAAACTATAAACGACAGCCACACAACAAATTGCTATGAAAAATAGAAAACGAAAATGAGAGAAAGATTTGAATTGACGTCACCTTAAAGTAATTTTAATGTCTCAGTGGTAGAACAACGAAATAAATACACAACCTATCACAAAATCTGGCAGTTTTTTTTTATGAAAACCTATTATTAATGCGAGCATTTGACAATCTTGAAGAAATCAAAATGGATAGCTACACCTATAGAAATTAGAAAATTACTTTGCAGAAAAACTGCTAAAGTTATCAGGGATTTTTAATAAATTCTAAACTCACAGAAATAAATCCGTAAAAATAATATAGCAGAAAAAAAGTTATTAAAAATTATTTAAAAATGATGCTGCAGAAAAAAACTGCTAAAATTAGCAGATCTTTTGCTAAATACTAGTAAAATTAGAACAGCAAAATTAAAACTGTTAAATTTACAGAATTTTAGTTATATTTAAGCTAACTTTTAGTTAATCGAAAATAACAAATTGTACTAAAAAATCTGCAGAAAATTTTGCTAAATATTAGTAGACTAAAAATAGCAAAAATAAACAAAATTTGTGCTATTTTTAAGATAAATTTAGCTGAATACAAATTGCAGTCTATACTTCTAAAATCAGCAGAAATATTTGCTAAAAAATTGTAAATTGCTGTTTTCAAAAGGCTCTATTTTTATTTGCATTTAAAAAAAAATAGAAGAAAACTTAATTTTTAATTTTTTTTTTTATTTTTTGGGCTACCAATTATTTTGAAAGATTTTTTTGGTGATTTCAGCAGGTTAATTTGCTATTTTCCATTTACAAAAATTTAGCTCATACACTCACAATATTTTATCCTTAAAAACAACCAAACTACATATTAAATTAATTGAAAATACAACTCAAGAAAGGACTACTGATTTTTCATTATATTCAAACCATTTTGCTATTTATTTTCAAACATTGGTTAAACAATCCATAAAAGAATTAAAAATATTATAAAAGTCTATTAAAACATACAAAATTTGTTCAATAAGCCTCCTATAATTTCACAAAGCGTTTCTTAGTTTAGCGGTAAATATATAAAGCACAAAACTTTTTACTGATGTTCAAGAAGAAAACAAAAGTAAAATGAGAAATATCCTCTCAAAAAGTGCTCTTGTGTACATACAACAACAGTGTTGCCAACAAATTGTCAAAATAAATGGCTTGATCAGACCCAAAAATCGCTAGAAAATCACTAGATTTATAAACAGTGCAAGAATTTATCGATTTTATCGCTAGATTGTTGAAAAATGGTACTTAAAGGAGTTTTTTACTCAAAAATTTCTTTAATATGTTCATAAGAAGTGTTATAAACTTGTTAATAATAAAAAAAATTTACGATTATGCTGCAAATAGTTTCATTGAATTAATATTAGTATTGAAAATATTCAAAAGAGTGCATTCTACGGTGAAAAACAACATACCCATATTCTATCGAAATGTGTGTTTTTTAAAAATTTTTTTTTACTAAAATCGTTTAAGAATTTTTTATTTTTTTAATAAAAGAATATAAATATGCGAATTTTATAATATTTTTCAACATAAAACTGATTTGTAAAAATTATATTACGGCTGATAAAAAATCGCTAGATTTTTGGCTAATACCTACAGGACAATTTTTACGAGAAAATCGCCGTTATGGCAACACTGAACAACAAATGCATAAAAGGTTTAAACTGCTTCCTCTGTGTGGTGTTGCATATATTTGGGAGTAATCAACCATTAAATCTATGCACTCAGAAAAGTTTGTCAGTTACTACATGCCATTTAGTTGTGTAGTAAAACACAAAACAACTATTATGACAGTAATATAAAAAAAAAACTAGCAAACGAAAAGTTCTGTATTTTTTAACAGTTGTTTAAAGCAGTTAGTTTTTATATCATAATAAACAACTACCAAAGCAGTATTATAAAAGTAAACAATTATTTTTATTAGTCATTCGTTGAAGTTTAGAAAATTCTTGTTTAGTTTGTATTTGCTATTTTTATATATTCTTAGTTTGCAAATAAAAATCAGAAACTTTTATTGTAATTCCAATGCATAGAGACCTAATAATTGAAAAACAGTAGTTTTTTTTAAATTTTTTCACTTGTTTAAACTATTCACGACCAATGGTGGATATATGTCCCATTTTTATTATTTGTTATATTTTCCACATATTCCAACCGACTTTCAGATTTTACCAAATAATTGGCCCCATGTGTTCTTAGCGCCTAATTAATTGACCCCAAAATCTGAAAAATAAGTTTTTTGTTCATCTTTTTTGGATGTCATTTATTCAGATGTTATCGGCTTTGCAAGACCAAAATTTTGATATGGCATGGACCTGTGCCTCCTGTTTTCAGAAATACCAGAACATTAGGAATAGTTTTGTTTTCTTGCTTACAGGGCGCAAATTCAGCATCGGACATATGTGTCAAAGGTAAACAAAGAAGAAGTTTAATAGTTTTGTTTTTTTCATTAAATTGAACAAAAAATTAATAAAATTAAATGAACTATTCATTCGACCATACATAAAAAGGCTAAGATATTTGTTTTAAGTATACATATCGTCGCCTAAAATGTAGAAGGGCGTAACAACAAAAAAACTCGAAATCAGGTTCTTGATTGATTATGATGCATTAGACTAAATACATTCCCCTTCAAAAATTTAAACTTATATACAGAAAAAAGTCTATAGTCAAGAGAATAAATATATCCTTTAATTTAATGGAAAAAAGTGTTGTTGCGCCCTTTTACAATTTAGGTGAAGATATATCGATTGACTTTCGTTTGGTTTCACTCATAGCTCAACCAAATGACGAATTGTAATTATTCAAAGTTGGTTGAATTTTATATGCTCGATCATATGATGGATCGTGACGGCTTGGTTGCCGAACATTGTTTGTGATATCCGAATTTCTTCAAATCGTGGCGGAACCATAATATTTGATACAAGAGGCACAGAGTATACTGGTGATATTAATTGGTGGGTTTCATCATTTTCACATGGGTTAAGCAATTTCACAACTTCATCCGCTGCATAAAATCGACGGTGATTAGTTCTTTTATTCTTGCAGTTATATATTACACCATGCAACATTTTCAAATTTTGCTCCCACCCATGGAAGAATACATATATGTGAAGGTAGACATCATTTATAAAAGAACTGCAAACCCACCATGTCGAGGCCCTATGCTCCTTATAGGAACGAAAGGAATCAATATATATATTATCCATTACGTCAAACGTCCTTTTTAAAGGATTTCGAAATAATAATGCATACTAAAATGGCAATATATTTTTTTCTCACTTCTCTCCAAAATGGGCATCAAATAAGAAAGGATAATCTCCCCAGTTCGGTGATAATGTAAATTTTGACAAAAAATGACGAAGAAAATATGTTTGGAAAATTTTCAGTAGAAAAAAAAAAGAAAAGCTTTTATTAAAATGTAGAAATTCTCCTCTTTCATTTGATCCAACATCAGCAGCATGGAATATATAAAATATCCTTAAACAAGGGTTTGCCAAAAAACATTCGTTGACAATTTAAATTCCTTTTATAAGGACTACTGAGGTGATGATGAAAAACTGAGTACGCAGTTTTATTAAACGTGGTTTCTTCTTTCACTTGTTAATCGATTTTTCCAAATGATCAAAATTAATTTGAAAAAACGTTAGAACACTCGACTTTAAGCACAAAACGCGATATGCATGTTAAGAAAAACAAAAAAAGTAATAATCTACACTGTGTGTAAAAATTTACAACAACAAAAAAACCAGAAATGCAACTACTTCTGCAAAAACTAAAACAAAATACACTATACTCGCTACGAGCAGAGTAAGTTAGTTGTTCACAAATTTTTACCGTTGATGACCAATGGGATATATATGTCCCATGGATTTTTTCGATGAAGGAGTTGATAAAAAATATTTTTGACGACACTTTTGTTTAGAAATGTTGGGTCGATTATCACGAATCCGCAAAAAAAATACAAATTTTCCCGCAGTTTATGTTCGGTTGTGAAAGGGTTAAAAACTTTAATGCATTTGTTGTATGGATACAGCAACACTTTTTGAGAGTGCATTTCTCATTTCTAACCGTAAATTTTGCAAAAATACATTATTGCAAAAAGATTTCAGGAACCTTTACTTTACTTTTACTTTCTTCTTTAACATTAGTAAAAAGTTTTGTGCTTTATATACACTCTAAAACTTTGTCTGGAATTTAGGATCATATTTTGTCTAAATTCTTGTTGAAAAATTCTTGTTGTCTAAAATTATATCAATTTTGTTGTTAAATCAGGTATACTTGTAAGAAAAAAACATAATTTGTCTAATTTTAAGCAAAAATACTAATTTTCTGTTAAAATTGTTCATTTTTAAACAAAATGTGTTTAAAAATCGGCCACATATGCCTAAATAAAAGCAAATTGTTTAATATTAAGCATATCTGTCTAAAAAAACAACAAAAAATGTTTAAACGAAGCTTTATAATAAAGAAGAAGCATTCAAGATTTTTTATTTCAATAGCAAAGTGCGTCATATATTCTTTGAAGAAAAAAATAAATTTCGTGGTGATAAAAGTATTAAAAAATAATTTTAATTTGATTTCCATGAAGCTAAAAGGATATACTTAAGTTTCATAATAAATATTAATCATAAAATATTGTTTAAATACAAAAAATGTTAGTGTGCCAAATTTGTGAAAAAAAATTTCAAAGTTTAAGAATATATCATTTGCATTTGTACGCACACAAAGATGAAAAAAGCAGTGCATTTAAGTGTTTGTATTTAAAATGCGGAAAAATATTTACCAATTATAATTCCTATGCAGTGCATTTCACACGGAGTCACACTTCTAAAAGTCGAGTGCGCAAACAAAATTTGCAGTCTCATATTCAGATTAGGTGCTTGGTGAACTCCTGTTATTTTACTGGAAAGGGTGTAAATAAAATTTACTCCCACGTATTAACGCATTTTCCTACTAGTAAGAAAGTTCCTTGTCCGATGTTAAAGTGCTTCCAATCATTCGGTAATCAGTCTTCCTTTCGGTCGCATTTCTTTCGCAAGCATAGCTCGGCAAAATGCGTCACTTTAGAACAAAAAACTATTGAAAATATTGTGTCACTTGCACCAGTAGGACAAGTTAATTCATCGGAAATTAACAACGAAATCTTGGGCAATAGTAACGAAGTGAGTGTTAACAGCTTCGAAAATATTTTAACACAATTGCGATGTGAGTTTAATGTATCAGAAATGTGTGTACAATTTTTGCTAAAAGAATTTCTCAAAATTTACATAGAAAATACAGATTTAAATATTTTAAGGGTGAGGGAAATATTTTCTAATTCAGAAATCTTAGAAAAAGAAGAAGAGGTTGTAAAGCTTATTCAGAGCTCAAAGTTAAAAAAGGATTTGAAAAGCATTCTAACTGTGCGGAATCAAAACAAATGTTTTTCAGGTAAAAACTATTTTGTTTCACCAAAGGAAATCTACCTGGGAGTAGACAATTATCACAAAAAATGTGTTTTCCATTATATTCCTTTATTGGAGTCCTTACAAAGCTTATTCAACGATGAAATGTTTTTTAAAATATTTTGTCAATCAAAAGATTCTCATTGTACAACTTATACTGATTACAACGATGGACTCGTGTATAAAAACCAAAGCTTTTTCCATGGTAAAGACAAATGCATTGAGCTTCTAATTTTTCAAGATGCTTTCGAACTATGTAACCCTTTGGGTTCATCTAAGAAAAAACATAAACTAATTGGATTTTATTACATCATAGGAAATATTGACGCTAAATATAGATCAGTAATAAAAAACATCCAATTAATACTCTTGTGTAAGGAAAGCCATATAAAAACATTTGGTTTTGAGGCTGTTTTAAACCCTTTACTTTGTGATCTTAAAATATTAGAATTAGAAGGAATAAAAATAAAGTGCAAGGAAGAAAATATCGAAAAAAAATTATTGGGAACTGTTTTTGCAATAATTGGTGATAATTTGGGATCGCATCAAATAGGTGGTTTTAATGAGAGTTTTAGTTTCTCTGATTATGTGTGCCGCTATTGCTTTTTTGAAAGGAAAAATTTGGCTGTAAAAGATATTGAAGTATGTCAAATAAGAAACAAAAATAATTATAATCAGCTTATAAATGACAGAAATTTTAAAAAAGGCGTTTTGCGCAATTCCTGTTTTAATGACCTTCAATATTTTCATGTCTGCAATCCAGGATTACCACCATGCATAGCTCATGACCTGTTCGAAGGAATCATCCCATACGATTTAATGGAAATTCTTAAGGCTTTAACTCGCACTTTTAGTTTTTCTTTTGATTATATTAACTTGTTTTTATCAAGTTTAAAGAAAAAATTTAAATTACACTTATCGTTTCCAAAATTAGATTCGAAGATGAAAAAAATTGCAGGTAAAGCAGATGAAGTCAGACACATTTTATTTTTAATGCCACTCGTTTTACAAAATGTTATTTCTGATTGTGAAAATCCTGTGTACATGCTTTTTACTGTAATGATAAATATGTGTCGTCTCGTCTGTGCACATAAAATAAGTGAGTCTCAAATTGAACTATTAAACCATTATATAAATGTGTATTACGAATACCGGGAAGAATGCTTTCCAAAAATTAATTTGAGACCAAAGCATCATTTCTTAAAGCATTATCCGGATTTAATTAAACAATTTGGTCCATTAAAAAATCTATTTTCCATGCATTTTGAACACAAACACCAATATTTTAAAAACATTGCTAAAAAATGTAGGAATTTTAAAAATATTACTTTTACTTTGGCAAAGAAGCATCAGTTTCTACAAGCAAGTCTTTTTGGAAATCGATTTAGAACAAAAGTTGAATTTGATAATGTACTCGAATTTCACCCACATATGTTCAATATTATTGTTCCAAACAATTTCATATTTGTAACTAAAAAGATTTCTTTCCTTGGAACTGTTTACAAAGCAAACGACATTGTATTATTTTCATTAGATGAGCTTGGCAATATTTATGTGTTGACTATAAATTCAATTATTATAAATAAAGATTATACAGAATTTTTACTTTATGGCAGCCTTTCAAAAATGCAATACAATATTGTCACAAACTTGTATGAATCTTTGTCTGAAAAAAATAAACAATTTGGAATTATTAATTGCAACAAGCTTTTAATTCAACAACCTTTAAAAGTTTTTTATCTTAACCATCATTACTACTTTGCGCCATTTTGTTCAATTGTAGAACATTTATAAAATATTTTTGTAAACTATTGTAAAATAAATAAAACCGAGTATTAATTCAAAATAATTAGTTTAAGTTCGTTTAGTTTTTTAAGAATTATTTTTAAAATGGAAAAATACTTATGTAAGGTGTGGAACCTAGATAGATCTAAGAAAAAATCCTTCTTATGCCAGCCACTGATTGAGCAGATAATTAAAAAAGGTAGATATAAAAACACACAAGACATATAAAAATGTGATAAACTTAAATATTATTTTTCTACATACTAAATTTGAAAATTCGAAAAGTTTTTTTTTATAATTTTTTTGCTATCATATACGAATATAAAATTAAATATATCACATTTTGAATATTTCTGTTAATAGCATTAGAGCGCAAATGACCATTTCATTTTTAATTTCAGCACAAGAATATTCACTTCTTGGAAATAAGCTGGTCCTAGAATCCGACGGAACAGATATAGACGACGATGAAGTTTTGCAGTATTTTTTGAAAGACAAAAGCACTTTAATGATTTTAAATAATGATGAAGTTTGGAGACCAGATGGGATATCTAATGCGCTTAAAACTCATTTAATAGAAAAAGCGTCTGGATCATCTTCAATTGTCACTATTTCTGATGATGAGCAAGGGTTACAAGTGCTTTCCCAAAACTCTCAGATATGTTCAGAAAGTAATGTGCAAAATTTTGATAGCAATGAGGTACCAGGTATCCAACAAGGAATTTTGACTCAATATGAAGATAATTCGTCTACACACAACAACTGCGAAAATATTCAGATACAAGAAGTACTTTACATATGTGATGACATTCCAAATAAAGTCAGCGAAAACACAAACACAGTTTCTCAAAAAAATATTAATTCTAGAGCCGCTTGCGATTTATTTTATAATTTTGAAATTCCTTGGGTTAAATTTTCTCCCGAAATTATAAAGCGGTTAAATGAAAAACAAAAGCTCGGTAAACTATTGAAAGCTTTTGCTAACATTGTAGTCGACGAGCTACGCGAGATATCACATTATATACCGATGAGCGTTTACAGAGAAGTTGCTAGCAAGGCGGCAAATAAATTTCCTGATTCTTTTATAGAAAGAGACGGAGAAGGGAACATAATGTCGCATTCTCCTGTTTCCCTCATCGCTACAATGAGAAATCGCAACAATTTTTTAAACACCGCACCCAAAAAGAAATCAGTAGCCTCTAACATGCCTTACAAAAAAAGGGTTTTAAACGCATTTGCTAGAACTTGTGTTAATTTGGAGCCACCACATGCAACGGAAGTCGATGTAGATGTTAATTTTAAGAAACAATTTTTATTGTCAATACATCATAAAAATGAACTTTCTGCAAGTGAAGAAGAAACTGTTAAAAAGTACATGACTGATTGTTTTACAATTCAAAGGAACTTTTTTAACAATTCAGAGCAACCTCCCACCGTCAAAGACATTCTGAACAACTGGCCAATGATTTTTAGAAAATACTGTCTTTACTGTCACTTTAATAAAGTAATGGAGCTGGACGTTGATGTATTTAAAAACAACTTTTATGCATCTACCAATAAAATAAATAATTTTTTCCGGCTTCAACAAAACGCTGAAGAAAAATTAAAAATAAAGGCGATTTGCAAATTTTTTAAGGAGAAAGATACTCTTATCTTCAAAGAATACAAGGTAAATTAAATTTCCTAAAAGCTTATTTAAAGAACCTGATATATATTTGTTTTTTAACTTACAGTTTGGTTCCACACTTGATGAGGTTAGAGATGATATACAAGAATTAACTCCGTTGATATCCATAGTTGGTAAGTATCTTTATCAATATTACTCGCCTACTATGATTTCAAATTTGTTTATATCTCTAGAAACATCAATAGAAGGAGAATCCACTGCCTATATCTGGTTTGAAAAGGAGATTACTTCGATTGAAGAGAATTTTAATTTATTGGACCTAGTTTTGCAGTTGCTTTGCTACTATTATATATTTAACATCGTCTATCCTAAAGATATATCTCAAACCTTTGAATTCCTAATGCGATATTTTTTTAAATTTTATCCATCGCAAATGAGAGGCAAAAAGCTCCATATAAATAATTTAAGAAAAATTAATTCTTTAATACACAAGCTAGATAAAATTGTCTAAATATCGTAATATGAATTATAATTTTGGTTTTTAATGAATAAGATGAAAGCTCTCATTTACAAAGAAGTTTCGATTAATTTAATTTTTGCATTTACCATTCTTAGTGTTCTGTTCTAATATTTTTATATTCTGTTGATTTTTTTGAATTAAATTTAATATTTTAATTTCAAAAATATTCTTTTTCAATAGATATTTGAAATCTTTATCAAAAGGCGACAATATGTTCTATAGTACTTAATAATAAGAGATTTTATAAATGATTTTTAAAAACATAAACTGCCCACTCATTTTAATAGGACAACAGTTTGTCTCTTATAAATATTTGAAAGAAAAATTTATTTAAAAAAAACTTAAAAATTATCATATTTTTATTGAAAATAATATAAATATCACAAAAAACTGTTATTTACATTTAAAAGAATGGGCAGATAATTAAAAAAGGCATTACTAAAAATGAAGTTAAGTTTATTTTCTCATGACTTTTTCTTTTTAATAAATGTAATTAAATGCAAATATATTATTGAATTTATTTATATATTTTAGATTTATTTATATATTTATTAAAGGAAACATTTTAAAATTAAATATATAAATAAATCTGAAGGGGGAAAATTAGACACAATTTGCTGAAAAGAATTAGACATCTTTTGTTCAAAATTAAACACATTTTGTTCAAAAATCAACAAAATGTTTAAAAAAAAGGAGATGTCTAAATTTAGGTCGATAATATTCGGTAAAGTGTTGCCTACTATTATCGACCTAATTTTCAACAAAAGTGGTTTAGAGTGTAGATTTTTCAATCTATCAAGTCGATCGATATTTTTGTGGTTATTTTCTGAATATATAAGGGCTAAAGTTTTTAATTAGTCTCAAAAATTGTGTGATGAATAAAATTTAAAAACTCTAAAAAAATTTAACCCGCTCGGGATCGGCGGCATGTTAATGTTTGAATACCAAACATCTACGCTATGGGGTGCTGCAAAACTATAAAAGTAAATAATACAAAATATTTTTTTATCATAAATATATCTACATTTCCACGAAGTTTGGTCGGAAAATTCCCAGCCAGTAAAATTTGCGCTTGAAAGAGTTAACTCTAATTTTCAGTAGATTTTGCAGACAAAAATTTTCTGAGTCTATGAATAATTATAGTTACCATTGATTTAACTTAGCTACACCTCAATTTTTTCCATGATGTTGTTTACTAAACAACAAAACACGTTAATTTTTGTCCATACTCCTTCCTCTCCCACGAGGTTTTAATAGCTTTTCAATAGCAATTAATAATCGAAATGTCATCTTTGACCTTTGCGACTGTCAATTGTTTGCCTTTATTGTTGTATTATATGCAATCATAACGTCAATATGGGAGTTTATTTTATATTTTATTGACAACAATTGGTGATTGTAAATGCCGCTTATAAAGAATGGTCCAATTAAAATTTGGACCTTTTTTGGTTGCTACACCCAATAAATTCGGTTGGTGAAACCATATTGGAATGTGATTCGTAAATATTTTGTGCATTGCAACTAAAATTCAGTTGTATGAACCGTATTTTGTTGTGTAACCGAATTTCAGTTGGAAAATGGCATATTTTTACTCTGTGTGTAGCAGCGCCAGTGATCGAATTTTACGAATATTTTATGAAATTTTGAGAGCAGTTGGTCGAAGGTTGTTAATTCTAAATGAATTAGAAAAAAATCAAAGTCGAACATCTCGATCACATGAGACCCTACCCTATAGTACGATTTGAGTTATAACTGCGGATGAGGATCACATTCCATAAAGGGAATTTAAATTAATGGTGCAATAAATATAGTAAAATATATAAATTGCAAACACTATATCAGCACAAAGTTATCGTATCCAATACCATATAGTGTAGGGCATTATTCTGTATAAAAGCGATTATATTTTTAATATTAGAACGGATTGGGTTCTCTGCTATATGCTGTGAGTTTGGTCAGATATTCTAGTTGTCGAATTGTAACGTTGCGTAGGTATATATCGGGTTTACAATTTCCGAGATAAATTCAATTTTTTTTTGGATCCTAAAATTACACGCAGAGAAAAAACATGGTTGGGATAACCATATTCGAAGAGCATCATATATTTTTGGGTTTATGATTGCGACAATCATGTTATTACATAGTTGTGACAATCATCCTCTTACCTCATTTTTATCATAATATGATCAATAAATTATCACATTATGATTTTAAGTGCTCCCAATATTATCATATTATAGTCCGACATATTATCATAGTATTGTCCTAGCATTCTCCAATCAATCTGATGAAGCTGTATTAAAAAGCAATGCATGTTTTTTTGACAATAGGACATCTATTTGTTCAACGACTAATTTATACATACAAGTAAAGTCATAATTAAATTAGTTTTAGTAATCACTTATATACACTCTAAAAAATGTTTGTAAATTTACTACTATAAAATGGGTAAAATTTTGTTTAATTCTACGAAATTCGGTAAATATAAACAAAAAATGCGTAAACTTTTTTTATACACCTTTCATACGCAATAATACACACACAAAGTATTTTTAGACATTATGTGCTTACAAATAAACACATTGTGCCTAAAATTACTATTGTTTTGTTAAATAAAATTTTTACGCACAAAGTTGGTAAATATACTATCCAATAATAGTAATAAATACTCTGACATTTCAAATTGGAAAAAATTTCAAAAAAATTATAAATAATAAAAAGAAAAAGCGAAAACGGATTATTTTTTGTGAATTACAACATTTCCACAAACACATTAGATTCTGGAAATAGCAACATAAGCATGAAATTGTTTTTGGTAATTATTATTAACGCATGTGGTAGTCTAAACCTCATTTCAAAATTGAAAACGCCGTAAGAGAGACATGGCCTACGCAGGAACTACTGGGTGCAATGACTCCTGCTTAAAAAAATGCCTTCTTTGCAAGGGAGGCAGTCAACCAACAACCGTCAACAATAATGGGAGAAAACGCCGTAAGAGAGATACGGCCTAGGTAGAACAACTGGGTGCGATGACTCCTGCTCAACAAAATGCCTTCTTTGAAAGGGAGGCAGTAACCGTCAACAATAACGGGAGAAAACGCCTTAAGAGAAATATGGCCTACGCAGGAACAACTGAGTGCAATGACTCCTGCTCAACAAAATGCTTTCTTTGCAAGTTAGGCAGTACTCAATGAATACTGACTTTGTTGAGCAGGAGTCATTGAACTCAGTTGTTCCTGCGTAGGCCATATCTCTCTTAAGGCGTTTTCTCCCATTATTGTTGACGGTTACTGCACCCCTTTCAAAGAAGGCATTTTGTTGAGCAGGAGTCATCGCACCCATTCAATAGTTATAAAAAATTTTTATATGAGTTTTATACAAATGCCTTAAGATCCCAAAACGACTAATTTGGACATAAACGATTATGAGAGAATGACTCGGATATTATTATTAATAAAATACGTACTAAAAATTAATTTGTTATTTTATTTAAAAAAATTTTTGGGTGGTGCTAAAAGTTAGCACAACTGTTGTAAATGTACGCATTATATTTTATTTTTACGCACTTTCTGTGGATTTTTGCGCATCTTTTGTGGATTTTTACGCATTTTATGCGTACATTTACACGTGAAACGTGCTTTTTTACACACAAATTTAGTAAATTAACACACTAATTTCAAAATTTCATTTAATTTTTACGCACTTTCTATGTAAAATTACAAATTATTTGTGCACCAACTTAAACACAATGTGCGTATTTTTTTTCAATTACGCACATAGAGTAAATTTACCCAATTTATAGTAGGAGTTCAGTTTCCTACTATAAGTTGGGTAAATTTCAACAGAATTTAATTAGAGTGTATAAATAAAAATAAATTATAGAATCTATCATAGAAAAATATTATAAAGGATACAATTTCACAATACATCCAAAAATCAACATAATATGTTCCTTATAATCATAACATATTCTCGATTAACATAAGATTTTCCCAATGATCATATTATTATCATATCGAAAATTTTGTGATAATTAGGATCATTTTATAATCACTAGGATCATATTATGATTACTTCTTGTAGTCTTTACATTTTACTTTCGTACAAAAGTAAGAGCTGTAACACTCCTTATTATGGACGCTCTTTAACAATATTTTTTTTTTATCACCCTTAACTTATTTTATAACACTAAGCACTTTAAAGTACAATCTTATTTGAAGGTTCCTGTGTAGATCGAATTTGTTCTTCCACAAACAATATCACTAGTAAAATTAAGTTGATTGTCAATTTTTTATGATTTTGTTTCCTTCAACCGAAAGAAAAGAGAGATTTTAAATATAAAATGATTATAGATGATCATATCATTTGTAAAGTATGATTAAAACATTAATAATATGATTGCAACAACCATGTACAGCAGTAGGAAACATAGTTTTGTAGCCGTGATCATATTGCAACCATATCTTTTCTCTGCGTGTATACACGTTTTCCATCCAAGGCAAGCGTAATAAAGCTGTCCATGAATAAGGTCTCGAAGTTTTTTCTTTTCGTTTAAATCAAAAATTTTATTTCAAAGAATGAAAAATCGACGAATTGGAAAAAATTTTTGTAATTTTTCTAACTTTTTGGCCTTGAAACGATGTAAAACAAACCGAGAAGTAACTAAGCCAAAGTTGGACCCTGAATTTTCCCCTGGTATAGGCGACAACTTATTCATGAATAAAGCTATATGTGGCCAGTGCAAGAAATCCCTTAAAATCATTCAAACATAAACCAATTTTGACCACCTAAAATAATACATCAGTAAAAAAATCTTCTAAACGGGTTTCAAATCGATTTGACTAATTACACTATGCGACAGTCAAAATCGGGATGGGATGAAACCAACGGGAAATGTTATATCGGTCAAAAACATGTTATACGTGTCCCGGCGTTTCGCTGGGTCACCCCTAGGAATCGAGATATATCTTTTTTTTGACATAACTCGAGAACCACTAGTCCCATTTTGCTCAAACAATTTTAAAAAAATTAAAAATTACAATTCCTTTAATCTGTTCATATTACGTTTTTCTATATACTCAACAGTTTTGCCGGTAAAAATAAATGTTTGTTACCGCTACCATAAAAATCAATAACCTTTTGTTTATTACTTTTTTTTAATATTTTAGGAAAAAAAAAATTTTTCTTCATACATTTATTTTTACCGGCAAAACTGTTGAGTATATAGAAAAACGTTATATGAACAGATTAAAGGAATTTCAATTTTTTTAAAATTGTTTGAGCAAAATCGGACTAGTGGTTCTCGAGTTATGTCAAAAAAAAGACCACCAAAGGTCAAATCGATATAACTCGATTCCTAGGGGTGACCCAGCGAAACGCCGGGACACGTATAACTTCTTTTTTACCGATATAACTTTCCCCGGTAGTTTGATTTGATCCCGATCATTGACCCCTACCATTTGTCTCACAGTGTTATTAACAAGTTTTTAGTTGAAACACCTCTTCAAATAAAGATCTTAGTTATCTTCGTGTTGAATTGAGTGTTAAATTTAAAAATTATTTATGACAAATGATTTAGAACCAACTTGTTAAATTTGTACAACATATTGTTAAAATATAACACTTTCGCATTTCTGCTATTGCCCGGTAGATTGCGCCACCAGTGTATCCAAAGATTTTTGAAGTAGTGCTATTTCTTTCAATTCATTTTTTTTTTTAAATAGCCCATGTCACAAAAACTATGAGATACAGAGCGAAATTGCAGAAAATTTCGAATACCCTAAGTGTTAGATCCAAATGGACCTTGGCGGGTCCTCGGACCATCGGAAATTTTTCATTTCATAAAATGACCCATATCTCGGAAACTAAGCGAGATATAGCAAAACAGACAAACCCTTTGCTTCTTCGGAATATTCTTACATGCTTTAGACCAGGTCCGGGGAGGGTCCCGAGACACTGTAATTTGAACAAATTTTACGACTCACAAGGAAAGTATCTCATGTGGTTATTTCCAATCTCAGTAAAATTTGGATATTTTGTGGAGAAAAAAATTCTAAGGTTGGGGTGTCTGAGATTATCGGCCATTTCGGGCATTTGGGGGGTAAAAGCCCGATAACAACAGAAGTAGCTGGAATATTGAAAAATCAAGAAATATGGGTCCGCTAAAACCTAACACGGATTAATATATGTGAATTTGACGATCAGTCAAAGATACATGTCCATAAAAGGTACCCTAAAATTAACATATTTCTTACAACAACAACTACAAAAGAACAAAAACGTACCAAAGAAAGGTACCATAAATCGCCGCTTAAAAATTCATATCCCAAAATACAACATTTGTTTATAATTTCCTTGGACAAATGACAAATAAATCCCAGATTTAACCACCCAGCTTTAACCGAGATTACCAATAATCTCATATACCCAACCTTAGAATTTTTTTCTCTACAAAATATCCTAATTTCATTAAGATCGGAGATTATCACATAAGATACTTTCCTTGTCAGTATAATTTTAAAAAAACTGTACTTTTACTATTTTTTTTTACTTAAATTTCGGTTTGTTAAATTTGACAAAAAATGTGTTAAAATCAACAAATTTTATTTTAAGCCAAAAACAGGAACACATTTCGTTAACCCTTAAATGCATGATCTCTTCGATTTTAACCATCCATTTTTTCATATATGGTTTCTAAAGGCGTGTACTTTTCAAGAAAAATACTAAAAAAAATTATTTTTTAAAAAAAGGTGATTTTTATTGAAAAATATGGTTTTTTTCCAAATTGCTAAATTGTGATTATTTTAAGGTGTATGATTCGTTTTTAATTTTTAAAATGTTAAAATTCGTTTTTAATTTTTTCTGTGTATTTTTAAAAATTTTAATGGGACTGTATCTTAAGTGCGTCCATATTTAAAGTGGACAATTTTTTATTGTCTCCATATTTTTTAATTCGCCATAATAGCAAGGTTATGATGGTAATGTAATTGTATTTGAATTAAAGTCTCATATTCAAATCACGATTTAACAGTACACAAGAAAAAAAAAGAATTTAAATAACTTAAGGGAAACTTGTCATAACTGTCATAAACTTTGATACCGCACGCGTGATGTTGTGGTTGGGTACAAAACCCAGCAAAACCTTGGTAATATATGGGTATTACTATGAATATTACCTGGTAATATATCGAACCGCTTACCTTTGCATTACTTGTAATGCCAAATTCATTCGTTTGGATATTTTATTGGTATAAATAATTCGTTTTTACAGAAAATTTTAGAAATTCTATTTTAAGTTAAAAACCTGTGAATTTAAAATCGATATTCGGTTTAAAAAATTAAAATTTAAACAAATTGTTTTTAAAAACTCCTTACCTGTTCAGAATAATATGTTAATAGGTAAGGAGTTACCTCGATGGACATGCCCATTTTAAAATAGTAGGTCTAGTAATAGAAAAGTAAGAGCTTTCACCCTTCATTACAAAATAATTATTTTTATAACCAAAACTCATTAAAAAATTTTTTAAAAAATTTTTTGTCAAAAATATGTAATTTTTAATTTAATACTCAAAATAAAACAAATTGAAATTTAAAAAAAAAACGTATTATTTTATGGTTATTTGTAACCTAGAGGTAATAGGTAAGCGTAACATGTACCCAGCAAAATCTTTCATTACCAAATAAGTGGTTATATAATAGAAATTCATAGCTCCGCACAACTTATTTTTTGGCGTCTAAACTCATTATCTTTGTTTGGCGTGGTCGTTTTTATAAGTAGTCACGCTTACCCGCTCGCTTACGAAAAAATGAGAAATAAGTAGTTATGAGGTTTTGAATAATAAGTGGTTACACACGTGCTTACAAAAAGTTGAATTATAAGTGTTTATCAGATTGCTTACTTGATTCTTAAAAATAAGGAGTTAGGCAAATACTATTAGCTTAAGGAAATAAATTCAAAAAAATTTAAGTTTTAGTACACGTCATACAAATTTAAACATAAAACATATTTACATATAATAAATAAAATTTTTATAAAATTTAACTGTGTAAAAAGTACTTATTTAAACTACTACGAGTAAGTCATTATTTTATATATATAGAAACAATGAATACAATAGGCCCTTATTAGGAAGTCATTATTTTAAATTATAAAATAATGGAAAAGGTAACGATTCATCATTTTGGGTAATGCAGATAGTAATGAGGTGTCATTACCAATATTTTGCTGGGTAAGTTCAGAATAACATATTACTAAGTAAGGATTTACCTCGATGGACATGCCCTTGTTAAAATAATAGCTTTGGTAATAGAAAAGTAAGAGGTTACCTACCCTTATTTCTTCTTACCAAAGTCATTACCGGGTAATAGAAGGTTTTGCTGGGAACAACAAAAAACAAAAATCACTATACTCAAAATAATATGTCTGTTGGCTGAAGAAAAAAATTTGTTATTTTAACTAAATTTATTTTTCTTTTTTTGGCTTAAAATAAAATTTGTTGGTTCTAACACTTTTTTTGTTAAAATTAGTAAACCTAAATGTAAGTAAAAAGAAATTAATAAAACTACAGTTTTATTTGCAATTATACTGAAGGGGCGTTCACAATTGTAGACTGACTCCATCCTGAAGCACAGATTGAAATGTTAACTGTTCAAAATGCCGAGTGGAGTTACTTCAAAGGAAATATTTGACATTTCATTGCTTACACAGTTTTCGCAATTTTCGTGACACCAATTCCTCTGTTTTTAGTACACTTAAAATTGGCTCAACAGAAAAATTTGTTACTTTCATAAAATGTATTCCTGTTTTTGGCTTAAAATAAAATTTGTTGATTTCAAAATATTTTTTGGTAAATTTAACAAATCTTAATTTAAGAAATAAATTAGTAAAACCACTATTTTATTTGCAATTGTGCTGAATCGTAGAATTTGTTTAAATTTAGGGTCACTCCAAAGGGGCAAACATTTTGTTCTTTTTGCTCTCGCTTAGTTTTAGAGGTATGGACTATTTTATGAAGTGGAAAATTTTTATTAAAAGTCTTCGAGGGTCCAAGGCCCCATGATAGTAAATTTTTGATTAGAGATAACCGGGGCATTATATAGTTAGGAGTAGTCGGAATTTTCGTCAATTTTGCTCTACCTCCCTTAGTTTTCAAAATATGGGTCATTTTAAAAAAATCGGGAGGGAAATAAATAGCGCCATCTTTAAAACTTCGGATACACTGGTGGCGCCATCTACCGGGTAATAACGGAAATATGAAAATATTATATTTTAGAAATAAATTGTGTAAAATTTAACGAATGGCTTCTTAAAAATTAGTTCTAAATAGTTTTGAAAATTAACACTCAAAATTAATGGAAGTACTGAGGGTTTTTAGTATTGTGTAAAATAAAGATAATTAAAATCTTTGTTTAAATCAGTGTTTTAATTACGTATTATTTTAAGTGTTCTTTGAAATTTTTTTATGAGTTAACGGATACACAGCTAATACCATATTTGGAAGTTTTTTAATCAGTTTAGCTCATGAGCGGTTATCGCTGTGGTCGGAATATGTAGGGAATATTAATAAAACCTGGCAGCGTTTAGTTATTTTAATTTTTATAAATTCAATCAGCCTTACTGTCAATATTTTCCAAACGTATATTTTAGTTAAAGTCGACTTTAGTTAAAATAGTGGGTGGCAGTATGCCTTGACTTGGTTTATTTTTGGAGCATTCTGATTGGTTAATTTATTTTCAACCAAGCAAAATGTTTGAAAATAGAAATATTTTTGTAGGGTTTTCATACACAAAATGAACAAAACCGTATGAATAAAAATAAAGTCGACTTTAAATTTAATATACTTTTATTATAGTAAGGGCCAATAAATATAAAACTTTTGTTCGCAATCGATACAAAAACCTGCTCAACAGCAGTTGAGCTGTTGTGTATCATGAGACATTTTCTTTCCTGAAAGTTGTGTTTATTTTTTTAGGAAAAATATTAAACTCTTTTTACTTTCGTTTTATTGGCCCATATGAATAAAAAATATATATTATTAATAGGGGGAAATACAGGGTTTTTTAAGCAATTACTTCACAAATCTAGTCTGCTTGGGAGTAGACCAGCCAATTGGTAAATTTTGAGTTAAAAGCCATTCCTAAGCCCAAAGTAATTTCTTTGAAGTAATTGCTAAGTTTTATTCATATGACCCATTGTGAGTTTTGAATTTTTGTTTTTTATAAAGTCTTTATACAATTTATTTGTTTCAATCCAGTACAAAAAAATCGACCGACAGTAAACCAACAAATGTTCAGTACGTAGATTACATAGATCTCTTGCTCTTTAACAATCGCTGTCAGTGAACGGTATCTCATGAGAATGTGTTGGACATGCGTCCAATACCTATACCAAGATCACACATCAGACCGGATATCGGATAGAAAATTATGGCATTGTCAGAAAACATTATGGCGTTGTGTGACAAGGTTATAATTTTCTGTGGGATGTACGATGTCCGGACCCATGTGCGATTCGATAGCAATTATATCTCCTAGTTACTTATATATGCTTCTTGCATATAGAATTTGAAGAAATTTAACTGCGAACGAGAGAAAATGAAGGACTTCGCGAAAACAATAAATTTAATAAAAACGATTTTACAAGCAAAAAACAACATTAAAAACAATAAAAAAATAATTAAAATTGATTATTTACTATTTATTTCATTCTTAAAGTTGTTGTTTTTACCGCTTTAATCAATAATCATAAGAAACTATAAAAACGGTGCACTGTTAACTTTTTCGGATTTCCTTTTGTTTCTCTTTTTCTTCACGGGAATTAACAGGATCACAATCCATATAAAATTTAAGGGAACTAAAGAGTGTACTTTTTTCATATGGAAACTCTTTAGCCTTTACCCTCGTTGATTCAACAAATATTTGAATGTGTATGAAAAAATATGTTTGTTGACAAAATAAGAAGAAGAGTTTATTATCTGTGGTTCAGTGTTTACTCAAAAGTGTCATAAAAAGCATCATAAAAATTTTACGCTACCAAAGTACTCAACGTGTTGAGTGAGCGGTCAGTAATCTAGTGGTTCAACATGTACAATTGCACAATTGTTGTGGAAGTAACTATTATGTATTAAATTGTAGCCGCTAACCGCACTCAATGAGAATATTGTTTTTTACCTCTTTTAAAATTCATCAACAGCAAATACATTGTACAAAATGTCATTCTAATGAAAGAGGAAAAGATTCGAAAATAAAATATAAACAAATTACCATATACTAAAACGAAAAGTGTTAACGTAACAGGTAATTGTCACTAAAATGTAACAATTTCTACCTAAACATGTACGATAACCAATTGTGGTTAATCAACCTAAATTGTAATTCTTGGGATTTTTCGTTTGCAAAACTAACTACAGTCGAACCTCGATTATCCGGGTTGTTCGGGACCATGTTCAGCACGGAAAATCGACAACACACAACACAACACGGTTAATAGAGATTATATTTTAACTAAATCTTTGGTATTTGAATGAGCCATTTCCACAAAAATACCTTTTAGTTATCTTTAACTACTGAAAGCACGGATAATAGAGTTAAACCATGGTTAATAGAGGTATAAAATCAAATACCACCATGCCGGTTAACAGATGTACCCGGTTAATGGAGGTCCGGATAATCGAGGTTCAACTGTAGAAAGAATTAAGTTAATCATAATAATTTCCATTCGTTTGTATCCAAAATAAGAGACAATTTAAATTAATCATACGCTGAAGTATTAAATCTAGAACAGATTTATTCTGCAAACCTACAAAGGTCTCATGATTTAAATTTAGTTAATCATAAGACTACAATAGGTTCAAGATCGACAACTTGCCGTACATATAAGTAAAGTAAATAGCTAAATAATTACTATGTATTTGTTGTAATCTACTGATTAACTTGTGAAAAGGTTTTCACGTAGTATTAAGATTAAAAAGATTTAAGTATGTATTTAATATAAAAATCCACTACTGAAATATATACAAACAATTGCAAGTAGTTCAAAATTTCAATTGAAGTAATTTTATAAATCTTTTCAACAACATTCCTTTATAATGACCACAATAATAATTATGTGGTAACGTGAAAAAACCATTTTAGATTTTGAATTATTATATTATACTCGTATATATATTTATTTTTTCAAACGTCACCTTAAAAGTTAATGAATCTTATATTAAGATCAACTTGAAAAATAATCATTTGAAACTCATAATGATCGCTGTTTTCAATAACAAAATATAGTGGCTTGTTCTTTTTTTTTTCTTGTGTTAGATACATTTTTAATACACTCATTGGCATAGGCATACCTAGACCATTTTTTTGGGGTCGGCTATTTATTTGCTCATTCTGAGACCCTTAATATTAAGAAACACTTTCGACATTATGCTTACAATTTTTTCATACAAAAAAAAAATAAAAATAACTCCCTCCCTTTTGATAAAATTTTTAAATGTTTTTTATAGAAAACTCTGAAAAATGCATCCTTTTTTCTAAAGAAAACCTCGTGCAAGGAATGCTATACGCTCAGAATACTTAGTATAAAATTTTGATATTTGATAGAGAAAAGAAATCTAAGATCAACCTATCTCATATTTTCTTCCACCTCTGATGAACCCATTCTTACCCCATTTTTGACCACTTAAATTACCGAGGTGATAAAAAACTGACATGTTCATCTTAGAATTTTTGCTTCTACAACATATTTAGAAATACTCAAAATAGCACACTCCTAGAAATAAATCTGTAAAAATAGCAGAAAAAGTAACTAAAAATTAGTTAAAAATGATGCTGCCGAAGAAACTGTTAAATTAGCAGATTTTTTTTACTAAATACAAGTAAAATAAGAACAGCAAAAATAAACCTATTGAATTTACAGTTTAACATTTTTTTTTAAATATTTCTGCTTATTTAATATTAGCTGTGTTTGTGCGGCAAGCTATCAACGTTGGCTTGTGGTCATTCCCATATAAATTTGACATTAGCCAACGTTTAATGTTAACTCTTAACGTTACTAATGTCAAATCTGTATGGGAATAACATAAGCTAACGTTGATAGCTTGCCGCACAAACATAGCTATTATAGACTGCTATTTGCATTCAACTAAATTTAGCTTAGAATTAACAAAAAATTATAGATATAACTGTTTGTTTTTGCTGTTTTTACACGCAGAAAAAAAAACAGGTGGAACTTTATCTAAGTGCTATGTAATTATACAAGTATGTTTTACAATTTTCTAGCAAAATATTATAATTTTTAGGATATTTTCCGCTACACATGTATGTATTTTGCAAGGATTATATATATTTTAGAAAAAAAATGTGCATATTTTACTATAACTTTGTAAAACTAACTTGAAAATTATTTAATTGTATAATTACATAGCTCTTAGATAATATTCCCCCTGTTTTTTTCTCTGTGTAGTATACTAATATTTAGCAAAATTTTCTGCAGGTTTTACTGTATAATTTTTAATTTTCAGTTAACTAAAAGTAAACTTAAATATAACTAAAATTTTGCAAATTTAACAGCTTTATTTTTGCTGTTCTTATTTTACTAGTATTTAGCAAAGAAACCCCGTTTTTCCTGGAGCATAATTTTTAACTAATTTTAGTTGCATTTTCTGATATTTTTACAGATTTATTTCTATAAGTGTAATATTAACTAATTATTCCTTTTTAAAACTATTAGAGCCAAGAAATTTTTCCCTGATAGCCAGAACTTATATCGATTTGTTGCTTAAATAATTCTTAAGTAAGAATTTTTAAACAAATTTCTTATTTAAGAAAAATTCAAGACAATCGATATTAGTTCTGTCTGTAAAACTGACCAACAAATTATCGTCCTATAAAACTAGTAGACATTTTCCCAATCATAAACACAGGATTAACTGATATTTAAAAAAAAAATAATCAAAGAACAAAGGAACAAGAATTATAGACAGATTTTTTTAAATTCTGGGGTGGGCAAAAAACAGTCTAGGGTGGGCTTTGCTCCTAACTGTATAATATTCAAAACAAATTTCTCTGATAATAACTGCTAACACTACCAAATGACAAAACTTATAATTTAAGAAGAAAAACAATGAGTATATTCACACTTCATGCTATTTTAAGTAAATTCGCATTTATCGTAAATTTGGCATCCTTCTATTGGTTAACGTTCAAAAAACATGCTATTTCACAACGATAGCACATTAGCACTTAAACCTATGAATTCCTTCAATTTACTCGTATAAATACTATTTTATAATTTTTTTCATTTCGACTCATTCGCTTTTCTTTATGGAGTTAATCGATTTAGAAACTGAAGCATTCATATATATTTTAAAAGATAATTTCCTTCAGAACTTCGAAGAATTAATTCCCTAATTCCCTTTTTTGAATTGAGTTTACATTTTGGGAATGAATTCAATGAATGAAATTTCAATACTCGTTACTACTCGATATTTTTGATTTGGATACTAGATACTACTCGATACTACTCGATACTTTTAACGGTTTTTAAATTTGAAATTTTTTTTAAATTTTTAGTAAAATTCTTTGAAAATGTTTATGGCATAGATTACATAGATATCTTACTCTTCTTCTTCTTTTGTCAACAAACACATTTTTTCACATACAATCAAATATTTTTTGATTGTATGGCACGTATGTCCAACTCATTCTCATGAGTTACGTGCACTGACAGCAAATGTCAAAGAGTAAGAGATATATGTAATCTATGGTTTATGGTAATTCAATATTTATATTAATAAACATATTTTTAAACTTTTTCATCAACTATTCATTGCGTTTTTCATAGTTTTTTAGCATATAATTTTGAATATCTTACTTCTGATTTTTTTCTTTTAGCAGAGTTGTAGTTTTGTGACAAATTATTTAGCAGAGTCACATTTTTGTGGTAAATATTTTAGCGGAGTCACATTTTTATATATTTTGTCTGTCCAAAATGCAACTCTGAAAATATCGAGTAGTAGTTTTGAGTATCGAGTACCAAAAAAATAGACAAATACTTGATACTCGATACCCACTACTCATATTTTTACCAGCACTACTGACCAAACTTAAGGAATTGAATGAATTTCTTTTTTTGATTCGATTTATCTTAAGGGAATTCATTAATTTTTATCTCATTCCTTCATATAATTTGATGCATTCATTCAGCAAGGAATTCATTTAATTCTAGTTAATTCAATTTTTTCCCTGAGAGATTCAATTCTAGTTAATTCAACTTTTGGTCAAGGAATTAATTCCGTTGTACATTTAATTCCCTAAGGAATTAACTTTTTCTTTTAATTCTTTAAGGAACTAAGTTTTTCGTTTAATTCCCTGAATTTAAGTTTTTCATTAAATGCCTCTTTTCACCTAAGAATATAAAATGAAAACCTAAATATTATTTATACAATTCTAATATTTAATTTAACTGATATGTCGTTGTTGCTATGTCGTTGTTGCCATTTTAGTTAAACCATTTAGAAAAAATTATAACACTTTAAGGCCATAAGTGAACATTAAGTGAAAACTTAAATTGGGGGAATTAAACGAAAAAGTTAATTCTTTAGGGAATTGAACGAAAAAGTTAATTCCTTAGGGAATTAAAATACAAATTTAATTCCTTAGGGAATTTAACGAAAAAGTTAATTCCTTCATTGAACTAAATGTACAAGGGAATTAATTTCTTGACCAAAAGTTGAATTAACTAGAATTAAATGAATTCCTTGACTTAAAATTGAATTAACTCGTGTTCAATAAATTCTTTAGTGAATGAATTTTTTAGTTTTAATGCCTAATGCTTTGGTCAGGGAATTCAATCTCTAAATTTAAATTCTTTGAATTCATTCACAGGAATTAATTGCTGCTTATGTCTTATTAATGAATTTATTCCTTGAATTAAAAAATTTAATTAAATTTTTGCGAATTCATTCCAAAAAGGAATTAATTCTTTTAAGCTCTGGTTAGAAAATTGTTCTACCTCAAGTCCAAAATCTAATATGATATTGTCATGTCAGATTTTGTTTGTTGTTTCGAAAAGGTTGATAACACTATGCGACAGTCAAAATCGGCGTTTCGCTGGGTCACCCCTAGGAATCGAGATATATCTTTTTTTTGACATAACTCGAGAACCACTAGTCCGATTTTGCTCAAACAATTTTAAAAAAATTAAAAATTACAATTCCTTTAATCTGTTCAACAGTTTTGCCGGTAAAAATAAATGTTTGTTACCGCTACCATAAAAATCAATAACCTTTTGTTTATTACTTTTTTTTAATATTTTAGGCAAAAAATATTTTTTTCTTCATACATTTATTTTTACCGGCAAAACTGTTGAGTATATAGAAAAACGTTATATGAACAAATTAAAGGAATTGTAATTTTTAATTTTTTTAGACCACCAAAGGTCAAATCGATATATCTCGATTCCTAGGGGTGACCCAGCGAAACGCCGGGACACGTATAACTTCTTTTTTACCGATATAGCTTTCCCCGGTAGTTTGAACCCTTCCCGATCACTGACCCCTACCATTTGTCTCACAGTGTAATTTTCATGATAGACAATAGAATTGTTTCGTGGGCATCTCCCCAACTCATCAGTTTTCTGCAATAAGAAAATTGTGACTTGAACATGCAAACCGAGACATAAAATTTCTACTGCCAAAATGCATTGGTTGAATTTAAGCTTAATTGATTTTGAATTCCGCGTATCTTATTATATCCATCAGGAACGTCCAAGGTGAATTTCTTTTTGTCACTAAATATGAGGTTTTACCATTGTTGGTCCCAGAGCAAATGGGTGAGACCATCTAATGTTTTAGTTCTATTAATTTTAGGAGTTTATTTCAAACACGGTTTTGAGTCACATCTAACCTATTCAACGCTTTTACTTGTTTGCAGAATTTGTCTTACACATCTGACAGACACATTTACCTGCAAATCATTTTTTATTTCGGAATCGGATAGATGGTATATGCCTGCTTTTCGAAGAACATTTCGATTTTGTCCATCACTTATTGATGATGGACGTCCTGGTCTTTTAATGGTGCCATATTCACAATTTCAATAGGAAAAACAGTAAACTTTAAAAACAATGGGTGAGTTCCTAAATGTCAAAATACATTGCAGTGATGCGGTTTTACTACTGTTTAGATACAAAGCAAACAAGTGTGTTGTTTACTTTGTAATAAAAACATGTCAACAAAGCATCAACAAAATTTGTGAATCACAGTTTGCTTTTTCTATGCGCATCAATTGCGTTTAGGAATGCATGACTTTGTTCAGTTTCATTGCAAATGACGTTTTGGAACTCAGCCAATTAATAACAATTTCAGCAAAATCTTAGCCTACTGGATTAAAACTTAATATTCTGTTTTTGTGGGCGCTGTGGTGTTATGGTTAGCGCGTTGGACTGTTACTCATAAGGTTCGATACCCAGGGTTCGATACCCAACGACGGCAAAATCAATTTGGAAAAAATATGTATGATTTTTCTATCTCTCATACATATCGCAGCGTCCTCCTTCGGTGTTATCATAGCACTTAACCCCAACGAAGTATAATAATATAACTGGGCTATGAAATAAACAGCTTCAACAAAGTTCGCCAACTCTCCATCAGATGGCGTGCTACAACTGTTATAAGATTCAACATCTCCCTCAATTACAGTGTTGTCATATTCGAAGCCCTTCATTTTTCACCACCTTTCATTGCTTCTTTATCTCCTTTCCAAAGAAAGCAACACGTTAATTAATAGGAAGAATTTCCTAAGTGTTGCTTTTCTTTCAAAAAAAAACCTATATTTTTTTTCCTTCAAATAAATAATTTAAACCAGACCTGTATAAATTTTATGTGAAATATTATTTTGAAATATCCACTTATTAATATTTGTAAATTTGAAATAGTAGTATTGTTTTTACTAAAATACGCACATAAGTAAGTAAAAAAGTATTAATATTTCAGCTTTGAAATATTAATACGAGTAATTCATAGCTCCGTACAACTTATTTTTTGGTGTCTAAACTCATTATTTTTGTTTGGCGTGGTCGTTTTTATAAGTAGTCACGCTTACCCGCTCGCTTACGAAAAAATGAGAAATAAGTAGTTATAAGATTTTGAATAATAAGTGGTTACACACATGCTTACAAAAAGTTTAATTATAAGTGGTTATCCGATTGCTTACTTGATTCTTAAAAATAAGGAGTTAGGCAAATACTATTAGCCTAACGAAATACATTCAGAAAAATTTAAGTTTTCTCTAGTGTGTAATTTTAGGACTCCCCGGTGAAAAATGTTCATATACGCTCAAACATGTTCATATATGGTTTATGTATGGACACATATGAACAAATATGGATTTTTTATGAACATATATGTATTTTATATGAACATATATGGAAGTATATGTGATTCCATATATGAAAAAAATTTCATATACAGACATATATGGAAGCATCTGTTATTTCATATATGGAAATGGCACTCATATATGGACAAATATGAAAGTATATGTTACTCAATTTATGCAAAAGGGACTTGTATATGCACATATTTCGAAGAATACATTTTTCCATATAAAGGAACTCATATTTGAATAAATATGGAATTATATTTAATGCCATGAATAAAAAAAGGAACATATGTAGCGCCTAATTTGAATGTCATACATAAATTTATATCTATCGTACAACCTTATAATAAAGGACAGCAACATTCGCATGTATTCGCATATATTTAATAAAAGTATATGTTCATATATGTCCATATATGAACATATACTTAGGTGTTACCTCTATTTGCGGATCCATACATATATGGTTGAAGCATAAATGTTCATATGTGGACATTTTTCACCGGGTCGCCATAAAAATTTAAACATAAAACATATTACATATAATAAAAAAATTTAACTGTGTAAAAAGTACTTATTTAAACTAATACGAGTAAGTCATTATTTTATATTTAGAAACAATGAATACAATAGGCCGTTATTAGGAAGTCATTATTTTATATTATTAAATAATGCAAAAGGTAATGATATATCATTTTTGGTAATGCAGATAGTAATGAGGTGACGTTACCAATATTTTGCTGGGAAGTAATAATGATGGTCATTTATTTCAAATAATTTTAAGTAAGTAAATAAATTTTAATATTTCAAACATAAAAAAATTTTTTTTTAAATATATGTAATATGTAGTTAAGTAAAATACTTAGCTACATCCCAGCAAAACTTTCTATTACCCGGTAATAACTTTGGTAAGAAGAAATAAGTGTAGGTAACCTCTTAACATCGATGTAACTCCTTACCTAGTCACATGTTATTCTGAACTTACAGGTAAGGAGTTTTTAAAAATATTTTGTTTAAATTTTAATTTTTTAAAACGAATATCAAATTTAAATTCGCGGGTTTCTAACAAAAAATAGAATTTCTAAAATTTTATAGAAAAACGAATTACCCAGAAAAACCTTGGGTACTACTATGCGTATTACCTGGTAATATATCAAACCGCTTACCCTTGCATTACTTGTAACACCAAATTCATACGTTTGAATGTTTTATTGGTATAAATAATTCGTTTTTCTAGAAAATTTTAGAAATTCTATTTTTTGTTAAAAATCAGTGAATTTAAAATTGATATTCGGTTTAAAAAACTAAAATTTAAACAAAATGTTTTAAAAACTCCTTACCTGTAAGTTTAGAATAACATGTTACTAGGTAAGGAGTTATATCGATGGACATGTCCTTGTTAAAATAATAGGTCTAGTAATATAAAAGTATTTTAATGTTTTTTGTAACCTAGAGGTAATAGGTAAGCGTAGCATGTAAGTTTAGAATAATATATTACTAGGAAAGAAGTTACCTCGATGGACATGCCCTTGTTAAAACGAGTAAAAAGGTTAAAGTCGGGCATGCCGACTATAGAATACCCTACACCAGTCTGGGTAAAAGCCAACTAATGTCACCAAAATCAATAGGCTGCGTTATTGGGCCAATATAGGTCTGTGTACCAAATTTCATCAAAATATCTTAATATTTGCGACCTGCAGCGTATAAACAGTATAATTTTGGTAGGACCCTTATATGGGCACTAGGTCTAAACATGGACCGATGTTCATCAAAATCAATAGGCTTCGTCCGTGGGCCAAAATAGGTCTGTGTACCAAATTTCGTCAAAATATCTTAATATTTACGACGTGCATCGTATAAACAATATAATTTTGGGGGGACCCTTATATGGGCACTAGGTCTAAACATAGACCGATGTTCACCAAAATCAATAGGCTTCGTCCTTCGGCTGCCATAAGTCGGTGTACCAAATTTCATCAAAATATCTTAATATTTGCGACCTGCAGCGTATAAACAATATAATTTTGGTAGGACCCTTATATGGGCACTAGGTCTAAACATGGACCGATGTTCACCAAAATCAATAGGCTTTGTCCTTGGGCCAACGTAGGTCTGTGTACGAAATTTTATCAAAATATCTTAATATTTGCGACCTGCAGCGTATAAACCATATAATTTTAGTAGGACCCTTATATGGGCACTAGGTCTAAACATGGACCGATGTTCACCAAAATCAATAGGCTGCGTTACTGGGCCAATGTAGGTCTGTATACCAAATTTTATCAAAATATCTTAATATTTACGACCTGCAGCGTATAAACAGTATAATTTTGGTAGGACCCTTATATGGGCACTAGGTCTAAACATGGACCGATGTTCACCAAAATCAATAGGCTGCGTTATTGGGCCAATATAGGTCTGTGTACCAAATTTCATCAAAATATCTTAATATTTACGACCTGCAGCGTATAAACAGTATAATTTTGGTAGGACCCTTATATGGGCACTAGGTCTAAACATGGACCGATGTTCACCAAAATCAATAGGCTGCGTTATTGGGCCAATATAGGTCTGTGTACCAAATTTCATCAAAATATATTAATATTTACGACCTGCAGCGTATAAACAATATAATTTTGGTAGGACCCTTATATGGGCACTAGGTCTAAACATGGACCGATGTTCAAAAAAATCAAACTTGTTCGTCCTTGGGCCAACATAGGTCTATGTACCAAATTTCATCGAAATATCTTAATAGGTGCGACCTGTAGAGTGCGTACAAGATTGCATGGACAGACAGACAGACGGACGGACGGACGGACGGACGGACAGACGGACGGACATCGTTAAATCGAAATAAAAAAAAATTCTGAACCGATCGGTATACTATAAGGTGGGTCTACGACCAATATTTTTTGGTGTTACAAACATCAGCACAAACTTATAATACCCTGACCACATAGTGGTGTAGGGTATAATAATAGCTTTGGTAGTAGAAAAGTAAGAGGTTACCTAACCTTATTTCTTCTTACCAAAGTCATTACCGGGTAATAAAAGGTTTTGCTGGGTATTTATACCAATAAAACATCCAAACGTATGAATTTAATTTTAAAAGTAATGCAAGGGTAAACAGTTTGATATATTACCAGGTAATATGCATAGTAGTACCTATAGGTACCAAGGTTTTGCTGGGATTTTCGAAATATTTGGATTTTTAAAATTTTTTGAATTTTTAAAATATGTGAAATTTTTTAAATATTTGAAACATTTGAAATTTTTGAAATATATGGAATATTTTAAATTCTTGAAATATTTGAAATAATTGAAATAAATATTTGAAATACATAGTTTAAGTAAAATATGAACACTTTTTAAAATCGATTTTTGTATTTTTATTGTACAGAAATGAAGACATATGTATATCTAGTATATATTTAAAATCAGGGATGGAATTAGCTCGCTGGCTCCAGCTCTTGCTCATTTGAATGAGCTTGCCAACATTTTTGGGCTTGCTGTAAATAATTCTCAAAATTAACACTAAAAATTAGTTAAAGTACTGATGATTTTTAGTATTGCGTTAAATGAATATAACTAAAATCTTTGTTTAAATCAGTATTTCAAATAAAAATTTGTTAAGAATTAGTCAAATCGATTTGAAACCCATATGACAGATTTTTTACTGACGTATTATTTTAAGTGTAATACCCAGTCAGAATTTGTCAACGCCCTAAAAATCAATACACTGATGTATCATTGATTTAATAAAAATAATGACGTTATGTTGAAACAGTTGGTAGTCAGATGGTTTCGAAATCAGTTTCAGAAACAGGCATACATTTTTTAATATTTTTTTTTATAAAAGTGATTATTTTTCTGTTTGTTGAACAGATATTTTTGATCCACTTTTCTCGTTTTCCCAACACTGGCATGTTAGTTCCAATCCACTTTTTGTCAAAGCGAAACCATCTATTATCCAGCTATTGTCGTGGACTTACGAATTTACCTAGCGTCTTGAAATGCAATAAAAAATGCCATAAAATTTACGAAAAAATTATTTTCGTTGTTGTTACTTTGTGTGTTATTTTCATTTCTTCTTTCTTTTTTGCACATTTCAATGCATTTGTAGACACTACACTCTAATTAAATTTTGTTGAAATTTACCCAACTTATAGTAGGAAACTGAACTCCTACTATAAATTGGGTAAATTTACTCTATGTGCGTAATTGAAAAAAAAATACGCACATTGTGTTTAAGTTGGTGCACAAATAATTTGTAATTTTACATTGAAAGTGCGTAAAAATTAAATGAAATTTTGAAATTAGTGTGTTAATTTACTAAATTTGTGTGTAAAAAAGCACGTTTCACGTGTAAATGTACGCATAAAATGCGTAAAAATCCACAAAAGATGCGCAAAAGTCCACAGAAAGTGCGTAAAAATAAAATATAATGCGCACATTTACAACAGTTGTGCTAACTTTAAGCACCACCCAAAAATTTTTTTAAATAAAATAAATTAATTTTTAGTACGTATTTTATTAATAATAATATCCGAGTCATTCTCTCATAATCGTTTATGTCCAAATTAGTCGTTTTGGGATCTTAAGGCATTTGTATAAAATTCATATAAAAATTTGTTATAACTATTGAATGGGTGCGAAGACTCCTGCTCAACAAAATGCCTTCTTTGAAAGGGGGGCAGTAACCGTCAACAATAATGCGAGAAAACGCCTTAAGAGAGATATGGCCTACGCAGGAACAACTGAGTGCAATGACTCCTGCTCAACAAAGTCAGTATTCATTGAGTACTGCCTAACTTGCAAATAAAGCATTTTGTAGAGCAGGAGTCATTGCACTCAGTTGTTCCTGCGTAGGCCATATCTCTCTTAAGGCGTTTTCTCCCGTTATTGTTGACGGTTACTGCCTCCCTTTCAAAGAAGGCATTTTGTTGAGCAGGAGTCATCGCACCCAGTTGTTTTACCTAGGCCGTATCTCTCTTACGGCGTTTTCTCCCGTTATTGTTGACGGTTGTTGGTTGACTGCCTCCCTTGCAAAGAAGGCATTTTGTTGAGCAGGAGTTATTGCACCCAGTAGTTCCTGCGTAGGCCGTGTCTCTCTTACGGCGTTTTCAATTTTGAAATGAGGTTTAGACTACCACATGCGTTAATAATAATTACCAAAAACAATTTCATGCTTATGTTGCTATTTCCAGACTCTAATGTGTTTGTGGAAATGTTGTAATTTACAAAAAATAATCCGTTTTCGCTTTTTCTTTTTATTATTTATAATTTTTTTTCAATTTTTTCCAATTTGAAATGTCAGAGTATTTATTACTATTATTGGATAGTATATTTACCAATTTTGTGCGTAAAAATTTTGTTTAACAAAACAATAGTAATTTTAGGCACAATGTGTTTATTTATAAGCACATAATGTCTAAAAATACTTTGTGTGTGTATTATTGCATATGAAAGTGTGTACAAAAAAAGTTTACGCATTTTTTGTTTATATTTACCGAATTTTCGTAAAATTAAACAAAATTTTACCCATTTTATAGTAGTAAATTTACAAACATTTTTTAGAGTGTAGGTTAGGTACCAAGCATTATATATCTTCTTAGTGTGTAGAGCTCTAGGTTGGCAATCTGGGGCCTGGGTTCAAACCATTCCACGACCAAAAAAAGTGCAGTGAAGTTAACGCAATTAAATGTGCTAAAATCCCAAAAGTTTTTTGAAATTTTATTTTGCTAAATCTATTTTTATTTTATTTTTTTACCAACGTTTTTTGTACAGCCGGTTTTTTGTCTAAGGTTGCGTTTACACCTGCATCGAAATCCCGAGATTTCGCTATCCACCACTCTCAAAAAACAATGAAGAAAAGCATATAAACGTTAAATTTTAAGAAAATGAATTTATTAGACCCAACTATGTGTGCTTTATTAAAAATTGCACATATATATGCTTTTCTTCATTGTTTTTTCGGAGTGGTGAATAGCGAAATCTCGGGATTTCGATGCAAGTGTAAACGCAACCTAATGTTACAATTTTGGAATTGGGAAAGCGATTTTAGACAGAAAACCGGCTGTACAAAAACCGTTGGTAAAAAAAAGCATTTGTACCACCTGTTAAGGTACCTTACCAACGCTTTCCCGATTGCATTTTTCTGACTGGGTAACGATCTTCAGTTTACTTACCACCATTGCCCATGATGATGTGAGGAAAAAGCGTCGAAACAAGAAGACAGCATTGATAATTACAACTTCGTCAACAGCATCAAGAAAAGAAAGACAATATAAACACAAAATCAAAAATAATGGTTTGATGAATATATGTAGCATAGTTTTGTATCATATGGAGATCTCCAAGTAATAGGTATAGTTTTGGTTGTGGCCTCTAGCTAAATTATGATCGTTTGTCATGCGCCTTAGAGACTTGATCTTATTTATCGTTAAAACAACGATTTACGTGTTAAGAGGGGATTTATGATTTAACTGCATTAAAGACTTGTAGTACACAACAAAAATGTGAAAATGACTGTGTCTGAGATTTTTTAAGCTTAATTAACGTGTCGCCGAAATTTTTGTTTTGGGAGTTGCGAGTGCTAAAGGCAAATTAATTTTTTGTTTTTTTTTTTCTTGGTACATAAATATTTTTCATCAACAATGTTGACTTAATGATTGAGTTAACGAAAAAAAAAATTATTTTTTTTGGCTTAAACTAAAAAAACGACAAATAATTAAAATGACATTATGGCTTAGGGCATTAAAAATTTGTCGACAAAAAATCTCTCTTTCTAAAAGAAAAAAAAACACGTGCTAATGCATTTTTTTAAACTCCTTTTCCGTTTCCAGTTTCAATTATTGCAAAATGTTTGAAATTTTTTACAGTTTTTAATTTAATTTAAAATTTTATAGTTTTTTCTAAATGACATTATCTTATGGTTATGATCACATAAATCATTATTTCGTAAAAATTATTTTATATATTTTTCTTCTCTTTCTTGATACGAAAATTAATTATTATTTGCCTCAAATGGAGTTTCGTCTACAAAAATTAAAGTGAAGGTTGTTACTAGTGAATTTGTGGCGTACAACCAGCAGGGCTACTCATCATAATCACAATTTGCCAATAGTGTTTGTTGGATTATTTTGTTTTTACAATTGTTAACGTTTTTTCTAAAGTTGTTTGTATTTTTTTTTCAAGTACCCGACTAAAAAAGATGTTATGTAATCATATATCACCATATATAAACCCATATATATGTTCATATCTAATTTGATACGAATATTGGAATATATAATTATATCAAACGAGATAAGCATGTTATCTAAACTGATAGAATTTGATCCGAAAAATGGGTCTATCTAATTGCATTAAATTATATATAAATACATATAATTTTATAAAAATTTTAAAATAAAATTTTAGTAAATATTGTTCACACAAAAAAATATTGTTCAACTTTTGTTGTGTTTTTCGTTTGTTTTATTTATGTAGTTGTTTTTATAAATGTTTATGTATTAGTAACTGATATTTTAAATTACTTTTTATAAAATTTTATAAATTCTCGTTGAGTTTATTATTTTATTTAGTTAAATATTTTAATTTTGCCATATTAAATATGAATATTTATTTATTCTAGAACATTACTGTAATATAGTAATGTAATTTTTGAAATTTTGTTTAAAAAATTAAAAAGTTTTTTGAACAAAAAATCGCAAAAAGTTTTCAATAAAAACAAACAATTTTTTTTAAATTTTCATAAAAATTTTGACAGAGTCCTTATGCCCCAGAAAAAAGAAGAAAACTAATTTCTGTGAGAGAATCATTCATATAAGTAAAAATAAATCCATCAAATGAATGAAAATTGCATACAGGTTTTATTTTAATAAAATTCAATGTTATGAAATGCAAGCTAAAAATAAAGAAATATATTTTTTATAGTTGGCATGACAACTACCACTTTATCCAGCTGAATAGAGTCTTATTTAGAATTTATACAATATTGCTCAATTTTTAATCCAATGGATTAATTTTTAATCAAATGCATATAATATGCTATTTAGAAGGTATACAATATTGATCAATTTTTAATCCAATGAATTAATTTTTAATCAAATACATATAAAAAAACCAATAAAAATCTTAATCAAATGTATCACTATTTTATTGAAAATTTATTGAATTAAAGAGCTAAAAATTTTTAGTTGAATGGACAATTTTTGTGATTGGAGAAATTTCAACGATAAAATTTATTGAATAGGCAGTTTTAATGATTGAATTTAGTTTTTATTTTTTTGTGTGTTGAGATCACTTATTTTCATTCATATTAAATACTAATGGCCGACAGAACAGTTTGGCTAACAAAATGGGTATTGGTCGATCTTTGGTATTGATAGAAATGTGGATTGAATGCGATTTAGGACGCAAATTGTCCTTAAACTTAGAATAACGCAGTTTGTAATTGAATATCAATAAAAAGCAAAATTCAAAACGAGAAAAAGTTGCTTAGAAAAATTTGTGCTAATAAACTTGGAAATATTTGACAAAGTAAATTTCCGGTTTAACTCAACTTTACAAAAATTTGTCGGAACAACTTTTTCTAGTTTAGAGTTTTGGTCTTATAAAATTTGTCTTTCTTATAAAATAAAAACAAAAACTCTTTCTAAGTTTGTCTTCTTAATTGTTATAGTGCAATAAACTTTATAAAATTTTGTATAATTAGATTTCATGTCATGTTATATATTTTGATATAAGATTGTTTATAGAAGCTTATACGCCATTATATATAATTATATATAAACTATATCGCAGATCTCTTAATATATGGCTGGATACCAAATCGCATATGATTATATATAACGTCATATCAAACATATTTATAAGACCAAAGTGTTAATATAAATGTATATTGTTATATAAAGCCACGCATATAAACATTTATAATAATATCAAATCATATAAGATTATATGAAAAATTTTTTAGTCGGGTAGTTAAATACTTAGAAATCTGGCATTATCATGCTTACTGCCTCGTATACTTTTATTCCTTGTGGTAGTTTGTTGTTTAAAACAATGGAGTTTAAGACTCCGAGACTTTAAGTTTAAGTAGTACTGAAAAAGGAAAAAAGATTAGAAAATTAGACATAATTCGTGTTTTAGATTAACACAATTTGAGAAAGTGCAAAAAATCAAGTGTTCGTAATTGAAACCATGCAACCCGCAACCAGTCAACAACGTTTGCAAATCATGCATTAAGGGTATTTTGTTTATAAAATTGAATAAAAGTGTGATAAAGTCACAGTTCATTTTTTGATTGATGTTTGAATATTTATGAAACGAAATCATACAGTTGCCATAATTTATGTAGATTTCTGTAAATTATTCCGTCCTTGTTTTTCTTCTTTAATAAGCTACATGTTTACACTGCCCTTTAAATTGTTTTTAAGGTTTTATTTATTAAAATTTTGAGCATTTGTATACGAGAACAGTCTACTTATAAAACATATGTTTTAGGCAGAGTAGGAAAATAAACCCTAACGAACCGTACTTTTAGGGTTGCGTACCACACATCGCGAACACAGTACAGTACACAAGCATATTGGTTGCGTAGAAAACACATACGCTATTCTCTCCCATTAGTGTTTGTGTTTATTCGTACACACAACCCGAATTTGGTACGCTACGGGGTGTGAATATGTGTTGAAAGTACAGTACATAATCGTAGCGTTTGCGTTCATCAGACAATCGTAATGTACCGCATTCGGTTTGTGTACAAAGACACAACCACTAAAACGATAGATACGGTATGTGTTCCTTAGCCGTACCCTACCCTACATGTTGCGTACAGTTTATTTTCATACTCTGGTTTTAGGTTTGAAAGCGCCACTTTGTTTAGTATTTTGTTTTTCTTTTTGAAACATCAATAGTCATTCAATTTGTAAACATGAAAAAAATTTGTCACTGTTGTATAATTCAATACTTTCATTTTCTCAGAAAAACTACTGAAATTAGCAGATGTTTTTGCTAAATACTAGTAAAATAGGAACAGCAAAACTAAAACTGTTAAACTTACAGAATTTTAGTTATATTTAACAAATTTTACTGTAGAATCTACGGAATATTTTGCTAAATATTAGTAGAATAAGAATAGCAAAAATAAACTGTTATATCTACAAAATTTTTGCTATTTTTAAGCTAAATTTAGTTGAATGCAAATAGGAGCCTTTCCTGCCAAAATCAGCAGAAATATTTGCTAAAAAAAATTGTACACTGCTGTTTTCGAAAGGCTAGATTTAACGACTCGAAAAAAAATTTGTTGTGATTTTTTAGGCTACAAATTATTTATCAAAATTTTTTCTGATTTTAGCAATTGAATGTGCTATTTTACATTTACAAAAATTTAACTAAAATTCTGTACATTTAACAGTTTTATTTTTGCTGTTCCTATATTACTAATATATAGCAAAAATAATCTGCTTATTTAGCAATTTTTTTCTGCAGCATCATTTATATCTAATTTTTAGTAGTTTTAACTAATTTTTTTACGGACTTTTTTCTATTAGTGTATATAAAATTTGGAAAATTTAATTTGAATTTTAGTTCTTTCAACTATATTTCCCCACAAAATTTAATTGTTCCATAATTAAAACTATTAATTTTATAAACGAATTTGTTAAAGCGTCTATAGCCGCTTCTTGCATCTCGAATAACGAGTGGTTAATTAAAATGAAGAAAAATTTTCTCATTTTATTTAATCATGAATAACAATTTTTTTTTCACTTCGTCCTTTCTTGCATTTTTTCTCTCATTGTTTCTCTTCTATTCCCTCTTTTCTCCTCTTTATTCTTTTTTTTTTTTTTGTTTTTGTTTTTTGGGGGATTTTGAGGTTAGACTTACTTAGCGGTAGATAATAAAGGCCTGCATGAATGCATTTAAAGCAGGCTAGGAAACATGCACTACTTTTTTTTTAATTCAGAAATCACAAACTGAAATTCAGAAAATATCAACTAAAATTCAAAAAACATAATATATTTCCAAATTCACGATAACTACATGCAAAATAATACGTCTGATGGCTGGACAGAAAAATTTGGTTACTTTGACAAAATTTATTCCTGTTTTTTAGCTTAAAATAAAACTTGTTAATTTTATGACTTTTTTTTATTAAATTAAATAAGAAATTCTCATTGAGTTTGTAATTTAACTTTACAAATATTTCCAGAAATTCTAAAAACGTCGTCCATTGACGATTTCCTTAGGCAAGAATGAAATCCGGATAGGGACATGCCTACAACGGATTATTTTTCACAATTTGTTAAATACTTTTGGGATTTTAGCCTTTTATGGACAGGCAGAAACTAGATCTAGTCTGATTTGCAAATTTAATGTGTTTATAACTTTTGAGGAAGGTCTATTCTTCTTCTTAACCTCAAACCTACTAAATTTACAATTTACTTTTTAGAACTATTTTTAATTTGAGGTTACTTTTTATTGTACTTTGTTTACAAAAAATGCGGTGTCAAATCAAAATCTCGCTGATATCATAAAGTGCAAATGTAAACGGTCAAGATATCTGGCGTTATTTCTATTAAAATTTTGAGATTTAGAAAAAGATGTGAATACAGCATTAGACCAAATTGTGGAATTTTTTTTAATTGAGCGATTACATTGGTGCAGAAATACATTTTCTCTGTGAATATATTTTCGTTAAAGAAATTTTTTGGATTTCTCTTCTGAAATTGACCATATAGATCATAACAATATTGCGTCTACTTTCCTTTCCATCAGCAATACAACAATTTTAATAATGTTTATAACTGCAACAATATATATTTTTTTTGCCAACATTCATAGGTAAAAGGTTAATGAATATTATGTTCCGCTGTCTACCAAAAATTACTCCCATTACAGCTTCCGACAGAGAATCTGTTTAAGATGCAATTGGTTGGTGGAAGTCTTTGAACAATAAGTTCACATACTCATGTCATTTTTCTCCACAGATAGTAGAGTTGGCATCATGCTGAAGACAAAGTTAATGTTGTAGTATAAATAAAAATTAAAAAAGAAATAACAACAAAATATTACTGTTGAGTGTAGGCGTAATTGTTTTTACGATTATGTTACAGCATTAAAACAAATAATAGCATAAGACTATATTTTTCCTTCTACCGTTGGAACAACCAGAAGAAAGCTTAACATTGGTTCGTACATATTTGCCAAAGAAGCAGTTTTGGCATACTTCTTCAGTAGTAGTTGTAGTAGTACTAAAGCAAGTAAAGACGCACCCTTTGAAACCCACACCACACATTTCTCCAGCCAGCCATTTATTCATTCATATATTTTTTTTAAGTCAATGCTGTGTTTCTGCTTGCAAGATGATATTGGCTTAAATGCAATGAGCCCGTTTTTCAATTTTATGCTAATTAGCATGGAATAAAACGGAGGATCTGTTGTAGTTTTTATATATAGAGAGAGGTGAACACAAAGTCATCATACTGTTGAATATCACATAACGACAGCGCCGTTCTAAAGATTATGGTTATGACGACAACGATCACATTTTATTTGGTTGTCCGGTTAGTCTCAGTTTGTATTTTTATTGAGCACAATAAGTTTTTAACTTCAGCAGCTCATAATATGTGGATAGTTTTGATGTTCAGTTTTGCTGTAATGGTATGCGATAGGATGGCTTTTATTGCAGAGAAAAAAATTAAGATTTTTTTGGATGTAGATGTAATGATATAATTAATAATAATTCTTAAAAATATCAAAAAGGTATTTTGGGATTCACAAAATTGCATAGCTGTTAATTAGTGGTATATATTTTACAAATATTATTATCATAACATATTTATTATGATTTATATTCCAAAAGTAAGTGTCACCTTAATTTTTCCTTAGCTCTGCTCTCACTAAGCAATAACAATATTATCATCAGGTGTAGGCAATTGACGAAATGATGCACAGTGGTACATGTTCTGAGAAAGCGGTTAAAAATCTATTACTTTTGATCTAACGATCAAATAAAGTGGAAACTATTATGACTTTTGTATTATAATTTAGTTTTAGTACAAACATATAGTTAAATTCTTCCTAGACAATTTTAAACGAATCTCTACGTTGGGAAAAATAACAAAAACAATTTAATTTTTTTATCTAAAATTTTTTATTTACATTTTTTTATCCAAAAATATTAAAATTTTGCATTAAAAAATATAAAAATTGTTTTTTGTGACTTTTTATATTTTCATATATTTAGTTAGAATATTGTTCTACCTCAAGTCAAAAATCTTATATGATATTGTATTTGTTACTTTAAATGCGTGATCATTTTCATGGTAGGCAATACAGTTGTTTCCTGGGCATTATCCCATTCTTCAATTCCCCGCAATGGGAAAATGATGATTGCATAACACAAACCGAGACATTACATACAGTCAATAAGATTAACGGAACGAGAACTATGTACCTAAGAATGAACTATCTGATTTGATAAAACTACAATCACAGAAGCAACCATTTTACAAAAAAAGTATTCTTGGAATACTATTATATGTAGTATGTTTGCGTGTACGTTGTCAATAATATTTGTATAAAAACAGCGAACATCCTAACAAAATCGTTTTATATAAAATCTTTATATATAAATCAATTTTTTTTATCAAAATTTATAAATTATTCTAGAGTTGATTTATGGAAGAACAGAAGAAAACATTTTTATTGAAAAATTTAACAGACACAAGGGAATCACCAGACTGCCGCAGTCTCGTCTCACACAAACACTCGTCAGTGGTTAGTTTATGTGTCAACTGATCAAAGTAATTTTTAATTGTTAATTTGTCTCTATATGAAAAACTTTTTGTGTATTGCCATACCGGGGATTGAACCGGCAGCCCTCTGCACAGGCTATGACTCGTAGCATCACCTCTTAACAAGTTACACCACGGTCGGCATAGCGCTGAGTGTGGCTAATTGAAGTTTTTTCAATCACAGCGTATACAATGTATGTAAATTATTAGCATAACATCCCAGTGTAGAAACGGTAATGACATATCATTATTTTTTGGACTACCAGTAATGGCACCCACTTACCTTCTGCATTATTTCAAAACATATAATAATGAGTTACTGATAATGACTTATTTTTATCATTATTTCAAATAGAAAATAATTTTCTAGATTTTTTTGAGATCTATTTTTAGACTCAATATTTTTTAAACACTGTAAGGATATATGTAACCACATATTTTTTGATTTTTGAATGTTGGCGAGTAAGCTTACTTGTGTGCAGCAGGTCAATTATGTTTTTATCTATTAAATATTACATGTCGATATAGCTCAGCTGGTAGAGCTATTGACTGGTAATATGTAGACCCAGGTTCGATTCCCGCACCAGCACCATTTTATTAAAAAAAAAAATACAATAAAAAATATTTTTTTTTATATAATTTATTTTTTGAAAATCTATTTTTAGACTCATTATTTTTGTCAGTACTGATAAGCACATCGGTAACGATATATTTTTTGATTTTTCGTATGCTGGTGTGTAACCATAACTCATTATTTTTCGCGACATCGCCATATAAAGGTAAAAAGAAATGTAATAACAAAAGTAACTAGTTACCATTACCAAGTATGTAGTTACATAACCACATATCTGGTAATGATTTTCTACACTGGGATATTAAGCAATAATAAAAAAAAATTGTCTTCCATTTTCTCATAACTAAATTTTCTGGCTTGGGAAATTTCGGAAAAATTGTTCAAGCTCCCAGAGGGACACTCAGAGGGAGTTAGTATGTAAGTTTGTATGGGGTATGTATTTTAAAAGAAAGGTTAGCCTATGTGATTATAAGAATTTAATAAATATAAACAATTTTTCCAAAATATATGCCTTTTTTAAATATTTATGGAAAAATTCAATAGTGCATTACACTATTGCCACCACTTTCTAAAGAAAACTGAAGAAGGGGACCTGGAAAATCCCCGAAACGATCGTCTTTTCATTCCTGAAAGTGTAGAGGTTTTTGAAAGCAAAAACTCTGTGAAGTATTTGTTAGGAGAATATCCTGATGAAGAAAAATAGCAGTTTTTGATAAAAGTACTTATTATGTTAATTCATAATAAGGAAATTGGCCTCGAACTGAATTAATAAATTTCTAATTAATTATTAAAAAAAAAATATCGTTACCAGATTAAATAAAAAAATTTATTAATTAGAAATTCAATTTAAAAACATTTATCCCTGATGATGCTGGAAAATCCCAGAGAAACGTTGGATATAAAACAATGAATAAATAAATCTTTTATTACATTGAGTTATACATGACCTTGAAAGCCCGACTTGGAAAAATTCTAAGAAAATTATAATAATAAAATCAGTAAAAGGTCGATTGACTTTTAAGTAAAATGTTAAAAAACTTTACACAAATTATATATCCTAAAAACAGCAGAGCACAAAGTTTAAAATTTTTTTCAAAGACACTCAAAAGTATTTAAAAAAAATACTTTGCGACTTTTGAATTAAACTCTTTATGATTTTTTTATTAATTCAGAAAAGAGTCCTAAAAAAAAATCTCTATTAGAAAAAACCATAATCAATCAGCCGTACTATCAATATTTTTCAAACGTATATTTTTGTTAAGGCGACTTTAGTTAAAATATTGGGTGGCAGTATGCCTTGACTTGGTTTATTTTTGGGGCATTCTGATTGTTTAATTTATTTTCAACCAATCAAAATGTTTGAAAATATAAATATTTTTGTAGGGTTTTCATACACAAAATAAACAAAACCGTATGATTAAAAATAAAGTCGACTTTAAATTTAAAATACTCTTTTATAGTAAGGGCCAAAAGCTATTTAATAGATTTGAAGTTAAGAAGAAGAATAAACCTTTTTCTCTAAAAATTATAAACACATTAATTTTGAAGTCAGCATTTAAATCTCATTTTCCTACAAAAAATATAAATGTATTTAAAATTAGTAGAATTAGTAGTTTTGGTAAGAACAAGAAATCCCGAATCCCGGGATTTTCGGGATTAACAAAATCCCGAATCCCGAATGTAAACCATTGATTAAGTTTTTTAATTCATCGTTTATACCATAAAGCCTTTTTGCTCATGCAGCCATTTTTTTAAATTTTTTAAGAGATTATTGCAAAAAGAAAACTCTTGCTTTAATATAAAGAGTTCGCCATTAGAAAATGTAATGTAAGACAGAAAATTGTTTCTGTTATTTTATTTATTATTTTAACATTTTTATCCGAAACTTTCTGAACTTCAAAAGTTATAAGCCCGACGCACAGTGATTTGATCCCATATAATGATTGGACAAAAATAGGGGGTGTCGGTATGTTCAGCGAACTTACCTAAAACACTACGAGGAATATTTTTGTGAAACATTTTAACCTTATATCTCTTCAACTAAAGGGACTTTTTTTACTCCTTTTTAAAAAGGGTCAAAAACGACCCGTAAGTTGAAGAGTTAGAGGGTTAAGATGCTCCGCAAAAATATTTGTCATGAAATTCTACTATAAGTCTCTGAAGACATCAGCATTAAAAATTCAACTTAAACGCCAAATGTGTTTAAGGGTAATTTTGTACTTATTCAGAATTGGCGCTCAAATGTCCCACAAACCTGGATTTTAGGGAGAAACCATGGGAATCTTCCATTTGAGGTATGGGATGTGTTCAGGGAACTTATGTAAAACACTACGATGAACATTTTTGTGGAACATTTTAACCCTCTGACTGTTCAACTTATGAGTCTTTTTTGCCCTTTTTAAAAACGCCCCAAAAAATTCCCTTTCATTGAAGAGTTATGTTCCACAAATATGTTTCTTGTAGTGTTTTACAAAAGTCTGCTCAACACATCTTATACCTAAAATGGAAGGTTCACATGGTTTGAATACTAAATACTCTTAAATGCGTGAAATTTGTGTAAAAATCATGAATTTAGGCATTTCAAAAACTTCATTTTTTTTTTTTAATTTGTGGTAAAAAATATTAATTAATTTTTAAATGATCTCTTATATAACAGTATAGACTTACAAAAACAGAAAAAAATTTAATTTTATATAATCGTTTTTTTAAACTCCATCAAACTTAAGTAATTTTTGGATTTTCAAAAAAAAAAAATGTGTTTTTCGGAGCAATAAAAAATAATTGTTTTGTAAGCATATACTGAAACCCATATTTTAATTTAACTACAAATATATTGAAGTAATTAAAAAACAAATCCTCGAACAAGTTCTTAAAAAAATTTATTTTTGAGAATTATTTTAGTGTAACAATTAAAACCCATTTTCCTGTTAAGTCATTTTTGCGTAAAATTCTCTGAGTTTAGCGCCCTCTCTTGCCGGCAAAAGCAATCACACCAAATATTTGTTTCACATTTGTTTGAGTTACTTTCTAATCTTTAAAAAAATCCTTCTTTAATCACAATTTGAGACAAAAATTCTTTTTTTTGGATTTTTGTCCATGGGACGAAGCATTGTGCGACGTTAGCTTTAACTCACGTCGTTGCACGCGTCGTGCCAGTTCGCGGCCAGAAATGTTTGGAATCAGTCTCGATAGCTTCTCCACTTTTTATCTTTGGTTTCGATTAGAGTATAAAAAAAAAACGGCCATTTCAGAAAACCGGTTTTCGGTTTGTTCGAAAATTCTTATTTTAAAAAAAACCGGTTTCGGTTACGGTTTTCTTAAAAAGATCTATTAAAAACGGTTTCGGTATTTTTTTTTTGTTTGTTATGAAAACAAATCTGTACAAATAGCAGATAAAGCTAATAAAATTAGTTAAAAGCGCCCTGCAGAAACATCTACTGAAATCAGCTGAATCTGTTTGCTAAATCGGGATTTAAATTATCTGATTTTACGTATCAAGCAAAAAATTCTATAAAATGATTATCTAAAAAATATTCGCGAACCTCTTTGTATTTACATCATCAGAGGGAGTAAGAAAAAAACTCGTAGGAGGGCCCAAAAAAGAGCTAACAAGCGCTAAATTATAAATGTGATCAAATTATGTACTTTTCAACAAATTTATGCGGTCAAACATATAAAAAGCGATAAAAACCATTATTATGGTAAAATATAATTTAATATATCATTACCACCCCTGTTCTGAGTTCCTAAACTTATTAGAGTGGATTTGTAAAATTACGCGAAATTAAAAATTTCGGAAATTTGCTGTTTCAAACAAATTTTAGAATTTAAAAAAAAAATTCGATAAATTTTTATATACTAATTCTTGCAAAAAATGTATATATTCGCTTTACTTTCACAGCAAAAAAAAATCAGAATGTTTTACTTTAGAATTTTTGTATGTGGATTCAGAAATTAGAACAGCCCCGTAGTATACAATAAAAATAATAAAACATTTAAATTAGATAAAATTGTACAATATCAAGTAAATAAAGCGCTAAATAAAATATAAAAAAACGTCGAACTAAAAAAAATCGGTAACCGAAAAAATTGCGAGTTTTGAGTCATAAAAAAGCGCCAAAGATAGCACGATCAGATGCAATTAGACAACAAATTTAATTTTAGTTAATTGCAAAATCACTGCTGAAAACAGCAAAAAACAAATTTCTTAATATTAGTAAACTGATAACATTACAGAAAAATTGCATTTCCAAAATTTAATTAATTTATTTTTTTATGGGAAAACAGCAGAAAAACTTACTATTTATTTTCTCAATTTTAAGTCTTCTAATATTCAGCAAAAAGGTCTACTGGTTTTAGCAGGATATAATGTTTGTATTCAACTAAAATTTACTTAAATATAACTAAAATTTTTGTAGATTTAACAATTTTTGTTTCATCGCCCCAATCGTACATTTTTCTTAAATGGAACCAATTAATTACGCAGAAAAAAATTAATTACTTTTTTTTTAGCAACATTCATCAGTCACCCTGTATGTGAGAAATATTTTAAACCATTACAAAGGATTTTCGTATCTTATTTATTTGAATACAGGTTAAAAGATCTTACTTTTTATATGTATAAAGGAGAACAAAACTGCAGTTTCGTTTATTAAAATAAAAAAATATTAAAAAATGTGGGCGCTGCAAATCGGAAAAATTAAAGGAGTTATCGTAGAAGAATAAAATTCGATGTGCTGGTTCAGAACATGTAAATTAAGAAAAATTCGAAATTTCAGCAAAATCGGTGCAAGGACGTGACTACCTCCCATACATCCTTAATCTAAAATTTTTAATTTTATCTACAATTATAAACGGAATAAAGCGAAAATTGGTTACTGCCGGTCAAATTATGTCCTTTAACTCAGTGGTTAATTTTGTTTTATTCAGGGCAAGGACATGACTACCTCCCATATATCCTTTTTCTAAAAAACAATATTCTGGCTTAATTTATGATCAGAATGCACTAAAAGCTTAAAATAGTTTGTAAAATAATACTTTTTAGCTCTTTGGCAAATTTTGTTTCATTCGGTGCATGGATATGACTATCTACCGTATATCCTTTTTCTCATTCATTCTCAATTTTAAGGGCGCCACAGACGAGCAGTATTATTGCTCAATTTTTCCAGGTTTTTTTATGGTGCAATATTATTTGATTTTAGCAAAACCTTCAATATGACATACACATGGTCAAAAATATTGGGAACTTGCTAAAATTCAGTGAAAAAAATTTTTGACAAAAAAATCAATTTTCATAAAATGTCCTGGAAAGGAGTTGCTCCCCACACAAAACCCCAATTATCATTTTTTTAATTTATTATTTTTCTTTAATAATAACTATTATGTTACAAAAATAGCTTTTGACACTTCCAAATTATGTATTTAAAAAAAAAAAAATTTTGACAAATAAATAAAAAAAAAGCCGTTTTTTTCATTTCTATTAAATTTTTGGGCATTTCGGTTCTAGATTAAAGTGGGTCAATGATATCCAGCGAAACCAAAATTCCGTATCTGAAGAATTTTAAGTATATTTAATGAACAAGTTAAATAAAAAACTAGTGTTTGCAAAATTTTAGAATTTTGTGAATTTTTAATTGATAGGCTATTTTCTTTTTCAAAAATGGGCCATTTTCAGCCGCAATTCAGCAAGGGTTAAAGTTTTCTAAGAAAAAAATTAAATTCTTAAATTTTTAACCTACTAGATGAAAATCGACAAATCGTATTTTAAGGGACAGCATATGTATACTTTAAAAATTGGGATATGTAAAAAAAGTTAAAAATTTAAAATTTGCGGTTCAATATTTTAATTTTTTTTTACAGAAAATTATACATCCTAATGGACTATCTAAATCATAAAAAAAAATTACTTGTTTTTTTATATCTTTTTTAAATTTCTCTAAACTTTATAAAATTTTAGGTTTTCCGCAAAAAAAAGTGTTATCACTTAAAATTTTTTTTTAAAGTTTCTTGAATTTTTTTTTTATTTTTACACCACATAAAACCGAAGCTTGTGTTTTAATTTTCAAGTTCTTTTTTTTTTTAAACATTATTATTTTAATTTTTGGTGGTACCTTAAAATTTAGCTCTTTGTAACTTTGTTAAAACTCAGGTAAAGGGTTTGAAAAATATATAAAATTTTTAAATTTGCCGTTAAAAAAAACAATTTTCTTTTCCAAATTCTATTAAAGAGCTTCAAGGTGTCTTAAAATCTCTTTTTTACTCTACTAAACTTAAGTAACCTTGGGAGTTCCAGTCAAAAAATGTCTAAAGTTTTCCATGGCACCAAATATTATTCTATAAAAAATTTGCACTTAAAATAATTTTTTCTTATTGCGAATATAGTAAGTAACAATAACACGGTGGTTTGTGTTTCAAAGATTTATCTTTAAAAATGAATTTTTGGCAATTTTTTTTGTAAAGCATTTAAAATTTGATTTTCGTTTAACTATTTGAGCTCTTTCATATTTATTTATGGTATTATGTCACCTCTTCAAAAATGTATAAGTCACTAACGTTCCGCAACAATTTTTTTTTTTAATTTTGCCTATGGGACAAAGTACTGTGCGCTGTGGTGTAATGGTTAGCGCGTTGGACTGTTACACGTCAGGTAATAATATGTAATAATAATAATATGTATTAACCATAGCACTTAACCCCACCGAAGTAAAATAATATAACAGGGCTATGAACTAAAAAAGCTTCAACAAAGTTAGCCAACTCACCATCAGATGGCGCGCAACAACTGTTCTAAAATTCAACATCTCGCACAATTATAGTGTTGACATATTTGAAGCCCTTCATCTTTCACCACCTTTCACTTCTTCTCTATCCCGTTTCCAAAGGAAGCAACACGTTAATTAATAGGAAGAATTTCCTACTTCTAAAATAAAATATAGATTTTTCGAACGATTAGCTTAAACATTTTTTTAAATGTTTTAAAAAAACCGGTTAACCGACAAATAATAACCGGTTTTCGGTTTATTCAAATTTATAAATTATTCGAAACCGGTCGGTTTTTTGAAATTGAAAAAAACCGGTTAACCGGTTTTCGGTTACGGTTTTGGGCACTCTAGTTTCGATTCGGGGTCCTTGTGATTTACCCCTTGTAGGCTTCCTTTCAATTATTATGTCTCTGTTGAACTTCTTGACCCCTCTGGGAAGATATAACCTGGTCACTCGTACTTCTGTTGCAATTTTTTAGAAGTAAACAATAGAGCATTTTTAATAGTTCTAATAATTTTTATTTTCTTGGTTATCCACTGCAAACTAAGGCTGACTATATGATACAACACCCCAGACTGGTTGAAAGCCAGGTAATGTTTGGATCCGAAATTCGAATGGGCTGAAATTTATTTGTGTTAAGATTTGTCTATATAATGATAAAAAAATTAGAAAAATGGCAATAAATTTATATAATTCCAAATATTAAGTGTATTTCAAAAAAAAAAATAGGAAATATGGACCTATCTAGAATCAATAGCCTTTGTTCTTGCGCCCCAAATTTCATTAAAATATCTTCGTATTTGCGACCTGTAACGTGCGAAGACACCAAAATTTGAACACAAAAATGGGCACTAGGCCTTACCATGATCAACAGGCTTGTACCAAATTTCAACACAATATCTTAATATTTGCGACCTGTAGTGTACGAACATGCCAATTTTTTGTGTGTCCTTTCCACGGGCACTAGGTCTAACATAGGACCGATTCTAAACGACCGTAATCAATCATTAGTCGATGTACCAAGTTTAATAACATCTTAATATTTGATACCTGTATCGTGCAAGAATGCCCATTTTTGTAGGCCTTTATATGAGCACAAGGTCTAAACACGAACCGATTCCAAAGAAAATCAGTAGGCTTTTTAAATGGGCTCATATGAGTCAATGTATTAGATTATATTAAAACAGCTTTGTATTTTGGACCTGTAGCTTGCGAACAAGCCAATTTTGGGCGACCTTTATAGAGGTACTAAGTCTAAACATGGAACGATTTTAACCAAAATCAATAAGCTTATTCCTTGGGATGAAATATGCCGGTGTGTCGACCTGTAGCGTGCTCATGAAAATACATGGACACCATTAAATCGAACCAAAAAGTGATTCTGAGTCGATTGCTAAAATGTGGGTCTAGGTCAAATATTAGTTGCTGTTTCATACATTAGCACAAACTAATTATATCCCGCCCACGTAGTTGTGCATCTCCGCTCCTGAGGAGAGTGTTAAGGCATCTACTTTCATATGAGCCAACTACTTATAAAACAAGTGATAATAAATAAAGTGATTTTTTGCCGCCTTCTCTAAAAGCGTACCACTGTGCGTCCGAGAAGACATAAAATAACAACAAAACTGTATATTTTTTTAAATTATCGCATTAAAATTCAAAAACTGTGCTATGTAGTTATATGGTTCTGTAACTCTTTGTTGCTGTTGTAAAAAATATTTTCAAAAACAATTTTAGTAAAAAATCAACTACCAATGATTTTAGCAATTTTAAAATATATTTATTCCTATATGTTTTGATGAATGATCTATGAATTTCTTGTTTCCTTGTCATATATTTTTAACAGTAACCTCTACTGATTTTTTAAAAATCAGAACAAATATAATTAATTATTGCACTAACAACGAAAGTATCACAATGGGTTCACAGCGATTCTAATAAAATTTTGATATGTGATAACGGATAAAAAAATATAAGATACGTAGTTTTTAGTTGCCCAATCTCACATGTTATGATTAAAATGTGATATCAAAAACTATTCTATTTTTCTATTCTATTTTTCTATGAAAACATGTTTAAAATTAACGAAATTTAGATTTATTTGTACACAGCTTTAACCCATTTCATACCAAGCATGTATTCCGTGGGAATTTTTTGACAAAACTTGTTAAAAGGATACGCCGGTTTCGTAGTAAGCATTTTTTGTAATTTTTATGGCAAATTCGCTCCCCCTAGTGATGATATAAATAATTCAAATTAAAAATTTGACGCTCTATACGCACTTAAATGTTTAATATTTTTTCAAAAATTAAATTTTTTTATTTTGATAATAAAAATTTCTGTGGAAAAATTGCAAGAAATTTAAATTATTTCTTTTACAATATTTTTAAGAACTATTTTAAAATAGTGGTAGTTTTGGATGTGTACACTTAAAATAATACGTCAGTAGAAAAATATGTCAAACCGGTTTCAAATCGATTTGACTAAATTTTAACAAATATGTTGTTGAAACACTGACTTAAGCAAAGATTTTAGTTATCTTCATTTAACACAATACTAAAAATCATCAGTACTTTAACTAATTTCGAGTGTTAATTTTCAAAATTATTTAAAACTAATTTTTAAGAACCCATTCGTTAAATTTTACAAAATTTATTGTTAAAATATAATCTTTTCATGTTAATTTTATTGCCCCGTAGATGGCGCCACTAATGTATCCGAAGTTTTAAATATGGCGCTATTTCGTTCCCTCCCGATTTTTTAAAATGGCCCATATATCGAAAACTAAGAGAGATACAGCAAAATTTAAGAACATTTTGACTACCCCTAACCGTATAATACCCCAGCGAAAGGGGTTATGTCTATCCAAAAATGGACCTTGGCGGGACCTTGAACCTTTCGAAATTTTTAGTCAAAATTTTCCACTTCATAAAATGGCCCATATCCCGAAAACTAAGCGAGATAAAGCAAAACGGGCAAAATATTTGCTCCATTGGAGTACCCTTATATGCCCTCACATAATATGGACTAGGCCCGGGGAGGGTCCCGAGACCCTAAATTTGAATAAATTCTACGACTCAGTATAATTACAGATAAAACTGTAGTTTCACAAATTTTTTACTTAAATTTCTATTTGTTAAATTTAACAAAAGAATTTGTTAAAATCAACAAATTTTATTTTAAGCCAAAAAACAGGAATAAATTTTGTTAAAGTAACAAATTTTTCTGTCCAGCCAACAGACGTATTATTTTGAGTGTATTAAAATTTTTATTTACCAAAATTTTATTTGCTTCTCTGGTGGTTGATAGAAAATTTTTAATATCCCATGTGAAAATCGAAATATATATGAGCATACATGATCATACATTGGCTCGTATGTGACCATGCATGGGCATACATAGTCATATATGTACATGCATAATTCAATGTATGACCATACATGATCTCATATATTTTCATATATCTTTGGATCCGAAATTTGAGGGTATATGGAGGTATATGGCCATATATGATCATATATGAATATACATGAATCATATGCGAGCATATATGGTCATATATGAACATGTACGGTCATATACCCTCAAATTTCGGATCCAAAGATATATGGAAATATATGAGATCATGTATGGTCATACATTGAACTATGCATATACGTATATGACAATGTATGGCCATGCATGATCATATACAAGTCAATGTATGATCATGTGTGTTCATATATATTTCGATTTTCACATGGGATAACAAATAAAAATGGATAGATTTTCTACATACTCACAATTTTACAAAAATTGACTGATAAGATTAAGATTTATTTTTTAAATTGCGAACTGAACTCAGAATTTTTCTACCCTTAAATATTTTTTACATGTCTATATCGAAATCAACCTATCACTTTTATTACGCCGCTCTTCCTTATATTTTCTGAAAAAAGTGCTTTGAAAAATAGTAAAAAATAGTTTTTTTCAAATCATATTATGAAAGTAAAATTTTTGTAATTTTTTAAATAGGCTTCAAAGTAGCACATGCTTTCTACGTCATTTTAATATCGCCTTCTTATCAAAAGTTATATGCTCTTAAATGTAGATGTGTCTTTAAAATCACACTGGTAAGAAATAGGTTAATTTCTCTAGTTCTAATAGGATATTCTGATAATATTTTAGGAAATCCTTAAAACTGTGGTATATTAGAAATTGGTCTCGGTGCGGAAAGTTGTTTCTTAAGCCATGGATTTTTTTCATTATAGTATTGTCCTTGTTTCCACGTAACTTTTTCGCATATAAAAAGTTATACCTCTAATGTACAAGGTTTCAGATAAATATACCGACGGCCTTAAAATTTGGGTCGTATACCATGGAATGACGAAAAGAAATATTACATTGCAAATATTTTAAGTTTATTTATGTGATATTTAGAGTCAATGACTGAATGTCTATTTAACAAATTTTCTAACCAACAGAAATGTCGCTCGAAAATCGATTTTTCGAAACTTCTCATCACCGTTTTACCCCTTTAACATTCGAATGTTTAAGGAATATTTTGGGGTTCTTCTCGTCATAAAACGAAGCTATATGCCAAATTTCAATTATATATCTTCATTAGTTTAGGAGAAACACCAAAACCCCCTTTTCTCGGAGATTTTGATATATGCAAAAAATTAGAATTCATCAACAAATATCGCGACTATATTGCCATATTAAACTGCTAATACATATTATAATTTTTATTTGAAATCCAAGATATAAAATTTAATAGCCCAGCTAAAAATCGACATATATTTATGAATATATACAGGTTAAATGTATGTTCATGCATGCTCATAAACATGCATTCATGTCCATACATGGATACATAAATCTCCATACATGCATCATATATGTCCACACATGTGCATTAACGAAATTTGAGGTACTACATGTTTGTACATTAGACCGTACCTCAAAAAAAAAGTTCGCCGTACACCCTCCAATATGATGTATTTTTGGAAGGCGATTTCAAAAAAAAATTTTTTTTTTTGCCGACCGTAGGGGTCGCCTATTTTAATTTTTTGTTATAGCTTTGGCATTTAAAATCGGATTTTAAAGTGTGATATAACGATTTTTTACCTCGAGGAGACCAGTGTTTTGCTATATAGTAAAAATCCAATTAAAAAAAATTAAAAAGGCGACCCCTACGTTCGGCAACCAATATATAAAAAAAATGTATACTGGGTTTAGCGAAAAACTTCCTCAGCAAAAGTTTAATGATTTTTTGCGAGCTTTAATTTTCTGATATTAGGGTGGTACATTAGGGTGTTAGCAACTGAGATCTGGTGGGTAACTACTAGAAAGGGATACTTGAGGTCAAAATATCCTTAGAGCAAAACACTGGTCTCCTCGAGCATCGATGTATCATACTTTAAGATCCGACTGTAAATATCAAAGATATAACGAAAAATGTAAAATGGCGGCCCTACGTTCGGCAAAAAAATATAAAAAAATTTTTTTTTGAAACCTCCTTGCAAAAATATTTCATATTGGAGGGTGTACGGCGCACTTTTTTTTTGTTTGCCTGTAAGGTGGTACGCTCTAGTGTACATGTATGAACACACATGAACACGCATGAACATGCATGATCCTGCATGTAGATATTACGTCAAATTTCGTTAATGCACATGTATGGACATATATGATACATGTGTGGAGATTTATGCATCCATGTATGCACATGAATGCATGTTTATGAGCATGCATGAACATACATTTAACCTGTATATATTCATAAATATATGTCGATTTTTAGCTGGGCTATTAAATTTTATATATTATTCTAAAGATGTGTACACTGTAGTGTACAAGGGTAGTGAAAGAGTTAAAAATATATGTACATGAACCAATGTACTTGAATGATGATGAATGATTAAAGAGTGTGGCAATAAAAAGTGTAAGACATAAAAAGATGACTGATATGAGTTAAAATTAAAAGAAAAACTACTTAGAAATGGAATTAATCTCTTGTGAAGACACTCTTTAATATAAGAATCTGAGTTTGTTGAACCAAATGAAACAAAACACTGACTCCTTTTTCCGCAGCTACAAATGGCTTGCCATACTAAGAACTTTTTAGGAAATTTCGATTGTTTTCTCGTTCGATACACTTCAGATATATTGCCTTGACTATCCGTCATATAAAATTCCTGCCCAAGAATCTGCAAAAAGTCTGATAGAACATAAGTTTTGTGATCCATTACACAACATTCAAAGTTTCAAAAAAAAACCTATTTCGAGAAGTTTTGCTCGTTTTTTGGCATCAACATTATTCTCAGTATTTCTGTACGGAAATTTCTGAACTCTAAATGTATTGATTCAAAATTTTATTGTGTTACACTTTTTAATGCTACACTTCTTAGTACCTTAAATATGAAAACTTTTACACTTATTGAATATTTTTACTTTTTCAAAAGCAGAAAATCGCAAATAAAACCGTACGTTTTTCGAAATTCGGAAGAATAAATATGTAGTTCTCTTCGTGGATCCATATAGTTTTGAGTGCTAAATATAATTAAAATCAGATGACCTGTGGTCAAAAACTGCTATTTCTAGATCGGTGATTCATGGAATGGCCAAAATTAATTCTAATTTTTACTTTACATACATATAAACCTTTTTTTAGTTAAATGTAAACCATTCTAATTTTAGCACATACGACCGTTACTAATTTAAATAATATTTCCATTTCAATTAAAAAAATTGAAGCTTTCACAAATACTTTTTACAACAAATTTTAATTAAACCATTCAAAAAATCTAAAAAAAGATATTTAAATTGTATAAAAACAATCTACCAATCACACGCACTATCATAATGCGTATCAGTCAAATGAACTAATGACGAGTCATTCTAAAATAATTATCCATCATATAAAAAATTTAATACAGAAATACAAAAAAAAAGTTAAAATAGGCCTATGAAATATTACGAAAGTTATTTATCACACTAAGCGCCTGCTGTTCATCATCAAGATCATGGAATGGCAACTTCGTCATCATCAAGTTAGGCATTGGTTGGTCGTGATCGTCGCCAACTTGAAGTAGTTGCCAAAGACATAACAACATGAAGAAATCGACAACAACAACAGCAATACAACATACGTTGTCGATAACAAAACTTAATCAAAGACCATGCTAAGATCAACTGAAAAAAGGGCCAACTGTAAGAGGGTAAACACTTACACATACAACATAAATGACGAACCGCCATGTAAAAGATTGACGCTCGATCACTAATAATGAACAACTGTCTGTATCGTAACATTCCATTTTTTGTGTTTTTTGTTTTTTGTATCTCACGTAATGTAGCGTTTGTCAAAAAGCCAATCAAAATAACATACTGGGATTTGTTTGAAGGAAAAAAAAATATGAAAGAAACTAACGCACACTTTGACAAAACAAAAAAACTCAAAGCTGTGACGAATTACTTTATGATGGTCCAACACCACGAGGTGGCAATCTTTCTCCAAATGGTTGGTTCATTCGTTGGTGTGGTAGGCCTGCATTCAATAAATAAAATAACGAATTGATATTTTAACCCTCTAACGATCTGGTTTGTCAATAATGGACAATTATGAAAGAATTGAATTATTTTCTGCTTTATTCCATCAATTTTCCTGCAAAAAAAAAACATTCACTTTTTTAAGTATGACATTTTTCTTTACATTCAAAACAATATTAAATACACAAATACAAAAACACATAGAAATTTTACGCACAAGCATAGTTTTCTACTGAAACTTTGTTACAACGGTATCAGTTCTTTGTAACGCGCACATGCTAAATTCATTGACGGAAATATCGAAAAAGGTATCCCAAATGGTTCTCAGATCTTAATGAGATTTAGATGCGTGCTGGAGGTGAAAAATATAATGTACAAGCATTTTTAGTGGTCCAATCTTATATTTTGGAGTTAAACAGTGGGGTCAAAAATTACCAAAAATAATTTTTTTTTTTCATATATTTAGTTAGAAAATTGTTCCACCTCAAATCCAAATTATAATAAGATATTAAGGCATGTGCGGTGTCTGAACTCTTCTCCAATCAATTTCGTAAATTTCAGACACCTTTTCATAGAAAAGTAAGTTAGTATTTGATCTCACTTTTTTCGGACACCTTCCTTATAGTTCTGATTACAAAAGATTTATTTAATTCTCGATTTTTCTAAAACTGTAAATGTTTGACAAATTTTACGAAAACGTCGAGTGCCAGCAAAAATCCATTTATTTGCCAGTTTTTTCAACCCATAGTACAATTTGGGTCACATAGAGAATATGTGATCCTTTTTTAAATAGGGCCATAAAAGTCTCTTTAATTGGAGAGCTAGAGCGCTAAAATGTTTCTCTTAGTATTTTATATAAGTTCGCTGAGCACATCCTATACCAAAAATGGAAGATTCACATGTCTTCCTATGCAGATCCACAATAAACAATTGAAAAAGGAGGGAAATTTTAACACCCCCTAAAATAAAATTCCGATGTGATCTTTCAAAACGCCGACACAAGTATATTTTTTTGGTCTCCTCTACCAGAATCCATTTTCGAAACACCGTAATTTTTTTCGTGTTGTACTCTGTTACATATGGGAATTTATAAACATGGAGCGTAGTATATATTAGAACGTGTTTTTTAACAGAAGCAGTACTTAGCAAATTCTTCCTGTTATTCTTTGTTTCTTTGGAAATGCGATAAAGAAGAAACGAAAGGTAGTCAAAGATTAAGGGCTTGAAATGTGGCAATTGTGCGAGTTGCTAAATCCTAGAACACTTGTTGGCGCCATCTGATGAACAGTTGGCTGACATTGTTGAAGCGTTTTAGTTTATAGCTCTGTTATATGAAGTGCTATGGGAACACCGAAGGAGAACGCCCAAATAGGAAACTCATATATTTTATTTTTCTAAATTGATGTTACCGTCTCTGGGGATCGAACTAACCATAACATCGAAGAGTTTTTTGCGTATTATGATCATAATTATAGTCCTAATGTTAAATATAGAATAAGCGAACTTTTTTAATCACCTGGACTTACAATTTTTCATACAATAACTGGATTTATTAAATCCAAAAAAGAAATATAAATTTTTTGGAAAAAAAAAATTTTTTAAATCTATTTTTAGACCATCTTTTTCTTAATTTTTACAACGTTATGGAAGCGTCGGCAAGATAGCGCCTACCACCCGGTGCACCTGTTGCAACTGTTATCAATCTGGTAACAGGACAATACTGTCAATATTGTTAATCCCACGTTCTGCCAACGCATATCCGACCATCGCCAATGATATGCCAACATTCTGTCGATCGTATTTTTCTGCCTGGGAACATATCTAAAAAACTTAACAACACACAACAATAAAAACTTTCTGTGTTACATAAATTTAAGTTTACGACTATACACAAATTGAATAAGACGTCGAAGCGGTTTGTTCGGTACTTTAAGCGCTAATGTAGAAAAACTATTGATTTTATAAATATGTGATAGACACAAATGTTAAGTTTTTAAATTTCGCGAAGAAAATACTGAAACATTAGAGGGTTAAAAACATATACGACTAATAACAAAAAGTCATCAGTATTGATCATAGGTAATGCACAGTCGGAGTGCGAATGAAGTTAGAGGCTGATGACGATGATGATGAAGATGACTCTTATTGTGATACAAAAATTACAAAGTTACAATCAATATAAATATGAGAAAAAAACGTCTTCAAATAAATGATGATGGTTTCTTCATTTGTTTATTACAAATTTGTTTTATTATTTCTTTAACTCAATCGTATTTTTTGTTCAAATAATATTGATTATAACATTTTTTATATCCCGCTAAGATTTCAAATCTAACAAAATTTATTTTTCTCCCAAAAAAAAAAACACCACACCAATTTGTTTTACACAATCCAATATAGTTACAGTAAAAACAACAATAAATTGTAACAAATTACCCATGGTGTTTTCATATATGACCGTATAAAATACCAACATGAACAATACAACAATATTGAAGGACACCTTAAATGTAACAAGTACATCCATCAGATTTTTCTCCAAAACAACAGAAACTCCTTTTCTTTATTAACTAAATACTTGTTGTACAATTACTTTCATTGTAATCATACTATTTCTACACTATAATTTTCAATCAATTCGTTATTATTGTTTGATAATAAAAACCATGCAAACCCATCGTAATCTTGTATTTGATTATGGGAATACGTACTCGTTCCTACATTGTTTTATTGTCTCTATTAAGCCCTCTGATATTTCTTCTTTTATTATGTGATGTGGTTTTTTAAATCCATCATTATGACATCAATTGTTTTTATTCTCTTTTTGTTTTATGATGTCTTGATTTATTTCTTATAATTATTTGTGGTCATAATCACCTGAATTGTCAAAATTCGTGCGTAAATATAAAAAAATCGTTAATAAGAACATATTGTAAGTTTTATCTTAAGAATAAAATAAATAAAATATTTTAGAAAATATTAAAAAAAAAAATTTAGGCCATTATACCTTATACCAGAATTGTCAGATATAGTTGTCAAATTGAAAAAATTTTTCCTAGGTTATTACTGAATCCGTCATGGAACAGCTTCTTTGCCTTTGTAACCCCTTCCACTGTCGGTTCTAACGCCTATTATTTTTGTCAGTTATTGCCTTAGGTTTAAGTTCCGTGGAGCAGGTTCCGGAACTAGTTCCATTAAATCGATTCGAGGATAGCCACCCAGGTAGAAAAATACGATCGGCACAATGTTGGCGATGGTTGGTTATGCGTTGGCAGAATGTAGGATTGACAGTATTGTCCTGTTACCCGATTTGATAATAGATTTTGAAAAAAATTTTTTTAATTAAAAAAAAATAGTTTTTAGTATTTCTTTAAAACATGGTTCTGATGGGAAGTGAACCCAGGCCGCCAGGTTTTCAGCCGTGATCTCTACACACTAAGCTAACAAGACTTGTAATATCTAATAGCTAAAAAATTAGATCAATGATAACAATACTTGTTGCTAACTTGCAAGCGTCGGCAAAAGGTTGGTTGGCACTAAGCGGACAACATTGCCATGATGTTGGAAAAACCAAAAATCTATGATTTAAAAAAGCAAAAAAAAACTTTTTTTGCGAAAAAAATTTATTTAGAATAAAAATATTAATTTTAATTATTTTAAATAAAACACGGTCGGGCTGTGACTCGAACCTGGGCCGTCAGATTGCCAGACAATCGCTCACACACTAATCCAACGAGACATCCCAGGAAAATTTTTTACAATCGGTAGCCAACCACACCCATTCTACAACTGGTTCCACTGCAACCGATTCCATGGAACTGGTTCCGGAACCAGTTCCTGGGATCCTATATGGAAGGTGTGGGTGACGTAGAATCAGTTCCAGAACTAGTTCCAGAACTGATTCTAGAGCAACCTGTTCCACTTTGGAGCCATAGAAGGGGTTGTTTTTGGGACAATTTCAAACAAAAAGAATCGGTGTTAGAATCGACAGTAGAAGGGGTTGTGAATGAAAAGTAGCTATTGTACAACCGATTCTTTGGAACAGAAAATTTTCCTGGGATGTGGTACAACGTAGCTTAAATATTAAATAAATGATAACAATGGCTAATATGTAAATACTGGCATAACGTCTCCTAGAACTCTTGCCTACGTTGGCATAACGTCAGGAAAACCGAAAACAGGTCGAAAAAAATTAAGAAAAAATGTAACTTACATTTATAGAAAAAAATTGAAAAATATGAATTTTTTTAATTAGTTAAAAAAAAATAAATAAAAATCTACAAATTCGATTGTTGAATTTTGCTTTGAGTTTCAACATACTCATTTGTTGAAATGACAAACTACTTAATTGAAAAAAAATTAATAATCAAGTCAAGTAAAACCTTTCAGAGAATACAGAAATTTGATCAACGGTATCCTAAAAACGATATTTTTTTTTAAAAATAGGAAAGTATCAAAATAAAAGTTAAATTGTTCTAATTAAAAGTTATAACTGCTTTGAGATTATTACACCGTCCGACAAAGTCTAACTTTTGTGTGCACATAAGAAAATTCAATATTTTTGAAAGAATGGTTAAAAATATAAAAAATATAAATACTCTTCCACTTTGTATTTTTAAATTTATTCGTATAACCTCTTTAACCGCGAATTATTTTTTTTACTCAATATATTTTCATTGTCTTAATATTTAAAAATTTAAAAAAATGTTTGCATAGCTTTGAAATTTTCTCAAAAAATAAAGTTTTTCAGCTATAATGTGTACATTTTGAATCCTGAGTTTCGGAATTTTTTCGGAGCACTATGTTTTTTCGTTGGTTTTCAAACTTCATAGTTTTATAAACCCCACAGCTTCGAAAAATTAATTTTCAAAAATTTCAATTCGCTTCAAGTTCCTTTTTTCATATTGTAACAATCCTGTAAAGAAAATATGAGCATAATGGGTATAAATCTTTATATTTTCAAAAGCAATTTATTTAGAAAAAGTATAAGACAGAAAAAGTTTTATATTAAGATCTTCTTTGAGAATATATTGGATTTGATCATGGATGTAAACTTTGTGTCGGATGGTGTAATCTAAAAGTATGTGCTTTTACAAAAAAACTTAAAAAATTACACTACAAATAAATTTATTAAAATTTTTTAAACTTTTCATTTTCATTCAACAATTATTTTATTTGCACCCCATTGAAAACCATTCATTATCAGCCCAATATACCATGTTATAGCGTATGAAACCCCACTTTAATGAGATTTCATGCAATTTAAGTCAAAACAATTTTAGCACTGTTGGATATCAGAAATATGCAGTAAATGAAATGAAAAACACAGAGACAATAAGATACATTTATTCAATTTCATTTTTTTGTCTGAATTCTACATTAGCGTGGATCGAATTCGGCCATTGCAGTAATTTCGGTTAGAAGAGAGTGGATTAGTTAAGGACAATATTTTTAAAAACTTTTAGCCTAATCGGAATTGATCTTTTCATCTGAAAATTTAAAATTTTCAAACAAAGTAAACACTATTTTTTTCGAAATTAATTTTCTTTCAGGAAGAAGTTTCACTCGGACACTAGTGAAATTATATTGGACCAATTCTGTGACCAATATAATTTTTGACATTTTGTTCTCCCTCTTTAATGTAGTGGCATCAGCACTAGTGCCTTTGGCGGAAAAAATTTCCGGTTTGCACTCTCTTGAGGTGAGCCACAATCACACAAAGTCGCACGTTTTTTTAACAATTCAATGTGAAGACTGCAAATTTTGTCAAATAGAAATATTTTTTGTGAGCAAAATTTCGATTTGGAAAAAAAAATTTTTTTTAGAAATTTTCAATTGAAAAGCACAGATCTTAGATCAATTCCGATTTGACTGAAACTTTGCCAAAAGCAACTATTTACACCTATCCACAACTTGTCAATCCACCCTATTCTACATATAACATGAACGACAACCAACAGCAAATAATATTATTGTATAATGTAATAAAAAATGTATGTGAAAAAAAGAAGTTAAGAGCGGAACACGTACCAACTGAGGAAAAAAACGGAATTATCATGTACATATGGTTGAGAGATGGTACAACCATAATGTAGAAATCTTTAAAGGATGATCATGATCATCGGCGGCTTTGTGGCGTCTCCAACACAGTACGCGTTAATAACAACACAACGTGAGAGCATGTTGCGCAAACTCGTCGCCAACTTTACAAAGTCACAAAGATTTTTGAGTTGTTTCCCTTACCGAATGAACATACAAATAAAACTCTGAATGCATTTAAAGAAGCAATATTCACAATATGTTTTAACGTTCTGGTCTCAAGTACACATTTGATAGTGACCATGATGTTGATGATGACAACAACATTGAAGTTGTTAAAGATGTCTTTGAAAAAATTGTCGGTTGCTCGATTTGTTTGTTTTTATTTCGTATTTGGTTGCAATGTTGCAACAACTTTTGTGCAAAAAAATTAATAATTTCTTGTCATTTTGGTTGTTGGTAAAGGTAACAACATAAAATACAACATTTGAAAACAACAACAGCAACCACAGATGAAAGAAGAAGAAACATCTAAATATTTGTTTGTTGCATTTTAAATCTCACAAAGAAAATGTAAAATCAATATTCTTAATCAACAACATTATAACGTCATAACGATATTTAATACTTATGCTTAAAACTAATAGAGTTGCCAGATTTTAAAAATATCAATCTAAAGAATTGTTTATATATAAAATCACAAAACTGAGGAAATTAGAAAACTTTATAAAAACTTAGGAACTAGGCATTATTAAATATACGCTTATGAGCTTCGACGCCTTTTCCAATTACATTTCAAAAATCTTTAAGAGTTACCAGGATAGTGAAATCGTTGTTGCTGAGATTTTCATATCCACAACAAGGCTTCGCCTTGTAAGCCGTCATCTCCCGGAGGCCTTAACACTGAGATTTTTGCCACGCATAACCATCTGGCGCAACTTGTGAATGAACAAACGCACATTCCGCGATTTTACGGTGATCGCCAGAATACTCTCGACCTTTCTGTTACTTCATACCCTGCTAAGCCAAAAGATAAATGCTAATTTAACCTGACTTGCAGAAATGCAGTCAGATTTAGAGAGGAAGCGTTCAGTAGTTGGTGTGTTAAGAATAATTAGCAATGAACTGCTTCGCAACCAGGCGAGAACTGGGTGTTCCAGAGTACTTAAATGTGAAGTTTTCTTATTAATCTATCCCAACTCCAATAAAGGGTCATCAAATGTTTACGGAAGCGGTTGATAAAGCTAACCTTTTTGCTGAAATGCTTGCCCGAACACATTATTGTGTGCTATGCCTACACTCTCAAAACAATTCCGTTGTGACAACCGAATTTTTCAAACCGAATTGGCTCGGTTGCTGCAACCGAATTCAGTTGTGGCAACCGATAATTCGGCTGTCGCAACCGAATTAAAACGAATTCGGTGTAATTTTAAGACTCTGCGTAAGAACTCTTACACCGATAAACAATAATTGACCTTACTGTCCCTGAATATCTAACTACGAAAAGAGAACATATGGCGCCCAAAGGAAACCGCTAATCTGGCATCACTTCCACAAAATTTAGTATATCAAATGGCACACTAAGATATTTTTTAAATCAGAAGCGACTCAGAATTGGTAAAAAGGAAAAAAATAATAATATGAAAACATTACCAATATGTATGTGACCCTGTTTAGGAGAAGGCCACAAATAAAAGACACTAAACCAGTAAGTAAAGGGTCTACTGAAGTGGTTAGTTTGTAAGTTTGTTTGGTGATAATGTTTTATTTCCTTCTGGCTACGAATAAACCATAAAGGAAAAAAACATGCAACTTGTACATGTGAGGGTATATAAATTATGGATTTTATTTATTATTGAACTGTTACTGTTACCAAAATGATGTTCTATCCTACACTCGTATGGACTTTGGCAGACATATTTTCATATTTGTTCAATTGTAACGACTTCTTTTAGCATGTCTCGTATGGTATATTTTTGTAATACTTATATATTTCAAAGAAAATGTTGTAATATTCAAATTATTTTTTAGTGTTTTATTTATGCCGACTTAAGGCTGATTTCACTTCAAAGTAGTTTTTTTTTTTTTTTTTGTTTATGGCCTTTAAATTGTTTTAGTTTTTATTTTTTTGTAATTTTGGTGAGTAAATGCATTTGAAAACTTTGTTGTATGTCATTTTTCACACACTCACTTCGTGGAAAGTTTGACAAATGGTGTTGAAAAATTATTTTAAATCACGCGATTTCTATTAAGGAGTTACAATTTATATTCTAACACTTTTCAATTGAATTTGGTTGTTTTTAAAATACATAAAGATAATTTTTATGAATCTTTAGAGAAACAGTACAGTCTTTCTCACCGGATCGAAGGTAAGCAAATGTTGGGTTTTTGATCACTGAATTGATTTAAGGCATACTTACACGCGAGAAAAAACCGCTATAGGTAGAAAAACACACCTCTAAACAGCACTGTTGTAAATAATTTAAGCTATTAAAGAGTGTTTTTCTGCTCTATCTCTAGAAGTTTTCTTCTGCGTGTATATGTGCCTTTGCGACATGTCACTAAGCTTACTATTTTTCTGATTTATTTGAACCAGTTTTTCGAAAGGGCGGTTTTGGTCATATTTGTGAAACCTGTAGTGGGATTCTCTAACTTGAAAACTTGTCAATTTAACTGCCGAATTTTGTTGTTAAAAAATTACAGAATTGCTGTCTGGTCGAATAATTCGATATTTTCGAATATTTTTAATAGTAAAAATTTTAAAGAAATGTTCATTCATTTTTCTTATAATTAAAACTTTTTATGAGGAACCAGAATATAAGAACTAAAAAAAATTGTGTTTTCCTCGATAATGGAAAAATTAAATTAATTAAAGTTGAATTACGATTTTAGAAAATTAAAAGAAAATAATTTAAAATAAAATACTTGTGGGATTTCGCGAATAAAAATAATTAAGCGCGTAAGTAAGCTGGTAAGTAGTTGAGACCATGTTTTTGCTGGGGAACTATATGCAAATGTTATATTTTCGGATGTTGATTTTCAAGGGCCTATCATCTGTACGTTTTTGTTGTTGTAAAAACTGAATTTATTTTGAGATATTTCATGTAGAGATATGTACTCATATTGTTATAACTGTCAAGATCACATGCGGTTTTTTTTTATTCTTTCTTCGTACTTTTTAGCAACCCTGTGAGAAAACTTAGGTATTATGCATATCAAACTCCCTCATTAGACGAATTCATTATTTTCATCCAATTTTTATATCGAATTTCCAAAGAGATTGTCCTGAATTCTTAAAATGCGATACCAAACTTGTTAGATATTTATAGAAAAAAGTTTTGAAATATTTTAGCTATTTCCGTTCCAAATTCATTGTTGATGAAATCACTCAAAAGCAGAGCTTAAACCATATCTATTACACTGTAAGTAAAATTTCAACTTTTGAAATGACACACCAAAACGCCGGGCCACTTAGACTTAGTTTTGGGTAGTTAAAACTACTAAAAATTAGTTAAAAATGATGCTGCAGAAAAAAACTGCTAAATTAGCATATTATTTTTGCTATATATTAGTAATATAGGAACAGCAAAAATAAAACTGTTAAATACACAGAATTCTAATTATATTTGAGATAAATTTTTGTAAATGGAGAATAGCAAATTATCCTGCTAACATCAGTAAAAAATTTTGCTGATTTTTAAATACAACTAAAATTCTGAAAACTTAACAGTTTTAATTTTGCTGTTCTCATTTTACTAGCATTTAGTAAAAAAATCTGCTAATTTTAGCAGTTTTTTCTGCAGCATAATTTTTAGTAACTTTTTCTGTTATTTTTACAGATTCATTTCTATGAGTGTAAAAACCAGTGGTAAAATATTAGGTCAATCAAGAAATACTTCATATTTAATTTATTATTGATTATACTTTTTGATTATATTTTAAGAAAAGAGTTTTTTATTAAAGTTTAAAAAAAATAAGTTGTTTGTAGTGAATTTACTGGCTTTTTATGGTTTAAGCTCTGCTTTTGAGTGTAGATAAAAGAAAAAGGATATAACAAAAAAGGAAATAATAAAACGTCGCTCCTGTATCACTAAAAGTATTTTTCTTTAAAAAGCGAAAGGAAACAAAAAAGAAATATCGATTTACTTGCTTCGTTACTTTTTTTCGCGATGTACCAAAAGCAATTAGTACTCATTACCCTTTGCTTATCAGCACAATTTTGGTACCAAAATAAATTAGTAAAATATTAGTTCAAAATTAATTTAGTGCCGAAAAAATACAATTGAAACCTTTGCAGCAAAAGAAAAAAAATGCTAAAAACTGGTACCTATACTTAATATACACGACGTTGTCTAAATTTTTTTACTAACCCGGCTAAAAATCTACATATATGCATTCATACAGGTTTAATGTATGTTCGTGCATGATCATAAACATAAATGCTTTTCCATACATGGATACATAAATCTCCATACACGCATCCACATATGTCCACACATGTGCATTAACGAAAATTGAGGTAATATCTACATGTATATATGTGCATTAGACCATATGCTCCACTATGAAGTATTATTGCAAGGCAATTTCCAAAAAAAAAAAAATTTTCCCGAACGTAAGGGTTGCCTTTTTCAATTTTTCGTTATAGCTTGGGCATTTAAAGTCGGATTTTAAAGTGTGATATATAGATTTTTTTGCCTCGAGGAAACCAGTTTTGCTATAGAGACAAAATCCAATGCAAAAAAATTAAAAAGGCGACCCCTACGTTCGGCAACCAATATATAAAAAAAACTTCTACTGGGTTTATAGAGAAACTTCCTTAGCAAAAGTTTAATGGTTTTTTGCGAGCTTTAATTTTCTGACATTAGGGTGGTAGCAACTGAGATCTGGTGGGTAACTCCTAGAACGGGATACTTGAGGTCAATGGTCACTGGTCTCCTCGAGAGAAAAATATTGATGTATCATACTTTAAGATCCCTTTTTAAATGCCAAAGATATAACGCAAAAAGTAAAATGGCACCCCTACTTTTTTCCCTGTAAGGTCCCTACGGGAAATTTTAACAAACTGTCACCGAACTGGCCCCTTTATATGAAATAGAGTGGTCACTTTTACATGGCGTTGTCATAGGAGGGGGAAATTGACTTCTTGTGACATGTCACAAGACCAATCCCAGGACAGTTCCCTGAACTTTGTTTTTTATGAGAGTTCTGTGTTTGGAGCGACTGCTTTCCAGGACATTTTACAAAAATTGCTTATTTTGTCAAAAATTTAATAAAATTTTAATGTTTTCATCTAATTTTACATAGTTTTCGCAAATTTGGTTACATTTTTTTTTTTAATAGTGGACTTAGGTCAGAAAACACCCATAAAACTTAATACTAATTATGACTACGAGATTGTAAAGCCATTAAGTTGATAAAACAAAATCTCAACTGGATAAAAATAATTATTTTATGTAACATGATACATATGGGGTTAGCTTTTATACTTTTGCACAAAAAGGCCATCACTAGGAAATTTACAGAATAACAGCTTTTATAATTTTCTGAAAAATATCATTTTAAATGAATAACAAAAAAAAAATTTTATACTTGATAAAAATTATTATTTTGAGAAAATTGATCCATATGGGATTAATGTTCTTACTTTTCACAAAAAAAGACTCACTAGGAAATTTACAAAATAACATGTATCAGATTTTTATCAAATTGGGATATTCGACAGAGGGTACAAAACTTACGAAAAAGCGCAATTCTCTATAGCCCCAATCTTATTTTTAAGGGTTAAAAAGGTGGGGTCAAAAGTGACCATATGCTAATATCAATTTTAGTTTTGTAATCGTATTAGATTATAAATAAAAGCTTTTGTTTATTATGCATTTATTGCTTTCTATTTGGAAACACTTATTCTGAAAATTTCCAAGTGCGTCTTTTTTTTTGTCGAAAAGAAAAAACATTAACTCTATATGGATCAATTACACAAAATAATTTTTATCAAGTGGAAAAATGATTTTCTTGATCTATTTGAAGTGATATTTTAACGGAAATTATGAAAGGTGTTATTCTGCAAATTTCCTAGTGGAAAAAAAAATTTTTTTGTTATTCATTTTTTTCCGAAAATTATTAAAGGTGTTATTCTGTAAATTTCCTAGTGGGGCTTTTTTGGCCAAAAGTATAAAAGTAAACCCCATATGGATCATGTTACATAATTATTTTTATCCAATTGAGATCCTCATAGTCATAATTAATATTAAGTTTCATGGGTCTTTTCTGACCCCAGGCCACTAAGAGTTAAAGATTTTTTTAAACAAATGTAAAGATAATTATAGTCTAATCAAATTTAAGTGATATTTTTCATAAAACTAAATATTTACAACACCTTTAAACATCATTTGAACACTGTTTAAAATCACGTAGTTGTTACATTTCATAAAAAAATGTCTGAAATCACATAACAATTTTACGATTGCTTTAATTCCAACGTTACATACACAAGAAAGGGGATATTTTGTAGCAACAAAAATCCTTAAACAGCAAAATATAAAGAACTTTAGTGACACTACCAATTTCATGACAAAGTGTTTTAAATGCCGCAGAGCAATTTACTATAATTATGGGTAGTTGAACGAAAAAATTGCATGAAATTGGCGTGTTTCCTAAGAAAAACAAAAAATACAGTCCTCTGATATAAAAACATGAAAAAATAAACTTAGAGAGGGTTAAACAAAACTTTTGTGACAATAATTACATTAAACTTTCCAAAGTGGAAGAAAACTTTATTCTACATAAACAATTAAATGGTAGACGAAAATTATAGGGTTTGTTTTTTTTTTATATTTGAAAATGCATTGTAAGGGGGAGTCAATAAATAAGTGGATACTTGAAAATGTCAGCCACATAAATAAACCATTTTGAGATTTTTATTAACTTTTTTCCAAGAACTCTACTTTTGTGTAGCCAAAACCAATTAGAGTAGAGAAGCTTTACAAATCTTAAAAATAACTCATAAACATAATTTTGTTTAAAATATTAACATTAAGATTGTCCATGTTTACAAATTTTACATTCATTACACAAATGAATGAGCTGTCAGTATGACATTGTAAGTGAATTGGTGCCTGTCGGTGTGTGCTAAAGTATAAACCTGGACTAAGGATTTAAAAATTGCTGTTTGTGAAATGACAGAATAATATAATGCTAAAAGTTAAAATTTACTGTATATGTGGATATTTATCAAAATGTAATTTTACAACATTTGGTTCATTGCAAATTTTTGCTGACATATAAATGTGTGGTAAAGATTGCCAGGTGGTAGAAATTTTTTGATTCTAGCATGCAATATTTGATTTAGTTTAAACCAACAGTGCTTTAAACCTACAGTTATATTAAAATTTTACATGGATAAAGAACAACAAATATATCAGTTGAATTCCCAGTTAGTAGCTAATTGGACATTGCGTATACTAAAGAAACCAAAATATGTAAGATATTTTAAGCGTTTTAAAAAAATCTGTTTAAGAAGATCGCAAATATTTTAAAAAATGTAACCAAAAGTGTTTTACAATTTATCTGGCCGATTTCAGATTGTTATATTACACTGAAGAAATTAAAATACCAGATCGAAGTCTCAATTATACATTTCAGAGTCAGCGATATACGGAAAAATTGTATTTGGTCGTTGGCAACTCTGTTTGTCATGGCCGTTAAGGGCTAACACCTATGTAAAAACTAAAAAAAGACTTGGTTTTTGTTGTTTTTTACAGTGTTTATAATACTAAATTTCTAATAGTAAATTATGTACGAAAGTCAATATATTGTTTTCAGAAGAGTGAGGAAAATACACATCCCAGCAAAACTTTGGTAATGGGTACGACAAACTCATGCATTTTATTGTAATGTGTACTCCTTACAAGTATAATTATTGTTCAACATAAAGTAATTGGTTACCGATAATTGGATACATAATGCATTACTTTGTAATGAATACTCCTTACCTTCATCATTATTTTGAATCATTAAGTAATTAGTTACCGAAAATGTATTACATAATGCATTATTTTGTAATGTATAATCCTTAACTTGAGCATTATTTAGAAACTCAGAGTAATGAGTTGCCTATAGTTGATCACATAATGCATTACTTTGTAATGTATACTGCATACATGTATCATTATTACCCAGTGTCAGAGCTTTGAAGAATTAATTCCTTTTTGAATGAATTCACTACCAATCGAATTCAATTTTCTCTAGAATTGAATGAATTCCTTTTCTTAAGTAATTCACTGAATTCGTTCAAATGAACGCGTTCATCAAACAACAAATTCAAAGAATTAATTCAATTGCAATAGTTCTTTTTATTAAATCAAATGAATTAATTCACCGGTGAACGCGTTCAATTTTATAAATCGAACGGAAAAAAAAGTGAATTAATTCCTTACTGAATTAATTCACTACTGAATTCGTTCAATTTCATTTTCGTTCAGTGAATTAAAAAAAATAAAATTAAGTTCAGTGAATTAAAAAAAAAAAATAATAAGTTCACTGAATTGAAAAAAAAATAAAATAAGTTCACTGAATTGAAAAAAAATAAAATAAGTTCACTCAATTCAAAGCCTGTTTTCTGCCGTTCAGTAGAAGAAAACAATAACGTACAAATACAATTTTTAAATAAGCAATTTTGCAGCGTGTGCTAGTAAAAATAAACAAATTAGAAACCGGATGCTGTTTATCAACCTACATGATTCAAAAATAAAGCCTTTTACTATTAAAAATAAAAACTTTACAGGTATAGATAAATTTGGAAAAAAATATAACTATTAATTTTTCAAACCAGTTATATAGTTATATTTTTTTCCAAATGTATCTATATCTGTAAAGTTTTTATTTTTAATAGTAAAAGGCTTTATTTTTGAATCATGTAGGTTGATAAACAGCATCCGGTTTGTAATTTGCTTATTTTTACTAGCACACGCTGCAAAATTGCTTATTTAAAAATTTTATTTGTACATTATTGTTTTCTTCTACTGAACGGCAGAAAACAGGCTTTGAATTGAGTGAACTTATTTTATTTTTTTTCAATTCAGTGAACTTATTTTATTTTTTTTCAATTCAGTGAACTTATTATTTTTTTTTTTTAATTCACTGAACGTAATTCTATTTTTTCTTAATTCACTGAACGTAATTTTATTTTTTTTAATTCACTGAACGAAAATGAAATTGAACGAATTCAGTAGTGAATTAATTCAGTAAGGAATTAATTCACTTTTTTTCACGTAAATTTGGAAAAAAATATAACTATTAATTTTTCAAACCAGTTATATAGTTATATTTTTTTCCAAATGTATCTATATCTGTAAAGTTTTTATTTTTAATAGTAAAAGGCTTTATTTTTGAATCATGTAGGTTGATAAACAGCATCCGGTTTGTAATTTGCTTATTTTTACTAGCACACGCTGCAAAATTGCTTATTTAAAAATTTTATTTGTACATTATTGTTTTCTTCTACTGAACGGCAGAAAACAGGCTTTGAATTGAGTGAACTTATTTTATTTTTTTTCAATTCAGTGAACTTATTTTATTTTTTTTTCAATTCAGTGAACTTATTATTTTTTTTTTTTAATTCACTGAACGTAATTCTATTTTTTCTTAATTCACTGAACGTAATTTTATTTTTTTTAATTCACTGAACGAAAATGAAATTGAACGAATTCAGTAGTGAATTAATTCAGTAAGGAATTAATTCACTTTTTTTCCGTTCGATTTATAAAATTGAACGTGTTCACCAGTAAATTAATTCATTTGATTTAATAAAAAGAACTATTGCAATTGAATTAATTCGGAACAAAATAAATCGAACGAAAGCAAATATGAATTAATTCCATTCAATATATGGTACTTAGTGAATTAATTCATCGAATTTTTAATTCAGAATTGAAAAATTGAATTAAGGAATTAATTCTTCAAAGCTCTGCCCAGTGTAGAAACGGTAATGATATATCATTATTTTTTGGAGTACCAGTAATGACACCCACTTACCTGCTGCATTATTTTAAAACATATAGTAATGAGTTACTGATAATGACTTATTTTTATCATTATTTCAAATAGAAAATAATTTTTTAGATTTTTTTGAAAATTTTTTTAAATCTATTTTTAGACTTAATATTTTTTAAACACTGGTACGGATATATGTAACCACATTTTTTTTGATTTTTTGTATGTTTGCGAGTAAGCTTACTTGTGTGCAGCAGGTCAATTATGTTTTTATCTATTCAATATTACATGTCGATATAGCTCAGATGGTAGAGCTGTTGACTGGCAATCTGTAGACCCAGGTTCGATTCCCGCACCACCAAATTTTATTTAAAAAAAATAATACAATAAAAAATATTTTTTTTTATATAATTTATTTTTTTGAAAATCTATTTTTAGACTCATTATTTTAGTCAGTACTGGTAAGCACATAGGTAACGATATATTTTTTGATTTTTCGTATGCTGGTGTGTAACGACAACTCATTATTTTTCGCGACATCGCCATATAAAGGTAATAAGAAATGTAATAACAAAAGTAACTAGGTACCATTACCTAGTATGTAGTTACATAACCACATATCTGGTAATGATTTTCTACACTGGGTAATGGGCTACCGAAACATTAAGTAATGGGCTACCGAATGTTGATACATAATGCATTATAAATAAATATAAAGTAATTTCTATTACAAAATACATTGTTTTAAAATAAAAATTATTTACTTAGATAATTTTTTATTTAAATTGTGTAATTATAGGGCAACTAATTACTATTTCAGTCCTTATAATTATATGCGTAACCAATTATTCTCAGCCTCTTCGTAATCATATGGGTAACCAATTACTTTTTTAATATCCATCTGCAACTAGGTAATCCATTACTCTTCATTTTTTTGTAAGTATACTGGTAACAATGACACATTACTTTGAGGCTCATCGCCTGTAAAATTCATCAGTGAAGTAAGGTGTAAAGTAACAAGGCCAACTCTATGGCGATACATTACTTGGTTTATAATGTGTGGTTTTGCTGGGATCTTCTTTAAGGATCGACCATTTTGTGAAAAATTAATATCTGAAAAAAATTATACTTAATTCCTTACTTTGATGAAAATAACATAGTCAGAAAATACAAACGCACTCACAATATATTTTCCATAAGCGAATGAGGTATATTTGAAAAGTACATGGAAATCTATTGTTTAACTTTTTGTATCAGTCAATAAAACACAAACTACAAAAAAATAAGTATCGTCTGTAGGGGTTGATATTTTCAGTCAAATATTCTATTGTTAGTTTTCTATTTTTAGAAAAAGTAATTTAAATAATTTCGTTGTTTGCTGTTTTAAAACAAAAAATTAAAATATTTTCGGTTTTCTTTTTTTTTTAAATAGTTTGTTTATATACAAAATTATTTCAATTCAAATTACTAGAAATACTCTATTCATACACGGAAGCATATCCAATAAAAATATGAACATATGTTGTTTGTGTAGTGTGAGTGTAGAAAATTCAAACAAAAAAATTGAAGATTGTTTTAACAGACTTTTCAATTTTTTTTATTTCTTTTATGGATTGTCAGTAGTCCTATTTTTATTTGTGTTTTCAATTAATTTAATATACATTTTAGGTTGTTTTTAACGATAAAATATTGTGAGTGCGGGAAATCGATGGCAAGGCACTTTAATAGGTGGTATACGTACTCACTAAAAGTGCTTTCCCATTTCCGAAATGATAACATCATTAGACAAAAGGACAGGCTGTTCCAAAAATGCCATAAAAAAACTTAACAAAAACATTTGGTAAAACCGAACACTAGGGTCTGAAAATAGATTTTCCGAACTAAAATTGGAAAAAAGTGCATATATAGTATTTTTTGTCCTGGCGTGAGCGAAAACAGACCGTCAGATTGGTAGAAAATAGATCTCTAGTGATAAATTATTTAAAAATGATACTGCAGCAAAAAACTGCTAAATTTGCGGATATTTTTGCTATATATTAGCAAGATAGGAGCAGCAAAAATAAAACTCTTAAATATACAGAATTTCAGTTATATTTGAGTTAACCCCTTGTCGACCGACGGTACTTTAAAGTACCATTACAGTTACGAGCTCATAAAATCTTAAAAAAATTTGTTGTATACCTTTGGGCCATAGGTATGATAGAGTACACTATAATTTTTCTAATAAGATCTTTTTTTCGACTATTGGCGACCCCGTCTTCTCAGAATAACGGTAACTCGAAATGTATTTCAGCTGTTTGGTTAAGATATGGTGGCACTAATTTCGATTAATGAAAAATACTTATGTTATAATGATAAATAAATTGTTTTTCTTAATACCATGGACTCAATTAATTAACAAATGCTTAATTTATTAAAAGTACAAAAAAAAACAAAGTTTTTTCTGACTTTTTAACTCATCCTGACCCAAGTTACCAGTCATAACTAATATTCTTGTAGGTCCTTGACAAATTTTAAACTTTGTATATAACTTTAAGAAGGCATATTAATTAGGATTTAGTCAAAAAAATACAAAGTTTCCAACGTTTTCGAGTCTTGGTCCACAAGGGGACAAAATTTAAGTTTCCAATTTTTTCAAAGTTTTTTCTTTTAAATGTAAATAAAAATAGAACCTTTTGAAAAAAGCAGTTTACAGTTTTTTTAACCAATATTTTTGTTTATTTTAGCAATATAGACTACTATTTGCATTCAACTAAATTTAGCTTAAAAATAACAAAAAATTTCTATATATAAGAGTTTGTCTTTGCTATTTTTAGCCTACTAATATTTAGCAAAATTTTCTGCAGAGTTTACAGTGCAATTTGTCATTTTCAATTAACTAAAACTTAACTAAAATTCTCTATAATAATAAAAATTATAAATATTAATAATTCAACTAAAATTCTTTACATTTACCAAAAAAAAATCTGCTAATTTCAGCAGTTTTTTCGCAACATCATTTTTAACTAATTTTTTGTTGCTTTTTCTGCTATTTGTACAGCTTTATAGTGCGTGGCTGAGTGAGTTAAGCGGTTGAACGGGTTCTAATCCTGCCAAAGCATTGCTTTTTTTAGAAATTCTTTTTTATTATTATTCAAAAAATTTTTATAAAAAATATAGTTTTATAAGCATAATTTTTTAAAAATTATATTGAATATACAGAGGAAACAGATTCGTACTTACAAACGAATTTGTTGCCAATAGAATGGTTCGATTGTTGTGACAACTGAATATCAGTAGAGTCAGTAGTCATTTGATTATGACAAGAGAATTTTTATTGCCTCAAGAATAATTTGATAGTCACAACTGAACCATTCTGTTGTCACTACCGAACCATTCAATTGGCATTAAGTAAGTTCGGTTGTAAGCACGAATCTGTTTTCTGAATGTAGAATACATTTTTTGATCTAATCTGATCTAATTCGATCTGCCATTTTTCGCATCAATTTAGATCTTACTAGATCTCTAAATATATTGCTGAATCTAAGTCGATTTGTCATTTTTCACATCAATTTGGATCCGCGCTTATCCCCAAAAATGAAAGTAAATATCAATGGAGACCTAAATGGCTGTGCTAGATATTACAGCAGATATTAAATAATATAAAATTAGATAGGATTAGATATTGCGACAGATCAATTTAGTTTACTCGGGTTGTTAAAACCATCGACTTATTAAAACCACTGAAATCACGTTTATAAACCTGAAGTTAATTTAATAATTCTTTTAGATAAATATGGTACGTATGATGAATACTATTTTTAATACAAATAAATTCCTCATACGCTCCCGGTACTCTTTTGAAATGTTAAAAGAAGATCAGTTTTTAATATAAAATTATTGCTCTTTGTTGTAAATTACTGAAATTGTAATGCTAGGTTTTGAACATGAAGGTTTTTATGTCACTTAAAGGACAATATTATTAGATTTTTCTCATGTATAGACTTTTAGGGGTTATTAATGCCCAAGGCCGCCAAAGAGCGGTCTTCAGATCTAAAGTGGTCTTTGGCTTAATAATTTTTTTTTTAATAACCCTAGTAAAATTGATTTTTATATAATCATTTATGATTTTATACTATTATATCTCCTCGAGTAATGTGAAATGTATATTTTTAGATAATTATATCAAAAGATATTTAATTATATAAAATCATATTAACAAGATCCACCATTTCCTGGATCAAATCATATATAGGTTAACATAATTATGTCTAAAAATATATTATTAGATCCGAAAAATGGTGGATCTGGTTAATATCATCAAAACATCAAAACTTTTTTGTACCAGGAACCATATGCAATCGAAAAGGACGTAAACTTAAATTTTTGTACTTTTGAAAAAATTTACTTTTGAAAACAAAATAGAAAAAAGATTTAAAAATTAAGGTTGTTAACCAGGGGTGTACTATTTGTTGTATCGTTATATCGTCATAACAAAAAACAGAGTTGTTAAAACTTTTACTTAGGACGATACAACAGATAGCACACCCCTTATGAACGACCTTATTATCAAGGATACATCTATGCATTAATAAAAAAAGCAGAGCTAAGGCACCTCTCTTTAACAAAAACTAGCCAATAGTTTCTTTTGAAATTATGCACAGCTGATGTGCTAGGAAATAGTTTAACAATTTTTGGAAAAGGAAAATCGCTATAACTTCTAAACTAACAATAGTCATGTCATTAGTATGTCATTTTGTCTTGCTGATAGAAATATTTATAATAAAAACCGAAGTAATATCATTATAAGCCCTATAAACAATTTCGCTGGCATTTAATTTGAAATAAAGTTCAATTATAGCCTTGTTTTCCAGTTTCAAGGCTTGAATACAACTTTTATTACATTTTATTTCAACAGCATACTCCTTGCAGAAAATTTTGCCTACTAATATTTAGTAGGCTAAAAATATTAAAAACAAGCTGTTGTATTTAAAAAAACATTTCTTATTTTTAAGCTAAATTTAGTTTTTTTTTAATTTTGTTTGCTTAAAAATGTAAACTGCTGTTTTCAAAGGCTCGATTTTTATTTACATTTAAAAAAAAATCGGAAAAAACTTCGAAAATTTAAAACTTTTCTTAGAGTACTAACTATTTAGCAAACATTTTTAATTTGATATTTTCTATTAACAAAAAGTTAACTCAAATATAACAAAAATTCTGTACATTTAACAGCTTTATTCTTTATTCTCTATCCTACTAATATATTGCAAAAATATTCTTCTAATTTTAGAAGTTTTGTCTGCAAAATAATTTTTAGTAGTTTCAACAAAATTTTTTACAGACTCTTTTCTATTAATGTATACTTGTATGATTATTCTGTGGAGCCTCTTTAGTAGTTTGACACCAATTTGATAAGCAAATAAAAAACATTGGCAATTTTTCTGCATGCAACGATGTAAACTCAAAAAAGTCGGTAAAATCAGCAAAAAAAAAAAAAGTTTGCTGACTTAGCAGAAAACAGAAGAAATAAACATTTTCTTCAAAAGTTATAAACACACTAAATTTGAAAATCAGACTAGATCCAGTTTCTGTCTTTTTCTATGGACAGGTTTCATCAGTGATTTTCCATTAAATTGTATTATTGTTTAAATTTTTATTGTCAGATTGTCTCTATATGAATACTTTCAGAAGTGATCAAACAGACATATACAAACATTCTACTTTAGATTTTTAATAGCTAGAGAGCAAAAGGTCTTTTGGCAATAATTTATCAGCCTTGGGAACCCAAAAAAAAGTTGGTGGAGCTTTTCCACTAACGAAAAAACTAATTTTATAAAACAAAAAATTTTTAAATTAAAAAAAATCAAAATAAATTTTTTTTTCCTGCAACTGGATTTTAACTCGGATCCTTCTGGCTATAAATCTTTTTTGACAAAGCGTCATTGTTTTTATAAAAACATTGCTCTACCAGTGAATTGATTTTAGTACCGCTGGAAATTTCTGACTAAGCACTACCGGACTGACTAGGTACTTTCTAAAAGTTGTCATAGCACCCGAAGCCCACTTTTGCCCACTGGCAAATCACTTTTTTCAAAATTAGCCAAAGCGTCTCAAATGAGTGTTATGCCAGTCATATATTTTTATTGGGTGTATAACGGAATTCACAACAGATGGCGTATCGTCTACATATGGTTTGTGTCTTTAATAACACTCAAAATAGTTTGTAGTTTAAAATAACTGAAAATGTAATTTAAAATAAATGAAAAATCACTTGAAAACCGGTCTACTGACTTTTCATTTAAATCAAAAGAACTTTTCATTTATTTTTAAATGTTAATAAATAAACTACAAAATCCTTAAAAACTAATGATTTTTCATTTATTTTGTTTTTTTAAATTTCAAAAAATTAACTACAAAATCCGTAAGAATAAATGATATTTAGTTTATTTAATTTTTTTAACTGACCTAGAAATCGAAAAGGAATTCTATTTTTTTAACAAAACATTTTAAATGAAAATATTAACTGTAACAGAAAATCCGTATTTATATGTGATTTATTTTTTAAGTAAACGACAAAAACAGTTAAAAAATATATTTCTTTGTATTTCAACTGAATAATCATTTAAAAATAAATGTACGGATAAATTTTTAAATAAACTACAGTCAGTTACTGTAATAATATTTTCAGTGAACTTATATGACATTTTGGAGGGTAAACATCTTTCATTTATTCTCACTTAAGTTAGTCATTAAACGAAATAGTGTACACAGCAAAGTTTTTTTTCTTCTTTTGCTTTGAAAATGTCAATTTTTTTGCCAACAAAGCATTATTTGCGGAAAGTTTTGCTTTACTTCTTCAATTTGAAAAAAAGTGCAGCTGAAGCATATCGATTGTTCACCGACGCTTATCCGGAATATGTTCCATCGATTTCAAGGTGCGAGAGATGGTTTTTGTGGTTCATAAGTGGTGAATTTGACCGCCCAGGTCAGCCAAAAAAGTACCAAGATGATGAAGTGGAGGCATTTTTCGATGAAGATTCTTGTCAAACTCAACAAGAACTTGCAAAATAAAACAGTAATTTCAAAATTTGTTCAAACAGCTGGATTCATTCAAAAGCAACGACCAAATCATAGTCAAATCAACACCAAAATCGAAGATCCATGCCGCCAAGGTAATGATATGTACACTCAGATAAAAAAAGTTAGTAAAAAAAATTTGTACACAGTTTCCAATCGCACTTTACTATTTATACCCTACACCACTATGTGGTCAGGGTATTATAAGTTTGTGCTGATGTTTGTAACACCAAAAAATATTGGTCGTAGACCCACCTTATAATATACCGATCGGCTCAGAATTTTTTTTTATTTCGATTTAACGATGTCCGTCTGTCCGTCCGTCCGTCCGTCTGTCTGTCTGTCCATGCAATCTTGTGCGCACTCTACAGGTCGCAAATATTAAGATATTTTGATGAAATTTGGTACACAGACCTATGCTGGCCCAAGGACGAACAAGTTTGATTTTGGTGAACATCGGTCCATGTTTAGACCTAGTGCCCATATAAGGGTCCTACCAAAATTATATTGTTTATACGCTGCAGGTCTCAAATATTAAGATATTTTAATGAAATTTGGTACACGTACCTATATTGGCCCAGTAACGCAGCCTATTGATTTTGGTGAACATCGGTCCATGTTTAGACCTAGTGCCCATATAAGGGTCCTAACAAAATTATACTGTTTATACGCTGCAGGTCGCAAATATTAAGCTATTTTGATGAAATTTGGTACATAGACCTATGTTGGCCCAAGGACGAAGCCTATTGATTTTGGTGAACATCGGTCCATGTTTAGAACTAGTGCCCATATAAGGGTCCCCCCAAAATTGGCTTGGTTACAAACTGCAGGTCGCAAATATTAAGATATTTTAATGAAATTTGGTGCGCTGACTCACATTATAGAAAATTTTGACACGAGCCCCATTTTAACCCATTCGAATTTCGGATCCAAACATTAGTTGGCTTTTACCCAGACTGGTGTAGGGTATTGTATAGTCGGCATGCCCGACTTTAACCTTTTTACTCGTTTTATACTGATTTTTAGTACAATTTTTTTCTTAGTAATCATTTTTGCTATTCTCTTATTACAAATTACGGATTTTTTACTAATATTCGCTGCTGATTTCAGCAAAAAATTTTACTAATTTTTCTAAACCGAGTGCTAAATTTAGCGGAAAACGAGTAAAAAGGTTAAAGTCGGGCATGCCGACTATACAATACCCTACACCAGTCTGGTGTATTGTTTGGATCCGAAATTCGAATGGGTTAAAATGGGGCTTGTGTCAAAATTTTCTATAATGTGAGTCAGCGCACCAAATTTCATTAAAATATCTTAATATTTGCGACCTGTAGTTTGTAACCAAGCCAATTTTGGGGGGACCCTTATATGGGCACTAGGTCTAAACATGGACCGATGTTCACCAAAATCAATAGGCTTCGTCCTTGGGCCAACATAGATCTATGTACCAAATTTCATCAAAATATCTTAATATTTGCGACCTGCAGCGTATAAACAATACAATTTTGGTGGGACCCTTATATGGGCACTAGGTCTAAACATGGACCGATGTTCACCAAAATCAATAGGCTGCGTTATTGGGCCAACATAGGTCTGTGTACCAAATTTCATCAAAATATCTTAATATTTGCGACCTGCAGCGTATAAACAGTACAATTTTGGTAGGACCCTTATATGGGCACTAGGTCTAAACATGAACCGATTTTCACCAAAATCAATAGGCTGCGTTATTGGGCCAATGTAGGTCTGTGTACCAAATTTCATCAAAATATCTTAATATTTGCGACCTGTAGAGTGCGCACAAGATTGCATGGACAGACAGACAGACGGGCGGACGGACGGACAGACGGACATCGTTAAATCGAAATAAAAAAAAATTATGAGCCGATCGGTATACTATAAGGTGGGTCTACGACCAATATTTTTTGGTGTTACAAACATCAGCACAAACTTATAATACCCTGACCACATAGTGGTGTAGGGTATAAATAGTAATTATACGCTCTTTACAATCCAAAGATTTTTTTGTAGATTTTACAGTTTGTTTATTATTTTTTTAGTACACTTTTTTCCTAATTTCAGCAGATTGATTTTAAATTACAGTTTACAACAATTTACTGAAATTTGGCAGATACAACTAATTATTTGTACTAAAATGATTGATATTTTGTAAGTTTTTTAACTGATTTTAGCAAATCGATTTTGAATTGCAGTTTACAAAAATGTTGCTAAAATTTAGTAGCGACCATTTTTCTACTAATTTTGTTATACGACAGATCAGCAGACATGTGTTGCTAAAATTAGAAAAAAAAATACCGCTGGGCACAAAACAGTTAAATTTCCCGTAATAAGAGCAACATTTTCAGTAGCCATTACAGACTTTTTTGGTTGAGTGTATTTGGTGGGACCAGAAGAATTTCATCTATTATGACCTGCTGAAATCGGACCAAACGATCACAGGGTACCTGTACCGAATACAAATGATCCGTTTGAAGCAAGCATTGGCCGAAAAACGCCCGGAATATGCGACCAGACATGAAGCCGTAATGTTCCATCATGACAACGCTCTACCACGTGTTGCAGGACCAGTTAAAAGTTATTTAGAAAATAATGTTTGTGAAGTTTTGCCTCTCCCGCCTTATAGTCCAGACCATAGATTACATAGATATCTCACTCCTCTTCTTCTTTTGTCAACAAACAAATTTTTACACATACATTGAAATTCTCATGAGATACGTGCACTGACAGCGAATGTCAAAGAGTAAGAGATTTATGTAATGGTCCAGACCTTGCCCCGTCCAACTACCATTTGTTTCTGTCGATTCAGAACGCTCTCACTGGACTACGCTTCACTTCAGAACAGGGTATCCGAAATTGGCTTGATTCATTCTTGGCCTTAAAAAATTTGCAGTTGTTTTGACGTAGAATCCATATGTTGCCAGAAAGATGGGAAAAGGTCATAAATAACGATGGACATTACTTTGAATAAATTTATTTTGTACCAATGTTTCACAATAAACGCCCAAAATTTTCCAAAAATACCGAATTTTTAAGTTATACACCAAATAACACCGCGGTTCTCCAGAGCTATGCCAGTGCTTGATTTTTGTACCACTGGCAATTTCTTACTAGTTATTTATTTCGTATGTGAACTTAAAATATATTTGCTTTTTATGCTATTTTTATAAAAGAGTTTAAGAGAAAAAATATTGGAATTAAGTGTTAAAAAGATGTTTATTCAAAAAATTAAAAACTCTTTTTATTAATCAATTCAATTAAATACTTATTTAAAAATAAATTATACTGTAAAGCGATCATTGATTAGATATTTATGGTTAATAATTTTGCTGTGTAAATTAATGTTATTATCAAGAGATAAATATAGTGAGTATAGAGAAAACCTTTTTTGCAATTTTAATGCGAATTTCTTAAAATAGTGAGGTGATTGGAATAATTCTAAACTGGATTTGAAATCAGGGTATCATATGCTACTTAAGTCAAATATTGTGTAATTGCTGCTACTGAACTGCTCAGAAAACAAAAAAATTTATCAAAAACAAGTCTTTTCTTCATCTATGAATTTACATAGGTATAACCCCTTAATAGAAAAGACAAGTAAACTAGTTTTTTGTACTGATTTATTTCATAATTTTTTCTTTCTTTTATATTTTATTCCCCGGCAGGTTACTTAAGAGAATCCATCACATTTTCAGAGTGAGTTAATTTGTGGAGACCACACAAAAATTATGAAAATTTACGCAATGCGTAGTAGTTGTTGCAAGTATTTATATTGCTTCACATGATGCAAGGAGACAGGCAGTTAAACGAGGAGATGTATGAGAATAATTTCAACATTTTTACTGTCCCAATGTGGAATGTGTCATTAAATTTAGCAAAAAAAAATAAGAAAAATCACTCAGTTTTTTGTAACTTTCCAAAAAGAAAAAAAATAACAAACACTACAAACTGGTATCTAAAACATCAAGTTTATAATTAAGCCAAAAGATTATTAGGAAGTACAGTTCTGAATCAACATATAAAAATTCGTGTGGTGGTGATTATTATCAACTTAATGGTTAATTTTAAAGTCCATCAACAACCGTCTTTGGTGTGTTGTTATGGTTTATTGACAAACATTTATCAAATTCAACTAACAAAGAATAGTTTTGCCGATAAGTTCTTTTTTATATAAAACTGTACAATATTTACTTGTTGTTAATATTTTGGCTGTATAAAAAATTAAATTGTGTTTCTAAATTATGTTGTATTGTTGTCTGAATATGTATTTGTATTACTTTGATTGTCCGTCCGTATGTCCGTCAATGGTTTTAAATTTAGCTCTGAGCATAATTTCGAACCAATCCAACCAACAAACAAATACATTTAAATTGATTTAAAAAATGTCTTCCAATTTATCATTTGTTATGTGTTTTTAGTAGTGTAGTTTGTTGTATTTGATTTGTTTCGATTTGTGGCCGTCATTTTAGTAAATGTCTTTCTTTCTGTTTTTTTTTTTGAGACTTTTTTTAACTTCATAATCTAAAATTCAGGCTTAATGTTTATGGTGCTTAAGGTTTGTTAAGGCTTAAATGTTATTTTGGCCTTTAATTGTTTGTTTATTTAAAGGCCAAATGTAAATTTAGATACAAAATATTGCATATTTTACCGAAAGTTATGTTTTTTCATAATTATTATCCTTTACTGGTTTTTCAGCTTTTTAATTAAAATTTTAAATGAAAGAGTTGCATAAGGAGTGACGTATATAAATATTCAGGCCATTTCAGTCTTAATTGGGTTACTACACAGATAAAATATTTCATAAAGGATCAGAAAAGAAATTTTCAAAAGAATAGCTTTATAATTTTTATGGAACTTTAGATGTGTTTGTGCGGCAAGCTATCAATGTTGGCTTATGTCATTCCCAAACAAATTTGACATTACTAACGTTAAGAGTTAACACTAAAAGTTAGCTAATGCCAAATTTATATGGGATATGACATAAGCCAACGTTGATAGTTTGCCGCACAAACACAGCTTTTATTTATTGGAAATCGCCAAATGAAACTTTTAATACACAGAGAAAACAGATTTATTATGACAACCGAATTCCTTGCCAACCGAAGAGTTTAGTTGCAATAACCGAGTTATTTGGTTGTCGCAATCAAATGTATTCCTGGCATAGTGTAAATACATTGTTCCAATATACAGAAAAAAATTTACCATTTTCCAACTGAAATTCGGTTACATATATTAAAATAGATTGGTACAACTGAATATTGGTTATTACAAAAAAATTCGGTTTATACAACTGAATTTTAGTTGCAATACCCAAAATATTTAGGAATCGCATTCCAATATGGTTTCACCAACCGAACTTATTGGTTGTAGCAACCAAAATAAGCTTAGCAATTCGGTTGGCAATTTTTTTTTCTGTGTGAACCACAATTTAGTTGTATTAATCGAATTTTTGTTGCCTCAAACAAATATATCGTTGCTCCAGCCTATCCATTCGGATGGCAAAAAATTCGGTTGTCTTCTCCGTGTAATAGGAAAATAAAATTTTATGAAAATTTCATTCCCAGCTAAATTTTTTAAAACCGATTACCTTAGCATCTATTCTAGAATATGTGCTTTTACCACTTTTTTTCAAGTAATAAACTGTATCCAAATCAGTTGTTTGATCACTTTTAGAGGAAAAATACTTTCTAGGCAATAGTTAAGTGATTTTTTTTGTTTAGGATTACTTTTAAAAACGCAATTAAAGTACACTAACGGATAATTTGGAAGTAATGGAAGAATCCTTTTGTAAACCATGACTTACAATTTTTTGTACCCTACACTATTATACTCTCAAAATAACTCCGCTGTGACAACCGAATTGTTTGCCAACCGAATTGTTTCGGTTGCTCTAACCAAATTCAATTGTGGCAACCGAATTCGACTGAAATTCGATTGTGATAACCAAATTAATTTGGTTGGAAAAAATTAGGTTGTCACAACGGAATTGTAGGGCATAATTTTTTGCTAGGAATGATTTTGCAGTTTTTAATATATTGTCACTGCGCGTAAGCAATTAGCTATTTGTTGTCAAAAATTATTTGTGGGACAGCTAAATTATGTCTCTATTTTGTGTCTTCGATTTGTTTTACGGAAGTAATGATTTTATAAATGAAAAGTTTGGAGTTTCGTTTATATACCCAGTGTAGAAACGGTAATGATATATCATTATTTTTTGGACTACCAGTAATGAGACCCACTTACCTTCTGCATTATTTTAAAACATATAATAATAAGTTACTGATAATGACTTATTTTTATCATTATTTCAAATACAAAATAATTTTCTAGACTTTTTTGAACATTTTTTTAAATCTATTTTTAGACTCAATATTTTTTAAACACTGGTAAGGATATATGTAACCACATATTTTTTGTATGTTGGTGAGTAAGCTGACTTGTGCGCGGCAGGTCAATTATGTTTTTATCTATCAACTATAATATGTCCACATAGCTCAGATGGTAGAGTTATTGACTGGCAATCTGTAAACCCAGGTTCGATTCCAGCATCAGCAAATTTTATTTAATATAAAAAAATACAATAAAAAATATTTTTTTTTATATAATTTATTTTTTTTTTAATCTATTTTTAGACTCATTATTTTTGTCAGTACTGCTAAGCACATAGGTAACGATATATTTTTTGATTTTTCGTATGCTGGTGTGTAACCATAACTCATTATTTTTCGCGACATCGCCATATAAAGGTAATAAGAAATGTAATAACAAAAGTAATAACAAAAGTAACTAGTTACCATTACCAAGTATGTAGTTACATAACCACATATCTGGTAATGATTTTCTACACTGGGTATGTGTAAAAAAAATAATTTATAAAAACGTTCGCGAAAGACTGAAATAAAGCCGTTTTGTAGGTCTCCTTCCAAAAAAGTTTTTCTACAAATATTTTTTTTTCTTGGGCGCAACGACGATATATTATTGAAGTCGCAAATCAGGCATTTTTAAAACGCTATATTGTAATAATATTGCATTTTTGTAATCTACAACTACTAATTTAAACCATTATCAATATGTTTGTTTTCCTTGAGCACAATTTTAGACAGAGTTCTAAGCCAGTTGACATGTTTTATAAAAACAATAAGAAATATTGAAATTTTAATATATAAACCAAAATCTGCCATCTTAATTTTTGAATTAAATGCTGGTACTAAAAAATCGCGATTGTAATTATAAAACAACTTGCTGGGATAATCTTTTAAGTTTGAGGTTTTCCAAGCTTCATATTTTGTAAACATAGAATGTATAACAACAGATGGCGTATCTTTTACACATGGTTTGTGTCTTTAATAACTTATAAAGCATTTTGGAGGACAAACATCTGCCATTTATTCTCACTTAGTCATGGAAAGAAATAGTGTAAATAAAAAAGTTTTATTTGCTTCGAAAATATCAAATTTTGTACCAATAAAACATTATTTGCGCGAAGTTTTGCTTTAGATTTTCAGTTTGGAAAAAGCGCAGCTAAAGCACATCGATTGCTCACCGAAGCTTATCCTGATTACGTTCCATTAATTTCAACATGCAAGAGATGGTTTGTGTGGTTCAGAAGTTGTGATTTTGACACGGAGGACAAAGACCGCCCAGGTCAGCTAGAAAAGTTCGAAAATGATGAATTGGAGACATTATTCGATGAAGATTGTTGTCAAACTCAAGAAGAACTTACCAGTTCCTAGGGAGTCACTCAAGCGGTAATTTCAAAACATGTGTAAGCAGCAGGATTCACCCAAAAGCAAGGGAGTTGGGTACCACACGAGTTGAAGCCGAATGAAGTTGAAGACGATTTTTCATTTCCGAATTGCATCGAATCATTACTGGCAATGAAAAATGGTTCCATTACGACAACCCGAAGTGCAATAAGTCTTATGTGAAGCCGACTACCATTTGTTTTAATCGATTCAGAACGCTCTCACTGAAATACACTTCGCTTCAGAACAGGGTATCCGAAATTGGCTTGATTGAATCCATATGGCGCGGAATTCATATGTTGCCAGAAAGATGTCATAGCTACCGATGACCCATTCTTTGAATAAATTTATATTGTACCTATATTTGCCAAAAATCCCGCATTTTTAAGTTCTATATCCAATAGAGAAAAAAAATTAGCCGGAAAACAAAGATAATCATTATGACTCAGAAATGAACTCCAAAAATATAATTGTATAAAATCAAAATATTCCTCATAAATTTCAATAATTTTATAAACGTTTTTAAGTCTTAAATCTGAACCCTCATTTTAAGACAGCTTTTCATAACTTTTTCGATTGTTTTCTGACGGTTCATATTTTCTACCAAAAAAAGGGTGTTTGCAAAAAAAACAATAATGATTTTTATGAGTGATTTAAAAGTATTATTTATGATCGCTCCGAAATTGCTTTAATCAATTTTCAGAAAATATCAAGTAATGTCCAGAATTTCCATTTGAAATGCAGAAAATATAAATTTAAATTCAGAATTTCCATTGAAATTCAGAGAACTTCAATCGAAATTCAGATATTCTATTCGAAAATCAGAAAGAATCAGTTGAATTTCAGAAAATATCATTTTAAATTCAGAAGATATTAATTACCATTCACAAAATATAAATTGATATTCAGAAAAACATCAATTGAAATTCAGAAAATATCAATTGTAATTCAGAAAATATCAATTCAATTTCAAACAGAAATTCCGTATTTCAATCGATGATTTTTGAATTTAAAATGGAAATTCTTAATTCCAAGTGATATTTTCTGAGTTACAATTGATATTTTCTGAATTACAATTGCAGAATTTCAAGTATTTTTTCTGTTCTTTGAAATTGTAAGATTTTTATCCTGCTAACAAGAATTTTAAATATTTTATCGAGAAAATCTATCGCACAAATTGTAAAAAGGTAATCGAGAATTAAGACTTGAAATATATTCAAATTTTAAATAAAATTACACAGATATTTCATGAAATTGTGTATGCCCCAATCGGCTTGCTATCAAAATAGGATTTAAATTTAAATGAAGATCGGACCTACATAGTGCTCTAAGAACGCTTGAATATGAGTTTGTTAAGAGATTAGCAAACAATTTCAGTTTAATAAATATTTATCTCACTCCTCATTTAGTAAAATATCTTGTAAATGTTTAAAAAAATGGTTTGATAATAAATCATCTGACTTTTGAATCTTCATTATTTTTAGTCAATTGTTCTCAATATGACAACAAAAAACTAAATTAATGATTTTATAGCAAAACAATTTATAAAACATCACCAAGTCACATATAATATGGTATATTACGAGATGGACAAGTATGATAGAAATTCATCTGTTTAAAACTGTAAAACAAAGACGGACCAACAAAATAACAAATCATCAATTGACAAAACGACGGTCATCACTAAAAAGTCATTATCCCAACAACAGGACATCACATTTGGCACACACTCAACATCATCAAAGGGAAGAGAAAAGAACAAAATGTTACAAAATCAAACAACAGGGCCTTTTTTGAAATCTTCAAACATTTGGTTACATGTAGTGAATGATATTTTAAGAGGAATGTGAAACTACAAGCTCTTTTTGAAATGATTAATATTCATTTTGAAAATGTTATACATATATTTTATGATAATATTGAAAAGATAATCAAAAGATTTTGTATGATAAAATTTCTTGAAAATGTTTATAATAAACAGGTGAAATTTTTTCTGTATATTTTGTCTTTTAAATTCACTCTGAGAAGAGAAAACATACAGATATTAGTTAATTTATTTATAACATTCATAAAAACTGATCTGTGTTAATCTGCTGATTTAATTAATATTAAATTTGCAGCAAAAACAATTTCTATAGACATAACGTGACACTAGCGAATTGCTTTAGAAAATAACAGCTTTACGAGGGCAGTACGAAACTTCAATCCGTCGTATGAACACATGTTAAATTTCATTTCGATCTGTCAACTCATTCAGTGATTTTTTTGTAATGGAAAAATTAGAAATTCGTGGTGTGATTAAATATTTACATAAGAAAAGTTTATCGGGACAAGAAATTCATAATGATATGGTGAATGTGTTAGGTGAAAGTGCTCCTTCATATGCAACAGTAAAAAATTGTGTGGTACGAGCATTGTACGAGCATTGAAGATGAACCACGAAGTGGACGTCGAAAAACTACAACAACGCCAGATATCATAGCTAAATTCCATGATATGGTATTAGACGATCGATGAGTGAAATATAAAAAATAATAGGCAATGCCATAGACATCTCAAATGATCGAGTACATTTTATTTTGCATCAAGAATTACAGATGAAAAAGCTTTCTGCAAGATGTGTGCCGCATTTGTTAACAGTTGACCAAAAACGCATTGGAATGAAAATTGCTAATTTCTCATCATTTCTCTGATTTAGCTCCCTCTGACTTCTACCTGGTCACAAATCTAAAAAATTCCTTGCTGGCGAACGTTTTACCTCGAATGAAGATACAATGGCAGCTGTAAACGATTATTTTGAGGAGCTTCAGGAAAATTATTTTGCTAGAAAAATGTTGGACTAAGTGTATTGAAGTTTTAGAAGATTATATTGAAAAATAAAAATAATAAAATAATATCTTACATCATTCTGTTTTACCATGCAAGCTTGACTAATAAGGGTTACACCCAGTGGTGTAACCTGGACTGGGCTTTGGTCAGTAGGGAAATTAAGGCAACAAGAAAGTCGTCAAAGATGCCAAAGATTTCCACGGAAAGTGGTATTTCAAGTGTGCAGAAAATTAATCCGTTTTAATTTTTGATATCAAAAATGGGCTATTTTCTCTCAGCTAGCTAAGAAGAATACAAATCTCAGATTTGTTTGCCAGAGTTGCCAAATAAGAGTATTAAAAAATGTCTAAAAATACCAAATTCTTAAAACAAAATTCTTAAAAATAGTGAGAAAGCAATAACTCAAATTTTTTCAATTTGAGTGCGTGCAAAGTGCCAAAGTGCCAATTTGAATTACTTATTTCACCACTAGAGGACGCGACTAAGATGTAAAAATGCTTACTGCCAAACTGAGCAATACTTCTACTAAGTTTTCTTAAAAAACTCGCACGGAATCCATGCTTGGTAAAAAAAAATGGGTTAATATTGAATACAAAAGCGAATCCATATAAACCCTTATATTTGTGAAAGATGTCTAATAGTCGGTTTGCCCGACTATAGTTTTTCTACATGCTTATTATCTGTGCAAAATCCAAATAACACACATGATCTACATTATGATGGTATTAACTAATAACCTTTTACTAATATCTACACTATAATTATAATTTAAGTTCTTATTGCTAGTGAATCATTATCTAAAACCCTCTTATTACCGCATTTATATTTGTCCCGCAACAACTTTTTTTTAAAGTTCTGCTTAAATAATCTTACAAGGAAAGTTTGCCATCGGGGGAGCCACTTAGAAGTAACAAATTGGGGTTTAAAACTGTTGAAAACTTTTTGTTTAGTGTTTGTTTTTTTTTTTTTTGTTTTTTTAATACGTTTATAATTTTTTCAATTTACATTTATTTATTTTTTTCATTTACAAACTTACGAAATTATAAAAAAATAATTACAAGTTTGTAAATATTAAAGCTTACTCATACACACAGAAAACAGATTCGTAGTTCCAACCGAATTTTTTGCCAACCGAATTTTTGTAATTCCAGGTACAATCAATTTTTTTAATTTTTATTACTGTTGTAATTACCGAAATTTATTTACAATTTTTGAATTAATTAATTACTTTAATGTTTGTGGATTACAAATTCTATAAATAGAACAATACGTTCCACATAATTTATTTTAAAATTTTTTATGTCGCGAACTGGAATAGAACCGGCGACCCTCCGCTTGTTAGCTCATTGCTTTTGCTCTACGCTAAACTCTATTTAAATTTTTCTAGTAAAATTTCAATTTTGAATTTCTTTATATTGGAAATTTGAATACTTTGTTTATTAATAAAATTATATCAACAACAGAAAATCAATTGTGTCTTCTAATTTAAATCAATAAAAAAATTATAAAAAAAAAAAATTATGTCGCCAACTGGGATAGAACCGGCGACCTTCCGTTTGTCAGCCCATTGCTTTTCCTCTAGGCCAAATTCGATTTAAATTTCTTTAGTTTTATGTAAGATTTGAATTTTTTTAGGTTGAAAATTTAAATATTTTGTTTTTTATATTTTGAATAAAATTATATCAACAACAAAAAATCAATTGTCCTTTCAATTTGAATCAATAAAAACATTTATTTAAAAATAATAAAAAAAAAAACTACAACGCCTTGGTCGAGGTTTGAACCATAGTTTGAACTCAGATTTTTCAGACTATTAGGCTGTGTGTCTACCCCCTGCACCACAGACACTTATATTTTGTTGTTGTCTAATTTTTAATTTAAATACGCAGAAATATGATACATTCATATGATACATTCCAAAATTTTACTATGCCAAATAAAATTTCTGTTCCTAGTATCAATATATTATTATAATAACCAATATAATGGAAATTAACGGTTGATGCCACTAAAGTTGACAAACCAAATTTTAAATTGGTTGGAAAAACTAATACTTTGGATAGGGTGATCGATTTTACTGAAACACAACTGATACTAGATTTTTGCTGCCGATATTTTATTCAAATGACTAAATCTTCGGTAGTATTTTTTCAATATTGATTAGAAAAACCAATATTTTGGATAATGTGACTGTGTTTTGGTTAATCGTATATATTTTCTGTTCAGAATTAAATTTAACTTTTCTGATGATGAATTATAATTAACCCCACTTAAAATTATTGAATAACGAAAAAATTTCGTTGGTTCCGATAGAATTCCAACCAATTTATTTTCTGTGTGTATATTTATTAGCAATCGAAAAATAAGTAGTTAACAATATCACATTTTTTTGTAATTAAAGAAGTAGTCGCGCGTAAAATTAACAGCTTCCCAGCAAAATATTGGTAATGACACATCATTACTATCTGCATTACTCAAAATGATGAATCATTACCTTTTGCATTATTTTATAATTTAAAATAATGACTTCCTAATAAGGGCCTATTGTATTCATTGTTTCTAAATATGAAATAATGACTTACTCGTAATAGTTTAAATAAGTACTTTTTACACAGTTAAATTTTATAAAAATTTTATTTATTATGTATATGTAAATATGTTTTATGTTTAAATTTGTATGACGTGTCCTAAAACTAAAACTTAAATTTTTCTGAATTTATTTCCTTAAGCTAATAGTATTTGCCTAACTCCTTATTTTTAAGAATCAAGTAAGCAATCTGATAACCACTTATAATTCAACTTTTTGTAAGCATGTGTGTAACCACTTATTATTCAAAACCTCGTAACTACTTATTTCTCATTTTTTCGTAAGCGAGCGGGTAAGCGCGACTACTTATAAAAACGACCACGCCAAACAAAAATAATGAGTTTAGACGCCAAAAAATAAGTTGTGCGGAGCTATGAATTTCTATTATATAACCACTTATTTGGTAATGAAAGATTTTGCTGGGTTATAACACTACACAGAAAAAATATTAACCTTAAGTATCTAATTAAACATATGTTAAAAACTAAAATTGCTTTTAAACAAATATTTAATTGAATCAATTTATATTTTAATTGACTTTTAAATATTTCAGTAAATATTTGTTACATAATTATGGGTTACAAAATTCAAAATTTTTTATTTTTTTTTTTTTTTTATTTTTTTTTTAATTATGGGAATTTAAACTCTATGCACTTTTAGTATAGGGAAATGTCGTGTACGTTGGTACTTTTGAAAATTCAATATCAAGATTAAGATAGATGCGTAGCGAGTTAAATTCAAGAAGCACAATTAAACTGTGAATCTTCAATTAATCTCGTATTGAAATTGGTTGGATATATATGAGATTAAATATTGCAAAAGTTCCAAGGTACACGCTTTTAAGTTTAAGTTTTTAAGTTTCATTGGTCTTTTCTGACCCCAAGCCACTAAGGGTTAAAGATTCTGTTAAACAAATGTAAGGATAATTACAGTCTAACCAAATTTAAGTGATATTTTTCCGAATACTATGTAAAATTTGATGAAGACATTAAAATTTTGTTAAATTTTTGACAAAATAAGCAATTTTTGTAAAATGTCCTGGAAAGCAGTCGCTCCAAACACAAACTCGAATTATCATTTTTCCAATTTTTTTTTTTTTCTTTAATATCAACTATTATGTGGTATAACTAGCAATTGACATCTCCAAATTAGGCATTTTAAAAAATCTTTAAAATTAATTTAAAAAAGATTTTGCATTTTTTTTAAATTCGTGGGCCATTTTGGATTCCAGGCTAAAGTGGGTTAATGATATCCGCTGAAGTCAAAATTCCATGTCTGAATCATTTTGACTATATTAAATGAATAAATGAAACAAAATACTAAATTTTTCAAAATTTCGAATTTTGGGAATTTTTAATAATAATATACTTTTTTTCCAAAATGGGCCATTTTCGGCCGCAACTCGGCACGGGTTAACGTTTTCCAAAAAAAAAACAAAAAAATCGATTTTGTGAATTTGGGACCATTTGTAAAAAAATTGGGTGGTATGCGTGTCGAAAATCGACCAAACACTTTATAAGGGACACCCTAATGTATATACAAAAACTATTAAAAAAGAAATGAGAATTACATATAAGACACTTTTTCAAAAAAAAATTTAATAAAAAATTACTATGTCTGTAAAAGTGTTGAGTAGCGAGTACTCAATTCCGATTCTTTTTAGGATACCCAATGCTGAAAAGTAATTACTTAATACTTTTAGGCTTGTATTTTTCAACAAGTAAGCAATTTTGACATGAAAATTATACTAAAAATCAATTTTTTTAGTTTTATTTGCATTAATATTTTTATTTTTGTTTGCATTAATAATGTTTTTATGTTGTTTAGTTTTTTCGACCTTTTTATTATTTTTTGAAATTGCATTAATAATAATATAAGATAAAAATTTGAAAAAATCCAGCATGATTATTCTTTTATATTTGAGATGTACATTAGGGTGACGGGATCTCATAGAAAAATGTCGGAATCTTGTTCGTCTGGACCACACAAAATGATTCCCCTTTGAGATAGCCGAAATTTGAGCTCGATTGGAGTTAGGCCGTGCCGCTGAGGGCTCAAATACGATTTACAAGGCGAAAAAATCACTTTTTTTGGCTTTTTTTGAAAATACAGGCTCTTAAATAACTGTATTTTTGAAAAATGTAAATAGAATCATAATCTAAACTGAATTCCCTTTCTGGTAATGTATAGAAATCCAAAAACGGTTGGAAAATATTTCGGTAATTGCAATTTCCTCAGACCATTGTAGGGTTAAAATGAGATAAATTATGAAAATCGAAAAAAATAAAATATTTCTTTAAAAAATTTACAAGGTATAAATTATAATAAACTAAACTAAACTAAAATACTCTAGTTTAATTTTTAAGATCCACAGATATTCAGATAAAACTTTTTGTCTCTCTGGGGTTATGATAACCTAGTCCCAGATATGGCCAAAAATGGGATTTGTTTTTTTATAAATTTGCAAAACTATTTTTGAGTTTTTTAAAATTTTGGCCAATAATGGAACAAAATTACTTCCGATTTCATTTAATTCTGATACGAGAGGTTATTTCACGAAAATTTTGTAAAACTCCGACAACGTTAACCCTATCTTTACCAAGGTCAAAGGTGAAATTTTTGAAATTTTTCAATTTTTCCTCGAAGTATACAAAAATAATGTGTTGTTTCTTGCTGAATTTGGTGAAAGTTGTCCAAATAACTCCGTTAACACCAAATTTTATATATAGAAATAAAAAATTAGAAATTAACCCTTATAGGAACATGGGGTCAAAATGACCCCAAATTTTTAAAATGTAAAAAATTGCCATTTGGCATGAAAATCGATATAAAAACCATTAATTAAGCATTTCCTGAAAAAAATAAATCCAAATTAACCTATTTGAGAGCATAGTGTTAAAATCACTTAGAAGAACTTTTGCGCCGTTTTTTGGGTCTTATTTCATATATGTATGTAATATTGGCCAAAAGATGAAAGTTTTAAACTACGATACATATTGACTCTACCTACAAAGCGCTAAAGCCTTTGCGAGTTTTACTATATTAATATTATACATTTGTCCATGGTAAGAATCATCCACGGCTGAGTGCATGACCCTCATTTTGATGAACAGTATTATTAATATGACACAATTCATTATAAAAAAATACGTAAATATCTTTAAAAAAAAAGTAACAATCTTATTTAAAATCATCCCAGTGATAATCGGCTTAAAATACTAAACAGCTTCTGAATACAAGACATATAAAATTGTACATGAACACAGATTCCAAAGCAGATGAAGAGGAATGATCATAAACATCAAATCGAATTTAAAGTATAATCAATCAAAATTATTTGTCACTTAAAAGTTTGTTTTTTTTTCAAGAAAAGCATTATGTTAGTAAAGTGTTATGACAAAATGCTTGCCGGTCAAAAAATATATAAAAAAAACCCACAGATCTTAAATAAAACCGACCTTTTTGAAATACAATAATATAGAGAGAAAAAAATCATTTATAACAACAAACAAAAATGACAAAAATAAAGTCTAAAAATTTGATATGGCTTTTTAGACAGACTACTTGACAATTGAACAAACCATGACAAAAGTCATATATAAGAATGGTAGTTAACGAAAAAAAATACATTAAAAGGATTTTGACACTGACATCAAATAATATACAAAACAATTAGAGACAAGTTTGGAGGAAAATATCATTAAATAAATTTCAAATCAACACATGATATTTAATTGTTTTGTGTCACACGGTACCAGAAATTCGATGTTTCTTAAAAAAAAAAATATTAGGATGTATTATGAAATTTTCGAAACTTTAATATGAATAGAATATAGTAATAGATCAGAAATTTTGCCATCAGCTATTGTTTGTTACGATGTTGGATTTGAATTATCAATTTCAAATTAAGAAAAAATCATGTTTAAATTAATTCTGGGAATTCAAACTGCGGAACCCATTTCATTCTATTTATATGCTGACCGATTTCTAACACGATTCATTACAGTGTCAGTAAGGATGAATTCAAATTATCTTCGAATATGTTTGACAAAATTTCCGGCCCAGTGTGTAATGAGTGTAAACTTTTGTTGTCGTTTGGGTGAAAAAGTTATGAAGTCATTGGGCGAAAAAAGTCACGAATACCTTAACTTTATGACCACCTAAGTATTATTTCAAATGGTGGTCCGTTATTTTCTTTATATTCAATTTTTCAGGTAATTGAATACTCATTTTGTTCATAATCATAACAATATGATATGCATTCATAAATCTGTGATTTTTTCTCTTCAAATTTGATTTATTACTTCATCATGTCAAACTATTTTCTTTCAGTGTATGTACGTACGTATGTATGTTTTCATGTGTATTGTTTTGCAAAAGTCTATAGGTATATAGTTTTTAATCTTTTTATGATATTTTTAATGTTGCTGCTATAGTTTTGCTAGATTTTTATTAAAAAAAATATTTATTTAAGTGTGAAAAGAACATTAATCATTTATTGATGTTGTAATGATTTATTTATTTTTTATAAATATTTCTTGTATACCTACGAATACATAGTTTTTTTAGTGTGAATGTCAATGAATTTTCAACGGTCTTTTAATTGATAGGAAATATTTAATGATACTTTTATCAAAATGTCAACATGAATATTTAATGATTTTCAATAGAGAAATTAATGATTAGAAAAAAAACAACTATTGGAATAAGAAAATGGGAACATTCAAAAATTTTATCAAAATGATAGTGACATCCATTAAAAGGTAGTGTATTGCTTGCCAAAACCATTTTCCGTTTTTATTCATCAGAATTTTTTGTAAACAAATCGTTAGCTTACAAGGGAAGTCTCCCGTTGCGGTTCCGCAGACTTTAATGAGCTTGCGAAATGTTGTAGATTTTTGAGTATCTCAAAATTGAGATATTCAGAAATATGAAGTTTGATACCCATATTGCCTATGTTAAGGAGACAGAGGTTCCAAATCTTTGGAAATAAAGACCTTCGGGAAAATTCGACTCAAGCCCAAAGTAGACCGTATATTGAAAAATGTAGAAAAACCCCTCATTTAAATATTAAATATCGTATAAGGATTAATATGCAAAAAATAAAAAACCTTTTCAAGTTTTGATGTTTTGTGTTATGCCATAAACAACTAAAAAAAAACATTCTGATGCATGCATTCAGCATTTTTTATACACCGGTAAATAAGCCTCTCAAATATATTTTGTTTTACACCAAATTTTCATATAGTTACTTTGGAGCAAATATGAAATAAACCGAAAAAACGCCATTTTTTACTCCATTTTTTAACACTTTAGTATGAGATCGGTCAGCTAAAAAAATATGTATCCTTTAAATTTTTCTCTTCTACGTTGTTAGTGTGAAAATTAAATTTGGATAAGTTCCCAGCGAAAAAAGAGATGCCGAAGCAGTAGAAAAAGCACTACAATTGATAACATAAACACTAATGATTTTAACATTGAGTTATACGAGTTGAACGAGTGCAAAGGAAGCTCCTTTTCACCAATTAGAAGTTGAAAAAAAAATTCTTTACAAAAAAATTATATTTTTTTTATTTTACAAAAGTTTTGTATTGCCGACCTCACGATTGCTAGTCGCTGAGGTCTACCGCTGAGCTATTCTTTGATATGAAAGTTGACTGGCATAAAAACACCACTTTGTTAATGCGAGATATTGTTTCTTATTCTCTTCAATAAAAGTACTTATTAAACAAGTGTAAAAGGTGCACTCCAATTCAATATTGGTTTCAGTACTATTTTTACAGGTACATAAAAATCAATTTCTCACCATTTTTAAAAATTTTAAAATTAAAAACTTATTTAATTTAAACAAATTAATTATAAATATTAAAAAAAAATTAATAGAATAAAAAAAAAATTTAAAAAAAAATAAAAAAATATTGGTCCCGCCGGGAATCGAACCCGGGACCCTGTGTTTGGAAATGGCAAATGACGATCACTTTTAGAGCAATTACTCTTTAGAAGCAATACTTAAGTGATTTTTCGGATGTGGTTCAGGAGTAATTTTAAAAAAGCTGTAAAAATCTAATAACGGATACTTGGGAAGCAATGAAAGAAGTGATTTTTTGAAGTTGTTCAGAATAACTTCTAAAAAAGCAGTAAAAATACACTAACGGATACTTGTGAAGCATTAAAAGAAGTAGTTTATAAAGCACTACTTGCAATTTGTTTTGCTGGGTTGTAATGGAGAAAATATTATGGAAAATTACGATATTATCCGAGTCGTCATATGACGACACAACTTCAAGAACAGATATTTGCAAACCCGGGAAAAAATCTTAATATGGTGTCATATATAATTATAGCTTATTTGATAAGTCCCCATATACAACCACATACAGCTTGATCCGAAAAATGGGTCATCTACATGTGTCTAATTATATAAAATTAGATATAATTTGATACAGTTTGATCCGAGATTTGTCCATATCCAGGACATCATATTATATCTAATTCGATATAAAAATATCTGATTTTATATAATTTTGTCTAATAGTAGGTATACTTTTTATGCATACCAGCTATTAAATTGACATAGAAATTTGTATAGTTTGCACAATTGCAAAGACCCAAATTTTATAATATAAAATAAAAATTTAGTTGAATGTTTTTGTCTTCTAAATCGTACGCATCATTTTTTAACATGATTTTACATGCAAAAAAATCACGTGAAAATTATTTGGCTATGGAGTAATTAACTCTTAATTTGCAGACTACTAAATTTGATGTTGAACTATATATTAATTTCTACGAGATTATATAGAAAGTTATATAAAATTACAAGAATATATTTTTAGTATGATGACATATGTATGTAATCATATCGGTCACAACATATATTTTGATTAGTTTTATATGGCTTATGTAGTTATATATGGAGTCAGATTTGGGGATATGTAATAACATAATTTACCATACAAAAAATTCGTTGAAAAAATAATATCAGATGTAGTTGTATATAATAATATGTGTCTAATGTGACTCCATTTATTGTCAATCATATTATATATGACAATATATAACTATTTTTACTCGGGAAACGGTATTTGATATAACAGCGCAATAACAAGCATAAGATATTGCAGTAGAAAATTTTGTATATAACCTCAAATAAAAAAATTTCATTTCGTAGGTTTGAGGTTATAAGAACATTAATTTTCAAATCAGATTTAATTTCTGCCGCTTTGTATGGACGGGCTTCCTCAGTGATTTTCCATTAAATTTTATTAATTATTTATATGTTTGTTGTCAGATTGTACCTTTAGGATAATTTTTTCAACCACCCGTTGGATGTAGGATTCGAGCACATGCGCCTATTCCTACACTTAAAATAATACGTCAGTAGAAAATTTTGTAAAACGAGTTTTAAACCGATTTGACTAATTTTTAAAAAATTTTTAGTTAAGACACTGATTTATCTTTATTTAACACTAACTAAAAATCCTCAGTAGTTAATTTTCAAAACTATTTATAACTAATTTCATTCGTTAAATTTTACAAAATTTATTGTTGAAATATAATATTTTCATGTTTCTGTTATTGTCCGGTAGATGGCGCCACCAGTGTATCCGAAGTTTTAAAGATGGCACTATTTCTTTCCCTCCCAATTTTTTGAAATGGCCCATATCTCGAAAACTAAAAGAGAGAGTAAAAATTATGAAAATTTCGACTACCCCTAACCGTGAAAAGGTTATCTCTATTAAAAAATGGACCTTGCCGGGGCCTTGGAGCCTCGGAATATTTTAGTAAAAATTTTTCACTTGGAAATTTGAATAAATTTTACGACTCAGTATAATTACAAATAAAAGATTTGTTAAATTTAACAAAAAATATTTAAAAATCGACAACATTTTATTTTAAGCCTAAAAAAAGGAATAAATTTTGTTAAAGTAACAAATTTTTCTGTTCAACCAACAGACTTATTATTTTGAGTGTATTCATAGATTTTAAAATCGCTAGGAATAGCTTTCGCCCGTAGTTTAAGACTGCATTCATGCGCTTAAAAACTACAGATTCGTTGTCGTTAAACACGTTAACAACTTATAGCCAACTTTTTAATAAATGTGGTATGGAACTGATTCAAAAAAGAATTTGTTTTAGTTTAAATAGGTTAAAAATGATTTACACTCAAACAAAATTTTTTCTTCAGCCCATTAAAAAACATTAAAATTTTAAGTTGCTCTTTATCTTGTTCCATTTCGAAATTTTCTATTTCCCAAGAGTTTCTGATCCAAAAACCTAAGAGTGAATAAATGGGGTTAATGTTTACATTTTACACTTCCAATAAAGTTTCAAAATAATAACTGTTGTAGATTTTACTAAGAGTTTTAACATTTTGTTTAACAATTTATGATATATGAACGTATCAAATAACATTTTATAAATAAATGCAGCAACAAAAAACGTAAGAAAAGAATAAAAGTTTACATCAAATTGTACTGCGTTGTTTGGGTGTCAAAATGTTGTCGAAATTTTTCAACAAACATATTTTATGATCATGTTTCATGTTATTTTAACAGGCCGTAGTTAAGGAAGATGCTTAAATCAGCAAACAAACTGACTGACCAAAATAAACAAAACTTACGTACGCACGTATTTTTTACAAGTAGGCGGACATTTGGGTATAGAAGAAAGATATCCTGTAGTTTTCATATTTTTTGGGTTTTTTTCTTATTATATTACAGAGAAAAGTGTGTTATTGAATCGCGAAACGACCTACCGCATGTTGAGTCCAGTTCAAAATAAACAACAAAAAAAGGTACCAATCTTACAACAGTTGGAACATTGTACGCATAAAATGTACAAATATTTTAATTGTTAACATTAATTGATTTAAAGCTGTGGAAGATTTATGTATGGACCTATCGTAAAGGATTTATTTCACTTGATTGGTTGTCTAGTTGCATATATTCTTCAATAGAAAACACGATTAGTTATGTTGAAAAGTTATGTTTTAGTTAATTGATTAGTGTTTTAGCAATATTTATATTATGTCATATTGGTTTTGGGGTAATTTAATACTAACTTGAAAGGCACTTTATCAGGTGGTACAAGTACTGGCAAAAAGTGCTTTCCCAATCCTAAAAGGATAATGTCATTAGACAAAATGACCGGCTGTGCATAAAGCACCGGAAAAGCACTGGGGAAACAAAATTTCCGGAAATAAATTTTCAAAAATAAATTAAAAAATGTTTATATGTTTTTTTTGTTTGTCCTGGAGTTAGATTAATAGATGACATGACATAAAATACTTGGTGGCTAAAATAACAGCTGGATAATTACTGTATGAGTAAAAATGCTAGCACTGGCAAAAAGTTAGTTGGAGTTGGTTACCAGACATCCCACTTTCGGCAGGATTGTCCCGCTTTTTTCACCAATTCCAGCTTTTTATACATTTATTAAATTTTTTTTGGAAATACACCTTCTGCAACTGTATCTTAGAAAAAATCAATTGAACTTCAGAATTTCCATTTGAAAATCAGTAAATATCAAATGAAATTCAATAAATATCGGTGGATTTTCAGAAAACATAATATGGATTTCAATTAATGATTTCTGAATTTCAATTAAAAATTTTTATAAATTTCAATTGATGATTTCTAAATTTTAGTTGCTATTCTCGGAATTTAAATTAATATTTTTGTTGAATTGCCATTTATGTTTATCTGAATATCATTTGATATTATCGGAATTACAATTATAGTTTCTAAATTTCAAGTAATATTTTTTCAAATAATATTTAAATTAAGCATTTAATTTAAAGAAGCTTTCCAGGGGTTAGGGTTCTTTACCGTTATATAAACTATATCTGGCAATCTTTCTTCTACAGCCCAATCCTAAAAAGAAAAAAGAGTTCCTAAAATTTTCAATTGCTGCAAAATAGCCAAAGAAACATAATCGTTCAGCGAACTAAATTGACATGGTAATCTGGAACAAAACATGTGTAAGCTTTGTACACAATAGTCATATGTCAGTTAAGCTTAAAAACTTGGCTATAACCACAACATCTCCAATAACAACAATCGGAACAAGAAGTTCACTGGTTAAAGGTTGAATATGTTACATGCATATTAGGATGTCCCTGGAAATACAGTTTGTCGATATTCATTCATTACACCTCACAGTTTTGTTCAAAATGGAAAAAGTCGCCTTTTTTGGCGTCAAAAATTGTCAAATTTTAGAAGAAGAGCATTTTAATTCGAAATCTTGAAAAATGTTTTTTTTTATTTTATTTATTTATGAAATGTACTGAAAATTATACAGATATAAAATTTTTATTTCATCGGATGTCAATAACCGACATTAACCTGGGACCTGAAATTACTTCTAAATTTAATAGAAATGCAAAAACATATTTTGTTTAATTATTTTTAAAATTAAAAAATTGAAATACTTGATTTGCTAGCTATATGCAATATAGCTTAAGTTAAAGAAACAAAATAAATTTTAAAAATGATAATGAGTTGGTTGGTCGTGGAGCGACTCTCTTCTAGCGACTCTATAAAAAATTATTATTTTAAAATGAATGTTTTTGTTAGATTCGAAATCATACAAGCAAATAACAGAAAATAGAAATTGAAAAAATTCGGTAAGACTAGCAGGATAGAATACGTATTTCCGGGTCCCGCTACAGACCCATCTTCAGTATATAAATATGCCTTTATGGGTTAATAATTGATAATGATCTATTTGACTGCGAAACAAATCAACGAAATTTTAGCAATGCTATTTTTGTCTTCTTTTATTACTGTTTTTGCTTTGAACTTTAATTACTAAAGTATCGCAGCTGGTTCTATTCAACTCTTATCGTCAGTTTATGAATCACAGATTAATTGAACCACAACAAACCGTTAATTTTATCAAATTTTGTCAAAAAATGTATAAAATTTGCTTGCTGTCACCAAATTTTGCATAATTTAAAAAAAATGCAAAACGTCGTCCCCTGACGATTTCCTTAGGCAAGAATGAAATCCGGATAGGGACATATGCCTACAACGGATTATTTTTCACAATTTGTTAAATACGTTTGGGATTTTAGCATATTTAATTCCTTTAATGCAATTACATATTATAAATGTAATGTGTTATCTTCTTAAACACGGTTTTGTGTAGATTGTGTTTATTTTCCTAAGTTAACAGATATAGTTAATTCAAAAACACGACTTATTTTATGATATGATATTTATTTTTATAAATGAATGTTCTTTAGTTTGACCAAAATAAGAGATCAAATAAACATTTCCCTCATTCATTTATTTATATGTTAAAAATTTTTAACCCTTAGCGGCTTGAAACAAGCGTTCCGCTTGATAAAAATTATTATTTAATGTAACCTAATCTACATAGAGTTAATGTTTCGACTTGTGGCCAAATAGGATTCAAACAGTTACTATGAAACTTACAAACTAACTCCGTTTGGTCTAAAATGTATATTGAATCTTTTTTAGAAAAATTTAACTCGTGCCGAATCGTGCCAAGATCTTTTAAATTCGTAAACTTTAGGCCAATTGGAAGGAAATTGGGAGTCTTAGCATTATAATTAGAATTTGTAATTCAAAGGACACCTTAATATACCCTTTTAAATGTTTTTAATATGCTATTAATAGATCTTTTAACTACCTTTTATTTGATGCACATTTTTGTAAGTTTTTTTGAGACAAACGCGAAAAATATCCAAAAAGGAAACTGGGGTAATTTTTTAACCCACTTTTTTAAACCTAAAAAGTAAGATTAGGTGGATACAGAATTGACCATATGTGGTAGGTTAGATCATTACATCACATATCTAAATGTAATTCTTAAGTTCGCCTAAAAGCAGTTATCCTGTAATTCTCCTAGTAAATATTAACCCTGTGTGGATTATGTTATATAAAATAATAACTTTTGTAAAGTGGAACACTTGTTTCGAACTATTGAAAAATTTTACAAACCTGTAGTCGTAATATTAACTTAGTGGGTCTTTTCTGCCCTCAGGCCCCTAAGTGTTAAAGATTTTTAAAATGAAAATATAGATAATTATAATCTAATAATACCTAATTGATGTTTTTTGAAAAATTATGCAAAATTTGGTGAAGATAGAAAAATTCTTTAAATTTTTGATAAAATAATCATTTTTCATAATTTCTGCAAATTTTTTCAATGTGTAATGAATGAAAATCCACAATTTGTATTTTAAGGGACAGCCAAATGCACATGCATATTTTCCACTTGATGTCCGCCAGAAATAGAAGAGTTTTGTTCGTAGGAAAAACTTATGGGTAAAATTGATAAGAAGATTAGATATCAATGTTTGTAATCGTAAGGAAAAAACGATGGTAGAAATTTGGGTGGATATTGTGAACGTTAACGTATAAATTGTCCGTCTTTCGTTTTGAAAATTACAAACCCTTTTTTCTAATGTATCAGTTGTGTGCAAAATTTTATCATAAATATTAGGACAGCATTTAAGTTTTGCTATTACATAAGAACATACAGACAAAAAAATATCTTGGCGTCAATCACACATCAATTTTCTCCTAAAATTCAGGGATTAAAACAGTTTTTTGTTATGTTCAGTGATTTCTGATATTTTTTATATGAAATTATTTCTTTAAACTGTTGCCTGAACAGAAAAATTTGGTACTTTAACAAAATGTATTCCTGTTTTTGGCTTAAAATAAAATTTGTTAAATTCAAAAAATCTTAATTTAAATAAAAGATAAATAAAGCTACAGATTTACTTTTAATTATACTGAACGAAAAACTTGTTCCAATTATGGCGTCTCGTAACCGTCCCCGGTCCTGTCCATATCATCTAAGGCTATGTAACGATACTCCGAAGAAGCAACTGCTTTGTCCGTTTTGCTCTATAGCGCTTAGTTTTCGAGATATGTATATGTTGGCCATTTTATAAAGTGGAAACTTTTTATTAAAAATTTCCGAGGGTCCAAGGCCCCACCAAGGTAAATTTTTGGATAGACATAACATTTTCACAGGGGAAGCTAAAATTTTCTGTACCTCTCTTAGTTTTCGAGACATGAACCATTTTACAAAACCGGCAGGAAAAGAAATAGCGCGATCCTTAAAACTTCGGATGCACTGGTGGCGCCATTTACCAGGTAATAGCAGAAACCTGAAAATGTTATATTTTAACAATAAATTATGTAAAATTTAACAAATGGGTTCTTAAAAATGAGTTATAAATGATTTCGAAAATTAACACTCAAAATTAGTTCAAGTACTGAGGATTTTTAGTATTGTGTTAAATGAAGATAACTAAAATCTTTTTTTGAATCAGTTTTTCAACTAAAAATTAGTTAAAAATTGGTCAAATTGATTTAGAACCCACTTGACAGACTGTTTACTGGCGTTCGAGTATTATTTTGAGTGCAGAAATGCAGGAAATGTAAACAAAAATATTTAGACTTAATTAATAATAGTGTTACGTTTTTCCCTTTTAAAAACGTTGGTTTATTTCATTTAAATAAACCGGGTTATTTTTTACTGCAATCAAAAAAGCCAAACACTCTTTTGTTTCCTATACATTTATTTAGTTAACACTTTATTACTTTACATACAACAGTACAGCACACACAAGTTTACCAACGATTTGTTAAAGCTTAACTGAACTATATGTACGCTATTGCGAAACTCACTATACAAAGGCTAATATGCAACTGACTACACAAGCGCTAATGCACTACTGACTGCATACGTCAATTGGCAGCACTTTGATAGTTTAACGGCCATGGTTTTATTCACAGCAGAGCCCAAAACCACTTAATATTATACTTAAATCTAGTGCTACCAGATTGACGTAAATTGAAGAAAATCCCATTTCTCGGGCTATTTAAGTAAAAGTAGGAATCAAAAAACCGACAATAAAAATTCCATACAATCAGATCTTCAATATACTCAAAAGAATATGTCTGTTGGCTAGGGTATTCAATAGATTAATCGCTATTCGATTAATCGAACAATATTTCTCAAAAATTGTTCGAATAATTTAAAATGCCCAAATTTCGAATAACGAACAATTCGAATAATTTCATACGATTAATCGGAATTGGTAGAAAATTACAAAAATGTTCAAAAATTATAAAATTTGAAAGTAAATGTGTAAAATCTCAAAACTTTTTAAAAAATTGTGACAACTAATTTGCTGGCCTAAGAAAATAATTAAGGGACGACCTTTTAGAATTTCTAGAAATATTTGTTAGCTTCAACTCAATGAGAATTTCATGTTTTCAAGTAGGAGCGTTAATAAACATCTTAAATCCCAAAGAAAAAACGAAAACAACATAAAATTATCACAGTTTGCTTTGTCATCTTCCAAATTACTAACAGAGTAGTAATTGTAACTTATCTAGTAAAGTAGTGGTATGTATTTACGTATAATAAATTTGTAATTATTTTTTACGACTTTTTAAACGTTGATATTAAACGAAAGCACTAATAATTATAGTAATTTATGATTATTATAATTATTAATTATAACTAATACTCAATGTAGGTAATAAGGCTTGTTTAGTGAGCACTCCGAATTAATAAAATAAAATAAAGGGATGGAGGTACGGAGGTACGGAAACGTGGAGGTTAAATCAATTCTCAACAGAATTCCTCTCCACATTTACGTTTTTGATGTATTCAATGCATACCATACATGGGACTAATTAATTAGGTGGACTAATTAATTGATGATTTCATTACCATTACATTGATATCAATTGTAATGAAATTATTTTCATTACCATTTTTTTAATTAATGGTAATGATTCTAAAATTTAATTTCATTGATTAATGACAATGATTTCAAATTTCATTACCATTGATAATGAATAAATTAAAAAAAATAATTGCCATTGACAGAAAAACGTAAAAATGGAGTAGAACTCGCTGAAATCGAAGATGGAATATGCTCATTCAGGCTCATGCTCATTTGAAATTAAATATTACTTTCCATTCCATTGTTATTTGTATCCAGGTAAAGTTCAACGGAATTAAATGGATCGTCCTTAATAAATTATGTTTTATAACTTCCCTGGCCAAACCAGTGGTTCGTTTTCATTTGTCTGAATTTTTTTGTAAACAAATAGTTTTTAGTCAATTGTAATTAGTTATACCCTACACCACTATGTGGTCAGGGTATTATAAGTTTGTGCTGATGTTTATAACACCAAAAAATATTGGTCCTAGACCCACCTTATAGTATACCGATCGGCTCAGAATTTTTTTTATTTCGTTTTAACGATGTCCGTCTGTCCGTCCGTCCGTCTGTCTGACCATGCATTCTTGTGCGCACTCTACAGGTCCCAAATATTAAGCTATTTTGATGAAACTTGGTACACCCACTTATGTCGGCACAAGGACGACGCCTATTGATTTTGGTGAACCTCGGTCCTTGTTTAGACCTAGTGCCCATATAAGGGTCCTACCAAAATTATATGGTATATACGCTGCAGGTCGCAAATATTAAGATATTTTGATGAAATATGGTACACCGACTTATGTCGGCCCAAGGACAAAGCCTATTGATTTTGGTGAACATCGGTCCATGTTTAGACCTAGTGCCCATATAAGGGTCCCCCCAAAATTATATTGTTTATACGCTGCAGGTAGCAAATATTAAGATATTTTGATGAAAATTGGTACACAGACCTATTTTGGCCCAGGGACGAAGCCTATTGAATCTGGTGAACATCGGTCCATGTTTAGACCTAGTGCCTACATAAAGGGTCCCCCCAAAATTGGCTTGGTTACAAACTGCAAATCGCAAATATTAAGATATTTTAATGAAATTTGGTGCGCTGACTCACATTATAGAAAATTTTGAAACAAGCCCCATTTTAACCCATTCGAATTTCGGATCCAAACATTAGTTGGCTTTTACCCAGACTGGTGTAGGGTACACTCTAATTAAATTCTGTTGAAATTTACCCAACTTATAGTAGGACACTGAACTCCTACTATAAATTGGGTAAATTTACTCTATGTGCGTAATTGAAAAAAAATACGCACATTGTGTTTAAGTTGGTGCACAAATAATTTGTAATTTTACATTGAAAGTGCGTAAAAATTAAATGAAATTTTTAAGTTAGTGCGTTAATTTACTAAATTTGTGTGTAAAAAAGCACGTTTCACGTGTAAATGTACGCATAAAATGAGTAAAACTCCACAAAAAATGCGCAAAAATCCACGGAAAGTGCGTAAAAATCACATAAAATGCATACATTTACAACAGTAGTGCTATTTTTTAAATAAAATAACAAATTCATTTTTAGTACGTATTTTATTAATAGTAATATCCGAGTCATTCTCGCGTAATCGTTTATGTCCAAATTAGTCGTTGTGGGATCTTAAGGCATTTGTATAAAATTCATATAAATATTTGTTATAACTATTGAATGGGTGCAATGACTCCTGCTCAACAAAATGCCTTCTTTGAAAGGGAGGCAGTAACCGTCAACAATAACGGGAGAAAACGCCTTAAAAGAGATATGGCCTACGCATGAACAACTGGGTGCAATGATTCCTGCTCAACAAAATGCTTTCTTTGCAAGTTAGGCAGTACTCAATCAATACTGCCTTTGTTGAGCAGGAGTCATTGCACCCAGTTGTTTTGCGTAGGCCGTATCTCTCTTGCGGCGTTTTCTCCCGTTACTGTTGACGGTTGTTGGTTAACTGCTTCCTTTGCAAAGAAGGCATTTTATTGAGCAGGAGTCATTGCACCCAGTTGTTCCTGCATAGGCCGCATCTCTCTTACGGCGTTTTCAATTTTGAAATGAGGTTTAGGTTACCACATGCGTTAACAATAATTACCAAAAACAATTTCATGCTTATGTTGCTATTTTCAGACTCTAATGTGTTTGTGGAAATGTTGTAATTCACAAAAAATAATCCGTTTTAGCTTTTTCTTTTTATTATTTATAATTTTTTTTCAATTTTTTCCAATTTGAAATGTCAGAGTATTTATTACTATTACAGGATAGTATATTTACCAACTTTGTGCGTAAAAATTTTATTTAACAAAACCATAGTAATTTTAGGCACAATGTGTTTATTTATAAACACATAATGTCTAAAAATACTTTGTGTGTGTATTATTGTATATGGAAGTGTGTATGAAAAAAGTTTACGCATTTTTTGTTTAGATTTACCAAATTTTCGTAAAATTAAACAAAATTTTACCCATTTTATAGTAGTAAATTTACAAACATTTTTTAGAGTGTATTGTATAGTCGGCATGCCCGACTTTAACCTTTTTACTCGTTTTTTTATACATTAGTGTATTTCATTACCATTAGTAATGATTTTTCTAATGAAAAATATTTCATTACCATTAAATAGTAATGAAATTTTTTCATTGTCATTAGTATGAACTAATGGTAATGAAAATTCAATGGTAATGAAAAATGCCCATGTATGATACGAAAGAGATACAAATTAATGTACGGGGTCTTATATTCTTCTTTAACTCATTGCGGTGTGGTTCTCCCCGATTTAGATAAAATTTTCATAAATCTGATCTCAATTATTACATTTTTTATTTTTATGAATTTCAGAAGAGTTACTGAATTTATTTTGGTTCCTTTTTTTAAATAAAATTATTAAAAACACAACAAGTGTATGTGTATTATTTTACATAAAATTTTTTCGATTAATCGATAAAATTTAAAATTTTGTTCGATTAACCGGTTAAGAAAAAAACCCGAATAATTATTCGCTCGATTGATCGATTAAAATAAAAAGCCGATTAATTGAATCCCCTACTGTTGGCTCAACGGAAAGTATTCCATGCATTTTTTGTTAGATTTAACAAACCGAAATTAAGAAAACAATTGTATAACTAAAGTTTTATTAGCAATTTTTCTGAGATACGAAATTTGTTAAAATTTTAGGGTCTAATTAGGAAATGTGTTGACACTTCAAAGAGCAATCGGTGAGATAAAGCTACAAACATGAAAAAAAATATGGTTAAAGCGTTCTGAATCCGCCTAGCCGATAAAAAATGGCTAAATTATTTACAAAATATTTCGAAAACACCCCACCGTGGAGTGTAGAATTAGTCGAATTTTTCCTCCATTTTAGCCTAAGCTTCTTAGTTTTCTGTGGGCGTTGTGGTGTAATAAACTGTTACACAGAGAGTTCCGGGCTCGAGCCCCAGCGGCAATATCAAATATTGGCATATTTAAAGCCCTTGATCTTTCACAACAACACATTAACTAATAAGAAGAATTTCAAATCGATTTCAAATTTTTTTAACTTAAGTGTAGCCGCGATTTTTCCTCCACTAATAAATTGAAAATATCACCTTTAAACTACTCATATCTATATCAATATTAATATTCTATATTATCGAAAGTTTATAAATACTGTATCTCGGCCATGAAAAATATATATTTTTTTTAATATTTTGTTGAATTTTTGGTTAAATCACCATATAATGAAAACACCTTAAAACTTATGTGAACAGTTATGATTTGTTTCCAAAAGAAATGGTTAAATCAAATAAAAAAAAACATTGATTATGAAAGGATTATTACCCGACAAAATTGGATTATCAAATGACAAAATTGTATGGGAATAACTTTGGTAATGTTTAAGATAAGTTATAGAATCCGAAGAAGCAAATTTTAATATTTATTTTATATCGACGATCTTAATTTTATAGTGCCACCCTAATATTTATACTTATGGCAGTTTTAAGGTCTATTAGATTTCGATTTATGCTTGAAAACTTTTCGAAAAAAAAACATCCTACATATGTGTGCTACACAAGTAGTTTTTTACGCCTGTCAATTTGAATATCCTTTGACCAAAAGGATTTATTTGTTTATGTTTATTTTTAAGGTTTTTTTCTAAAGAGATTTTTCAGGATTTGTATGTTGCAAAACTTTTTGACATTATGGTTTTAACGCTTCAGCAAATTTCTTAGAAGTTACTTTTAAAAATTACCAAACTTGCATGTCCTTGTTGTGTAACCTTTCGTCATTGTATTGGAAAAGTATTGAAAAAGGATTACCAAGCATTTGTCTCTAAAAAAAAGGTTTATATTCATTCCTTATTTATATGAAATGGACATTTAAGATGGATTGTTGGTACTTGTGTTAAAGGTGCAAACCATTTATTATTATGGTAAAGTAGACAACCTGTAAAGGGTGAACTTTTTACTATTTGCTGGTCCACTTAAAGATGGTTATTTTTTCTTTATCTTATATTATGTGAATATTCAAATGGGACATTTGGTTTATCCCTCATTTGATAAATTGCCTTCTAATAAATGTTGAAATGTTTGCCAATACATCACTTTCTTTTGGTATTAAACAAAGTAGATGAATAAGTTTGCAAAGAAAAGATACTAAATTGTTTTTGAATGAACAATAATTTTTTTTGGGAGAAAAAGTATCGATATTTGAATACAATATTTTAGAAATTATATTCATTAATCCGTGTCTGTATTTAATGTTGGAAATATGAGACAAATAAATTTACGTGACAGTTCATTAAAAAAAAAACAAAGTTGAAACGGAATTAATTTTCAAGTTTTCGCTAAATTCTTTTTTCGCCATAATTCTATAAAGTAAAACCACTAAGTAGATCCACCAAAAAGCTTCGAATAGAGACTAGAAGCCCCAAAATAAAAGAATCAGCCTAATCAAAACTTATCTTCAGCATCCGCGTAGGCGTACCTAGACTATGGTGGGCAAGGCATGGTTTAATTATAAACTGTTACTACATAGGCATTTTTTCACGTGCACTAGAGCAATTTGACAAAGTTCGAAACAATAATATTTACGAATTTACGAAAGGTAAGAAGAAATTAAAATTCTTATTACAAAAAGAGGTGACAAAAAGAGGAGATAAGATGATAAACAGAAAATCTAAAGTGGAATGTTTGTATGTCTGTTTGATCACTTCTGGGAGCAAAAAACAATAACAGAAAGCTGAATAGGAAAGAAAAACTATTAATAAGCCACACTATGAGCAAGGCCTTACGTGGGTGAGATGGCTAAGCTGTCGAACTCTAGTATAGTTACGTTTGTAATGTGGGAGTGCATGGGTTCGATTCCTACAGCCGACAGGTTGTTGAAAAAATTATTATATAGAGACAATTTGACAATAAAAATATAAACAATAATACAATTTAATGGAAAATCACTGATGAAGCCTGTCCATAAGAAAAGGGCAGAAACTAGATCTAGTCTGATTTGCAGATTAAAAAATGTGTTTACAACTTTGGAGAAAAAAATATTTATTCTTCTTCTTAACCTCAAACCTACTTAATTATAAATGATTCATGTTTACTAGGGCGGGTCGATTTATTTTTCATCAATTTCCCTACGATTTCCGTATTCTATGGGTTATTCCATGAAAATTTGCCAAAGGAACCATACCTCTATCGTTAAAATCGAGTCCCCTACTTTTTGTTGGTAGATTTTTTCCCAAATTGACGTTCGTATGAAATATTACCTACACGTTCACATCCATAACTCAAAAACTATCGATCGGGTTTAATCGCGTTGGAAAGGTGAGCTCATTTTGATCAATTTACAAAAAAAATCTCCAACATTGGTCCAACGGTTCAAAAGTTACGGGCATTTTTGTCCAAATTTTAAAGCATTTTTCCATAAGGGACATAAGAAATAACTTTTTCCTATAACACTGTTTATAATCGTAACAATATTTAATTCTTTTAGTGACGGTTTAAAAAATGGATTCAGAGCCTGGTTCATCGTAAAATCCAACAGATACCCAACGCAGTAGTTTGCAACATTTGGTCTCTCATGATGTTTTTTCTTTTGGCGTGGCCTGTGAATTACCTGATATTAATCTGTCAACTAAACGAGATATATTGAAGTTCTATTTTTTCTTGGCCGAACGTTCAAAAGCCCAAAGCAAAATGTTTTCGTATAAAAGATTTACTCCCCAAGTAGCAGACAGATTGTTAGAAATTTGGAATCAACTTAATATTGAACTTATACTCAAAGGTAGCATCATTAGAAAATTGAATAATATGCTTGACGCATATAGTAATGCAGATAAACAACGAGTAAAACGCGCAACAGAATTCAAAAAGTTCGTAGAATCAACAAACCAATTATTCAACATTGGAAAATGTAAATGCAACTTGAAAGAAAACGACTGCTCATGTGGATCTATCCCAGAAAACTTAAAAGATTTCATGCGCGATCAATATAATGACAGAATACAAACGATACCGGAACACGATAATGGAAGTGAAGAGACGATACCAACGGCTATACCAACAATCTCAGTGAGCAACGATCCTACATACGAACCACATTATGACGAAATGGAAGTTGATGTGAGAGGAGGTTCAGGATTAGTTCTACCACCACAAACATACACTCCCAGATACAATACTAAAAACTATGCAATGATGTGTGACAGATTTGGTGTGCATGATAGGATGGGATCAGCATTGGCAACAGCTCTGATGGAAGACCTGGGCGTAAAAGATGGTCATGACAATCTTGTCATCATGGATAAAAGTAAACTTCGTAGAGAAAGAGAAAAATGGAGACAAGACGCACTTCGTAAGCGGTATGATGGCTCGAATTTGATATCATTTTCATTCGACGGCAGGAAAAATGATGCTCTAACTGTAGAAAAAATTGATGAGAAATTGCATCCAAGGATGGTTAAAGAACCTCATCTAGTTGTTTTGAGGGAACCAAAATCTCAATTGATAGGCTACACAAAACTAGAAAGTGAAACTGCGGCAAGCAAAGTCAACAAATTGATCGAATTCTTCCAAGAAAAACAATTGTCTCTAGATTCATTAATTGCCATATGCGCTGATGGTGAACCAACAAATACTGGCGTACACGGTGGAATTTTGCGACTATTCGAAAAACAGTTAAAGAGACCACTGCACTGGTTTGTGTGTCTTCTGCACTTTAACGAGCTGCCGTTTAGACATTTGTTTGACACTTTAGACAAATCAACCACCACTGGACCACGATCAACTACCGGAAAGTTGAGCTCAAAAATTGCTGATTGTGAAAATCTTCCGGTATGTAATTTTTATAGCTGATTCTTTACCATTTTTTATTCTATTTTTTAGCTTTTATGTTTTCTTTTCAGGTGGTAACCGATTTTGAGGAAATCGCTTTGGAAAATATGCCTCCTGGTGATTTAAATCCAGAAGAATTATCTACTGATTCGAGGTACTTGATGTTAATGGCCAATTCAATTTCTAATGGTGTGGTTCCTGCGGATTTGTCTCACATAAAACCAGGGCCAATTGCACATTCTCGAAGGCTCACCAAAGCCAATAGATTATTACGGTTGTATATGACAACTAATAATCCAACTGAAAATTTAAAAATTCTGGCTAACTATATAATAAAAGTATACACGCCAATGTATTTCAATGTTAAGTATTATAGCTCTGCCGCATACGGTAGTACATTACTTTTTAAATTTATTACTTGGACACGATTTTTACCACCGAATTTACTTGGAGTTGTAAATACAGTAATTCAAGATAATCCATATTTTGCACACTCAGAAAATATCTTGCTATCTATGTTATTTGATGATAGAATGGAAAAAAGAAACATTGCTATAAAGAAGATTTTACATTACCGAAGAGATATTGTCGACCCAACGGAACTTAGAGTTTATAAAAAATCTCTTATAAACTTTAATTGTACGGAATATACAAATATTATTGATTTAAATGACGATACCATTTTATTCGAACCACCGTTTACGCAAAGTTATTCGTATGAACATTTGGAGGGATATTTAAATTACGAAGTGCCACCGTTCGATGATCCACAAATTCCTTTACACATTCAAGGAACGGAAAGACATGTCCAATTGCTGGCTGCCACTGCTAAACGAGTTGCAGGAAAGAATGTAGAAGGCGCTATGGCGACGACATTAGAGAGCCGTACGAAAACACCCAGACTTGAAAGCAAACAAGACTTTCAGAAAAAATAATGGTTTTTTTCACATTTTGTCTTTTACTACACTCAAACTGAATATTTTTTTTGATAATAGGTTTATAGATACTTTATTATCTCTTAATTTGAATTTTTGTACAAAAAAAAATAAAAAGGGGAAAAAAAACAAAAATTTGGTTTTATGTGTTATTTTGTTTTAGCAATATCGCATGAATTAATCGACCGAATTCGATAAATTTGGGCTTAAACTCTTCGTTTTGAATTGTAAATTGAATAAAATAATGGATTGAGCCAAAAAATGGCCATGAAAGTAATATTCTTGGACAAAATCATGAAAAAAATGGAAAAATGCTCCAAAATTTGGACAAAAATGCCCGTAACTTTTGAACCGTTGGACCAATGTTGGAGATTTTTTTTTGTAAATTGATCAAAATGAGCTCATCTTTCCAACGCGCCTACTGGCGATTAAACCCGATCGATAGTTTTTGGCTTATGGATGTGAACGTGTAGGTAATATTTCATACGAACGTCAATTTGGGAAAAAATCTACCAACAAAAAGTAGGGGACTCGAATTTTTTCACTCCCTACAAATCGACCCGCTCTAATGTTTACACTAAAATATTTTTGTGTGAACCGGCAGCCCTCATAGCCTGTGTAGACGGCAGCCGGTTCGCTCCCCCAAATTAACAATTAACATTACTTTGATCAACTGAAAAACTTTTTTGTGTATATCATGACTGGGGATCAAACCGGCAGCCCTCTACACAGGGTATGACTCTTAACGAGATATACCACTGTCGTCACAACGATGAGTGTGGCTTATTGAAGTTTAGTCAATCACACCCTACACATTGTATTTTTGTAATCAGAAGAGCCAGAATTAACTAATAAATGAGCAATTTATTTTTTCAATTAAAATAATATTTTTGCAATGTGAATCACACCACAAAACTTTTTTTAACTCAACAGTTTACCAAATGGATTTATCAATAAAATCGTTATACGAAAATACTGAAATTTTGTAAAGTACAAAAATTCAACGGGATGAGAATTTTGTATTTTTTTATATGAACTGTCTGATTTCGTAAAACAAGTCATAAATCAACACTTTTTATAATTGTATATATTTAGTTACAATATTGTTTTATCTCAAGTCCAAATTATAATATGATATGTCATATTAGGTTTTATTTGTTATTTCAAAAAGGTTGACCATTTTCATGATAAACAATACAATTGTTTCGTAGGCATCACGCCAACTTTTCAGTTATCCGCAATACAAAAATGATGATTGGAAGACACAAACCGGGACATTACCTAAGGTACAAAAGTTAACGGGATGAGAATTTTGTAGTTTTGTATAATGTATCGGTTTGTGTGTTTCAATCATCATTTCCGAAAATTGGTTGTTTAACAACGCATTTTTCATTTCTTTTTTTAATAAAATTTTATTTGTGGATATTTGTTATTTGGTTGTTGCTCTTAAAACGGAAAATTTTATTCAAATCTCCTGTAGAGTAAAAGCAAGTAACCAATTACTTTTTCATTCCCTATCTACAACTTATTAACCCATTACACTTCATTTTTTGTAAGTGTATTGGTTACAAGGAACACATTACTTTGAGGCTAATCAGTACAACCCTATGACGATACATTACTTTACCCATTATTTGGTAATGTAAAGTTTTGCTGGGTTAGAATTAAAGAACGCGGTTTCGCGACCTCTAGATATTTTTTTTTAAATATATTTAATATTTAAATCATCGATGGTAACCGAAAACATGCGGTTATCGGTAAGGATAACGCTATTTTAGATTATTTCGGTAACGTTATTTTAAGGTTAACGGTTTTTCAGTTATTTCGGTTAATTTTATTTTTTCAGTAACCATGTGAAATTTTCCAAAAGCAGAAAATTTAAAATAACGGTAACGGTATTTTAGGGATAAGGGTATTTCAATTATTTCGGTAACTGTATTTTAAGGGTATCGATATCTCATTTATTTCGGTATCGGTATTTTAGGGATAACGGTATTTCAGTTATTTGGGTAATGGTATTTTAAGGATAACGTTTTTTCGATTATTTCGGTAGCGGTATTTTAGGGGTAACGGTAGTTAGTTGAAAGGGTTTTGAATCGATTACGGTATTTTAGAGGTATTTCTTGCCAACCCTGATTTAAATATATAAAACTTGTTCACCAAAAGAAATATATTTTAGGGTAAAGTTTATTGTACATTAACACGAAAATTGAGGTAATATGTTCATTGGACTGGTCCTAAAAAAAAAGTTGGAATTCTCACATTCCACAGCCCTACAAATATGCCACTATGAAAATTAACATACATGGGAATTTTTCATTACCATTGAAATTTCATTACCATTAGTTCACCCAGAAAACAGTCTCAGTTGTAGCCACCGAATTTGTTGCTAATCGAATTCGTGCGGTTACGACAACAATCTTTATATTAAATTATATTTTTCGTCGTGAAAGCCAATATTCGGTTGTCTTATTCAATATTATGTTCCACATAAATATTATTATGTTCCACAAAATTTTATGAAAATTAAAAAACTTTTTTTGAATTTTCTGGTATTGAACCCGGCCATTCAGGTTAATAGTTCACATTTTTACCCACTGCACTACAACTACTTTTAATTTTCTTAGCCATATTTACTGTTTATACATATGAATATTTTATTTTAATTAAAAAAAAAAAACATAAATTTTTGTCCTGTCCGGGATTTGAACTCGGAAATGCGGCGCACTAGACCAACTCCCTACCGACTACACCTCAAACACTTATTAATTTTGAAGTCTAATTTTGAATTTATATGTTTTGCTTGGAAAACAAATATAGTAAAAAATTCGTTTACCAATACCAATCAATAGTTGTGTGTGTTATTAATACAATCCACAATTCGGTTGGTTCTACAGAAACTCGACTTTATGGTCATATTTGATTAGGATACCCGTATTTGTAGTTACCAATTTCGAATATTAAAATTTTTTTAATAAAGGTTGTAGGTAACATCAATTTTCTTGTATATATACTAAATAAATGGCGGCTTCTACTGCATAGAATTACTAAACTGATACTATACTGATTTTAAGGTTGATTGGAGATACCAATAATTTGTTAAAAGGATTGTTTTTTAGTTCATTTTCCCTATTTTTAAGATCTAGTAAAATATTTTTGGTGTAGTATTCAATTATAGGCAACTGCAAATAAAATAACGTCCTGGCAAATTCATTTTAATGGTTTTGATCGAGTTCCAACCAATCTTTTTCCTCCGTATGAGACAATGAAAAAAATTTCATTACCATTTAATGGTAATGAAATATTTTTCATTAGAATAGAAAAATCATTACTAATGGTAATGAAATTACACTAATGAATAAAAAAACTACCTCGCAAACAAAGATGATCATTAATGACTCAGAATTGAGATCCAAAAACATAAACGTTTGTCCACTTTTTCCTATGAAAGTGGTCCGTCCAAAAGAGCCCCCTGTGTACTCAGAAATAACTCGGAAAAAAGAACGTATAAAATTTAAATTTTCTTTACAAATTTAAATAATTTTGGAATCTTCTTTGAGTCCGAAAAATGAGCCCTCGTTTTGAGACAGCTTTTTAGATTGTAGAGACAACTTTTTGGATTGTTTTCTGTGGGTTCATATTTTTTACCAAAAAAAAGAGTGTTTTCAAAAAAAACAATAATCATTTCTATGAGCCATTTAAAAATCTTATTTATGAGCGCTCCGGAATTGCTGGCTGGGTAATTACAATTGATTAAAAACCATTTGTTAACAAAAAAAATTCAGGCAAATGAAAACGAACAACGGAAGTTAAAAAACATAATTTTTTAAGTAAGATCCATTCTATTCCGTTAAACTTTACCTGTATACAAATAACAATGGAATAGAAAGTAATATTTAATTTCAAATGACCATGAGCCTGAATGAACATATTCCATCTTCAATTTCAGCGAGTTTTACTCCATTTTTACGTTTTTCTGTCAATGGCAGTTATATTTTTTAATTTATTCATTATCAATGGTAATGAAATTTAAAATCATTGTCATTAATCAATGAAATTAAATTCTAGAATCATTACCATTAATTAAAAAAATTGTAATGAAAATAATTTCATTACAATTGATATCAATGCAATGGTAATGAAATCATCAATTAATTAGTCCACCTAATTAATTAGTCCCATGTTCATATGAAACTAAATATGATCTTATAAAAAAAATTACCAAAAAAAGTTTTCTTTAGAGGTTACCCATCGCAATTGAAGTTTCGAGGTTGTATTTTTAATTAATTAAAAATAATCCAAACATTAGAATAATTAAACATAATTATTATGATCCCGACACATCAAATCTAATATATTTTTAGGTGTACATTACGAATATGAAATCAAAATTGAAATCGAAGTCACGGATTTCGCGAAATTTTAAAATTTCATACAAAAAATGTTCAATATTGATCAGGAAAATGAAAATTTATTTCTATATTAATATATACTAGACCGACTCACCTTATATGGACAGAAAAAAAGTTAAAAAAAAGTGCACCACTCAAAATAAACCTTGGTTTGTTTTATGATGATTCCCAAAATATTCCAGGTCTAGCAATTAGATCTCACGAGCTGGAGCATTTTCAAAAAAGTATTTTTTTTAGTTTTTGTAAGAAATTTGCATCTTAGCTGAAGACGACATACTCAATATGGGTATCATATGAAAGGTTTTTAGAGGCGCGTCCAATGGTATATATAACATGTTCAAGCATATCCTAACATGTCCTATTTTCAAGGATATTCTATAAAAAAAAAAAATATTTACTCTTTTGTACGGAGATATTTGCGATTGAAATGTCAAACTTACATATCATAATCTATAGACGATTTAAGTGAACACGTGTATCAGATTTTTCTGAAATTCTCGATTTTTCGCGTTTTATCAGAAATGGAAACAATATGTTCTAAATAGGGCAATATGGATACCAAAACTTTTCTTTTGACAAGTAAATCAACTCTCTAAGAAACAAATAAAAACATTATAATTACAAGCACCATGTATATTTAGTTAAGCGAAAATATTTCATATAAAAATGTACAATATCTTTGGTTGACCAAAAATCCTTAAAAAAGGATTAAATACGTTACACTTTTTTTCTTTTTGTATGTACAATGCAGATGCAATTTGAAGTTCTTTAACACATGAACATATGCAGTCAACAGTTTAGATTATCTGCAAGAAAAAAAGCTGAACTAAAAACCCCTGTGGTGTAGAAGACATTGGCGCCTCAGGCTATTGGCAACGGTTCACGGTCTTAAACTTCACACATACGGATGGTAAATGTTTGGTGAACTAAAGGACAGTGGTTATTTTTGTATGCCCTGCGTGAAATGTAATCATTTTTTTTTGCTCTTGTTCCTTTTACCGAATTTTAAATGAAACTGTTTTTTTAGTGTGTTTTGTGTGTAAAAAAGCCAAAAAAAAAGCCTTTTTGCTCTTCCAGTTTAAATGAATCTGACGACAGGATGTACACAAATGATCAATGCTTAACATTTGTTTATGGAGACTCAATTATAAATTAAGCTCACAACAAGAGTTACAAAAATTGAATTTATTTTTGTATTATTTTGAAGTTCAATGTGAAACGGTAAGAATAAAAATACAGTAAAATGTCTGCACATTGGAGAGCTTTGTTACACTTGATTCAATGATATATTGCGTTATAACCTTTTTATTGTAAGGAGGTGTCTTTATGGCCGAGTACCTTTTAATAGAAGTTATCACTGTTTTGTTGTTTTTTTTTCATATTTTATGGTGGTGCAAGTTGCAAGTATGTTCATTATTTACATACAGTTTTTTGTGGTTGGTTTGTATCTTTTGTTTAATGTTCAATGCGACAAAATATTTTATAAACATAAATTCTGTTGAAATATTATTTAAAAAACAAAACCGACTGCTGTGCTTTAAATGAGGTTATAAAGAAAAATCAATCATATGAATTTCCTCGATGAATAAAGGTGTGAATATTTTTGGTTTAAATCATGGATCGTAACGAAATGATGCGGTAAGGGTAACGCTATTTTAGATTATTTCGGTAACAGTATTTTATGTAGAGTTTGCTAAAAACTGTAAAATTTGGAAACCGCGGTTTCGGTTTTTCAAAATTATAAAAACCGCGGTTTCGGTTATTTTTCGGTTTTCTTGTGATATAATAGAATTGTTTTAAAACAATTAAATATAACAATATTCTAACTAAATATATGATAATTAAATATGCGTAAAAATTAAATAGTTTAATACCTCCAAGATATCTTTTAAAACTCGATTGAATTTCTCACTCGAATATTTAAAAGCAATAACTCCATTTCGAAACCTTTCCGGAAGAAGAAATAAACACGGAAACCCATTATAAATTAATTTTTTTTTCGGCAACTAAAGCTGTATTTTAAAGAGATTAAATTTAAACAATATAAAGTTAAAATTTTATAAATTTCCCGGAATACGAAATAAGGATTTTTGAAAAATACGCGGTGAAAATCTGAACTGAATATGTGAAACTCAATATCTCTTAAACCACTTGACTTTTTGGTGCAATTTTTTTTTTTCTAAACATTATAAACCTTAGTTTATGTTATCCGTAATAACAATAACAAAAACAAAAAACTCTAAACAATTTTTAATGTAAAAAATGTTTATTAGAATTAAATACAAAATTTTGCAAAATAGAAGCTGAGACATTTTGAAATTCAAGATTCAATAATATGCAATTTAATTAATTATTTTAATTAGTTAAAGTATTTGTTAAAAACCGACTTATTTTTGTCGGTTTTCGGTTTCGGTTTTGAGACTTGGAAAACCGCGGTTTCGGTTTCGATTAAAACCGAACAGCAAACCCTAATTTTATGGTAACGCTATTTTATTTATTTCGGTATAGGTATTTTAAGATTCATCGGTATTTCAGTTACTTCGGTAACGGTATTTTGGTTATTGCAGAAACGGTATTTTAAGGTTAATGGTATTTCTGTTATTTCGGTAACGGTAGTCAATTATTTAGATGCATACCGTAAATTTTTATTATGAACAACAAACGAAAATAAAAACAAAACAAATTTATCAATTTAATGTAGGTATATAAAATACTCCATAATCACGTGCAAGTACCAAAAGCAGATAATTAGAAATAACGGTAACGGATAACGCTATTTATATCATTCCGGCACCGATATTTTAAGAGTATTGGTATTTCAGTTATTTTGTAATGATATTTTAAGAATAGGGGTATTTCAGTTGCTTTGGTAATGGTATTTTAAGGATAACGGTATTTTGTTTATTTCGTTAACGGTATTTTTGTGGTAATGGTAGTCAGGTGAAAGGGTTTTGAATTAATATCGGTACTTTAGTAGCGTTGCGTAATTTAAAATAAATTCAAATATACGAGGGAAGTCATACCAATTCAACAGGGAACCATGCCATTTCAGGATTCAATGAAATTTATCACTTACACTCAGGCTTGCCAGATACTTGTTTTCGTTATCCCCAAACAAATCTTAAAATATCCCCAAAAAATCTCCAACTAGAAAAAATGTTAAGAAATGTACTTAAGTTTATTTAATTTGGGAACATTTTCAAGATTTCGAACTAATTTTTTAAAGAATTTGTAAATTCGAATTTTTCAAGTTTGTTTCCACAATAAAAATATAACTCCTTAATTTGACTTTTAAATCTGAATCAATTCTTAACAAATCTTTTCGCAAAACTCAATTTATTGATTGAATTATTTCCTACTTCAATTAGTCAATATCTTATTCGAATAATCAGTTTGATTTTTGTGGATTCTTTTCATAGAATCAAGCTAACTGATTCAATTTTAACAATTCAATTTAACCAGAAATGTTTGCCTTGATTTATAGTTCACGAATCATATCATAAATCGAAAAAATTTAATCGAATCAAAATTGATTTAACTCAAATTTGAATAAATCTCATCCTAAATTTATTCAATTTAAATCATTGATTTAAAGTTATAATTAATTATTAACTAATTCATAAAATTAATAAATTTTAACGCCAGCTAATTCATAAAAAATTATCTTTTTCAATATTTTAGACACTTGGACATTAATCCTATTAGAATCTCAGGCATAAAATATTTATTCGTGTTAGAAAACATTGAATTGTTACGGAAAATGTATAAACTTTTGTATGTACTTTTCGTTGAAATTACGTGAAAAATCTTGACTAATGTTTTCTCAAAATTATTCAAAATTAATATAATCTCCAAAATTTACGAGAGGTTGTAAATATCCCCAAAAAACCTATTCCCCAATAAAATTCCCTGTCCCCAAATGAAAATTTTTGTCCCCAAGACCAACCAAATATCCCCAAATTTGGGGACAAAACCCCAAGTCTGGCCAGCCTGCTTACAATATAAGAATTAAAAAATAACTAAAAATTTAGTTATTTTTAATTATTGAAAAATAACTAAAAATGTTTAACACAGCTGACAAACATGGTGAAAACTACTGATTTTCACAGTTAATTTCTTTTATTACAAAACTGTATTTTAATTAATTACTTAATCCTACTTAAAGTTTGAAGTCAGAATTCCAAACAGTTCTCCAGTTACCACGTTTTTTTTTTTGCATTGGAGATACAATACAATTTTCTGATTTTTATTTGCAATCCAAGAATATATAAATAACGAGTAAAAAAGTTAAAGTCGGGCATGCCGACTATACAATACCCTACACCAGTCTGTTTAAAAGCCAACTAATGTTTCGATCCGAAATTCTAATGGGTTAAAATGAGACTTGTGTCAAAATTTTCTATAGAATTATAAAATAAGAGAAAATCGTAAATACAGCGTACCAAATTTCATTGAAATATCTTCGTATTTGCGACCAGCAGCGTGTAAAAAAGCCAATTTTGTGGGGGACCCGTATATGGGCACTAAGTCTAAACATGAACCGACTTTAACCAAAGTCAATAAGCTTTGTCCTTGGGCCGACATAGGTCGGTGTACCAAATTTCATCAAAATATCTTAATATTTGCAACCTGCAGCGTGTAACCAAGCCTATTTTGTAGGGACCCTTATATGGGCACTAGGTGTAAACATGGACCGATTTTTTTTGGGCCTGCATAGGTCGGTGTACCAAATTTCATCAAAATATCTTCGTATTTTTTAACCTTTTTTACACGATTTTACAAAGCTAAAATGTGTTTTTAAATTCTTTATTAAAATTTAAAAAAAAATTAATATCGTTCTTTTTTACCCCAATTTTGGTAAATTTTTACCCTTTTTACCCGTTTTCATAATGCTTACGGTGCTTTCCTGCCTTCTAGAGTTGGCAACATTGGTTGTGTCAAAAAATGACATATGAGAGCTCTCAGTAATCAATTAATTTTAATTTAGACAAGCCTCGTGGTGCATATAACAAAAAAGTCTTAGATTGTTCTCTCCTACACAGAGAGAAATTTAAGTTTTAATGAAAATTTTAACTAAGCTAAAGAAGTTTTTTTCTTGAAGTGGAAGAAAAATTTCTTAAATTATACACTCAAAATATTATGTCTGTTGGCTGAACAAAAAAATTTGTTACTTTAACAAAATTTATTCCTATTTCTTAAAATAAAATCTGTTGATTTTAAAATCTTTTTTATATAAATTTAAGTAAAAAATTAATAAAACTACAGTTTTATTTGCAATTGTACTGAGTCGCAAAATTTGGTAAAATTTAGGGTCTCAGGGCCTTCCCCGGGCCTAGTCCATATTATCTATGGGCACTCCTAAGGAGCAAATATTTTGTCCGTTTTGCTCTATCTCGCTTAGTTTTCGAGATATGGGCAATTTTAATACTTAAGTGGACAATTTTAATAAAAAATTTTCGAGGGCCCAAGGCCCCACCAAGTTCCATTCTTGAATAGAGATAACCTTTCACCGGGGTATTATATGGTTAGGAGTAGTCGAATTTTCATCAATTGTTCTCTATCTCTCTTAGTTTAAGAGATATGGGCCATTTAAAAAATCGGTGGGGCCATTTACCGGGTAATAATACTGAAATTTAGTTAAAATACTGAGGATTTTTAGTATTGTGTTAAATGAAGATGACTAAAATCTTTGTCTAAATCAGTGTTTCAACTAAAAATTTGTTAAAAATTTGTCAAATTCATTTGAAACCCGTTTGACAGATTTTTCACTGACGTATTATTTTAAGTGAAACTTTTTTATTGGCTGTATGAAATTTTTAATAAAAATTTTAAAACTGCTGTTAAAACTTTATGAAAAACTGCATAAAATCAATGAAAAGTTTCAACGGACGAATTCCAGCGAAATTTCATTGATTTAATGTAGCAAGTGATAGAGGAGTTTTATATAGAAAAATTGATAGAGGATTTCTTATACGGTAATGTTGCCGTAATTAAACGAGTTCTTTAAAATAAATATCCAGGAAATCTAAGTGGTTTTCTATGGAAGAGTCCTCACAATTCGAGTAATATTTCTATAAAAGAGTCTTTTGAATGTTAGGGATGAATTTCTCAAAATCTAAAAGTTATCGTAATAAATTGCTGTTAGAATCTTAACATTTTTTAAAGAAATTGTCAGAGATTTTATTATGAAACAGTCCTCAGAATCCGCAATATTTTTTACAAAAGTAAATAAATACACAGAGCGAATTTTACTGGACGAGTTTTTATGGAATTTTTCAGCAAACCAATGAAGTTTTCTTCACAAAGTAAATGGAAAAGTTTAAGTTTATTTAATTTTTGACACAAATAAGACTTTAAGTCTCTTAACAGTATCTCAGACATTATAAATTTTATGTAAGATATATTATTTTTAAAAGCTAAGCAAAAATAAATAAATAAATACAAATTTTTACAAATATGGTAATTATAAATTAAATTAAAAAACAATTTTAATATAAAATTAGAAAAAAAAAGAAAAACATAAAAAAAATTATAATAAAAATTAAACAAGCAATTATCTATTATAATGTTTTATGACTGATATTTTATAAACAAACACACGGGGATCGGATTTAAGATTATGAGGTAAACTATTCCAAAGATTTATAGCACTGACAAAAAACATTCTAAGAACAGGAGAGATATGTATAATCAGGTGGAATTATATTGCACGTGCGTGCAGAATTTCCAATTGTCAATTTGTTGTATAAATAATCTGGTTGTCGTGTGTAAAATATTTTGTTTAAAAAAATAACGATTCGAATATTTAAGTATGATGTTAAACTACATCCCAAAATTTGCAAAGAATATTGAGATATTCGATCGTATTTCCTTTTATTAAAAACGTACCTTGCACAATTATTGATAACGATCTGCAATTTATGTTTCGATATTGCATAAAGATTCCCATACACGTTAGCTCCATAGGTAATAAAGGGTACAATTAGATAAAGGGTACAATTACAATTACTTTTTCATCAAATTTCTTAAATTTGATGAAAAAGTTTTATATATTTTGTGAATTCCGAATTATTAAAACGTTTTCAATGAGTGGACGAAACTTTTAATAAATAAAATGAAATTTTTCACAACATCTTTGAAAAATTCTTTAATGCAATCAAAAGTTTCAAGGGAAAAGTTCAAGTGCAACATCATTGGTTTTATGCAAAAATTCATTAATATCATGCATATAATACTTGTGTTGTACTGAAGGATCAGAATAAATTTTAGGTTTTTCTTCGGATATGTTTACTTTTGCATATTTTTGTTTTTTAAAAAGAAGCAAAACTTAAGAAATTCGCCACATTAATTAATTTGCTACTTTCTTTCAAAAGAAGATAGAGGACAGATAAAAATTGGTGAGAGATGAAGAGCTTCTAATATATATAATATATTTATATATTAAAATAAAAGTATAATTTAAGTTTTCTAAATCCATCCAATAAAAAGAATATTTTGATAATCAGAACTAAAAACGACTTTCATGTTAAATATAACTTAGGTATGTAAGAAATTTTGTTTGAAAATTTTTTACTTAAGTGAAATTGTAGAACAAATTAATGCTTAGTTCTGGCACATAATCGTTTGTTCTAAAGAAACTACAAAAGGTTTTCGTTACTTCTGTAAAATTACTCAATTTCTGTCTAAGCCGAATTTTTCACACTAACATGAATTTTATCACACAAAGGTAATCAATACGAAGGTGGTCACAATATTCTCAATGGAACAATAAGTGGGCAAAAATGGGTTGACAAGTGGTTAATGATAAATGTTTCGGCTGATATAGCAACCCTATTGATTACACGTGACGTATGAGTAATAACCAAAATTCCAAATTTCAAACAACATTTACAATTTATGTTTTATATTAAACGTTTCATAATAATGTAAGTGTACGTTAGAGCACCCACGAAGTATATGAAATCGGCAAAAGTGTTATTTCTTCACCTCCCCACGTACTTTCCGGTAGATTGGGCGTAAAAAATAATATCCCCGCAAAAATTGGTCCTCTCGGATTAAACAGGCCAGTCACCCACTACTAGTTATCGGTATACAACATCACAGAATTGAATTGTGATAGAAACTCTGATTGTAATAGACAAATCTAATATACCAAATTTATAGTGCCTGCGGGAGGGTAATGAGACATTAGAATACTATTTTTGTGGCTGACTGACCTTTGCAAGGATTAGGGTACAATATTTATCTGCACTGAAAAAAGTTTGACAGTTATTTAGTAATCAATATTTGTTGATTTTAACTGTAATTAGAGTTGTTTTTATATGCAAATATACAAAACAACTATTAAGTATGAGAGCTGAAAAAAAACACTACAAAAAAAGGAGTTGCTTTTAATGTTATAACAAATACAATACCAAAATGGTATTTCGGCAGTAATAAGTTATTTTTTTGGTTATTTGAAAAATAAAAAATTTCGTTGAGTTTTTTCTAATTCTTGTTTAGTTTACATCTGTTTTTATATCCTACACCACTACGTGGTCAGGGTATAATAAATTTGTGCTGATGTTTGTAACACCCAAAAATATTGGACCAAGACCCACCTTATAGTATACCGATCGACTCAGAATCACGTTTTATTGCGATTTAACGATGTCCGTCCGTCCGTCTGTCTGGTAAGGTCGCAAATATTAAGATATTTTGATGATATTTGGCACACCGACTTACGTCGACCGAAGAAAAAAGCCTATTGATTTTGGTTAAAATCGGTCCATGTGTAGACCTAGTGCCCATATAAGGGTCCCCCCAAAATTGGCTTATCTACACGCTGCAGGTCGTTGATACGAAGATATTTTGATGAAATTTGGTACACCGACCTATGCAGGCCCAAAAAAAATCGGTCCATGTTTACACCTAGTGCCCATATAAGGGTCCCTACAAAATAGGCTTGGTTACACGCTGCAGGTTGCAAATATTAAGATATTTTGATGAAATTTGGTACACCGACCTATGTCGGCCCAAGGACAAAGCTTATTGACTTTGGTTAAAGTCGGTTCATGTTTAGACTTAGTGCCCATATACGGGTCCCCCACAAAATTGGCTTTTTTACACGCTTCTGGTCGCAAATACGAAGATATTTCAATGAAATTTGGTACGCTGTATTTACGATTTTCTCTTATTTTATAATTCTATAGAAAATTTTGACACAAGTCTCATTTTAACCCATTAGAATTTCGGATCGAAACATTAGTTGGCTTTTAACCAGACTGGTGTAGGGTATTGTATAGTCGGCATGCCCGACTTAAACTTTTTTACTCGTTATTTATATATTCTTAGATTGCAAATAAAAATCAGAAAATTGTATTGTATCTCCAATGCAAAAAAAAAAAAACGTGGTAACTGGAGAACTGTTTGGAATTCTGACTTCAAACTTTAAGTAGGATTAAGTAATTAATAAAGATACAGTTTTGTAATAAAAAAATTAACTGTAATTATTGAAAAATAACTAAAAATGTTTAACACAACTGACAAACATGGTGAAAACTACTGATTTTTACAGTTAATTTTTTTATTACAAAACTGTATCTTTATTAATTACTTAATCCTACTTAAAGTTTGAAGTCAGAATTCCAAACAGTTCTCCAGTTACCACGTTTTTTTTTTTTTGCATTGGAGATACAATACAATTTTCTGATTTTTATTTGCAATCTAAGAATATATAAATAACGAGTAAAAAAGTTTAAGTCGGGCATGCCGACTATACAATACCCTACACCAGTCTGGTTAAAAGCCAACTAATGTTTCGATCCGAAATTCTAATGGGTTAAAATGAGACTTGTGTCAAAATTTTCTATAGAATTATAAAATAAGAGAAAATCGTAAATACAGCGTACCAAATTTCATTGAAATATCTTCGTATTTGCGACCAGAAGCGTGTAAAAAAGCCAATTTTGTGGGGGACCCGTATATGGGCACTAAGTCTAAACATGAACCGACTTTAACCAAAGTCAATAAGCTTTGTCCTTGGGCCGACATAGGTCGGTGTACCAAATTTCATCAAAATATCTTAATATTTGCAACCTGCAGCGTGTAACCAAGCCTATTTTGTAGGGACCCTTATATGGGCACTAGGTGTAAACATGGACCGATTTTTTTTGGGCCTGCATAGGTCGGTGTACCAAATTTCATCAAAATATCTTCGTATCAACGACCTGCAGCGTGTAGATAAGCCAATTTTGGGGGGACCCTTATATGGGCACTAGGTCTACACATGGACCGATTTTAACCAAAATCAATAGGCTTTTTTCTTCGGTCGACGTAAGTCGGTGTGCCAAATATCATCAAAATATCTTAATATTTGCGACCTTACCAGACAGACGGACGGACGGACATCGTTAAATCGCAATAAAACGTGATTCTGAGTCGATCGGTATACTATAAGGTGGGTCTTGGTCCAATATTTTTGGGTGTTACAAACATCAGCACAAATTTATTATACCCTGACCACGTAGTGGTGTAGGATATAAAAACAGATGTAAACTAAACAAGAATTAGAAAAAACTCAACGAAATTTTTTATTTTTCAAATAACCAAAAAAATAACTTATTACTGCCGAAATACCATTTTGGTATTGTATTTGTTATAACATTAAAAGCAACTCCTTTTTTTGTAGTGTTTTTTTTCAGCTCTCATACTTAATAGTTGTTTTGTATATTTGCATATAAAAACAACTCTAATTACAGTTAAAATCAACAAATATTGATTACTAAATAACTGTCAAACTTTTTTCAGTGCAGATAAATATTGTACCCTAATCCTTGCAAAGGTCAGTCAGCCACAAAAATAGTATTCTAATGTCTCATTACCCTCCCGCAGGCACTATAAATTTGGTATATTAGATTTGTCTATTACAATCAGAGTTTCTATCACAATTCAATTCTGTGATGTTGTATACCGATAACTAGTAGTGGGTGACTGGCCTGTTTAATCCGAGAGGACCAATTTTTGCGGGGATATTATTTTTTACGCCCAATCTACCGGAAAGTACGTGGGGAGGTGAAGAAATAACACTTTTGCCGATTTCATATACTTCGTGGGTGCTCTAACGTACACTTACATTATTATGAAACGTTTAATATAAAACATAAATTGTAAATGTAGTTTGAAATTTGGAATTTTGGTTATTACTCATACGTCACGTGTAATCAATAGGGTTGCTATATCAGCCGAAACATTTATCATTAACCACTTGTCAACCCATTTTTGCCCACTTATTGTTCCATTGAGAATATTGTGACCACCTTCGTATTGATTACCTTTGTGTGATAAAATTCATGTTAGTGTGAAAAATTCGGCTTAGACAGAAATTGAGTAATTTTACAGAAGTAACGAAAACCTTTTGTAGTTTCTTTAGAACAAACGATTATGTGCCAGAACTAAGCATTAACTTGTTCTACAATTTCACTTAAGTAAAAAATTTTCAAACAAAATTTCTTACATACCTAAGTTATATTTAACATGAAAGTCGTTTTTAGTTCTGATTATCAAAATATTCTTTTTATTGGATGGATTTAGAAAACTTAAATTATACTTTTATTTTAATATATAAATATATTATATATATTAGAAGCTCTTCATCTCTCACCAATTTTTATCTGTCCTCTATCTTCTTTTGAAAGAAAGTAGCAAATTAATTAATGTGGCGAATTTCTTAAGTTTTGCTTCTTTTTAAAAAACAAAAATATGCAAAAGTAAACATATCCGAAGAAAAACCTAAAATTTATTCTGATCCTTCAGTACAACACAAGTATTATATGCATGATATTAATGAATTTTTGCATAAAACCAATGATGTTGCACTTGAACTTTTCCCTTGAAACTTTTGATTGCATTAAAGAATTTTTCAAAGATGTTGTGAAAAATTTCATTTTATTTATTAAAAGTTTCGTCCACTCATTGAAAAAGTTTTAATAATTCGGAATTCACAAAATATATAAAACTTTTTCATCAAATTTAAGAAATTTGATGAAAAAGTAATTGTAATTGTACCCTTTATCTAATTGTACCCTTTATTACCTATGGAGCTAACGTGTATGGGAATCTTTATGCAATATCGAAACATAAATTGCAGATCGTTATCAATAATTGTGCAAGGTACGTTTTTAATAAAAGGAAATACGATCGAATATCTCAATATTCTTTGCAAATTTTGGGATGTAGTTTAACATCATACTTAAATATTCGAATCGTTATTTTTTTAAACAAAATATTTTACACACGACAACCAGATTATTTATACAACAAATTGACAATTGGAAATTCTGCACGCACGTGCAATATAATTCCACCTGATTATACATATCTCTCCTGTTCTTAGAATGTTTTTTGTCAGTGCTATAAATCTTTGGAATAGTTTACCTCATAATCTTAAATCCGATCCCCGTGTGTTTGTTTATAAAATATCAGTCATAAAACATTATAATAGATAATTGCTTGTTTAATTTTTATTATAATTTTTTTTATGTTTTTCTTTTTTTTTCTAATTTTATATTAAAATTGTTTTTTAATTTAATTTATAATTACCATATTTGTTAAAATTTGTATTTATTTATTTATTTTTGCTTAGCTTTTAAAAATAATATATCTTACATAAAATTTATAATGTCTAAATACTGTTAAGAGACTTAAAGTCTTATTAGTGTCAAAAATTAAATAAACTTAAACTTTTCCATTAACTTTGTGAAGAAAACTTCATTGGTTTGCTGAAAAATTCCATAAAAACTCATCCAGTAAAATTCCCTCTGTGTATTTATTTACTTTTATAAAAAATATTGCGGATTCTGAGGACTGTTTCATAATAAAATCTCTGACAATTTCTTTAAAAAATGTTAAGATTCTAACAGCAATTTATTACGATAACTTTTAGATTTTCATCCCTAACATTCAAAAGACTCTTTTATAGAAATATTACTCGAATTGTGAGGACTCTTCCATAGAAAACCACTTAGATTTCCTGGATATTTATTTTAAAGAACTCGTTTAATTACGGCAACATTACCGTATAAGAAATCCTCCATCCATTTTTCTATATAAAACTCCTCTATGACTTGCTACATTAAATCAATGAAATTTCGCTGGAATTCGTCCGTTGAAACTTTTCATTGATTTTATGCAGTTTTTCATAAAGTTTTAACAGCAGTTTCAAAATTTTTATTAAAAATTTCATACAGCCAATAAAAAAGTTTCACTTAAAATAATACGTCAGTGAAAAATCTGTCAAACGGGTTTCAAATCAATTTGACTAATTTTTAACAAATTTTTAGTTGAAACACTGATTTAGACAAAGATTTTAGTCATCTTCATTTAACACAATACTAAAAATCCTCAGTATTTTAACTAAATTTGAGTATTATTACCCGGTAAATGGCCCCACCGATTTTTTAAATGGCTCATATCTCTAAAACTAAGAGAGATAGAGAACAATTGATGAAAATTCGACTACTCCTAACCATATAACACCCCGGTGAAAGGTTATCTCTATTCAAGAATGGAACTTGGTGGGGCCTTGGGCCCTCGAACATTTTTTATTAAAATTGTCCACTTATTAAAATTGCCCATATCTCGAAAACTAAGCGAGATAGAGCAAAACGGACAAAATATTTGCTCCTTAGGAGTGCCCGTAGATAATATGGACTAGGCCCGGGGAAGGCCCTGAGACCCTAAATTTTACCAAATTTTGCGACTCAGTACAATTGCAAATAAAACTGTAGTTTTATTAATTTTTTACTTAAATTTATATAAAAAAGATTTTAAAATCAACAGATTTTATTTTAAGAAATAGGAATAAATTTTGTTAAAGTAACAAATTTTTCTGTTCAGCCAACAGACATAATATTTTGAGTGTATAATTTAATAAATTTTTCTTCCACTTCAAGAAAAAAACTTCTTTAGCTTAGTTAAAATTTTCATTAAAACTTAAATTTCTCTCTGTGTAGGAGAGAACAATCTAAGACTTTTTTGTTATATGCACCACGAGCTTGTCTAAATTAAAATTAATTGATTACTGAGAGCTCTCATATGTCATTTTTTGACACAACCAATGTTGCCAACTCTAGAAGGCAGGAAAGCACCGTAAGCATTATGAAAACGGGTAAAAAGGGTAAAAATTTACCAAAATTGGGGTAAAAAAGAACGATATTAATTTTTTTTTTTAATTTTAATAAAGAATTTAAAAACACATTTTAGCTTTGTAAAATCGTTTAAAAAAGGTTAAAAAAATAACCAAAAAAGGGGTAAAAAAGCACCAAACTAATATTTAAAATTTTTTAAGTTTAAATTTAACGAAGTTGCTATTTAAAATTGTACTACAAACATTGTGAAAAAATGTATTTCTTGTATAGTTCGTATTATTTTTTCAACTTTAATAGAAAATACAAGAAAAATTTTAAAAAACGAGAACAAATACCAAAAATGTAAACTGTACAAAAAGCACTAAAAGCACTGCCAGAAATCTGAAAAAGCCCTGTAAATACCCGGGTATTTGCAAAAAATCACCGGGGTACGGGAAGGAAAAAAGCACCAAAAAATACCCGAAAAGCACTGAAATGGCAACACTGGACACAACACACTAACTTCGAGAACCATGAAACTGTTATGCTCCATAAAAAGAGAATTATTTTTCACAATAATCAATTTCTTGTAAAAAATTTGAGTAGAATTATTTTTTTCGCGCAAATTATAATCATAAAAAATTATGACTATATTTTGAAGTTTCAGTGTACCTACATACGATAATTTTAAAAGAGAAACAATTGTAGAGTCTGCAAAATAAGAGTCCCCACCTAAAAAAATTGATTTGCGAAAATGTTTCTTTAACAAATTTTTAAAAATTTCTTACTTGTTTCGATTTTACATATCGTCACCTAAAATGCAAAAGGGTGTAACAACACTTTTTATTTTTTTACACGAGAACCAAAAAAAAACGTTGCAGAATTAAAGATATTCTATATTTTCTTTTGTTTAAACACGACTATAGACTTATTTCTACATATAAGTTTAAAATTTTGTAGGGAAATGTAATTTAGTCTAGTGCATCATAATCAATCAGAAAATCGGCTTAAATTTTTTTGTTGTTATGCCCTTTTGCATTTTAGGTGACGATATAAACAAAATGTTTTTCACGATAAAGTGTTTCATATGAAAATTGTGTATAATTTTTTTTCAGCAAATTTAATAAATAAGACTATTATTTATCTGGAATAATATCTTTATAAAATAAAAAATGTTTTCATTCACAATTTAAATAACCATTTGAGTCCTTTAAAGTTGAAGTTCGAGTGAAGTTTTTTCAAGGGAAAAGAGAAAAAATTTCTAAGGTTCCTGTAAAAATGTAGTTTTTGAAGCGTTCGCCTTAAATATAGAATCTTTGATTTTTACAACTATATAATTTTCTATAAAAAAAAAATGTCCTTACGAAAAACAATATCTCAATTGATTTTTAATTAAAGTTAATTCTTAAAAAGATTATTTTTATAGTTTGATAAAATTTTTATAAAAAACTTCTCAAACGAAAAATATCCCAAATTACCTTTAGGAAAATTTGCATAATCGTATTTATTTGTAGTTTTTTTCTTAAAAAAAATTGCCAGAAAAAGAATTAACTTGAGTACTTTGTTATTTGTGTATTACTTTTTTCGTATTTCATTAAATATTTTGTATTTTTTTTAGGATCTGATACATCTTAGTATAGGGGAGACTTTTTGTTAAATTGCTTTAGAACTGTTTTGAACTTCGGAAAAATTTTGTTTCCATCTTGCTTCCTGTTTTAATTTTTTTTTTCTTTTTTTTTTCTTTTTCCTTTTCCGCTTTTTTCTTTCCCTTTTTTCTTTTCTTTTTCCTTTTTTTCTTTTCTTTCCCCTTTTTTTCGTTTTCGATTTCGGTTTAAAATTTATATAATTTTTTGCTCAGAAATTTAAAGTTTTGTATTTTCAACGTTTTTTAATGTTAAAGCTGTTTTAGTTTTAACAGTTGGTATTTCATTTAATTTTCTTTTCCACATAAAAGGGAATTTTTTAAATTTTTATTTATATTATTGGTAAGTGAGGTAATTTTCTAATTTTTAATTGATTTTTTAATTTAATTATGACCAACGCAAAAAACGAGTCAACTGCCATTAAAGGACCTATCCCATGACTGGTCAATAGGGGGCATATTCAAGGCACTTCCACTATATTTGTGTGTGTGTTAATGTTGTTTTCTTTACTATTGTTTTCTTTTCGATTTTTTTTTATTTGCTTGTAGTGTTTGTTTTTTCCGGTTAGAGGATTAAAAACAAAATTAATTCATTCTCTTTGGTTCATATTTGTACTAATTTAGTAATATGCCTTCGGTTGATTGGTCACGGGATAGGTTCTTGGAGGTCAATTGACTCCTCATTTCTCGTAGAGCATGTACAAAAGCAACTTGAAACATATTCCAAATTCACAACATTTATGTCCAACCAAAATCATCAGTACTTAGTCAAATAATGTGTACAGTCTCATTAAATGTTGAGTTATAAACATTTGAAACTGAAACTGTGATAATTGAAGCAATTTTAAATAATGTATTATTAAATCTTAATAACAACAAACAAACAAAAACACTACTGGCAACATTATTACTGAAATACCTTAAAAGTAATGAATACAAAACTAAGAAGAAAACCAAGAAAATTAAACGAACGCGATGAGGATGAATAAGAAGAAGAACCATATGTTCACACGCATGTGCAGTAATTTGCATAAATTAAAAATAAAATAAGTAACCATAAACAAACTGACTACAACAAGTATGAATGAATGAATAAATACTTGCAACAACAACTGCAAGAAAGTACTTGTGCAAAAAATTACGGCAACAAGAAAAAAAAGCATTGGGTGCTTTTTTGTAGCAATTTCAATGAACTTGCAACATGTTTTTATACATTTTATCATTTAAGATGACGACTATGATGATTTGTTTTTTTTTCTATTACTATTTTATTTTTTTGTTCGTATTTACAACATAAATATTATAAGTTTTGTTGTTGAATTTCATATAAAAAATTTACACGCATCAAACAAATCAATTATTAAGTAGGAGCGTCCATATAATGCAAGTTTAATGTACAACTTACTACCTTAACCCTTAAATATATGGTGTAGCCATTTGGCAACATACCGGTTTTTTATTAAAAAAAACCCACTTGATGCACAAAACTGAATTTTTGGGCATTAGGGGCCCCTTCTGTACATAGTGTTCCTATAGTTTAGCGCAGAATTTTTAAACAGAGTAAAAATCTTGGTTTTGCTCTGTATATTTGTGAAAAATCAAAGACACGCGTTTTTTTTACAAAAAGTGTAATATTCAAAAATATTTGTTTAAATATTTAAAGTGGTATTCTCGCAATAAAATTCATTTTGGCGACAATAAATGTATAAATTATAGTTTATAGATTTTTTTTTTTTTTTTTTTTTATAATAAAAAATAATCACAATTTAGCTATTTGGCAAAAAACAATATTTTTCAATAAAAATCACCTTTTTTTAAAAAATAATTTTTTTTAGTATTTTAGAAATCACATATTAAAAAATGGTTAAAATCGAAGAGATCATGCATTTAAGGGTTAAATATGTATTATATAATATATTTTGCACTTTAATGAGAACCTGTACTTGTGCTAATGAAAGTAATCATCTTTGGCCAAAATGTAAGTATGATGACTTATTTAGATGCAACATAAATTTAGGAAGCTCTTGAGGCCAATCGTTCAGGTTAACATGAGTTACGTTAGCTTCTGGTTATTTGCTGAATACGCATTTGCACGCACTAGAAAAAGCTGAGATTATTTTTAAATTATTTAAAATAAAAATAAGGTGGCCATTCGAAAAACAAAAATATGAATATTTAATTAGAATGTAATGGATCAGGCTGAAACTTGAACAGATTTAATAAATATATTTATAAATTTTTGAAGCTTAAGCTTCTAGTGGCGAATTGTAATTTAAACCAAGAAAATAATATTTTTTTAATGTTATACAAAAATCACAATACTAGCAATCCCTGTGGGTAATGAGGTGTTACGGTTAGCGCTTTGGGCTGTAACACAGTAGGCTGCGAGTTCTAACTCAAGTGACGGCAACATAAATTTATAAAAATAATGTGTATGTATAGAGATATGTACTAAAAAGCTTCAACAAGTTCGATAACTCTCCACCCGATAGTGCGCAACAACTGTTCTAAAACACATCCCGCCCGCTGTATTGGCACCAATATGCCAACTTTGAAGCTCTTAATTTTTTACCGCCTTTGATCTGTCATCTATTGCCTTTAGAAAGAAAGCATTACATTAATTAAAAGAAAGAATTCGCTGAGTGTTGTTTCTCTTTCAAAAAATTCAAAAAAGCAAAATTGTACACAGAGGGAATGCTCTTGGGTGAGTTTTAATGAAAATTTTTACCAATCTAATGACGTTTTCTTCACAAAGTGAACGAGAAATTTCTTAAATTTTATAGAAAAAAGAAAGCTCTCTAGCTTTTATGAAACTATTTGTAGTGCAACTTTTTCATTGGGTGTATAAAATTTTACGTAAATATGAAAATTTTCAAAAAAATTTATGAAAAAGTGCATTGTTTTTTATTTTAATATAATGAAAAGTTTCAATGCACGAATTCCAGTGAAAATTCATTGAATTGATGCAAAAATTCATTGACAGCATGCAGATAATTCTCTCAGTGTAGTAAAAACTGATTTTGTTGATTAATTGTATTTCTGAATTTTTTGGCTTTATACTAAATTTGTACTTGAGCAAAAACTACCTGGTCTTTGGCTCTTGTAGTTTTTATCTTGTCAAAAGCATACAAAAAAAAAACAAGCAAAACTATTTTTGTAGAAAAACCAGGTGGTTTTTGCTCAAGTATAAATGTAGTATTAATTTAAAAAAAATTAAAAACTTCATACATTTTATGAACTTAGTTTTAATAAAATTTTTTCATTGAGTATATGAAACTGCGGTTTACTGGTTATCGCGTTGGACATAGGGTTGCTTGTTCGATCCCCAGTGACTGCAACATCAATTTGAAAAAAGAAAAATAATGTGCATGATTTTTCTATCTTCATACTTATTGCAGAGTCCTCCTTCCGTGTTCCCATAGCATTCAACCCCACCGAAGTAAAATAATAAAACATAGTTATGAACTAAACAGCTTAAACAAAGTTAACCACTCTCAATCAGATGGCGTGCTACAACTTTTCTAAGATTCAACTTCTCGTGCAATTACAGTGTTGCCATATTTAAATCACATTTATCTTTCATCACCTTTCATCTGTTCTCTATTCCCTTTCCAAAGAAAGCATCACGTTAATTAATAGCAAGAGTTTCCTTCAATAAGATTGATATAATAGCATTCATGGGACTTTAAAACAAGTGCATTGTATTATATTAGTGAAAACCAATAGTGAAAGTGCCAGTGGACAGTGGCAGTGCTATCAAACTTTGTTCTTGAATTTCGCGAAAACGATTTAATATTTTTAAAAATTTATTATTGCGTTTTGTTTAAAAATAGCTCTTGTTTATTTAGAAACTTTTCTAATTTCTCGGCAGAAACAAATAAAGAAAATACAAAAATTGCTTTATCGACAAAACATCGCACTGCAGTCGACACTACGTTTATCTGGTTTGGGCATATCACTTTTGAAAACAGAGGGGCTAAATTTTTAATGGCAATTATGTATTAAATGGACGTCATAATCCCCAATTTTTATTGTGGATAATGCTGGTGAAAAAAGTTCGTGCTAAAATAATATAATAATTATAAATAGCAAAATAAGCATATTGGCAATTTTGAAAATTTTGAGGAAAAAATATTTTTAAAAAAATTTTTACGACAAGAATGGCGTTTTGTGTTTGGTAAGGTCAATATTTATATAGCTAAATTCGGCCAACGGGTTTCGGAATAAGAAAGCTCAAAGCAATAATAAGCCGACGACATGTCAAAATATTAAAACAGCAAAAAACACCTCTAAATAGCTTAAATCATTCACAATAGAGCTAATTAGAGGTGTTTTTTTTCTCTAACTCTAGAAGTTTTCTCCTTCGTGTAGATGTGCCTTAAAAAATACTAAAATACACTCAAAAAATATTTTGTCAGATACTAGGACTTAAAAAGAAAACTGTAATTTTTTTAGAATATACGAAATTTTTCTGCGAGTCTAATATCTGTATTTTGGTTTAGCGTTATTTATTTGCAGGAAATCGTATTCAGTATTTTAAAATTCTAAAAATGAAATATTTTACACTCATATAAGGTTGCTTTTTCATGCCTTTTCTATGTTAGTATGAAGCTTATTAAAGGCTTTCATTTAAAGAAGATTTTGGCGGAATCCATTCATCGCTGTAGATATCTCAAAGCGAAATTAGTTTGGAAAAAAGTGCCGCTGTAGCCGCCAAAATTTTAAAAAATTATTTTTGTTGCATACTAGCAATTTAGTTCATCTTCATGACTAACTGTAGTTATTTAACAGCATTCTCAAAAATTTTTTTGGAAAATAAATTTCAAAAATATTTCCAATTGTCGAAAAATTTTTAAAAAGCTCATCAAATGTTTGCGTTTTAAATTTTGGGGTTAAGTCCGCATGGGAAACGTTCATAACCCGAGAAATGCTTGTTGCATTCAAAATGGGGATTATGTACTTTTTTTTAAAAGGACAGATAAATGGTGGTTATTTTATAAATTTGTTGTTCGGTGGCATACAGGGAAAATATATTCATTGTGATAACCGAATTTTTGCCAACTATATGCTTCGGGTGTAGCCATCTATATATTTTTTTGGTTTGAATTTGGTTTTTGTTGAACGCGTTCAGTTGAACGAATTTAGTGAATTACTTAAGAAAATGCATTCATTTAATTCTAAAGAAAATGGAATTCGATTGGTAGTGAATTCAGTCAAAAATACAAAAAATTATTTATTTTTCTTTTTTTTCGCTGTTTGTCAAAAATTGCGCAGTCATTGGAAAGCTTATAGGTGCAAGAAAAAGGCTAAAGCACCGTAAGTTGTTTTTCACGTGGAAAAATTTCACTCGAACTTTAAATGCTTCAAATTGCAATTTAATTTAAACAAATGAACAATTTTTTAATTTTATAACAAAGACACAATCAAATTAAACACCAAATATCACTTTTTCCCAAGAAAAATAATAGTCTTGTACATTAAATTTGCATGAAAACAAACTCTACACAATTTTCACGTGAAACTGATTGTCGTGAATAATCATTTTTTTTATATGGAGTACAACAGTTTTTTCAGGTGAAACTCAAATAACTTACGGTGCTTAACCGACAACTCCCGCACTTTTATAGCCACTAAATTTTTTTACAAAAATTGTGGTACTTATAAGATAGGAAAGGGTTAAAACAACAGAAATTCGGTTGGAGCATTATTTTTTGATTGACCCAGGTATACAATTGGTTGCAGTAACCAAAGCATTCGTTTGGTAAGAAATTCGGTTGTCACAATTAATCGGTTTTCATTGTACATGTCGAAAATTTATGAAACTTTATATAAAACCTGACCCACGAATTTGTCAGCCTCGTACACTTAGATGGTATTGTAACAGATTAATATTCGCTGTGTAATAAAACGCTACATTGGTTCTGTTCCACTAAATAGATTCCCAATATAGTTCCATTATCCATCACGATTCATAGCATGGTACTGTGGCGAGCTGAAAGGGTGGCCTCTGTAATATTCAAACTTGGCAGGTGTAAAAAGCACAATAAGCCTTTTCGTTCTTTCATCGGTATTCCTCTTCCAGGAATGCTAAGAGACTAGGACGATACCCAATATTTTTAATTGAAATCATACTCTTCTAGAGTGGTCTACATTGTAAATAAGACAAGTTCGGTTTTAAAACATTTACTCACATGACGTTTTAGAGAGCCTCACAAATGTTGATACTATAAGATAACTAAACGCTTGAAGATAGTCCGTGATTCTTTGAAATTTCATAAAAGTTAATTAAAAATCAAAAAACCGCTCCCGTCAGCTACCATTCGTTAATAAGTAACTGTCGAATTTTGAGGAAGCTTTGCCAAGGATTTTCTGAAAACTGGAAAAAGTGAATTTCAAGTGCATATAAAACATAATTTCTTTGCGGAAAAACCATCATTATATACCAAGGAAGAGTTTGATGAGTACAAAATATAGGGACTCTCCACAATCAATTTCAACAGCATAAAAGGTTTACTGAGTTTTGTTGTGGGCGTACAATCTCTAAAGACGACAAACGGATGTGCTCTACTTAATAAGTGAGTATTACGAACAAAATCTAGGACTCTGGGGGCAAGTTCACTTATCTCAGCAGAACATCGATATCGATAGAACAGAGTCACACAATCCACATTTCAATTATGCCCCAATAAGTCAACAGAATTTGATACCTCCTTTGTTCAAAAGCTCCAAAATAGACTTCAAAATTCCTTCGGTCGGATATAGGTGGTATAGGAAAAACACATGTAGCTTCTTTCCACACCTTAAAACATTTTTATTCCAACGGATATCACATTGAATTTTCATTAACAAAACATCGAGAGTATCCGATTCCTCAATATCGATATTACTCATATGTGAAGATAATAGTGCTGACTCCACAGCCTTATGGGTTAACATACAACTTTGGGTGTTGCATAAACTAAAGCTGACCTTATTCGCACGATTGTAGAAGTCTCGACTGAGTTTGTCACTCACAATCTGACTTCTGCCCCCAATAACCACAAGGATTGGCCTACGAACAAAGAAAAATTAATGACGAATACTTCTGTCATCTAGACTAGACAGGGTTGAAAGTTTAACCATGAAGGTCAGTGAAAAAGACTAAAAAAACAGCGAAGGAAAAAGAGCAAAATCCTGCGGTAAACCTGAATTCAGCTGAAACTCGTAGGATAAGGCCCCATCTATAGCAATCTCTAAAAAAGCTGGAAATAAAAAAAGCGAAGCCATTACCCATCCAAGATCAATTTCAAGAGCAATGATTTTTTCTCTCACGAAAACCTTGGATGAACCGCCTCCAACCTTCCAGAGGAATGCTAAAAGGTTCTCCGTAGAACGCCATCTTTAAGGAGTAAATTAGACTCAAGATAACTTATAAAATGTAAACTAACTATACTCTCAACCACTTTAGAGAACGCGGAGCATGTTGCGATTAGGTGGAAATTTTCAGGGTTGTTAGCATCACCCTTTTTAGGAATTGGCTGGATATTGGCAATCTTCCAGTACGAGGGGAAAACTCCCATTTGGTAAAAAATGCTAAAAAGGTTAGCCCATGGATGAGCTAGAGTCGTAGAGCATTGTTTCAGCAGCAGTGTTTGTATACCATCTGGCCCCAAACACCTATTTACTTTGAAATCAGCAAGAACACCTTTATGCCTATTTGTATTTTATTCAAAAGTCACAGATTCGTATATATGATGAATACTTTCTAGATTTCGTCAAATAAATTGTTTTTTTTTTATATAAATGAAGCTGATTGTTATTTTTGTTCGGTTTTAAGATCAAATTTGACAAATTCCAAATAGAATTCACAATTTAGTTTACAACAAATAGAGAAAAATTTATTAAAAAACTATCATACATACAAGATATTTGTATGTTCACCTCCGTTTTATTTTTACCAGAAGTTAGGAATTATAGTTTTATTTAAAACTCCCATTAAACTGGAATAACAATGGTAGAATATATAAATCGACCCCAATTGTCAGGAACAAAATTGTTGACGGATTTCCTTTATTTTGTAATAACCCTCCAAAAATATATGTTAATTTATTGCACAAACGTGGTCAGCCTTTTCTTTCTTAGTTCCTATGAATCATGAATAAAATGAGTGAATATCAGAGCGCCAACCGTTTGTAAATTGAATAATTACACTAATACTTCATAAATAATTAATGTTATATAAGTAAAAATGCATTGAATGCACCGCTAACGTTAAATTTTCATCAGTTTCTTCTGCTTCTTCAACCACCGATACAATGTGTAAATGCGGCTCAATTACTAGTTGTTCTTCGAGCTGATGTTGTTGTTGCTGTTATAGCCGTAAGCATGTGTGCGCATGATCACATGAAGTATGGAGGTATCTTAAATGAACAACAAACATTTATTGTACATGTTTTTAAGCATCTGTTCAATGGTTATTGTTTAACATATTTTCATATTTTTTTTGGCCAAATAACCAAAAGGAACAACACACAAGAGTGATACCCCACCAATGTAAATTGCAATATGCAACTAGCGAGCAAACAGGAGATTTTTCGAATTTTTTGTGGTGTTGGTAGCAGTGCTAGTTTGAAACAAAAAATCATAATATAAGTGTTGTATATTTGCGAAGCAGGCGCTAATATTACCCTGAGGCAATGATACGCGCACTTGCGTTTTTTCAGCCAAAAAATATATATTCCAGCTCATCATCATTTACTATGGTACACTCTACCATCATCACCATTTTTAGTTTTAAATATCTTTATAGTTATTACAGTACTTGAGCGTTATCGTATTTTATATGCAACTATTTATAAACACTGTGCCCTAGAAGTTAACGATTTTTTCAATTGAAATTTCAAACACACTTCGTCATATTGATTAAACTTTTCGTGTACTCGCTTATGATAAAGCTGTTTTGAGCAGAGAATTTGTATAAGTCTTAGCCTGTACTTATCATATCGATAAGTTGACAGCTTGTAATTGACGATGAAATTACCAGAATGTCAATGATAGAGAAATCTTTTAACTGGAATTTAGCTGTCAGTTACGAGTTGTTACATATGATCATCGGTATTTTGCGCCTTCTCAGAACACGTGGGAGCACCATGAATGTAAATCGGCATTCGGAGGTTTGTTATTGCAACCAATGTTTGTTATTACAATCCCAATGGTGAGACTGTTTAAGCTAGGACTCAAACCCAGGACCATTTGGTTGATTAACCCACATCCTTGCTTCTACACTATAAGCGTTTTCAACAAACCTGTTTTATCTGAAAAAACTTACTTTTTTAAAAATTTTCTGAATATTTTCTAATCATAGGTTATTTGCATATTAGTAAGTAAATATTAGTTCCACACTTTTGTTGTTTTTCATATTTTCTGGGTGGTTTTTTGTCTGACTTCAATAACATGCAAGTTTCGCTATTTTTATTTTAATACGAGTTTGTGCTTTTATAGTTTTTCTTCCACTTCTTTGTTGGTCTAGTCTAAGTCTGGTCTATGCAACTCTGTTAAAGCGTTTCTTTTTTTTAATTTATTGTAGTTGTTGTTGTTGTTATTGTTATTATTGTTGTTTAGCATATGTAAATTTGCTGTTCATTGCATGTAGTCGTGTAATCCATCGTCATCTTAATTGAGTTGTCATCTAAATACATATTAAAACATTTTAGAGGTTATGTGAAAAAAAAGTCTATGTGATAAATTTTATATATGCAGAACATACATAGCAGTGATTATGATGAGATATACATTTATGAAATAACGTGACAAATAAAAAACTGTTCTATTACCTTAAGCTACGTATAAATAATTAATTTGGATCATAACTCTGCAGCTTATTAAAAATACTTTTATGAAACACATTCTTTTTCTAGATTAGCTTACTTAGATTATATTTAAAACACGCAATAACACCTTTCATTTATTACATTAGCCGGTTGAGCAAAAAATTCGAGTTAACACTTTGACGATCACGAGCAGGTATGCTTGGCCAAGGATTTTCGGCACCTATAATTGTGCAGTAAAATATAGAGTAAACAAAAATATAGTGAACGGTAAGTTTCTATCTGATTTGTTCAATTATTTCCTCTGACAAGGAGGGAATAATTGATTCAATATGTGGCATTACAATCAATGAGTTGAAGATTATGAAAATAAAAAGCAATCAAATAAGCTTAAGCCGAAACTGCGTAGCCAAAGTGGCGCTAAAATTTAATGGCTTCAATAGAAAATATATGCTCGTCAAAGGGTTAAAAAAACTTAAAGTGAAAGTTGCATAGTTTTGACTGAAATTCTAGCCAAACACCAGTTTTATTTATTGTGTGTGATACGTCGAATTGTCAGTCTGATATTCAGCCTGTTTCGTCATTTTATCTAATCTTGTTCCAAATTGCACTCATCACCTTTTTAGAAAAGACACATCCTAAACAAAACTTAAACTTTACTTCAAAAAATTAATTAAAATCAGTATAGACCTAACGTCCTTTAGAAGGTACATGAGTCCATTTTCAAAAAAATTTAGTTTATGTTAGGGTTCAATATTATTCATCTAAAGGGTTCTTCAATAAGAGCGCTACAAAAGTTTTTTTAAATAAAACAAAAACGGTTTTGGATATCAATGAAGTTCTTTATTTCTGCACACAAAAAATTATGACGTTAAAATTAACTAAAATACAATTTAAAACGAATAAAATTTCAGTTAAAAACCGGTCTACTCACATTTTCATTTAATTTAACAATTTCTTTATTTGTTTTTGACTATCAATAATTGACTATAAGAAACCGTAAAATCAACTTAAAGTTTATTTAGTTTTAGTATAAAAATAACAAACAAAACGGTGCGAAGAACTGAATTTATATTTGATTTTACTAAAAAATTTAAAATAAAAACAATTCAAATAATTGTATTGGTGTTTTTTTATTTCAAACAACTTTTACTACAAAATACCTTTTTTTGGTTCATTTTTTTAGTTTTACTTTAAAACAATAAAAATTTACTAGAAAATTTTACTGTTACGAAATATCCGTATTTTCATTTAGTTAAATTTTTAAATAACTTTTAAAAAAAGTTAAAAATTATTTTTCTTCTACGAACAACTGTTATGTATTACTTTAAAAATAACTCAACGGAAAAACTTTAGAAACAACTAAAAAAAAGTGACTGTGTTTATTTTCTGAGTGTGTGAAAGTACGTTCGATGCCATTATATATGGAAATCGATCTCTTTTGCATGGCCAGCACGGGCACGCTTGCAGAAGTCCAGACGGTGAACCCAATTTTCAACGGTTTTCAAGCATAAATCGGCCGATATTCGTACGAAGTTCATCAATCGTCGCTGGCTTGTTGGCATAGACCATAGATTTGACGTAGCCCCACAGGAAATAGTCCAACGGCGTCAAATCGCACGACCGAGGTGGCCAATCGACTGGACCATTTCGTGAGATAACACGTTCTCCAAACTTGGTTTGCAATAAATTGATTGTGACATTCGCTGTGTGGCTTGTGGCGCCGTCCTGTTGGAACCACATGTCCTCCAAGTCCATATTATCCAATTGGGGCCAAAAATATTCAGTTATCATGGAACGGTAGCGATTCCCATTCACAGTAACGTGCCAGTCTTGATCATCACGGAAGAAGTACGGCCCAATGACGCCGCCGGCCCATAAACCGCACCAAACCGTAATTTTTCGGGATGCAATGATGACTCATGGAGTACGTGTGGATTGCTGTCTGACCAATAACGCATATTTTGTTTATTGACGAAGCCATTCATTATGACGACCATAAATTGGACGTAGCGCTCTTAACGTTGAGGCCACTGACTCCGAATGTCGGTAGTAAATTTTAATAATTTCGACTCGTTGTTCGCTCGTATATCTTTCCATCATGAAATGGCAAACCTTACTGAAGAGAAATGTCAAAAGAGCTGCAAGAAATATGGCGTCGTTTGCTGTCCCTGTCTTTCTACTTTTGTAGCGTCCCTGTGGAAGAACCCTTTACTTCCATACACTATACAAAATTTTGTTATGAAAACTTTTAAGATCGCTGAAATTTTAACTGAATTATTGTATGCTAATTTATTTAAAAAAACTGAAATTCTCCCGATAAAGGTATTGTCTCGACCTTATAAACTTTGATCTCCTGTTGTCAAAGCTGCCCTTTTCGTCTGCTGTATTTAAGTTCAACGGTTTTGGATAAGTTATTATTTTGAAAGTGGAATGAGTCTCAATACACAGAAAAAATAGAAGGCAATGGAATGGAATTTGTAAAAACAAACATATTAAGAATGTTCACAAGGGGTGTGCTATTTGTTGTATTGTTTTATCGTCCTGACAAAAAACAGAGTTGTTAGAATTTAAATTGAAAAAATACAACATTTGAGAATAGCACGATACAACATTTTGATGTATGTTTAATGTCCTATGTTTGAGTGTGCTAACAGGTAAAAACGCAATAGAAAATCGTTGTCAAAGTCAAATAAAAATTTTAACAACTCTGTTTTTTGTTAGACGCTACAACGATACAACAGATAGCACAAGCCTTTTTAACAATCTAATTTTCTTTTAAATTGAAATTTTTTATCCCAAAAATTTTTTTGTTTGAAATGTTTGTAACACGTTTATAAATTGCTATTTTTCATATAAAATTGTTGAAAAATATTCAATGTTAAGCTCCATTAGTCTGGTAGTATTGTGTCAGCTGTTTACTTTTAGTTAATGACAGTATACACAACTATTTAGTTTGAAAGTACATTTGAGGTAAGAAAATCTATTGAAAATAGATTTCTACTTCACGATACCTCATTTTGCAGAGCTTTAAGGCTTCATTAGTCTAATTGTAAAGTAAAAAAACGTATCTGTAATCAATTCAATGTGTTAAAATAATATAAAAATATATTTTTATCTTTTTTCTATGCATTGAAACTGTTGTCAAGTAAAATCGTAAAAAAGTTCTGTTGAAAATAGAAATTTTCTATTTTATTACTTGACATTTAATTCTATTCACAAGAAAAAGATAAAAAATACAATATTTTTATTTTTTATACTCTTTGTATCCATTCTGAGAATGATACGTTACTTTTTTTACGATACTTCCAAACTAATTTGGGCTTTAAGCTCAAATTAGTTTGGAAGTAAAGTAAACGATATAAGAAAGATGTTTAGAATTAGAATTGTAAATTCTTTCTGTTCAATTTTTTTTATTATTAATAAATATGTAGGAGACCGGCCCTTATTTTATGATGTTGCTGGAAAAACCAACCCAGAAAAAATTTTAGCTCAATCTAAGAATTTTTAAGCTATACCTGGCCCTTGAAAATATTGACAACACTTCTGTTTTAGGGACAACACTTCGTTAATAGAAAATAACAACTTAAGCGTATAAAAATCAGAAAATAAAATTATTAAATAGTGATTAGGAAATTTTAATGGAAGTAAAAGTCTAGCCTTCTAAAGTCAGCAATTTACTTTTTTTGACAAATATTTCTATTGATTTTATCAGAATTGCCTGCTATTTGCATTCAACTAAATTTAATTTAAAAATAACAACAATTTTGTAGATCTAATCGTTTATTTTTGCTGTTTTGATTCTTCTAATATTTAGCAAAATCTTTTGCAGATTTTACATTATAATTTGTCGTTTTCAATTAACCAAAAGTTAACTTAAATATAAAAAAAAAATTTGTAAATTTAACAGTTTTATTTTTTATCTTACTAGTACCACATCGGCTAAAAAATCCGTAGGATCACACATAACCACTAAAAAAATCATATGATTTTTTGGAACTACCAGCCTTCAGATGATATCTGTCAAAATTTAATGACAATTCGTTTATTAGTGAACAAGTTACATTATTTTAGTGATGATACTTTTGCGATTTTGAAAACAATGGATTCAAAGCAATTTCCTGTGTTGATTTATTATTGCTTTTTAATGGAAAAAAACACCGTTCAAGCCAAAGCTTGGCTTGATAAGTATTATTCGGACTCTGCTCCATGGATACAATTGGTAGAAAAGTGGTTTGCTAACTTTAAAAGTCGTCGTACAAACACCGATGGCGCCGAACGCTCTGGTCGAAAAAGTTCACTAAATCGTTTTGGCAGACCGTAAAGTGAAGTTGCAGGAGATAGCTAATACCTTAAATATATCGAAGGAACGTGTCGGCCTTATTTTGCATGAACATTCTCATGAAATGAGTGCTGCGTTTGCTCACAGTGCACCAACACAATAATGTGTCGATGATTCTGACAGCTGTTTTTTGCGTCGGTATGTAACAATGGACGAAACTTGGATCTGCCACTTCACTCCAGAGTCGAATCGGCAGTAGTCCGCTGAGTGGACAGCAACTGGCGAACCTCGCCCGAAGAAGCCAAAGACGCAACAGTCAGCTGATAAAGTTATGGCATCAGGATTTTGGGAAGCGGCTGGCATTTATTGTCTTATATACTTACAAAAAAAAAAAATCTCGTGCAAACAGTTGAAAGTTCCAGAAAGATAACAGACAATAGTACCCGTACTTGAGCCTTCAGAATTTTGAGCATCATAGCCTGTAAATTTAAGCACACTGCTAAATACATAGACAATGTTTGTTAAAATAAATTTCTCTTAAAATATGGGATTTTGGACTCACCGGGTCCGACCAAACCCCGGTCCATAATTGTTGCTGGGACTGCCTACTTTACATCTATGGAGTAAGGAATTTTTATCCATTTTGGTCTATATTGCTTAGTTTCTGAGATATAGGCTATTTTATGATAATACGATAAAAAATATATGCGGAAATAGCGCCACCTATATATTGTATTGATAGAGGAGATAGAAAAAAATTAGCTGGTAAATAAATTTCTTAATATAAGCATGCAAAATTAGTTATGCTAAATTGGAATCATAAAAAATATTAGTTTAATGTTGGTTTTTAATTTTTATTTTAAAAAATAAAAATTGTTTTTTTCGACCTTTTTAATTGAATAATTAGAAATTTATTAATTCAGTTCGAGGCCAATTTCCTTATAACATAATTTGTCAAGAGAGTATCCTGATGAAGAAAAATAGCAGTTTTTGAAAAAAGTACTTATTATGTTAATTCATAATAAGGAAATTGGCTTCGAACTGAATTAAAAAATTTCTAATTAATATTAGTTTAATGCTAAATTTTAAGACAAAGTAACAAAAAATTAGTTCAATTGATTCAGAATGAATTTTATAATGAATATAGAAAAGTTTTTAAGATAATGTAATTTTACACAAATATGCAGCATTATTTTTGTTTCCGCTAGTTTCCTGCTTAACCGCGACAACAACAAATATTATTTTCAACTAAAGTTGAACTAAAATTAACCCTCTAATGGCCAAGGCCGCCAAAAAAGCGGTCTTCAGATTTTAAATAGTTTTTGGCTAAATAACAATATTTTATTAAGCAAGTTGTATTATATCCATAGAAAACTTAACTACCTACTTTTCTGCCTTCAAACTTTTTTTGTACAAGAAACGGTTTTGAAGCGAGAAGCATGTAAAATTAAATATTAGTAAATTTGAAAAAATTAACTTTTTAAAACAGAAAAAAATATTTGAAAAATCGCCAAAAATGCATTTACGATCTGGCGTACATTATCGATAATAACAAAGCTATTTTAGAGTCTCTAATTGTAAAATCAGTTAAAAAATTTTCTCCAGAATGCGCAGGATAACGCCAGGATACGTCTTACGAATATATCTATAACCTAAAAACTAGCCAAAAGTAGTAATCAGAATCACTTTCGTCAAAATTTATTAATGTTTAGTGCCAAATTCGCCAAATTTCGTAACTTCCAAAAAGCGAAAATCGCCATAACTTCTAAAATAACAATAACACTGTGAGACAAATGGTAGGGGTCAGTGATCGGGAAGGGTTCAAACTACCGGGGAAAGTTATATCGGTAAAAAAGAAGTTATACCTGTCCCGGCGTTTCGCTGGGTCACCCCTAGGAATCGAGATATATCGATTTGACCTTTGGTGGTCTTTTTTTTACATAACTCGAGAACCACTAGTCCGATTTTGCTCAAACAATTTTAAAAAATTTAAAAATTACAATTCCCTTAATCTGTTCATATAACGTTTTTCTATATACTCAACAGTTTTGCCGGTAAAAATAAATGTATGAAGAAAAAAATATTTTTTGCCTAAAATATTAAAAAAAAGTAATAAACAAAAGGAAAAACGTTATATGAACAGATTAAAGGAATTGTAATTTTTAATTTTTTTAAAATTGTTTGAGCAAAATCGGACTAGTGGTTCTCGAGTTATGTCAAAAAAAATATATATCTCGATTCCTAGGGGTGACCCAGCGAAACGCCGGGACACGTATAACTTGTTTTTGACCGATATAACATTTCCCGTTGGTTTCATCCCATCCCGATTTTGACTGTCGTATAGTGTAATTGATCAATAATTTTCGGTACGTGATTTTATTTTACTGATAGGCTGTTATTTACAGCAAAAACCAAAATTATTTGACTACTTGGTTTCTAGATACGTCTTTAACATTTGTTGTGCTATATCGCCTAAATGAAGCGAAAAATTAATACACAAAGGTAATTTTACTGGACGAGTTTTAATGAAATTTTTCAGTAAACTAATGAAGTTTTCATCACAATGCAAATGAAAAATTTCTTAAATTTGAAGAAAAAGCTTCATATATTTTATGAATGCAGTTTAAATGAAACTTTTTTATTGAGTGTATGAAAGTTTTAATAAATAAAATGAAATTTTTCATAAAATTTTATGAAAAATTCCATTAATTCAACGAAAAGTTTCAATGGACGAGTTCCAGTGCAACTTCATTGGTTTTATGCAAAAATTCATTAATATCATGCAGATAATTCTCTCAGTGTAGTTTAATAATTGTTCCATACTAGATTTTCAACGCCAAATATATAGTTTAAATATTATCGTAATCAGAAGAAAGAGCATTAGAGGGTTAAGTAGATTTATCACTTTTTTGCAAGGTTGGTTACCGTTATCGTTGTAATACCGTTATCGCTAAAATACCGTTTAAAATTGAATACCGTTACCAATACATCTAAAAAAGAAATCCAAATACCGTTATCGCTACCGCTACCGTTATTTTTATAGGAAGTTACCGGTATTTTACCGGTATTTATTAATTTAGATACAAATGAAAATTTTTTAACTTTTTATCTTATAATCTTGAGTTTTTTTTTACAAAAAAAAAATTTATAGATAATCGTTCTTACTATCTATATTTTTCAAATGTATTATTAATTTAAAGTCGACTTCAGTTAAAATATTGGGTGGAAGTATGCCTTGGCCTGGTTTATTTTTGGAGCATTCTGATTCTGATTGACCTGAGGGTGCCATCTTTTTGTTGATGGATAATATTTTTGTATTAAATTATTGAGGAAAATATTAGGGGAAAAGATGGAGGATTAAAAAAATGGTATTATAAGATATAGGACCAAATATAGAATAGGATAGAAGATACGCGGAGGAAGATAGATATAGGCAGCTAACTTTACAAATTAGGGGCGGTGCTAAACAAGTTTAGCAGAATTTGTTTAGAAAAGCGGCTTGGCACAGAGTTCATTGTCGCAGTATTTTCATTACTGCGTGAATGGTTAATGGAGCCACTAGCTGCTGGAGAATTTGGCCTTTAAATTTTTGGGTAAAGGATTTTCTTTTTGTTGGGCAACCGAACCTGTGTGCCAAGCCGCTGGACACCGCTTAGGTAGCTACTGCCGTGGAAAGGGTGAGTGGAACCATAAGTTTTTTTGTGTTAAATTTGTGTATAAATAAAATGTTTGGTAGGAAAAAAGAAACGCCATTTTTTTGTGTACGTGCGGAAGAAGGGCTACAACTAGGATTTGGGGTTCGGGAATTCCCGGGAAAATAATATATTTTTCCCGGGAAAACGGGAAATTTTAAAAATATTAAATTTTTTAAATTGTTTTTGTTTCGAATAGGGTTTTTTAATTTTAGTCATAAAAAGCATTTTAAATAACAAAACAAAAATGTCATTGTTAAAATTTTTTAAAAGGGAATACATTTATTTGACACACAAATAAAATCTTTGCCAAGTAATTAGGAGCATTTCAACTAATAAAGATTTTTCGCATAACTTATTCAAAATTTAAGTAGTAAAACCTAAAAACTTGGTAAAATGTTTAAAAGAAATATTTAGCTTTGTTTCTTACAAATAATCGCCCTTACTATCTAAATTTTTCAAATGTATAATTTAGGTAAAGTCGACTTTAGTTAAAATATTGGGTGGCAGTATACCTTGACTTGGTTTATTTTTGGAGCATTCTGATTGGTTAATTTATTTTCAACCAAT